>OZ038371.1:22819468-23448278 GCA_964036015.1 Leptarthrus brevirostris
AACTCTTTAATTAGACAGGGAAGAACACTCTGCATGTTGACACGGTGAGGTAAGGTGGGTATGATTTGCGGTAGTCCTTTGTAGAATTTAGATTTTTGTAGATTATCCCATTGGTAAAGACTGTCCAAGTAAGACAGCGTTTTTACACCAACATCTTCGAAAAATGGAATCTAAAACATTAAAATGCCGTGATCAATGTAGTGAAAGTATATGTGACAGAACGGAAGGTAAAATTTGTGAAAAATGTTAATAAGATTGCAATTTTAACGAGATATGTGTGGTGAAGGAAGATGAGATTACGGACAAAATGAAATAATAATTTAGCTGTGTGAAATTGGTGAATGCAAATGTAAATGCTTACCTTAGACAATTCTTGTAATTTCGGTCTGTGGCCAGGACTGGGATGAAGAAGAGATTTAAGGGAAGGAGCCAATGCTGAAGGAACATTCGAAAGATTTGGATATTTTCCTGAATTCAATTCATTTGCAAAACGCCTGAAAGCTCCATAGTCTTTTCCGAATAGTTTTATAGGCTTCCCTCCTGAATATATCGCATATATGAGTACACCTTAAGATACAAATTGCTAATTACTTTTTAATATTCAATAAACCAGTACGCCTTTACCTAGTGAAAATAAGTCGCTTTCGGGTGTGTTGACTGAATTTAAGGCGACTTCAGGGGCTGTGTACTCGAGATATGGTTGGGTTAGGGCATGCCAAGTAGAATTATATTCTTGATGTGGCCAAAATAGATTTCCATCTTGTAACTGTTGACTAGGTATACAAAAATCAAAACCAAATATTTTCCAGCTTCCATGCTTATTCACAATTATTGATTCTGGACATAAATTTCTATGAATAAATTTCATATCTGAATGTAGAAAAACCAAGCCTTCCGATATTTGTAATATTCCATGTTTGATTTCAACATCAAATAGTTCATTTGGTGATGATTCAGCATTGCAACTTAATAAATTGTCTAAACTAGAAAACACTGGCTCGGTAGCAAATGCCAGGCTTTCTCTGCTTTCTTCTAAAGGATGCTGCACAGTCAATACGTGTGGGTGTTTGATTTTTGTTAACTGCTGTACTCCACGCTTTAGTATATCAAACATCATATCCCTGTCTTCTTTTGGCCATCGTTCTAATTGTTTCTTTTCGAAGACAAATACAGAAACTTCCTGTTTAGTAGTTTTTTTGTAGCCGTTATATACCTTCCAGAGTAGCCCTGAAAGATTCATTCAAAAGAACACAGTTGATTTCGTACTCAAATGGCATACCTATCCCTGCACTTGCTATTTGATCTGAAACTTCATATTCTCTTGTTACAGGATTTCCAGGCAATACTCCAGATAGTTGGGAAACAGTACTTGTTACTGACTGAGATACAGAACAATAAAGTTTACTAATAACATCCATATCTATGGACGATTTTATTTTTTGACATTGACATTGACGGGTTTGGTCACTTAAATGTCAAAATATTGTCATTTTCTTGTTCTTCGAAGACTTTGGGCAGTGCTCGTTTAGACCATTCTTACATAACGTCAGCGTACGTTTATATGGTTTTGTGAATTTGCATAAAAATATCTTTATAAATATTTATAATATAACACAATTACAAATAAAATAATCTAAATAATAAAAATAAATACCAGAAAAGTACAATTTGTTATAAATTTTCTTAAATTTTTTTTTTTTACTTTGAAAGCTTGACATTTCATGGAAAAAGTCAAAACTTTGTTGTTTTGCTATTTTTTGTAAAAAGTGCTAATAGTTGTAATCTTAATTAAAGATTTGTTGTTCTTTCTAATAGACTTACTTCATTCCTTAAAAAAAACAAAAAAAAAACTTTTTCAATATAACTTGCTGGAGTTCCAATTCCAACATTTTTACAAAGGTAGGAGTACCTAGAACAGATGAACAAAACCAAACAATAAGCAATAACAATTTTATTTTTCAGATTAAATAAATTACAAATAATACATATAATGAAAGCAATTCTATAAAGACGGTTAGCAATAGCCATCGATTAATTGCTACTTAGGTCTCTTCCCTGAATTTCAGCGCTAATAAGGACTTGTAGCCATGATTTCTGATGCAGAATTATTTATTAAAGTGCGAAAAAGTATGCATTTACTTTTACTAAGATAGAATTGCTCTATGAATTTATTTCCTTTTAAGCTTCAGAAAAGATTTCTGAAAACATGCATATAGTCGCCAATGATCCATCAATGGCATTTTATAGAATACAAGAGCATGTAAGAAAAGTCTTGCCTCCAATCGTAGAAAAACGGTCGGAAGTAATTAAATTGCAAAACGATTTACAAGGCCATTGCTACGATATGGAATATGCAGTAGGGTAAAATATTTATTTCACAGATTGGTAACGACAATAACGAAACATATTTTAGAGCAGTAAAGAGTATTGAAAAGTCTGAGGAATCTTTTAAAAATATACAGGAACTATTAAAAAATGCAATATTTCTAAAACAGCAGCTCAAGTATGAGGAATCAAGAAGAGTAAAAAAGGAAGGAAGTCAAAACTCTGTCTATAAACGGTTTTCCGCACATATAACACTTGATCTGCCCGAGTTACCGGATTTATCAGGAGTTATGCGTGAGACAACAAATAGAGTTGAACACATGATGTCTTCAGCACGAAGTTCGAATTCCCATGGAGCCGGAGGTGAACTTCAAAGATCTCACACAACTTTGCATTAATTTCTAGTGAGACAAGCGATTTAAACGATTTTTACAATTTTAATTTTTTTATCAAGAATGTCGTAAGACAGATGGGTGTATTTAGTATTGAAATTGTTTTAAATTTATTGTAATTAACATTATTATCAAATAAAATTATATACGACTTCAAGTTCTCTCAAATGCGTAGTGTTCTGTGTTTAATCTAAAGTGTTGCTTGAAAGTTTTTTTGACTACACAGATGGGTTAAGGATGTGCCATTTTAATGCTTAAAGTTTCTTTATTCTTTATTCGATTTAAAACATAACAATCAAAAGGTTCAAGAGCAGTAAAAAAATGCAATAGAAAGAAGTTAACTGAGAACATTAACATTACTAATCCTAGAATAACGCTAAACAAAGCTATTAGTAACGCAAAACGTCGACCGCCATCCCCACGCTCCTTGCTCAGTGCATTCGAGATACACTACTTGAAAAGTATAATAAAAAAGGGAGATTCCGATGAGCGAACTTGTGAGAAGAAGAAGGAAATACTAACGTGATAAGTTAACTAGATAATATAAAAAGGGTTGTGGGCAGGTGAGGGGAGATCAGAAAAAGCAGAAAAATGAATATGGCTCGAAATAGATAGACATAAGGAGTCAGTTCCTGTCATTAACACTGAAACATATCAAGACACCTAGCTTGAAAGGAACCCGACGACCCCAGGTAGGTGTTTACAGGGAAAGGCTTCACATTCATAGAAAATGAGTAGTGATTTGACCAACAAGGCCCTCAGCCACCGTGACTTGAAGGACCTAGCGGAGTATAACTTGCGAAGGGCGAAGATCACTCTTTTTCTTACCTGACTGCTGCAGGTGACCCAAGTCAGGCACTCATCATCACTCCACTGACGGTTTGGCT
Source organism: Leptarthrus brevirostris (assembly GCA_964036015.1). Classification (NCBI taxonomy): domain Eukaryota; kingdom Metazoa; phylum Arthropoda; class Insecta; order Diptera; family Asilidae; genus Leptarthrus; species Leptarthrus brevirostris. Next base: position 22,823,073 of record OZ038371.1, read on the forward strand.
GAGAGGAATAAGGGTATTGTCTAACCTAATAGCTTCAACGCGATCCCGAATAGGGAAGCGATACAAAGCCTGTTCAGAGGAGAAGGTAACTTGTACATTATCAGCATAAAGGTGGACCAACCCAATACTGACACACTCAGGGAGATCTTTGAACTGAAGAGAAGGGGACCAAAAACTGACCCCTGGGGAACGAATGAATAGCTCGACTATTCCCTATGTCCAACAGGAGGAATCTTGGTATTGTTTTTAACAAAACTTTGTCCTGGGCAACTCTTTCAACTTTTTAGTACCAATACCAACAATTTATGGTGTCTGATGCCAACTCTTTGCTTCCTCACAATAGCTGTCTGTAAACACTAGGCAACTCCTAGTTAAGTCTCTGACTTTACCAGTAATTACTTACGTATTTGAAATATTCTGCAAACTTGACTCTAACTCTCAGCGGAGGTTTAATGTAGCCTTTAACTCGGCTGTTCGATATATCCATAATCAGAGACGGTATGACCATATCTCCTCCAGTGTTAACTCTGTTCTTGGCTGTTGTTTAAATACTTTTCTGACATACGTGTTTCAATTCTGTAGCAGTATCAGCAGTAGCAGAAAATTTAAGTCTGATTTAAAGAAGTTTCTTTGTGAGTGAAGTTTAAGTTGGCATTGGTGGATTGTGTTGTTTAGTTAAGGTTTCTCTTTTTATATGTTCTTGTTTTTGTATTTCTATCCTTAATCTTTACGATTGCTCGTGTTTACTTTTCTTTTTAGAATATATCCTGCACATACTTAAAGGATTTTATATTCTTAATTGCGTAGATGTAAGAACTTATCTGAATAAATTAAATATTAAGCTTAAACGCTAAAATATAGTAGGTGTAGCTTTTAATGGTTTTGCAAAATTTGTTGGCCGAACAGGAAATATTACTATAATAATAGGGAATTCTTGAGCATACGATAAAATTATTAAAGCAATAGAAGATTCCAATATGAATTACAAACCAAATTATTGCTTTTGAACAGAATTTAATTTAACAATCCAATCTATTTTAACAAACCACCTTTTAAATTATATAGTTGTCCGAATTCGGAATAACAAATTTTTGAGTGAATTTAAATAATTATAAATAGTTTCTTGTCGTTCATAAAAATTTATATAACAATTTTATAATTCATCACACTTATTTCTTGACAAATATTGAAAATTAAAATTAAAATAAATCTTTAAATCAAATCAATAGTTTTCGGTGAAAATCTTATCTGGCAACTCATTTGACATTTCTTTCTCGATTGGTATTTGGCGGTAAAATATTTAGTGCAGGAGGTTAGATTTTCGTAAACAAGAGGATCGCTTTTGATTTATCAAACTTTGAGCAGTTTTAAGTCAATGGCTGAGTTAACATATTTAAAAAAGAAAGTATGGAATGCATTCAAGTTAAGTGGATTTCTTGTAAGATCGTTAGTATAATATTATTGTGTACTCAAAAAGAAATATGACAGTGTCTATTACAGGGATCCGTGCACTTTCTTGGCAGAACAACTATTACCATTGGATTCAGAAGAACGCGAGAAATGGCTAAATACAATTACGGAAAGTGTACAAAATCAAAGACTTGACACAGATCAAATAGAGAAGAAACACATCGAAAATGCAATTAATGTAATTATATTTGTTTGTCTAATTTTTCTTAAGCTTTTTGGTTTATTGTTTAGTCGGGCTACACCAATTGGACTTGGTGGCCATGTAGGTCCATTGTGAATGCCCTTAAAAAGGCCATATAAACAATCTGTGTATGTATCCATTTAGACCTACTAGTGCTATCTTAACTCCGCGTCATCGTTCTTTTAGAGCCGCCGGACATTCACAGAGTAGATGCGCTATGGATTCAGTTTCTTTATCTCTGCAGCTTCCTCATTCGATGGTATGGCAAGTCTAAGTGGTGCCAGGTGTTGACGCAGACGACCGAATACTCGTCTTCGCCTCTATCGACGGATAAATAATAGAGCTGTCTTGTGAGACAATAGGTTCCGAAGTCTTAAGGGGCTATTCACAAATTACGTAATCATGTACAGTTTCGACTTTGACCCCCCCCACCCACACACATTTATGTTTGTCGGCTTTTTATTCTCTATGTCCGGAAATCCAGCAGAATCTAATCGTATGGTCTGAAATATCAAATCTCTCATAGGGCTCTGATACAGTCTTCAACACATTCTGATTTTATCAGGTGGAAGTTTAAAACCTTAAGTGCTGCATGATTGTTAGCACAAATGTAGTGATCTGCGTTGCCGATATCTGTTTTGTAATGCGTATATTATTTTCAAGAAAACTTCAGCTCCAACCCCATTTTAGCTTTAGATGAATAGGTATTCCTCTAATGATAATTTCAAGGTGCTTTTGCCTTTGTAAAAGCAAAATTTAATAAGTGTTCTGAACCGAAGCATATGTGGCGAGTAATTAAGTCCTTTGTATTAAGAGAATCCAAGAAGGATGTGATTGATTGATTGAAGAAAGTTTAGAAATGGCCAACAAATTCAATGACAATTTTGTAAATAGTATACAAAAAATTTACGAATCAATACAACACGTTCCCTACACAAATGTTATACCTGATCGCAACTTTCAATTTAAATTCCCTGCAGTGACTTTAAGAAATTTTTGTGCAGTGTTGCAAATTACAAAACAGAAGGGAGATTTTAAATACACATCGCCTAAAATGATATTGGACTCAACTGATTGGATAGGGCCTGAATTGCTGAAAATTATGAATTCGTCCCAGATAACAAGCACGTTCCCAAGCAGCTGAAAATAATCGGTCGTAACACCAATTGAGAAAATTAAAAATTCAAAGAAATGTATATGAGTAGGTATTAGAAAAAATCGAGCACAACCAGGTAGAGAGCTATATTGAGAAAAATAAGCTAATTACGGAGAAAAAGTCAGGTTTAAAAAAAATTATTCGTGCGAAACTCCTATTAACATGGTGGAAGGAAGAAACAGCAAACGAGATGAAGATAGCGTGTGTTTTCTTAGATTTGAAACGAGCGTTCCAGACAATGAACTGAACGATAACCTTAAAAAAAACTTAAAAAATATGGCATATTGGAAATATAGCATAAATAGTTTAATGAGTACTTAGATAACAGACAACGGATAAAACTGAACAACATATATTCAGATTTTGTAACAATGAGACATGGTGTTCCACATGGATCAGTTTTGGGCACCTTACTCTTCCTTATATACATATGCAAAGGGTGGTAAAAACTGGTAAATTGAGACTGTTCGCTAACGATACCTTAATTTACACTACGGGGAATAACATCGACAGCGCTATCCAAATGTTACAAGAGGACATCGACCACATAAATCAGTGACTGCAAGAAAATAAGCTCAGGTTAAAGTGGGGTAAAACTAAATGTATGACAAGTGAGGCTAGAGTTAACATTAGATTTGAGGGCGAAGAGACCGAACAAGTTGCAGAAATTAAATACCTTGGTGTTGTTTTCGATAGTAAACTTTAATTTAATGCGCTTGTGGACTACGCCTCTGAAAAAATAGCCAAGAAAATTTAGTTTTTGAACAGGATAAGAAGAAATCTATCAACTAAAAGTTTAATACATACAGTGTCGGTTAAAACAAAGGGAACTGAATGCAATAGAACCAATTTGTGTTGATATATCTGTATTACAAGTGATTACTATGAAAAAAAAATATTATTATTAATTATTTCAGTGCTCCTTATTATTATTAGAACAAGCTTTTTTAAAACAACAAATGCATAACGAAATAAAAATTAAAATCTGGTAACAATTGCATTTTCGCTAGGTCATAACAAAGGGAACTGATAAAAGAACTTAAATGTAACTTCATTTTATTGTAGACAAACTCAATATTTAGTTGAGTATCCATTATTTTTTATTACTTCATAACATCTCCTCGGCATAGAACTAATAATTTTATTAATTAGTTTTGGAAACATTTTATCCCATTCAATTTTCACTGCTTCGTAAAGTTTTTCACCGGTTGCCCATTTTCCATATCTTCTTACCTTCTGTTTTGCAATAGTCCAAAAATTTTCTATTGGGTTTAAGTCTGGAGATTGGGCTAACCATTTTAACACATCAATGTTGTTTGCACTCATCCAAGTTTTAACAAGTTTCGGGTAGTTGTCTTGCTGGAACCTCCATTTCAACGCCATATTGTCCTCTCCATATGGAAGCATAACGGTTTCTAGTATATTTTTATACTGGAAACTGTCCATAATGCCATAGATAGAATTAACCCTTCTAACTCAGAAGGCGCACTTCACAGGCAGAGGCCTGGAATCAATTGACCTATTCACCAGAATATAACAAATATTGAGATGAATGAGGCTCCCACAACCCATGCAATAAAATATTAGTAAACAAAAACAAAATATGAACAATCCCAATCAATGCGATGTAGTGGTCCTACTTCTTGACCGGAAACACATCCCCAGACCATCACGATTTTCCATCCTCCATGCTTAACTGTTCGAATACAATTTATTGGATTCAACGTCGTCTTCGAACTTGTATCATCCCGTCTGAATTTTGTAAGTTAAACTTCGATTTGTCAGAGAAGAGAATACTTTTCTTCGTCACTTCTCTTCTTCTCATCTGAATTTTGTAAATTAAACTTCGATTCGTCAGAGAAAAGAACACTTTGAAGTTTAACTTACAGAATTCAGATGGGATGATACGAATTCGAAGACGACCGGGTGACCGGTCCTTTGCAGCTTTACTACAAAGTTAACTGAGATTGTTTGTTAATAGCATTCCACCAAACAATGGAATTATGGCTAAGAATAGGTCTGACGATCGCTATGTAAATTTCGCAGCAAAGGTTCTCTTGCATGTGTGTTTCCAATTCATTTTGGAATCGAATATGACGCCAACAAATTTGGCTTCCCAACATGTAGTTAATATTAACCGTTTGTAGGAACTTTCCTTTTGTAAACAACACTATGTCAACTGCGTACGCTATCGTTTTTATGTCTTTGTTGACGGGGGATTTGAGGATTTTGTTTAGAAAAATGTTCTAAAGCAGGGGTGATAAGACTGCTGCCTGTGGTGTGCCTCTGTTAACTGGTTTCCTACTGGAAAAATCTCCTAAAGTGGCATTGATGACCCTGCCGTTTAGCATTGTCTGTATCCAGTTCATCAGAAATATATGTGCGCAAGATTACTCCAAAGAGGAAATTATGGATCGTGGTTTTAGGTTTTTTTAAGGCTCCTTCAATATCAAGTAAGTATATTATGTGTACTGTTTGTCATGGAGAAATTTATCGATCGACCTAACGGATCCCCATAACAACTTGGATAATTGATTTATATCCCAATATCTTTACTTCTACTAAATCTTCGCAGAAGTACGTTCCCAAGATTCTAAATCTTCTTTGCGTTAGGGACACAGACAGGCTGGAGTTCGTTACTACTGTTTTTTTGGCATGAGCCCTTAATCGTGCATGCCGTGTCATGAGGCCAACAAACAGTTTCAATTGGGCCCTCTTCAACTTTATAATCTTTTCTGATTATAACGCTTTTGTATGTTCAGCTTTGTCGGATCCCTCCTAATTTCTTTTGTGCCCATTCCATGATTTTCTTTTTAATTTCCTATTAATTATTTGATTTGATTTCGGTTCGTTGAGAGTTCCTCATAATGCCTTTGTATGTTTCGCTGTTTCTGACCTCTCCCAACTGTTTTCTCGTCGCCCCTTCCTGGACTTTCTTTTTAACTTCCTAAATAAGTTGAGCATTTTTGAGGTTCTTAATTTGCGCCTTTCTGCGCCAGTTCATATGCTTTTTCATTTTCAGGGATTCCGCAGTGCTTCAGCACATACATTAAGATGATATCATTTTGTCGCTCTAACTCCACCTTTTTGCATTCCTCTACCGTTTTAGATTTTACCTCTGGGTTTGCTAATAATTTGATGGCTATCTGTACATATTGCTATCCCAGAGAATCTTACTTTAGCTCCTGTTTATATCGCTGCGATTACACATTGAAGAACGGAGGAGGTGTCGTTTACACCTTCCCATATCTCCAGGTCCTGTTCCTCGCACGATATCCCGAAACTACAGCTACACTCGCATTTTGAGCCGTCTGTGTAAAGCGCTATGTTGTTGACTGTTGATCGATTCACTTTTTGTCGGGAAATAAGTTTTAAGTTAGTCTCTATGTTAGGGTTTTCAGTTTCGAAATCCCAGCAATTTTCTTCCCTATACTGTCTTTTGATCCCAAATCCGTTACAGATTTAGGCGATCTTTTTATGTTGCGTTGGTATTTTTGAACACCACCAGCTGTTCAAGAATTTCCTATCCAGAAGCCATTGCCTTAACCTTTAAAACCATTCGTTTCTTAGCTTGTGCTTGCAGTGCGTAAATTATAAGTATCTTATAATATACAGCGGGAGCTTTTTATTTGTAGAAATTTAAATTCAAACCAAATTAGAATGCTGTTTGCAATCCAGAAGATAAATGCTTACTTTGCGAAGACCTTGTAGTAAGCTTACACATTTCGAATTTTGATGTAAATTTTATTCCTTACATCCGTTAACCACAAAAGCTTAAACTTCAAGCAACTGCCTCCAAACACGTTTTCGTACTACAACCAGCAGGAGCCCCAAATTGATTTAAAAAATCTCGTAAAGTTAAAATTATTGTTTCACATTGAATGTAAAAAGAATAGCGTATGATTAAAAATGTATTTTTTAGGAAATATATCGCATAGGATTGGATGAAGGAGAATCTGTGTTTAGCCTTATAAATGCGTTTGATGTACCAAGGTTTATCTTTAACAAACAACGAAAAAAGTTTGAACAGGAAACCAGCAAGCAAATGTTCTTATCCCAAGCACAAAGAAAAGCTGATTATCTCGCAGAAAGGTTAGTAACTGAATTTATAATATAAATTTTAAGTAAGTGGTGGTTATGTTAAGGAATGACCATTTTATAAAATTTTTATTTGAAGGACGATTTTGTTGCAGAGCATGAGTTGTTATTTAAAGCAGAGACATAAGGAAACTTGTTTCCCTTTGGAACAAGAAAAAACTTTTGTATTTGAATTTAGTGGACAATGTGTACATTCATTTGGAATGCATGAATGTACACATTGTCCAATAAATTAAAAATTACTCGCCCAAAAAATTTGTTAACAAAGCATCACTTTGAATGTTCTAGCCATCATGTTTAGTATTAGAGTATATTTCATAAATATTTAATGAGCAAAGTCTTAAAAAAATGTTCAGGAAAGTTGGGGTTGGCTATTTACTTAAATAATTGCTTTTAAAGGTTTTTATTAGTTTTCTCAAAACATCTAATTTGGGCTAACATTTTATGCACTCACTGATTGATTTTCTATACATATACTACACACACACACATCATTTCATTTAAGGTATGCAGTTCTCCATCAGAAGACAGTTCGTCATGAACTCTTTTCGCCACTGATTGAAGGAACCAAAACCAATGTGAAAAAATTCAAACTATATTACGTTGAAAATTTGCTTTGTACATCAAAAATAGAGGAAGCAGTTGTTCTTGGCTTGTTAGTTCAACTCGTTGAAGGAAAGTTTTTTATAGAAGATCCGACTGGCGTTGTGCCGCTCGATTTAAGTGAGGCTAGATTTCATTCAGGTTTCTTTTGCGAAGGGAGTTTTGTATTAGCCGAAGGAAAATATCATGATGGTGTTCTAAAAGTTTCGGGTCTAGGATTTCCTCCAGCTGAACCAGCAAGCAGTAGTCGTGCTTTTTTCGGCACACAAAACACATGGGGTGGACCATCTAAAAAACTTTTAAAATATTCCCAACGTCTTACGGAAATCGAAAGAACCAATACAGAGGCTACGATTGTATTTCTGTCTGACGTTCGTCTAGACATGCCAATAGTTATGAAAAAACTTAAACAGTTATTTATTGGATATGATGATTGTCCTCCGATTGCAATTGTTTTAATGGGGCCGTTTTGCAAGCCTGATGAAAAAATTTACAATATAATACAACTGTTTACAGCATTGGGTGATTTGGCAGGCAGTTGTGATAATCTTAAGCAAAAAACTGATCTAATTTTGGTACCTTCATGTGAAGATCCTTCGGCTCCGAATATTTTACCGAGGGCACCACTACCAAAATATATTTTAACTAATCTAGAACAAAAATGGCCCAGACTGAAATTGGCTACAAATCCTTGTCGTCTACAATATTGCACACAACAAATCGTAGTTTGCCGAGCTGATTTAGTTACAAAATTTTGTCGTAATACTATTCATTTTCCAGACATTGATCAATTGGAGAGTCATGTAAGTTGATTTGCTTGTGAAAGATAAACTATAACTGATGAGAATAATTTTTAGTTGGCACGGACGTTAATTTGCCAGGGAACACTTTCACCTGTCCATCCAATTGCGCTTCCAATTTACTGGGACTATGATGCTGTTTTTTCTCTATATCCTCTTCCAGATCTTGTAGTTATAGGCGATCCCAACCGTCCATTTAGCACCACTCAACACGGATGCACCATATTGAATACGGTAAGAATTAAAATCGAGTAAAATTACGAATTTTGTTTACAATTATCTTTGCAGGGATCTTTTATTAAAACAAAATTTTCTTTTAAAGTATATGTTCCGTCAACTAAAACAGTTGAGGATTCTGAAATACCTGATAATGATGAAGAGAATTAAATTATTTATAAATCTTGTTAGACTATTATTATTTTATTTAAAGAAATCTCGAGGTAATTATATTAAGTCTTATAAAAAAGTGGCATTTTTCTTGGAAGACGCCTTTTTTCTTTTCTTTTTTTTAAGAACTTTCATCGAAGGAGCTTACATTGATTTCTGCCAGAGCTCATTCAATTTATCTTAAATTTCCTCTGATTTAACCTGTCAAGTCGGCGAAAGAAGGTTCGCAGCTGAACGCTTAACAGATCCATCGGCCGACTTCTAATATCAATAAAAATACCAATCGACCTGAAAGAGCACATATGGAATGATCTGACAACCTGCGACCTATCAAGAAAGATGTTTAAATGAAATAATGAGAACGGTGATTTTGGGGATGAAGTTACATGCAACTATCTGGACTCTGGTATCTGGTAGTACAAAGCGGTTCCTTGGAGTGCTCTGAATAAAAATTCATCTAGTCATGGGGAAGGTCTAGAAATAGTATTTAAAACTTTTGGTCTGATCGGAGAAGCTATCTTAAATAAATAATTATAACTCAAGTGCCGCTATAAGGCATTTTAGGTTTAAATGAAAGGCTGTACTTTTTTCCTTCCAAAAGCATATCACCTGTAAAATCTAAATGACTAAGGCGGGTGTGCCTGTGCGATGCGCCTGATGCGATGTGATTGAAATATCACTTAGCATGTAGTTTTTTTTTTTACGTGAAACGCGTTTGAAACATGCATGAGATGTGTTGCATACATCAATTCGGAGCTTAGCATGTGAAGTCTTCATGCGATGCGATAAAATATCTCATTCGTTTTCCTGAGCTTGTGAAGTGCACTGCAGCAATGAGTTCTTTTCCGTGAAGCCTCAATAGGGGGGGGGGGGGGGGGGGGGTTGCCGAAAAGACTAATTTACAAAATAAATATAAAATTCTTTTATTTAGGGTTTCTTTCTTTCCGGTTTACAATCAACGTTTTACTAGCTCGGTGTTTTATTGTCTAATATTACGGGAAAGTAGGGGTTATGGTCGACACTTGCAGCGAGAGAGAGATCGATATGGTACGGACGGCGGTTCTTACTTTAGTGAATATCGTGGATAATACTCGGTATCCGACGATGTTAGGTACGTCGTATTCTTAATGCGTTGATATTCGGATAGATTGCCAGGCTAGGTTAGGTTCGTGTGGCCATCCTGAAGGACACACTTAGATCTCAATAGGCCCATTGTGATGCCACGGGAATGTAAGAATTCCCACCACCTCACTGGAACCATCCGGAGCTATCAATGAAGCGCCAGAGATCTGCAACGTCAGTCGCCTCCAGATCGCCAAGACTATCGAGGAAATAGTCACCCAAGAAAGACTTCCGCCTGTGTGCCAGTGCAGGGCACCGGCAAAGGACATGGAAAATAGTTTCCTCCTCCGTCGTTTGAGAAGATGCCCAGTCTCTTCGCGTGTAAGGCAATGACCTCTGATAACCCCAGTAATTATACCAAGGTCAGATCTGCCCCTCGAAATCAGACACTTGGAGCGCCTAAGATCCAGCTTAGGCCAGATCTGTCTGGACAAATAGCGCGTAGTGCCGTTTGCCCATCATTGCCAATTCATTTAAGTGTGAGCGACAGCTATTAACAGTCCTAGACGTCGATAGGACAGAATCAAGGAATAGGAAAGCAGGCTGGCTATCTGTAAGGATACAGATGTCTTTTACAGGAACTTCGTTCCCCTTCAACCAAAACAAGGCTTCCTGAATAGCCATGACCTCTGCCTTAAACACACTGCAATAATCCGGATGGACAGGCTGATGTTCAGTGCTTCTGAGAAAACCCCATCTTACCCTGCAGTTTTGAACCGTCCGTGTAAATCTGAACGGATTTCTCACAGGGAATTGTGTCACCATCCCAGTCAAGCCTGGTTGGGATCGTCGATCTGAACCGCGTGACAAAGGAGTAGCTATGAGTGGTGTAATCAAGATGTCCCACTTGAAGCGAAAAAGAGTCCAGAATTGAAGAGTGCCCAACTCTAATACTGGACCACTGAGATGCAGCTGTAAGCCGAACGGCGGCATTAGCACTGTTTACCCACCAGATCTAATGGAAGTAAATGAAGAATTATCTCCAGAGCATCGGTAGGAGTGGTCCGTAGTGCCCCGGTGATACAGATACAGGCCGACCTCTGTACCTTTCTCAAAACGTTGAGGTAAGTGGCCTTGTCCAATGATGGCCACCAGACAACCACACCATACAACAGGATTGGCCTAATGACTGCAATATAGAGCCCGTGAGTTAGCTTTCATGAATATTAGGCTTCCAGCTGAGCTTCCTATCCAGGATGATACCCATATATTTAGCTTCCTCGGTAAAAGCCAGGCGGGTGCCATTCATATACAGAGGGTCAACATGAGGAATTTTATGTTTCCTACTAAAGATGACCATCTCGGTCTTATTATATTATATTGCCAGGCTAACACCACAGACAATCTTAGGGAACGGACTGGCAAGCACTAACTACTACTGTTACGGATGACAAACAGGCTGACACCACAGATGGTCGGTATGGGAGGAATAGGTTGACAGCTACGAAGAAATAACTAAACGGAATGGCTATAAACGCAATTTTCTGAAACATCTCACAACTCCTAACACACTTTCCAGTACAAACACATTTTGAACATGGCCGTAGTAATTTCTTTTTCTAGGTAAAGTTGCGAAAAATATTACTTCAAGTACAATAGCCCCCAAAAATATTATATTTACGACGTATCTGCGCCAAATTAAACCAAGTTCAATCCAAATAAAAAAACAATAACGAAAATGAATTTTCCTTACTACTTTTAATTAAAATTGCTTAGTAATTAACTTTGTTTACACGTTTAGAGCTTATTTACTACCTATCTGTAGCGAAATATGCTGAAGAAATTTACTTATGAAATGATATTCCGGGCAATCGGCGATGGACTCGATTTTCACAATTTTGCACAATGCACGACATTTTATTTAGTTTATTTTACACTGGAAACAACTTTCACCTCATTAATTTTATCTCACAAATTAACACACCTTGAATACATTTTACGTAAAATAAATTCTTTCCGGCACTTGTTAGCATTAGAAATGACAGTTCAAGTATCTTCTTCTTATTGAAGAAATTAAAGTCGCCCTTTCGTCCCCCATACTTCTCACACAAACGAGATGCTTCACTCACGCACAGGATTTTTACACGGTATAGCCGTTCCGTTTAGTTATTTCTTCGTAGAATGACAGGCTTACACCACAGACAATTTCCGAGAAAGGACAGGTAAAACTTACTGGTTCGATGGAACTTTTTTAGTCCAAATGAAGCCACTAGTGCTTAGAGAGTGCGAGAAAATGGCATGGGCGACGGTAAATTTATGTACGGAGCAAAATGCTTCGATACAAAGATTTCAATATTAAAATAATTGTGGAAGCAGTTAAAAATTTGAGTGCTTATACAATTCGTCAACCCTCCCTTGGCAGACACCTTGACGTGGTGAAGGGGGGGGGGGGGCTTCAGTTGCGATACTCAATTGGGCTATGCTGACGGGATAGGTGTGGATCAACTGGACCTGTCCGGGTAGGGTCTCCAGAAAGACTATTGATGAGCAGTGCACCAAAAGCTGCCGCTCCCCAGCTTCAGTCCTATCCCTCTCGATCCCCTGTATCCTATCCCTTTTCCCCCTGGGCTGGATTATGGTGTCATACGTACCGTGCCGAGAATCAGCTTCGCTGAGGGCCCAGGGAAAACAAAAATAGCTCAGTCGTGAACGGAGTATCCGGATACCTGGCGACCTCCAGATTAGCCAGCCTTACCTGCGTATAGCGGATCTCTGCGCAGGTGGACCACCCCTTCTCCGCCACTCGTGGGATAAAAATATAAATCCAAATTTTATAAAACCAACAAAAGAGTCCGGATCTCTTAAAAAACCAGTTGGGGACTGAGAAAGTAGCTTGGTTCCGCAGATAGCTCCTGGGGAGTCATCCGCGAAGACTCTGGACACGGAGCCTGGTCCGAGCGCTGATGGTGGCAGCTTAGTACTCGGCCGTCTCCCTGGAAGCTTAGCAGGAACTAAGGGAAAGGACAGTCATTTTGCCTCGAGCAAGCGGCAGGTCGTACCCTCCAAAGCTTCTGGGTTGGCGTCCACAAGGACTTTGGATTCTGAGTCTGGTCCGAGTGGCGCTGGGGGCGGCCGGATGAGTAGCTGTCCCCCCAGTAGCAATTCTGCTACTAAGGAGCAGGGTGTTGACCGTGTTTCCTCGAGCAAGCGGCAGGTGGCGCCCTCCAAAGCCAACTATAAAGCCAGGCGCTATGCGCATAGGCTCCGAGCAATTCCGGCATCGGACCTCACCAGTAAAGATAAGGCCTCCCTGGAGTGGGCTCAAAGCGTCAACTTGAATGCCGGTGGAGCTGGGAATTCATCCCTTGTGTCCAAGAGATAAAGGTCTATGGAGGAACAGCCCCAACCAGAGGCTAAGAAAGCCAAGGGCCCTTCTGGGAATCCGGTTTCCTACAGTGAGGTCCTCAAGGGCCAACTCGTGTTAGCTGTTGTGTTGTTGACAGAAGCCATGCAGACGGCTCCATCACCTCCGACAAGTGGAGGAAAGTAGAGGTCAAATTGGCCCTCAGTTTCCTGCCTCTTATGAAGGAGTATCCGGGTCCTCCTCCCTCATGTCAAGATGGGGGTTGGCATCAGGACCACGTAAAACTTATCGCTTGTGCGAACCAGAGATCCTGGGAGCTCTACAAGCTGGCGATATCCAGAATGGGGGAGGTCTGGCCAGGCGCCAGGCTTGAAGCGATACCACGGGACGAGATCCCAAGTAGGCCGAGAGCCCACGCTTGGATCCCGGCAGAACCCTCCGATCCTGCCACTATCCTGGACATAATCAGGTGCAGCAACCCTGAGCTTCCAACCTCCAACTGGAAGATTGGCAAGCTAGAGGAACCTAAAGGGGACTCAAGGTCAGTGATCCTTGTGATCAATAAAGAGTCCCTGGAACCTTTGGCCAAGGTAAACGAGGCACAGTGGTGCCTCGCTTGACGTAATTGGGCAATACTTTTTGACAGAATAGAGTGCGTTCACGAAGTGACCTACAAACTCCCGGACAAAGTTATACGTAAGATAAATGTGAAGTAACTTATATTTTCTTTTATTTATAATTGTGATTATGCTACTATAATACAAGTGTATCAAACATGATTGAACATTTTATTTTTATTATTATTATTTCATTGTTTTATGAACATTTCAAATACGGAAATGCGTGTTGGGACGCGTTCTCAAAATGACATTTTTACTAGTTTCATGAGAGAAAAAAATGTGTTAACACCATTTTGCAAAAAAACCAATGAAGGGCTTGGATAAAATTAAATAGATCTCATATTTAAAAATAATTGTGACCCAACTATTTCAAGGCTTTATTAGGAAAAATGGTGCCAGAACCAAATCTACCACCTTGGTGATTTTGACCCTCGTATTCTTAACCTAATAATAATAATTCTTAAAATTCACGAGAATTAGTTTTATGTTCTAAGTTTGGACTCTTACCATGGCGGACATGTAAACGTAATCAGGTTATTGAATTTTCTGATAAATTTATTGAAGTGGGTACAGGGAGTTTTTGAATTCACCTCCTCTCTTTTTATCTAGAAATAAAGCTTACAACTGCTGCGATTTAACGGAAAAAGTATCGGTCACTTTGGGAAAATACCGGAGATAATCAACACGTCTAACCTATAGCGATACTCATAACTAGACAACAACAAAACTAGTGAGTATTTGAATATTAAATAAAGTTGTTTAAGAAAGGTTAAAAATCACACAGTAAAAATTCTGTAATACTTTGAAAATGATATATTAATGACACTTCATGTATTTTATAAAAAAATATATAAAAATTATCAAATTTTATCCATATATTCTATGCTGGTAACCATTGGCCTTGATGGACATTATCATATATCGGTTGTATTTCGGCGAAACCTAATTTAATTAGTTCTTCAGCCACATCAGTTCCTACTCCATCTGTCAATTTTACTTGTAGTTGATCGACATTGTTTATCACATTCGCTTTAACAGCTTTGTTAAGTATAAGTTTACGTAAATATTCCGCACCCTCCAACGATTTGAGTCGCCTTTCTTTCACGCCGGCTAAACGACACGAAACAGCTTGAAATGGAAGGTAATCAAATTTGCATTGCCATTTACGAATCATGCTGAGTGTAACAACATCTGAATTACCGTAGTCAACATAAAATACCTGAAAATTATATTGCGAGCTATACAAAATATTAAATATATTGATTAAAATAAAACAATATTAAAATGGATTTAATTTTATATTATACCATAAAATTTAAACGTTAAGTAAAAGGGTGAATCTACGGAAAGTGGCATATTTGCTGTTCCAACGTCATACATTGGGAAACCTGCAAATTTGTAATCTTTTACTATTGTCTGTAATACTTTCACCCAATTTTGTCTTTCAAAAAAATTAAATCTATTACTGATCTTTTATTAACCTTCATTTTGTCATTACCGTGACTGTCGCCACGCGATATGCAATACAATGGGACAACATTTCCAATGTTTCTTTCTTTTTCCAATTTCTGCTAGAAGTTTGTTGCTAAACGGGAATATTAAAAGATCGGGTAAATTAAGAGAAAATCAAGATGCGTCGAATATTTTATGAGAGGTCAGTTTTTGCTCTGTCGGCAGATCACGTCTATATCCATACTTTTGATGCTTTAGATTATTATCAAAATTTAAAGAAAAAGAATTTTCTATACATGAAAAAAGAGTTGGCACCGGTAGCTTAGAATTTGTCTTTTTCAATTCAGTCGCGTTTGGACTTTCTAAGTTGAAAGAAGTTTTATTTTATTCTTGGTTAATTTAATGTTGTCACACGTGCTTCAGTCTTTGCGTGGTAAGTGTAGTTGCCGTTAAGATATTCCGAGAACGGTGCTACATAATCTCAAATATGTAAAAAACAGTGTTTTTGCACTTTTAGGTTGAAATATCTTAAAAAACTGCCGTAATAGAAGAATTCTGAGCCCGTATTCGGTTTCAGCGGGAAAAATTACCTCGGAAACAACTATTTATTATCAAGGGCCTGTGTTATCAATAAAAAATTTCCTATCAGATGCCGCCAAAAAAAACAAGGGAGATTTTGCAGCGAAAGCGAGAGGCTGAAAGAAAGCGACGCCAAAGAATATAAGAAAATCCACTTCTTAACGAAGAACAAAGAAAAGAGTGTTTACGATATACGGGGAATTAAATTTATCTGAAAACACTGACATATCTCGAAGACTACACATCGAATCAAAAAAATTAAAATTAAAATTTGTTCGTCTCGGAGGAAGACATCCAATGATACCAAATTCGACCCCCACCTCCTAGGGGGTGGGGGATAAAAAAACTTAAATTATTGCAGATTCGTATCCTTTGCGTAAACGTGAACAAATTTTGTCACAAATTTTTTTTCGAAAACGTCAATTTTTTGAGATTTTTGTGAGACAAAATTGAAAATGGTGGAAATGGTAGGTTTACAGAAAAATTGCAAAGAAGTAAAAGTGCTTAGATTTGTACAGGGAATGGGACCAAATTTTGTGAGAATTTTTCTAGAAAATTTTCGGATAAAATTTTACATAAAAAAATTTGGTCAGATTCCCTGAAGATATCTAAGCACTTCTGCTGCTTTGCAATTTTTTGTAAACCTAACCACTTTCCAGTAAATATCCAAAATTTTCAACTTTTTCCCTCAAAAATCTCAAAAAATTGACATTTTGATTATTTTTGATTATAAATATTTATTTTTACTTTTCTATCTCAAAACTTACTCAGAGGCGGAACATGGAAAATAAGCGCCAGACGGTAAAGGAGGGACGTGCAATAGGACTGCAGATCGACTAGGTGGTTGCGGTCAAGATATCAAGCAAGAAGTCGAATTGCAATGGAATAACATTTTTGCTTATCATCCAGGATGATATTGATAATATTGCAGCTCAACGCTCAACCCTTCAAGTTCATCAGTTAGTTTCAGGAGAAGCATTGTCAACTTTGTACATGAGCCATAATGTATATTGCGGAATTTTTGTAACGGTGATTCAATTTCGCATGGACATTAAAGTAGGTACACAGTATTTTCGTTTATAGCAAAAGGTTAAGAGTGAAGTAAACAGATTTATTCAGGTATAAGTCAAGTCAGGGTTAAGTCATTATACTGAAAAAAATGGGTCGAAAGGAACATTGTACTATATAATAGAGACTACTTGTTCGGAGGCGTAGAAAGGAGGGTGAAACTATCCGAGCTATTAGCAAATTAATGAATCGGTCTGCTAGTTTTGTCTTAGGCCAGAACAAGCCATCAAATACGTGGAAAGCCGAAAAAGAATTCCCCAAGGACTGATCAAAGTATAGTCACACTATCCAAACTGGATCCATTTCAATCTTCAAGGGTTATTGCTGCGGAAACTGACAGTGTAGTAAGTGCCCGGACTGTGCGACGAAGAGTTCCTTAATTGAGAACAAAAAAATTTAGTCAAGGATATATTTTGCAAAAGATCACTTGCATTGGTCCGGGGCAGAAGGCCAGAAAAGTAGCGTAACATAATTTGGAGTACTGAGACAAAAATTAATTTGTTCTCTAATGACGCTCAAAGATATGTTCATTGCCCTAAAGGAAAGAAATTCCACAATCGGTGTACCCAGAATACTGTTAAACACGACGGTGGTAACATCATGGTTTGAGGTTGCTTCTCCTGGAACGGTGGGGCCAATACATCGTATAACTGTTACAATGACGAGGTTTGAATACTTGGACATAATAAGGAACGTCATGCTACCCTACGGAGGAGAATATGATCCTAGTTCGGAAGTATCAATAGGATAACGATCCTTCCAATCTAGTTAAAGATTGGTTTCTGCAGGAATATTTCCCCAGAAGAAATTGGACAAGTCAGTCTTCTGCAATTGTGGAACTCCTAACATATATGGTACGAGTCTCCAGTGCGAGTCGGAGAAGAGACTATACAAAGGAGACCATCGGTCAGGTATCTCGGCGTTACAATTAATAATACTTTATAATAATAATAATACTTTATTTAATATAGCACAATTGAGTATAAATCCCGTGAATATGTGCAAACTCCAATTACTTATAAATTATAGAACAAAAACTAAACTTAAGAATAAGGTACAAATTCAAAATTCTTTATAGACGTTTAGAAAAGAAAAAAGAAAATATAAAAATAAAATGATGGAGCAAAAGAAAAGTAAAGAATAGAAAAACATATTATTAATACAGTTAGCAAAATAAGCAAAGATTAAAGTTAAGAAATTTATTGTAAAAGAGAAAGATAAGACTCGAAAAGAGGTATCTGTATGTTAATTGCTACATATTAGCAAAGTAGTCAAAAGAAGCCTTCTTAAAGCCGCCAGCAGATCGTAACATGCGTATCTCAAGAGGTAAACTATTCCAGATTTTTATACCATGGACGAAAAAACATGTAGTACTAAAATGAGTATTGTGGCGAGGAATCAAAAGTTAGACAGATAAACTGGACTCAGATAATTAACGATTTTAAACATCATTAATGATATTCTAAACAATAAATAGTTATTTAATGTGCATCCAAGAATAGTTGCAGCGAATTCCGAAACATGGTCAAAACGTCTCAGGCCATACACATACCTAGCACAAGAATTGTATGCTACATTAAGTTTTGCACGACAAATAGTATTAAGATTGCAAAATATCACATCAGCATATGTAATAATAGGTAGTAGTAAGGATTTAACGAGCTGCATTCGAACATCACGAGGTGTATAAGCAGAATGTATCCAAAGATTCCTCAACCCACCGTAGACCTTATTCACAACGGAATCAATATATTTATTCCAACTAAGATTTCTGTCAAAAAGAACACCCAGGATTCGAGCAGTCTCCGAATAGGCAATCCACTCAAGATCAATAAGGGTGCTTGTGAATAATCAATAATATTTTTATATAAAATTATTGCTTGCGTTTTTTTAGGATTTAGCAGTAATTTGTTCTTAATGGCCCAATGAGAAACCAAAGATAAATCGAAATTGAACTTGGTGACGGCAGAAGCAAAGTTGTCCAATTGCATTGGCAGAAGCATTTGAACGTCATCAGCATAAAGCTGAACGGAACAATACTCAGGGATATTGACTAGATCATTTATATATAAGCTGAATAGTAGAGGGCCCAAGATCGAGCCTTGTGGTACTCCAGAAAAAAGTTGCCTACTGACAGACAATTCGTCACCCACTTTTACCACCTGATTACGATCAGTAAGGTATGAATATATATACTTGACCGTTGAACTGCAAAAGTTAAATTGGTGCTTCAGCTTATCACATAAAATTATAAAGTCTACGCTATCAAATGCCTTAGTGAAATCAAGGAGGCAAAGCAAGGTTGGTCTTCTAACTTCTATATTTTTCCTAATTACTTCAACCAAATGCAAGAGGGAAGTAGCAGTACTATGTCCTGAACGAAACCCGGATTGCTCATCAGCCAGAAGGTGTTCAGTGCTAATATATTCATTTAATTGGTTTAATAGCAGCCTTTCAATGACCTTGGACAAAACAGGGAGTACACTGATCGGTCTATAATCACAAGGATTGCAAGCTTTGGGTATTTTTTTGACAGGTATCACTTTGGCAATTTTCCAATCAGCAGGAAACACGCTTTTAGTAATTGAGGTATTAATAATGAAACTTAGCGGGGAAATAATTTCAGGGAGAATAATTTTTATGAATTGTAAGTCAATATTATCCATTCCGATAGCGTTCGATTTCAAGGATTTAAGTGCCATGACAATTTCAGAGATACTAACATTAGAGAATGAGAAATTTCCGTCGTAGTCATCTATCAAGGAATTGGGGAGAACATTACTTGAAGATTTAGGTAAGGTTACTTTAGAGAAGTATTCATTTAATTCATCTGCTGAAATTTGACAGCTCCTATCAGCTTGATCGAAAAAATTCAGATTCTTAATATTTTTCCAGAGTTTCCGCGACGGAAGTTTAGCGTCTAATTTATGTTTATAAAATTCTTTTTTGGCATTCCGGATTTCACATGTTACCTTATTACGCAAATATTTAAAATTATTTTTAAGTTCCGCACATCTATATTTTTTCCAACGATAATAAGCATACAATTGACACCAAGATGAGTTTCTTCCAGTAGATAAAGCAGCAAGGGGCATCACTTCGCTGAGAAGGCTGATGGCAAACGTGGGAGGTCCAATTTCCAGCAAACGCCGCCTCCTGATGACAGCAGTACAGTCAACCCTACTGTATAGTGCGGAAGCCCTAAGTAAGGAGCAATATCGGAAGAGACTTGCCCAGGTCCAAAGGCACGCAGCTCTGAGAGTGGCCTCAGCGTACCACACTGTCTCCGAACCGGCCGTCCTGGTGATTGCAGGGGTCGTTCCCATCGACCTGCTCGCCAGGGAGCGAAGGGCGATTTATTTCAGGAATGCAGAAATGGACAAGGCAACGGTGCGTAGAGAGGAAAGGTGGAAGCAAAGATGGAGAGGAGAACAGGGGACTTTGGATAGCGAGGCTCATCAGCGACCTGGGCCCCTGGATCGACAGAGGGTATGGAAAGGTAGGTTATTACCTAACCCAACTCCTGAGTGGCCACGGGTACTTTCGTGCGTACCTTCACCGAATGGAAAAAGTAGCGTCACCCGAATGCCTCTACTGCCCAGGCCAAACGGACACCGCAGAATACACTTTCTTTGAGTGCCAGGGATGGGCTCCCGAGAGAAGAGCGCTGAGAGTGCACCTAGGAAGGGCGGTTTCCCCGGACACTGTAGTCCAAGGCATGATCGCCGATGAAGAAACCTGGAATCGCACAGTCAGGTACGCGGAGGATATCTTGGGGAGGAAAAAGAAAGACCTAGACGAAATGGTCTAAAGGAAAAGACCTAGTTTGAAGAAATGTGAAAAACGGTTCCAGGCTAGTGTCCAGAGAGCCAGGGAGGTGTTTTAGTCGATAAACTGCGCCACAGGAGTCCGACACTGCTGGGAACGGGTGCCCAGCGTGCATAAAGCATTTCACCTCCATCAAAAAAAACATATGGTACGAAATTCTCGTAAAAACCTGCCGTAAATTTTATCCTCCATGCGCAGAAAAGTGAATTCAGTACTAAGAAATAAGGGGGGATACACAGAGTACATCGATTTAAAGTGTTAAAGCAGCCAACACTCACGGAGGAAAAAGGAGTCAAAATCTACAGCTTCATGACAACAATTGAAACGAATGAACTTGAAAAGTATTAAACAATTTATAATTTTTGCCCATTTTTCTTTATTTTGTTAATTTTTTGTCGATTTTTATTTTTCTTAACTTTTTTTTTATACGATGTGGCCAAAGCCTATGGGCCAACCCTTTAATGCGTTAACATGGTTTTGGCCGGAAGGGAATTAGGGTAACGGAAGTGAGGAATCGTGAAAGTCTTATTTTTGCGAGCTAGACAACAGCCCAGAGACGGAGAGGATTATTTTAATTTCTTAATAAAAGCTAACGGGGAGACCTGGTCTCGAACCCGTGACCCATGGCATGATGGTCGTACCGCTTAACGAATTGATCCAATTCCGTCTCACTTATGTATAATTTTAAATTTGTAGTTATGAATTATTTGATTTATTTAATTATTTTAAAGCATTTCATTAAGGAATTATATCTATATTTAGATAAGTTTTTTGTTTGTTTTGTTTTTATGAATTAATTTTAAATTATGACTGAATTTGGATAGGCATATAATTTTTTGGTTTGGTTTTTTTGACAAAAAGTCACATGTGACTAAATTAAAGGAAATAATTGAAATAAAGAAACATGTAAAAAAATATTTGTGATTAATATGTCTGTTCCCGTGGTACTCCTGTCATTTCCGTGTGAAACAAATTTTTAAATCTTTCTAAAAATTTTAATAAAGCAAAAACAACTTGTCCTTTTGTAAAAACATCCTCAGAATTTTAAGAAGAATTTATATAAGAGTATTTAATAAATTTTCTAAAGCTTATGGCCACTTTTCGTAGAATCACCCAAAAGCATTACTTGAACAGAAGTGTACATACCTTTAAGGTTTCATCGTCAATAATATTTAAAACTTTAGCTCTATACCACATGCCGTCTTTAAACTTGGCCAAGACAAGTTCAAATCGAACTGCAAATCAAGTATAAGAAATAAATTAAAAAGCAAGATAATACAATATTATTACTAACCCGGCATTGTTTTTAATTTTTTATGTGTAAGTGTTTCTTCAGGTGAATTCATTTTCAATATAAGTTCTTTCAAAGTTGGCCTGTATTTATTCTCATAGTGAACTATTTGGGCAAAGAAAAGTTCAACGTTAATAATGTGCGTTGGTTTCATAGTTATCGTCTGTCCAGTAGCTGGATACACGATTTTGTTTGGTATGTCTATTATGGTTTCGGCTTCATCACGAGTCCAACCATCTGCAATTTAGGAATTAAATATTACTTGTTGACACTAAATGAAAGTTTAAAAATTATACTTTTAAAGCAGTGATAGACCTAGAATAAAAAAAACTACCAAGGATAAAATGCTTTTCCTTGGTAGTTTTTTTAGTTTTGCGGGATATATTCCAAATTGAAGTGAAATTATTTGCGCTTATATTTTTATTAATTAAATTATAAATATAAAAAAATTATTTAGAACTATTATAAATTTTAAGGTATTTTCATGGGAATATTAGAGGGATATCACTTTACAAGATACAGCTACCCAAGCACATGACGGCTTAAAACTAACTTTTTACCGTTATTACTGATAATTCTTTTTAAATACTCTGTAGACGTGTTTATTGTAATGTTCTTCACACTATAGCTCCCAAACCTTTTCCCTCCACATTTATAAAATTCCTAAAAAGAGCACAAACATTTTCGTACCCGTGTCAAAAGTGTATCTGCCTCAATCACCGCAATGTTTTTACTGGCGCATGTTTGAGCGTGTTGCGATTCAAAGGGACGTAATTGCTACTTATCAGTCTGACTACAGAATTTGCCATTCGAAGTAATTGAAACATCAGGTCGATGTAGTTTCAGTTCTGATTGCGGTGCTTGTTTAACGTGAATCACCTTGCCTCTCACTCGTAACAGCAGGTTTATTGCGGGTGAGTCAAGGGGTCTCACGTTAAACAAGCACCCCAATGAAACGACCTGGATGTTGCGAATGAGAGGCAAGGGTACACACGTCAAACACGAACCTCAATGGGAACAAAAGCTGCAACTGCCACGTCCTCATCGTTGTTCCTGGAGACGGAGTTGGATCAATTCGTTGAGCTTTTATTAAGAAATTAAAATAATCCACTCCGTCTCTGGGCTGTTGTCTAGCTCGCAGCAATGCAAAACAAGACAGTCAAGTTTCCTTACTTTCCTTACCCTAATTCCCTTCCGGTCAAAACCATACTAACGCATCAAAGGGTTGTCCCCTTGGATTTAGCTACATCATATAAAAAAACGCTAATAGCAGCAATAAATTTTACGGTTTCATTATTTTGCCATAGAAAATATGCCTTAAAAATAGTGTTAGGTGTACAAATAAGTTTCCACCGTTTCACAAAATATGGCCCCACCAGAAAGTTATGTTGAAGTTGCCAGATGTAAAACGTAATATCGTAAGTTTGGTAATCTTGTAACAACATAACCTTGAAGTATTAGTGACTTAGTATCAGAAATACATAATTTTTTTCGTGCGAAGAAAATGTCAAGTTTTGTGGCGAATGAGTGCCATTTGCGGGAACTGATTATTGAACTGATAATTTGAAGAAATCTGTAGCTGAGGGGCATCGATTGCTTGAAGAAGCATATGGTGAGGATGCTTTATGTGAGAGAAGTTGTCGTGAGGGGTATCAAAAGTTTAAAATCGTGGGAGACAAAAAACGCAGTAGAAGGCCGAAAGTGTACGAAGACACGGAATTGGTAGCATTATTGGAAAGAGATTCGTCCCAAATGCAAAAATAATTTGCGCTTACAGAAGTGACTCAATAACGTCGTTTAAAATCGTTGGGAATGATTCAAAAACCGAAAATTGGGTTCCATATGAACTGAAGCCGAGAGACGTTGAACGCCGATTTTGCATAAGTGAAATGCTGCTTTCCAGGTATAAAAAAGGGTTTTTTTGCATCGTTTAGTCAGTGGTGATGAAAAATGGATCCACTACAATAACTCAAAACAGATAAAATCATGGAGACCACCTGACCATGCTTTAACATCGACAGCCAAACCGAATATTCATAAAAAAAAACTCATGCTGCGTATTTGGTGGGATCAGCTTGGTGTCGTGTATTAGGAGTTGCTAAAATCGAGCGAAACTATTACTGGAGGTCTCTACCGAACACAATGAGACTGAGCTAAGCACACAAGCAAAAACACGCCCATTACTACTCCACACACGACAAAATTATTCTCCTACATGATAATGATCGTCCGCATGTTGCGGCGCCGGTCAAAACCTATTTGGAAACACTTAATTGGGAAGTCCTTCCCCACCCGCCGTATTCACCAGACATTGCCCCTTCCGATTACCACTTGTTCCGGTCGATGGCACATGGTCTTTCGGAGCTGAGCTTTACATCATATGAAGATACCAAAAAATGGGTCGACTCGTGGATAGCCTCAAAAGATGAAGAGTTCTTCCGACGTGGTATTCGAATGCTGCCAGAAAGATGGGAAAAGTATTGGCTAGTGATGGACAATACTTTGAATAAAACGTAATGTACCGTTCTTTCACAATAAATTCCTAATTTTTGATAGAAAACGGCGTAAACTTATTTGTACTCCAAATTAATTTAACATTTATAGCTACTGCGTATGCGTGGATTGGTAAAAATTTACTGCGAGAAAACTTACATTCTTTTATTCATCACAATAGTATGGTAACAATACTGCCCAGTTTAATTACTACGCAATGAGAAACAAAAACAATGAATTTTCAAAAATTACGTACCGTAAGTTTTTTAACATAAAAACGGATTTATATCATAATTCTGTCGCGACCCGTAAAATCAGATTCAGATTATTTTTGTGGGGAATATTCAGCTAAGAATTACGTGTAAACCGAGGGGTTATGAATAAAAAAGTAATCCGCCATCTTAGGGGACGTTCTAGTATTACGTAACGCAGTTTTTGAAGAATTCTTACCCCCCCCCCCCCCCTGTAACGCGCCGTAAACGTTACGTAACCCTCAGATGATTATATCTACCTAAACATGTCAATTATGTTGCGCAAAATACCAGAATAAGAAGGAATGTAAATTAAACGAAATAGTCCTAATGTATGTGCTTGAAATTCGTAAATTTATGGCTTGTAGTTTAGGTGGTTTTGCTTGACCGCAACGGTCGAACTCGTAGAGTCCAAACTATGGACTCGTGATACACGGCTTATTGTGGTTATTTGCCATAAATATGTGTAGTGTAGATATACCATATAAACTAAGCCGTGAGTCAGAAGTTAAGAGTTAGGATTTTTAATTTTAACAAAAACTTAATGTAATGTAACGTAAAACGTTGCTTGACCCCCTCCACCATATAATGCACCGTAAATTTTCACAAGACCCCCGTTACGTAATACTTGAACGGTCCTTATGGCGTCCGCCATATTGAGTTTGAGTCACGTACCTGATCGTATTCTACTCATCTAATCCTTTCATTTGATGATACCAATGTCAAGGGGGTTCTTAAGAAAATGGTAATCCGCCATCTCAGGGCGTTCGATATATTTTTTATTTTTATTTTATCGTATTCTACTAGTCGAACCCTTTTATTTGATACCCATATCAAGGTGGTCGCGAGGAAAAGGGTACACCGTTATCTTGGGGCGTCCGCCATATTGAAAAAACGGATTTATATCAAAATTATGACATAACTCGTAAAATTGATGCCCGTATTCGGATTCAGCGCACCAAAATACAAATAACCATAACTTTTTTTTGTAAACATGTGTTAACAGAGGCCACCATCTTGTTTATTTTCAAAAAACAAAACGAAAAAAAGCTTCGATCAGACACTAGATTTACCATCAAACTAATGATTTTTAGAATCTTAGGAACATAAGTTGGCTCGACGGTGGACTCTAGGGTACGCAGTCGAGCAGGGGTGAAACATATGAGAATCCCAATAAAAAGAAAAAACCTTCATTTAATTATCTTCTATGGTCATCGAATAAAGGTAATTTCCATGGTATTGCCGGGAATCTCTAGTTCCCGTAACCCTTTGTGGGGCATGCGGCGGGAGAAGAACTTCGCCCGATTCGCGACAACGGTGGCAAGTCGACCTACAATTTAAAGTGAATGCCAAACCACTGGTATTTTCTCTGCGACCCCATTACTTTTTTTATCGTAATCTGTTGTCGGTAGTAAACAACCATGGATCGTCGTCGCCGTCGAACCTGGGACCTCCGGTTTGGTAGGTCAACACGTTATCACTTACTCCACCGACAACAGAAGTTATTGAATTTTGAATATGTAATTAAATTTATGTCCTTACAGAATATTTATACACTTTTCAACCCAAAATATTAACGTATAGGGTCCCCATACTTCGTCGATTTTAATTCATGTTTAAAAGAATTTTAGTTATCTAAAACACAAAAATCAATAAGGCTTTGACTGCAACTGGTAATGTAATGGAAGAAAAACTAATAAAACAAAATCCACAGAACACCAGCATTTTAAAAATCCTTACACAAAGATATTTTCCATAACATGCGGCTTCAAAAAGTTCACTAAAAATTTAAGATGCAGAATAACAACTTAACGGATCTGAGTATGGCATAAATAAAAAATAATTCTAAAAAATCCTTGAAAAACATTCAATATCGGTGTTTCTGATAAAGAAAAGCTAAATTACTTTGTCTTCTTTTCAACGGCAATACTAAAGAATAACCGAAAGGTTGTCAGTGAAGTAAAGTTAAAAATTCAAGTAAGTGTTGATCAAATACAAAAAAATTTTAAAGTGATAAATATTACTGTACAAACATATTCAAACTGTGGAGTCGAAACTTTGGTATCACAAGAAAGACAAATACTTAATATTTCAAATAAATATTATTAAATACTTACGTTTATTTTTTTCAATATGTTCAAATCTGCAGTTTGTACCTTTAAAACACGATTCCGTTTGTGAATTATAAAATTGGCAAATTCTCTTGTCATCTTTAGGTTCATATCCCATTACAGCTTTCATAGCATTAGTCGTATTTAATGGCTCCTCATAAAGTACTCTAATTTCATCTTCTGTAGGACGATTCAATTCTGTTTTATTCGATTTGTTTGATTTAGTAGTAGTCCTTGCACTGCAAAGACTATCATCACTGTAGTTACTGTCACATTCCAAAAAATCTTTTAAATTTATATTTTGTGAGCTACTCCGTCTCGAATTGTTCTGATTAAAATTAACATAATCGCTGTGCCCTGGAGCCTGAGAATTATGTGAAATGTTGTCTTCACAATTGTTAACAACAGCATGATGTTCTTCAACAATAACTCTTTTACTAATTGATGATCTTCCATCCTCACTAACGTTGTCGAATTGAGTTTTAACACAAAAGTATTTTCGAAAAGGATTTGTTATTGGTTTGCTTAAGGATTCCTTTTAATCGATAAAACGAAATGGTAATTTTTAATAATTTTGTTTCAATATTTAAAACCAATTATAGCTTTGATCAGCACACACAAATATAAATGGTTAGTAATATTAAAATGTATTCTTATCTTAAACTTACAACTATACACTAAGCTGGTCGTAGGGGTAGGTAGACAATATAATTGACTGTCATCTTGCGTTGAAAAAATAACATAAACCATGTCGATACCTTGGTGCACACATATACCACACACATTTTTTTTCATAACTGAGTAAAGTGCACAGTTTTGACCTTTTGAAGGTGCAAATTATTTGCTGCACAGTACTATAAGTGTTCAGAAAGTGATTTGTTCATTACAGTTACATGAATAACATAGTAAGTAAGTAGGTACGTATTTTTCGAAGAATCAAATAAAAATCTACTAAAAGTATCTACCATATCTGCTTTTGAAATGTTGTTACTTAGAATGTGTGTGCACCTATTGTTTTTGCTTGTTAGCATACTTAACATTCTTAATGACAGCATTTGAATGATTTACATTTACATACATACAATTACAACATTTTAAACGTGGGCGAATTGGGCCAAAGAGGATGAGGGTTAAAATAATAATCAATGCAAATGAAAATTGTATTAAGTTTTTTACATCGTGCACTAAGTACACGATTTATAAAAGTAATTACTAATTTTAATTAAACCCTATTTAAAAATTCAGCAATTTGTTTAAATCACAGCACAACCTTGGCAAGAATGGAAAAAACGTTAGGAGTATCGGGGATATGATTGAATTACGTGTCGCCAAATAAGGAAAGTCTTTTCCAAAGATTTATCAATGGCTGATTACTTAACAGAAAGAATTTCAAAAATAAAATACAAAAAAAAGTAAAAATAGGTCAATTAACAAGACAACAAAGAAAGTAACAATAAAAAATAAAAGTTAAAATAAAAAGAAATATATCAACAATTTTTTAGCCTTTACAAACTTTACATTGAAGCAATGAGACATTGATGTGATAGGCTCACGAAAACCGTAATTAGTGCGGTGGTTAGGTATTCTAAAAAAATTGCGATTTCTCAAGAAGCGAGATGGAACTGATATATTAAAGGAAAACAATAGGACAGGCAATCCAAACCAAAAACAGTTTTGGATTTGTTACATCGAGTTTTCTGCTCGAATAAGGGGGCAATATTAGTGGATTGCGCCAAGGTGGTCCATGAAGAGCAAACCACCGTGTTTCTGCCTAAGCGCGATTGACGTAAACATTGTAAAATGGAGACCAAACGAAGCAGACACACTCGAGAATAGGTCGAACGAACGAACAATAATATGAGGGTCATCAAACCTTTTAACAAAACCCAACGTCGAATTATCCTTGTTAACAATCGCGTCTATATGCTCATCGGTTATTCAACCAGACTTCCACGTCAATTGTTTTGTCAAGTCTTGTTAATGCATAACCATGTATAGTGTAGTTGAAGTCAAGTAGAATTCTTTTACGACAAAAAGACATAGTTGCACACTTATTAATATGAAGAGGAAAGTAATTAATCGAACAACACTTATGAAAGAAGTCCAAGGCAGAATTTATAATTTCGCAAGTGGGGGATGATACATCATTGATGTAAATAATAAATAAGAGTTGACCAAGGTGGCTGCCTTGAGGTACACTAGAGGAAACGTATATATTATTGGAAAGAGAACCGCGGAACCATACTCTCTGAGTGCGACTCGACAAATACGAGAGAACCCAGTCAACAAACCAAGACGGGAATCCGAGAGCAATCAATTTATAAATCAAAATTACAAGATTAATTCAATCAAATACTTTACTAAAATAGATGAATATGTAGTCAACCTGCTTACCACCTTCGAATGCCGAGATACAGAAATAAGAAAATTCTTATAGGTTAGTCGTCGTTGACCTCCCTTTCATAAAAGAAAAAAAAAGAATCTAGAAAAGGTTTACAATGAAAATAAAGTACATGGTACAAGAGTTAGCAGCCGGACGATAATTGGCTACATCGCATTTGTTGCCCTTCTTACGAAGAGGAATAACAAGGGACAATTTCCAATCTTAAGGAAAACATCGTTATTATCACGAATTACATTGGTTCCCCTCTCAAGAGTGATGTCTAAAATTTTGCTGTGCGGTCAAATTTGAATTGCAAGATAAGAGAATGAAGCCAGTTACAGATCGTGTAAAGCGTGAAGAGAGAATTAAATAGAGCAATTAAAAAGTAGTAGACATCTGACGTTACACTAGCGAGCAAAAAAAATTTACCAAACCATGATGTGCGAAACCGACTTCGCAATGTTCCGTTTCCTTTTCACAATAAATCATCAAACTGTTATCAGTATTTCGGCGAAAGTCATTTCATGTTTAGTGTACCAGTTTTTTTAAGCGAGCAAAAAAAACGCACCATAAGTAAAATATTGCAAGAAAGTATGTAACATTTTCACTAACCTAATTTTTATTAAAATAACAAATTTCAGATGACTTCCGGAAGAAAACAGAGGGAGTTCAGGAGTGGCACCATCACCACGCCATGTATGAAGGTTCGAGCTCGAGCCTACATCTGTCTATCAGTTTTTCATTTGCAATTGCAATAAATAAAAAATCAACTCCGTCTCTGCGCTATTGTTTAGCTCGCAGCAATAACATTCAATTCCCCTCATTCGCATAATCCTAATTCCCTTCCAGCCATAGCCATTCTAACGCATCAATCTGCCCGAACAGCGATCATTTATCCTAAAGAGGAGGGTATGACAAACCGTGATATCTCTCAGGAATTTTTTGTTGATCAATATACTTTTTCTCGAAGTTATTCAAGATTTAAAAGCACAGGAGAATTATCACGTAATTTGGGAACTGGAAGACCCCGTAAAACAACAAATTGGCAGGAGAGCTGTTCAGACCTTTGTGAAACAGGATCCGCGGAGGTCGGCAGTTGAAGCCACAAAATACGGAAATAGTTATTTTTCGATTCCATTCGGTTAACGTGCTGTCCGGCGTTGGCCTTTGGCTGCTAATTTATTAGCCAGGCGCCCAAAAAAACACTAATGACTCGGGCCAATGACTAGCGCGTATGACATTTGCTGAAAACCAATTATATTGAATCCGAGAAGACTGGTTAAAGGTTTTGTGGAGCGAGGAAAGTAAATTTATTTTGTTTACATCTGATGGCATTCGCTGCATACATCGACCATGCCGACAACGATATAATCCAGATACTAGGTGAAACAGGGAGATGGATCACTTATGGTTTGGGGTAAGCATCAAATATTTATAAGTACAATTTGTGGATAATTTAAACTGTACATTTCATACATACCATCATCCAGGTCCAAACATAACATCATTCAGGTCATTAGGAAATTTCTTGCTGGTAAATATGTTAGAGTTTTAAGATCGCTATCTCAATCTACAGACTTAAACGTCTCTGTGACATGTTATTAGATTGGAGGCGATGGTTTTTTGGGACAGGGAGGGTGTGCTTCTGGTTAATTTCCTCAAACGCGGCCTACAATAAACTTAAAGAAGTGCTGTGGAACACTCAGGGAAAACTGAGTTTTGTTTTTTGACGACAATATCAGCCCGCACACGGCCAGTTGTACTCCAGTGGTCTTGGATGATTTTGGATGGAAGGTGTTTGGTCAGCCGCCGTACAGCCCAGATCATGCATCGAGAAACTATTATCTCTTTCCAACGATAAAAGCCTAGCTTGTAATACAGCTCTACGGCAATGACGGAGACCTGGATGGAATTGATAAGCTTGTTTATCTTTACGATGTGCCACAGTTTGAACAGTGACTATGTAGAATAGTAATTTAAGAGTGTGCGTTTCAAATGTATATAACAATTCTTTTTTCCTTCCACTAGGGTGCTTTTTATTTCAAAAAGTAAGTTACTTTCCGGTCAGCCTCCGTAGATGGATTTATGAAGGTTTTGCCGGATGATTGGAGAAAGATTACTCTCCATAGTGTTATAAAACTGGTGGCAAGCACGTTGAAAAGTTGTAGTTATAATTTAAAATATAGTATAACTTGTATTTGACATGGTCTTTATATTTTATATTTTTTTTAGTGCATTTGGGATTTTTCGTAAACGTCATTGCAACTAAGCAACTGAGCAACAATGCATATACAACAAAGAAATGAAACTTTACTGCGCTGTGGAAATCGTTCTTAAACATCAAAGGTTTAAATTGATACCTTTTTTAAAAATGAGTAAGGCTTTTGCTTTTAATTTTATATTAAAAACCTTCCTAGAAATAAATCACAATCGAATCATATGATCCAGATACTAAGAAGAATATAAAAAAGGCGGGTAGCGCTGAATAGTTTTATTTGGTCCTCCGTCCAAGAAGCAGATTTTCCAATAAAATTAAATAAAGTTATCACCTGTTTTAACTAATAAATAATTTTGTTTCCCTCGCAGGGTTATTATTAACACCAGTCCTTTATTCCACTTGTTAAGCACATTGTACTTCACACGCATACACTTCGTAATGCCTGCGTTATTGCTTTAAAGGTTGCGTAAAAAATGTCATTTAGTACATTTACGAGCCCTTTTTTGGCTCCTTGGAATAGTATGTTTGGTATATCAAGGTACCGAAATGAAAAAGAAACTATACTCGTACGAGCCTGACTAATTATCGTAGAAAGATAACCTAAATTTTAGGGTCTTACAGTAAAAATTTGTGCATTCGTCTTTTCGCACTAACATTCGGTGCATTTATTTGCTCAGACATTTAAAGAATCAATATGGAAAATGATTGCTGCATCACATATAAGCAGCGTAAATGCTTTATTTTACACTTTGTCTAACGCGAACTATGCAGTGTGTTCTGCCGCAGCCTAAATAACGTCAAGGACGACTAATTTTCCTCACTTGGCATATATCAAAAACTTCTTTGTTCATTCATTTTGTTGAAAGTCAACTAGAGATGTTAATTTGTTGAAGATTTTTAAAGCTGTAAGAAATCTGGAGATTTAATAAATATGACCAGTTTAAACCAACCGAATTAGAATTAGATTAGTGAATGGAAATGGGTACATGATATAGTTGATTGGACAAGATGTTAGGAAAAGATCTAATAGGTTAGTTAGCGCTGTAATTTGCAATATCTGCTAGCCTACTGGGGAAATCTACAAACTACTTAAAATTAAATAACTCGATAAATAATTTGACGTATCTCCTCGTCAGATTTGTGAATAAAGAATATCTCAGCCACTGTATGTTATGGACGTTGAAATCGCCAGCAAGAACTATTTCAGAAGAGGGAGACATTTCTAATACATTTTCTCTATCGGAAAATAATATTCTTGAGAATACAAAAAAAAATATGAATAGTATGTCTATGAAGTTTAAATTTACTTCTTAATGAAATCATCATCGCGAAATAGGATCATATTATATCACTTTTATGCTTAATTGATTTCACGTTAGGAATTCGAAAATCTAAATCAAAATCTGCAATTACCCTAATTGTGCAGTAATATAACTTATTTATGTCTCAAAAAGTTTATACGTTAAAGGGATAATTTTGTCAATCTTATTATTATGGACTACAAAAAAGAAATTTTAAAAAATTATATGAAAACTTACTTTTTGTATATCAACCACTTTTGTAAGATGGCCATTTGCATCTCGGAAAGGATTAGTGTTTCCTCGTAAGTCCAAATACAATAAAGAGCTAAAAATTCAAATGTTAACTAAAATTTTTTAATAAAATTACATTCACATACTCGTCCTTATTCGCAACAATAAAGCTTTGTTTGACATATAAGTTCTGTGAAAGGTATGTCTTCAAATCTATATCACTGTCAAAGTTCACCTAAATAAAAAAAAATTCTACATTATATAAAACATAAATAAGCAAATTAAAAAAAACGCTTACCGATATTAATTTACACAGAATTGCTTGAGAATAAACATTTTGCAAGGTGAGCGGAAGGACATACAATTCCATTTCTTGAGTAATATTGATAACCTCGCCGATATCAACAAGGTATGCATTAAAACTATTTGGCTAAATGAATAATTTTTTTTTATAATTTTCGCATTTAAAAAAAATTCCACGACAATTACCGATACAGGACCATTTTCTCTTACAGCTCTAAACATATATCCTTCTAAGTGTAGTCCAAAAACTTCTCCTTCATTAGGAACATTTGAAAAAGTTGAGGGAGACTCTTGAAAATAATTTTGTAAATTTTCAATGCAATCTGTGTAGTCGGTGCTGGAAAATAAGAAGTATTTCAATTTGTCTCATTTTGTTGAAAGCAATTTCTTTTACTTTCCAGTTTCATTGATGTAGAAAAGTAGTTCTCCGCTATCTTTCACATATGTAATGACGCAGTCACCTTCGTAGTTTATTTTATCTGAAAATATTTAATAAAATTATACTAAATTTTAATTATTTTGTCAATACTAAAAATATTTCAGTGTCTTTGAGTGAAGTTTTAAATTCAATTAAACTGAAACTTTTATCTTAAACATCACAAATTTCCACCAAAAATACTGAAAGTTAAAACATTTTTCAAAATTACAACATACGTACGAAAAATGGTTAGTTAATCACCGCTTATTAATTATTAAGATAATGAATATTACTTTCTTGCAATGCATATAAACATCTTACTATGATTTCATACCTCTCACAAATAGAAATACTTACATTTAGAAATATTTGAATGTGGATAAGTAAATCGTTCTATTGGCGTTTCTTCTTCTTTCTTTTCTTCTTTTTCCTTTTCTTTCTCTTGTTCTTTCACATTTCCTTTAACGCTCGATGGTTCTATGTCGGAAGGAACATTTGGAAAAATCGGCGTTAACTCGAATTTCAGATTAAATTTTCTCAACATGTCTGAAAGCTGCGATAAATCCGTCAAAGCACTGTCGTAACTTATAAGACAGTTTTCTGTCCCGTATGAATTTTCTAGAGCTGTTATAACATTATGGAAAACCACGTTAGCCTAGATAAAAAACAAGCAAACAAACTAAAATTATGTTTACTTGAATAAGGCATTTACTATAATAAATTTAAATTTATGACACAAGTACTATTTCATTTTGAATGCTTCGATAAACTTTAAATATGAAATTTTCCAGTTCAGTTAATATTTCGAGTTGTAAAATCATAATCCGAAAATGGAAGAGATGCATTTTTATTTTCTTAGATTTCCTATTGTTTCGATGTTTCCTCCCCTCCCAGCTATAAGGGGTTGACATTTTTTTACGATGAAAAAAACCAGTCTTACATTTTAACCTATACATTCTAAAATGTTAGTGCTAGAGATAGTGTCTCAGTTGACAGGTAACACAATGGTGCTAAAGACTGCGTAATTTTTTTAACTGCATGGTTAAATATTGCTTTATCAGAAAGTTTCCTTTCAAAAAACTCTTGGTGGAAGTTATTTAAATTTGAAAAAAGTAAAAACACTTGTTTTACTTCCACATAATAGGAGCAGCAAAAATTTTTTTTTGGGATGGTGATCGCTCAAAAATATGAACGCTCGAAATTTTGATGGATGTTTCGACCCGAAACTTTCTGATAAATCAATATTTAACCAGTATTGGTATTTTATGAAATTGATGGACTAAAAATCGTCTTCATAAAATTCGTACTTAACTTTCAAACTGAGTACTTATAGGAGCTGAGGTTTTGACCTACCGTCATGGATGTCCGTGGTGGAAAGTGTAAGTACCACGCTGATGATGACCAGCTTACACTTTCGGGTCGAAACATCCATCAAAATTTTGAGCGTTCATATTTTTGAGCGAACACCGTCCCAAAAAAAATTTTTGCTACTCCTATTATGTGGAAGTAAAACAAGTGTTTTTACTTTTTTCAAATTTAAATAACTTCCACCAAGAGTCTTTTGAAAGGAAACTTTCTAATAAAGTAATTTCAACTTATTTTCCTGAAACCAACGGTTCAAACTGTACATATCTTCCTGCAGGAATCTTGTAACGCCCACAATGTTGTCTCTAGCGATGAAAACCAATGCATTATCCCCAAAAAGTGCCAGTTTACAATGTTTTATGACTTTTTTCATGTCATTAATGTATATTAGAAAAAATTAGTTGCCCAAAATTGAACCTTGTGGCACCCCTTCAAACACTTCCAATTGTTCGGAAAATACGTTATTGATCCTTACTCGTTGTTGCGATAGTCTTTGACCCATTAATGAATTAAGATGTATGTTTTTTGTATATATCTAAAATCAAGAATGGACTATTAACTAATTATTTAAGAGTGTAGAAAATGTAGAACCGCATTTTTTAAGAACATCACTTGATTTTAAACTACCAAGATTAATAAGATTTTACCGGTCGTAGATGCCGAATTGTTAAATAGGTGAAGCTCTACCTTTCCTCATGGTCGTCCGCGGTTTTGGCTCTCTCTCCGCTCGTTTGAGGTTCCTGCTTCCCCTTGCCCCTGCTTTCCTTGATGCCCCTGCTGCCTTGGATCATCCTGCTTCACCCGTTGCCCCTTCCCCTTCTTTCCCCTGCTGTTGCACCAAAACGTTCTCGCACTGCCCGTAGGCGTGTCCGCCGTCTGCGTGCTCATGTTGCCCCCACTTCGTTCTAATGTACTTTTTCTACTCCCCCATCCCCCTTGCATCGGACCCAGCTGTGAACATGTCTCCCGGTGACTCTCAGTCTAATCCTCAACCACTGCATGAAACATCCTCATTGAGATCTATTAATGTGTCTCGAAATAAGGGTTTCAAACTGAGGATTGCGCAACCACCGAGGTCCTTTTTTATTTCCCGCCTTTATCCATCGACTTCTGTTGATGACGTTATTGGCTACGTGAGGGAGAGGAGTGGTGCTGATGACTCTGCACTCCTTCGTTGTCAACTTCTAAGATCTCGTCATTCTCACGGAGCCATGTCGTCTTTTCAGTTGATATCGTCGCCAGAACTTTTTGAGATGTCTGCACCCGATTTCTGGCCCGAAAATATCATTGCACACGAGTTTGTGTCCCGTCGCAGGGTCGCGGGAAGCACTCAAAGTAGAACCACTGCTAGCAACAAATAAAACTATGACTTACTACCGCTAGGGAAGTTACCACTGAATAAAATTAAAGCAGCTAGCAAACAAATTTTGATAAGTAGCATTTTATTCGTTCATTACCTTAAAAGAATATAATAGAGCTATATTAAATCACAGTTCAATAATACAAAAAAAAAAACAATAAAATATAATATATCAAAAAATGAGGGTTCAAAAGTATTCGTCCATTTCTCGTTCGATAACAATAATGACTTTACACTTATCACTAATATTTTGTCGCAAATCCCTTGGAAGCAATAATAGCTTGCAGCTGTCTAGTCATCAAATTTACCAGCTTTTGCGTGCAATCTGAACTTACATAGTTTGTTCCATTCTTCGACGAAGCGTGTTTTTAAAGTTGTTTTGTTTTGAAAAGAAGATTTGCGTACTTGCCGCTTTATTTCCGCTCATAAATGCTCAATAGGGTTGACGTCCGAAGACTGAGGCGGTCCCTCCATCTCCTGTGGTGTATTATATAATAACCATTCCTCCGTGCGGTTTGGATCGTTATCTTGTTGGAACCAGAAGTTATCTTTAATACCTAATTTCTCGGCACTAGGTTTAAGATGATCTTTTAATGTCCAGGTAAACCCATCGATCCACTATTACATTACATTAATGTCCAGGTAAACCCAGCGATCCACTATTATATCTATGATGAGAAAGTCGCCTGTCCCAGCCTCCGACATACACCTCCATACCATGATGGAACCGCCCCCATGTTTAACTGTCGGTGATAGATTTTCTTTTTGATACTCGGAAGAATACTTTTGAAGTCCAATTTTTTGATATCATATTATATTTTATTGTTCTTTTTTTGTATTATTGAATTGTGATTTAATTTAGCTTTATTATATTCTTTTAAGGTAATGAAGGTATAGTCCTACTTTTCAAAATTTGTTTGCTAGCTGATTTAATTTTATTCAGTGGTGGCTTCCCTAGTGGTAGTAAGTGGACGAATACTTTTTTGGACCAACTGTATATAGAAGGCCATCTCAATATCACTTACTGTACGGAAAACTTATATGCTTCCATTAAACAGTTCTAAATCCTGTATACCTCCCTGAGTAATTATGCAGGTGCTCTAAAATTTGGTGAATTCGAAAATCCATCAAGTCAGCACTAATACACAATTCACCGTCTTAGCTTATTGCGCTAATCGTGTAGGATGCAGTTTAGTATTTTTTTTAAATTACTCCATTCGAAAAAATTTATGCAAAACTGATTGCATATATATGTACAAACTGAAACCTCTTTTTACGGACACCTCCGAAAGGAGGACACCTTTTCCTGTCCAAAGCATCAATTTGCCTCAAACTTCCACCTCTGTTAAGCGGACACCTCTTAATATTAGACATTTTTTTAGAAACGAGCAGTATCCACTATAGGGAGGTTTCACTGTATGTAGTTTAGTTTTATATTAAATTAAACCAGATAAATCAGCTTAGATATTATTGAAATATCTTACATTCCTAAATAAAGTTTTATATAAAAATTGGATGCTCGTGGGAGTTCTGACACTAAACTACATTTCCCGCTTTTTTATAGGTACTATGTTAGAGGCTTTTGTAATTTTTATGCATAATTTCCAACTAGGAGTCTTACCTATTTTACTTAGCATTTTGGTGAGCTTAGTGGTATGTCAGAAGTTAAAGCCTTAACCAAAGAACCGGCTTTTTGAAGCTACATGAACAATATCAATTTATAATAAATTAAGTTTCTTCAAACCCATCTCAAATTATATATTGAGACTGTGGCCTCTTGTTTTCTTGAAAATTGCAGATCTAGCGTGAATAAACCACCCCCATCTATATAAAAAAAGGTATAGGATTTATGCTGAATTTGCAGCGTCCTCAGCCAGAAAGAGATTCTTAAATAAACAACATTGTATGGACTATATGTATGCCAGAAAGCATTTACGCTATCATTGGTTTATACAAAAAATTGTAAATATAGTTAAAAACTTGAGGCAAATTACCTTTTTAATGTAAACATCTATATTTCGCTTTGCTATCTCTGCTTCTCGTGAGCACATATCATAAAAAATATTTAAATTTCCTTTCTTATTTGCTAATTCCATATCGGCTTTACTTTGAACTCACTATAGTTTAATAAACAATTGTTTAACCTTTGAGCAATTTCCTCAAACACCAATTTCACTCACACTTTAACCATGCAGCTCGTTGATATTTGACTGACAGTAAAATTAACGGGAATTGGTCGAATTATGTTACGCTTACAAGCATCGTACCAACATGATGGCATGATGACTATTTAAAACACTACACTTAAAAAATAAGTGAAAATGAAATTATATATCTAATTAATGGAATTAAATTCGGAAATATAGTCAAACTATTGTTAATAAGTTAAATGATGTATGATTTCTGAAATAATACTTTGAATGGGCTTTGCCTTATATTTAAAAAGAAGAAGAGTTAAATCTGTCGAAATTTTTTAATTTACTAATTTTTATTTAACTCTTCAAAATGTCTTTTAACCTTTTTTCAAAATATGTTACGCAATGCCTTAAAGTTGAGCAATTTTTGGGTACGTATTTATTTAATATCTTAATCGGTTTTCGATGTGTTGATTGTGTGGGTCACGTTGTTCGTTGTATAAACAAAATAAAGTCCTAATAATTTTCAAAACAAGATTTTACTTACTACTTTGTTCCGTATTAGCTGTGTCTGTTACAAATATTTTACATCAGTTATATATTCAATTCAGCTATCACTCGAAATGCAAGCAAGAAAACTGGAGGCAGTTCAAGGAACCGAAAAAGTCATACGCGAGCAAAACATCGTGGATGGAGGGTGCAGGATGGACATAACGTATCTGCTGGCACAATCCTAGCAACGCAAAATACGACAAGATTTCACCCGGGACTAAATGTAGTAATCTCGATATCTTGGGTAAATCTGGCTAAATTTATATTTCATTATAGGTAGGATTTGGTCGCAACGGTACCCTCTTTGCTATGGAGCACGGCAAAGTATATGTGACTTGTGAAAAAAGTGATCCAAATTGGGATCACACTTGGATTCAGCGCAACTATGCTGGTAGAGAAGGGCAAACAATCTACAAAAAGTTTTTCAATGTCATACCCGAGAAGCAACATAAGAGATTTAAGCTGATTGATAGTATATAAAAGATCGATAGTTTCACTAGATTTCAAATGTTTAATGTAGAAAATTCTTTTCAAAAAAGTTCAATTAGTGCATTATTTTCCGTTAAACCAGGCTGCTCTTTTGCTACTTGGCAGACGACGCCACTTTATAATAATGCTTTTATTAGTGTAAGTGACAACGTTTCGGCATACCAATCCGGAGGTCACAGGTTTTAATTCCACCGGCGGTGACTCAGTTGTTTTCTGCTGGTAACAAATTACGATAAAAAGGCCATGGAAGTTGCAGAGAAAAATGCCAGTGGTTTGGGGTCCACTTTAAATTGTAGCACTTGCAATCGTTGTGTCGAATCGGGTGAAGTTATAATCCAGCCCCATAGGTTACGGGAACTAGAGAGAAATATTTTTACAATACTTGGTTGGTTTGCAATAGGAAGATGT
This sequence comes from Leptarthrus brevirostris, assembly GCA_964036015.1. NCBI lineage: Eukaryota > Metazoa > Arthropoda > Insecta > Diptera > Asilidae > Leptarthrus > Leptarthrus brevirostris. The sequence goes on from OZ038371.1 coordinate 22,863,050, forward strand.
GTCTCTTCCTTGCACTGAGGCCTTTAGTGGCCCGTTGGACGCCCCTTACTTGACAGCGTACCCTAAAGTCCACTATCAGGCTAACTGATCCCCGTAACGAATTGGATAATTCGATTGTAGCCAGTAGTATGTTCCTAAGATTAAAAACCTTTTTTGCGTTGGCCGAGAACGTGTAATACGGTCTCGTCTTCTTCCCCACATCCCCCGCATATACTGGAGTTCGACCTTCTTATTTTAATGGCATGAGCCCTTAGTCTTGCATGTCCTGTCACAAGGCCAACAAGAAGTCTCTGTTTGGCCTTGTTAAGATTAATGCTCTTTTCAGATTCATGTTCATTGAGAGTTCCACGAAACGCCTTGTATGTCTGGCATGTCGCATTTTTCTTTTTGCGTCCTCGTTACCCATGAGTTCTTTTTTGATTTCAGGGATGGGTATGCTCAGGTTAAGTATTATTGAAGTGCCCTCATTCGCTTTTTCATTCCCTGGGATACCACAATCCACCGGCACGTATATTAGGGTGACATGGTTTTTCTCCCTAACGCCCGGCTAACTGTAAATATTGCAATCCTAGAGGATCGTACTCCCCGTTCTATTAGCTGTCGATGGCTATTTGTTTCCAGTAGTGAAGATTAGCAAATTTAGTGTTACCGGGTGATTTTTAAATCTAACTTTTACCACAAGTAAACTTTATACTATCAGCATTCGGCCAGGCAGAAGCTTTTCGAACACACCATATTTATGTGCTGTCATTTTTGACGCTGAAGTTATAAAAGTCATTTAGCCTGTCAATAAGAAGAAGGCGGGCGCCGGCTAAGCATTTTTAATAAATAGCCAAATTGGCGCAAGGAATAATTTAATCAGACATGACTTCTATTATAAAAGTACACACACTTTCGGGTGCTATGGATGAATCTCCGCCATGCTATGTTCTTCAGATTGATGAAGTGAGGATTCTTTTAGATTGTGGTTGGGATGAAAAATTTGATCCAAACTTTATGAAAGAACTAAAAAGGTAATAAAAATGAAAGAAATAAAATCCGCCGTCTAATCAAATTCATATCTAATAGGCATGTTCATACAATTGATGCTGTTCTTTTATCATACCCTGATCCACTGCATTTGGGAGCGCTTCCATATGTTGTCGGAAAATTAGGATTAAATTGTCCAATATTTGCTACAATACCTGTTTATAAAATGGGCCAAATGTTTATGTACGATCTGTATATGTCCCACTATAATATGTACGATTTTGACTTATTTTCATTGGATGATGTTGATGCAGCTTTTGATAAAATTATACAGTTAAAGTACAATCAAAGTGTTGCAATGAAGGGTGAGTTTGGTTTTATTTTTAATGAAGTATAAATTTAACCTGTATCCTATGCCTACCTATGTCAACTGTAAACATCCGTTATATTTAAGTTCAATTGCAATCGAGCAAAACTTTTGTCATCCCGTAATATTATGGAACTACGTCACATCAAAACAAACCATTATTCTTTGAGTGACCTCTATAGGATTTTGAAATTATGATATTTTTGGCTAATTAACACTTTTATTTAAAGGTAAAGGCTATGGCATAACAATAACTCCTCTTCCGGCGGGTCACATGATAGGAGGCACGATATGGAAAATTGTTAAAGATGGCGAAGAAGATATCGTTTATGCCACAGATTTCAATCACAAAAAAGAGAGACATCTAAATGGATGTGAACTGGAAAAATTGCAAAGGCCATCTCTTTTGATTATGGATTGCCTAAATGCAAAATATCAACAAGCTCGCAGACGAGCTAGAGATGAAAAGCTTATGACGAATATATTACAAACGATGAGAAACAACGGAAATGTCCTTGTTACTGTAGATACAGCCGGAAGAGTACTTGAATTGGCGCACATGCTCGACCAGTTGTGGAAAAATAAGGATTCTGGTTTAATGGCCTACTCTCTAGCTCTTTTGACGAATGTCAGCTATAATGTTGTAGAATTTGCCAAATCACAAATTGAATGGATGAGCGATAAATTAATGAAAACTTTTGAAGGGGCAAGGAATAATCCGTTTCAGTTCAAGCATTTGCAGTTATGCCACAATTTAACGGAGTTAAGCAAAATATCTAGTCCTAAGGTTGTTTTAGCAAGTACACCTGATATGGAAAGTGGCTTTACACGAGAGCTTTTTGTACAATGGGCTGGGAATACCAATAATAGTATAATATTAACATCAAGGTAATTTATTGATTCAATTCATTTATTAGCAATATCTGGGGCATACAACACACTCATACATTTTTGTTTTATTTACTAACTTACTCTTAAATCTATTCAAATTTGATTCACTTTTTCATTCATTCATTTCATTTATTAGGAAAAAATTAATTCTCTTTTAAAACATATAATTCATTCATTTATACCTTAAAAAACATTATCTCAAACTCTTTCTTAATCACAAACCAATACATTCCACTTACTCTTTATAAATTCTATACAATATCTCTTAAATCTATTTACATTCATATCACTGCTGTCATATCTTAACCTATTATACATTTTAAGGCCCTTAGAAATTAAAGAATTTTGTGTCCTTACTGTGGTAAAATTTACTAACCTAAACTCATTCACTCTTCTTAAGCTATACGGCTCTGCACTTCACTTGTATACATCAGATATTCACTCAGATACCCAGGCAATAATCCATTCTTCATTTTAAAGATTAACAACAAAACATTTAATACAATCCTTTCTCTTACACTAATCCACTTTAATGACTCCCGCATAACTTTAATAGGCGCATATTTATTGCAACAAAGAATTGCTCTCATTCCCTTATTCTGAAGTTTCTGTATTCTATCCATCATTCCACTGCCAAGTAAAAATAACACAAACGAACAGTACTCAAAATGCGGTTTTATTATTACATTATAGATTTGTATGCCGTAAGCATTGAAAGAGACTTTCGTTTTCTTTTTAAAAAACCAATCTTTTTACCTATTTTCCCACATATATAATGCTCGTGCTCTTTGAACTTCAATTTGTTAACAACTATCACACCCAGATACTGCATCTTTTCCACTTTTTCAATATTATCACTATCCATTTTTAAATTATCCTCATATTCATAATTGATTGTCATAAATTTCGTTTTTCTAAAGTTCACTTTCAACTTGTTCATTCTTAACCATCCACTCAGTTCTCGCAAATTATGTTCCATTGCATTCTCACACTCACTAATATCATCTCCCACAACAAACAATAATGCGTCATCAGCAAATAATACAATATTTGCACCATCCAATGCACTCTTTATATCATTAATATAAACAAGAAATAGTAGGGTACCCAGCACAGAACCTTGTGGCACTCGCGCATTTATTGCCTTTCTCTGAGACATTGCCTTGTCTACCTTAGTTCGCTGCATTCTTCCGGACAAATAGCTATCAAACCATGCCCATTCCTTTCCTTTTACTCCATACTTCTTTAATTTTTCATTAAAATATGTCGATCTACAGTTTCGAAAGCTCGCTTAATGTCTAAAAACATCGCCAATACTTTTTAGTTTCTTTGCATTGCTTCCTTCCATTTTAGCAGGACCAAATTTAGGGCCGTCTCACAAGAGTGTCCTCTTCTATAGCCTTACTGCTCACTCAATATCAGTCGATTTCCTTCTAAATATTCCTCCAACTGCAACTGAACAACTTTCTCCAAAATCTTTTCATAGGTTGCAAGCGTGTTTATTGGTCTGAATTCCTCACATTTCTTTGTATTTCTCACTTTTTCGACTTGTATAATTACAGTTTCCTTCTATCCTTCTGGAAAATGACCTTGCTGCATTGATTGATTTATAATTTTCAGTATCACAGGGCCAACCTGTCCCCAACAATCCGGCATCATATGAACATCTATCTTATCTGTATCTCTTTTATTTTTCATCCTCAAACATATCTTTCTTAATTCATTTATACTTATCTCTTTGAATACAAATTCGTGTTCAACATGTTGCAATTTGTCTTCATATTGTATTGCCTGTATAGATGCACTAATGTCTTTCACACTATTCACAAAGTAATCTTTAAACTTCTCCGCAATTTGTGCTTTATCCCTAAACATTCCTTCCTCAAAGTATATTTCCTTAATTTCAGGAATATTTTCTTTTCGTACAATTTTTTTTAAATTTCTCCACATTTCCTTTTGACTGTTAGCACTAACGATCCGCTGATTTATATTATTTCGCTTCTCAGTTACTATTTTAAGTTTGTAAATATTTCTGGCCATCTTATACTTTTCCCAATCAATCTCGTTATTTGATAAGCTAGCTATCTGATACGTCCTTATTTTCTCACATTTTAACTTTTTTAACTCATCCGTAAATCAATTATTACTGTTATTCGTTACAGGATTCCGTTGTACGAACTTTCCCACCAAAGCTTTCATCTTGTGTTCAAAAACTCTCGCGCATTCATTTAGATTTTCAATATCACCCACTTCAATCATACCAATATCATTCTATTCTTTAGCAAATTCATTCTTTTCATAGTGCAAAAACTCCAAAATCTTGGATTCACTTCTCTCATCCACCCTAATAATATTAAAGTCTCCAGCTATTATGATCCTACAATTGAACTGAGATAAAGCATCAAACTGGTCATCCATAAAATTGCAAAAATCCCGTGTCGAAGAACTAGGCGAACGATATGTTACAGCAAATATTACTGACTCACTATTAATTCGGCATTTTATCACCAACCACCAAATATCCAAACCAATCACACATTCAAACACCATTTCAAACTGCTATCTATTTCTTAAATAAATTACCACACCCCCTGTCCTTTTAGAAACTAAATCACACCGTATCACATAATATCCATTCAATCCAATTTCACAATCATCTACATCATCAGTAATGTGTGTCTCTGAGAGCAATGCAATATCGGGTACTTCTTCGTTTTCAACTACCTCTAATTCTTCAAAGTTATTCACAAGCACCTGTACATTTAAATATATTGCTTTCACTTCAGATAGTTGCTAGTATTCTAAAAATTTCCTTTCCGAATTCAATTTCCTCAAATATACCGGCATACAATTAAATATTTGTAAACCCTTATAAAAAAGATAATTCTAACATCTAGAAGTTCTTCATATTTCAATCCTTAAATCATTTATACTTCTCAATCTATATCGTTGGACCTCATCCACAAATCTTAGATAATCAGGCAACATTCCATACTTCATCTTAAAAACATACAAAAGAACATTAAATATAACTCTTTCATTCACACCCATCTACTTTAAAGTATCCAGCATCCATCTCACAGTTGTAATAATAATAATAGAAGTTTATTAGTATTGAATATACTCTTTGTACACTTCAATTAACAACAAACATTCAAAATTTGGTAACCTATAACTTAACATTCATTTTATAATTATACAATCATTAAATTTCTGGTCTTTACAAGTTCAGTACATTTTCTTTTATAAAAATTCCATCTACTTTCATTTTTCACGTCATTAGGTAGTTCATTGAATAATTGAAAGCCTCTATATATTACGGAATTCTTCCCGGCACTGCTATAACACCTCGGTAGTACTAAGTGGTGATTACTTAGGTGATATGGTTGAACATCTCCAACATACCGCACATATTTACTTAAGTATTCCGCAAGTTTTTTATTTCTGTCTTTGTATATAAATAAAAGCATATTCAGCTCCAGTTTATGTTTTACATTTAACCACTTCAACGTACCAAGCATGTATATGGAATTCGCGTATATCTATTGCGCTTTAAAATTTTCTTCATTGCCTTGTTCTGTAATTTTTGTAACCGGTCGATCATTACTTGGGTAACTTAAAACAATATTGTTGAACAATATTCAAAATGTGGTTTTATAATCACATTATAAATATCAATTGCACTTTTCATTGATAGACTTTTTCTGATTCTTCTGAAGAAACTCACTTTTTAACCAATCCTTTTGCATATGTAGTCTATATGATTTTTAAAGTTTAAGTCTCTGTCCACTATAACACCTAAATATTTCACTTCACTGACGTTTTTTTATTATTTCACCGTCTATTCTTAGTTCAAAGTCGTGAGTGTACTTGATAGTCACATTAAGTTTAAGCTTATTAGTTTCAAACCGCACACTTAGTTGCTTTGAATCTAATTCCAGTTTAATTTTGCAGTCTTGTACATCTTTTCCCACAATATATAAAATAGTTTTTAAAAAAAAGTTGAACCGACTTTACCAAAAGCGCTAAAAAGCATAAAATAATTTTTAATTTTATATCTATTACGACATTTTGAAGTCAGTGCAAATCGATCAAACCAAACAACTACAACAAACGTTCAGGTAGTATTATTAACTTCAATTGTGGTTCTGTAGTTGTTTTATTTGTTTAATTTGCACCGACTCTAAAATGTCGTAATAGATATAAAATTAAAAATTATTTTATGCTTTTTAGTGCTTTTTGTGAAGTCAGTTCAACTTTTTTTTTAAAAGTATTTTATTTTTCACTTTTTAGTGTCTCCTAATCTATACAACGAAGAAGCAACCATCATCGGTCCACGCCTTAAAAAGTTAGGTTTAACCCGCTACCCCACCTCCATTCCACCAAAAAAAATTTTTCATGGTATCAATCAAGGAACATACTCTACCGAACAGAAAAGGAATCATCGAAATCGGTCCACGCGTTACAAAGTTACTACCCCTCCCCCTTCCCCATCAGCACCATAGGACCAAATGATTCTCCTATTAGCAATGGAACCATCCAAATCGCAAAAAGAAAAAAAAAGAAAAAGAACCATCCAAATCGGTCCACGCGTTACAAAGTTAGTTTCCACCCTCCTCTCCTCCCAACCCCCCCCCCCCCCCCCCCCCACCCCTAAATTTTTTTTCTCGTGGTATCAACCAGGGAGCATACTCTACCCAACAGAAAAAGTAGTATCCAAATCGGTCCACGACATGGTACCAATCGGTGAACATACTCTACCCAACAAAAAAAAAAATCAAAATCGGTCGACGCGTTACAAAGTTATGCCCGGTTAGACATAAAAAAAAAAAATTAAAAAAATACGTCGAACTTAGAACCTCTTTGTTTTTGGGCAGTCGGTTAATAAAAGCGCATCATCCGCGGCGAACAAATTAATTGCAGCATGTGTTACAGCATCATTAATATAATTAATATAAATCAAAAATAGTAATGTTCCTAGTATTGAACCTTGTGGCACTCCAAGTTTATTACTTTTTCAATCAGACAAAACGTTATCTATTCTTGTTCTTTGACGACGACTATTTAAGTAATTAACAAAACATTTCAGCTCTTTATCCTTCACTCCGTATTTTTCAAGCTTCTTTATTACTATGTGTGGTTCGATAGTCTCGAAGGCCCTTTTTAAATCGAGTAAAACTGTCCGGACGATGTATCCCTTATCCACTTCCTTCCTCCACTGAGTAATAGTCAAATTTAATGCCGTTTCACGCGAATGTGCCTTTCGAAAACTTGATTAATTTATTAGTTTCCATATGTTCCTCCAGTTGAGTTTGCACAGCTTTTTCTAATATTTTTTCCAGTAATGGTAGCATATTGATTGGCCTGAACTCTTCACACTTGTTTGTATATCTTATTTTCTCCACTGGGACCACTAAGGATTCTTTCCAACATTCTGTTCTCCACTAGACAAATACATATTCACTACTTTGGCTACAACAGATATCAGTTCTTGGTTGTCAATAATTAAAAATTTCACAACTCAGTTCATCCAACAAAATGTATTATATTTCACTTAAAATAACCCAGAAAAACACTAAACTTCTGCCGAACGATCTGCTCATGCATCAGTTCGCTTTGACAGCCTAATCGAATCTTTAAGCCTTTTTAAAATTTACAATACTTCTAGGACTTCGCCGGGAACACTTGCCCGAGATTTAATTGAAAATGGTGGAGACGGTCGTAAAATTGAAGTGGATGTTCGTAAACGTGTAGAACTAGAGGGGACAGAATTAGAAGAATATCTTCGAACACAAGGAGAAAAACATAATCGTCTCATAGTTAAACGGGATTTAGATGAAAGCAATTCTGATTCAGATGATGATCTTGAAATGAATGTTATTACGGGCAAACATGATATTGTAGTTCGTCCAGATGGACGATCTCATACCGGATTTTTTAAATCAAGCCGCAAGCAGCATGTAATGTTTCCTTTTCATGAAGAAAAAATTAAATGCGACGAATATGGTGAAATAATTCAACTTGATGACTATCGAATTGCTGATATAAATCCAGACGCTTTAGGCGAAGAAAATAAAGAAAACTTTCAGACTAAGCCAGAGGATATCAAGAAAGAAAAGACTGAGAAAAAGGATGAAGGTATGTTTGTATGTTGTTAATGTAAAGATAAACATATCCTAGTTAACATTTGCTTGGACTTATTTAAAATTACCTCAAATCCCTCTTAGATTTGCTTCCACTTGAAAAACCAACAAAATGTATTAGCAGCCGCAAATTGGTCGAAATTAATGCACAAATTCAGTTCATAGATTTTGAAGGTCGTTCGGATGGTGAATCAACATTAAAAATTTTATCTCAGTTGCGTCCTCGACGAGTAATTGTTATTAGAGGGCAACCTTTGGCGGCAGAAATTGTTGGAAAACATTGTCAACAAAATATTGGTGCTAGAGTTTTTACTCCACAAAAAGGAGAGGTAAAATTTTTTTTAAAAGTTTCCTCCAGCATGTTTTGTTATTTGCATGTTCCCACTTCAGATAGTTGATGCCACTACCGAGACACACATTTATCAAGTACGGCTAACTGAAGGTCTGGTATCCATGCTTGAGTTTCAACGAAGTAAAGATGCTGAAGTTGCTTGGGTTGATGCAAAAATTGGTGTGCGAAATAAAAATATTGAAACTCCTGTGAACGATGGTGATATGGAAGTTGATCAAAATGACGAAGATAAGCAAATTTTGACTTTGGAGCCGTTGGAAGCTGATGAAATTCCTGTGCATAATTCAGTGCTTATAAATGAATTGAAATTATCTGATTTCAAGCAGGTTCTTATGAAAAACAATATAAGTTCAGAATTTGCTGGAGGAGTATTGTGGTGCAACAATGGCACACTTGCGCTTAGAAGAGTCGATACAGGTCGTGTTACGATTGAAGGATGTTTGTCTGAAGATTATTATAAAATAAGGGAATTGTTATATGAACAATATGCAATTGTATAAATGTCAATAAATGTTTTTAGATATAATGTTTAAATGAAGAAAATTTTGTTCGTGATGATATGAGGAAACAACTTCCTAAGTCCTTACATTCAAATACCTTTATAGAAAGAGCTAAAATAATTAACTTCAATCAACTGAGAGATAGATTAGTTCAGAACTTCATAGTTGTTGCGCCCTTTAAGTAATCAAAGTTTAATTAAGAATTTTGAAGAGCTTAAAATTGTTATGAAGGATGAAGGTTCTGATGTAGTGTTACTTTCTGAAACAAATAAGTGAAGTGAATGACCGTGAAATTGCATTGAATCTCAGTCCTACCGGGAAATTCGATTCGCTCGTATTGAGTTTTTTTTAACAGACTTTGATGTGATGCAGAATTAACTAATTCAAAAATATTTAAGCGTAATCCAAAATAGTAATTCATTACTTCCTTTTGCAATTTAAATGTGGTGTCATAATATATCTCAGAAAAACGTGGCAATATAAAGTGATATCTGAATCTGTGATTAGTTTAGAAATTTGGTGGTCGGCTATAAAAATGTTGGATCAATAGTGAACGATAACACTTAGTTTATCAAAAAGAGACTTGTAGTTTTGTTGAGGAACATTATAAGAATATACCGACAAGGTGCTAATTGTGCGTGATTTTAATGTGAACTACCAGAAAAACAATAGCTTCGCTAATCGAATAAAAGAGGTAATTGTAGATAGCGCATTTAAGCAATTGGTAAACGAATGCACAAGAGAATGTTTAATACATCAAAAACATGATAGACTATGTTTTATGTAATAGGAGCGATATTGATGTAAGTACTAAAAGATAATTGAAGATTAGTGACCATGAAACATTGTGTATGCGATTGAGGGTGTGGAAAATAGTGTGGATTATAAAACTGCATTCATTAACGCATTGAAAAATGGTAAAATTTTCTACCTAAACAGGAAAATAAGATTTACCCTTCCGAAATCTCAAAAGGAAGAGGCAAAGGGAAACCCACAGAAATCGGCAGCTGGAAGGGGTGAACCACAGCCGGGCACATCCGCGACGGCTAAAGAAGAGAACCTTGGGTCGCTCTATGAAAAAGTCGCCGACATGGATGTGAAGAGCGAGTTAGGATCAATAGGATCGCTATACTCACTAGGGAAACCGGAAAATTTAGAGGAGGTGAGTCAGGAAGAGATCCTAGCGATAATTGGAGTGGAGGAACACATGACCTTCACCCCAAAAAAAATGGAGTGGTCATCATGACGTGGTTGGTTCAAGCCAACCTACAGGAGTAGTGTGGCTACGGCCGCACTAGCCTGAAGAAGGATGTAAAGATCGCACTGATCTAGGAACCATCCACTTTTGAGGGAAAAGTCACGAACTGGAATTCAAAAGTGTTTAATTGTTTTTATACCCTGAACAAAGGTAGAGGAAGCTCTGAAAAATATGGTAAGGTATGCAAAGGAAACAAATTCAAGGTTAGTCATAGGCTGTTATACAAACGCACATCATACTGTGTGGGGCAGCACGGACAACAATGACAGGCTTAAGTCCTTACTTGAATATCTAGTAAAATCAGAACTTTTTATTATAAATAGAGGTAATAAGCCAACTTTTATTAATAAAATCAGAAAACAAGTTATAGACATTAATTACACTTGCGAACGGGAGGACTGTTGATGAGATTGAGAATTGGTACGTATCTGACGAGGTATCATTCTCGGAAAATAAATTTATTCAATAAAGCTAATAAACACCAAAGAGAGGAACTCTGTGAAGAATACAAAACGGCGATTAGGCAATTCAAGTCCGAGTGGCGAAAAGCTCAGAGGGAATCATGGAAAGTTTTTACTAGCCAAATTTAAAGGAGAAAATATTGTCTAAATCGAAAAGCCAGTTAGAACTTATCGAAAACTCATCCAACATGAGGGAATCTCTTGAGAAGCTGATTACAAATAGCTTCCCGGGGAGCACCCTTGTGAAGGGGGAATCGATGAGGGAAGACGCTACAACTCGAAGATCCCAAGACTTCTCAAAAAATATGTACTTGAAGGAAAACAGGAACTTTAAGGAACTCTGCAGAAGAAAAAAAATTACGTTCTATGAAGAAGTTCTCTCAAAGCTAGATAAAGCACGCGATAATTTTGGTCTCTGAGTAAAGAGCTTCGCGAAACCAAGTTTGTAAAAGGGTGCGATATTACCGTACATGATTCGAAAAGCCACTTCGAAAACCTGCTAAGCCCACAAGTAACAACTCAGGTGATTTTATGCGCAGCTTCTAAAATTGAGGACCCAATAAAATAAAAAAACCATAGATGAGCTATTAACAGTACTAAGAAAAGTAAAAAACAACAAGGCACCTGGACCTGAATGTATTCCTTACGAGTTTTTTAAAAATGCACCTATAAGCTTTTTAATTAAACTATTAAAAATTTTCAATACTTTGTACGCAAACGAAAATCTACCTAACAGCTTCCTTCACTCAATCATATTTCCTATATGTAAAAAAGGTGATCCGAATCAACCGGATAATTACAGAGGACTATCTTTCATGGATGCAGTGGCAAAATTAATGACAGGTATCGTAAATAACATCCTTGTTTTATGCGAGCAGAACAACAAAATTTTACATGAGTCTCAAGCTGGATTCAGACCTGGTTACTCAACTATTGACAACATATTCAGTTTATGCAACATTGTTAAAATTAAATAAGCTAAGAAAAAGATCAAGATATACGCATTCTTCGTAGGTTTTAACTCAGCGTTTGATACAATAAACAGAGCGGCGCTTTTTTATAAACTCTATAAACAGGGAATATCAACCAAATTTATAAGGTTTCTTCAGAGCATTTATAAAAATACTAGTGCCCAGGTTTGGAATGGAGACAAACTATCCGAACGATTTGAGTTCAAGTGCACACTAAGTCCTTTGCTTTTCTCCTTTTACATCAACGATATTGAAGTGGGTATTTAGGAAGGAGTAAATAGGGCCATCAAGACCCTTTTATATGCAGATGATCTAGTTTTACTATTGGAAAACCCAAATGAGCTACAAAACATGATATTTAAACTTGAAGAGTACTGCCAGTCTTGGAACTTGATAGTTAACCTGGACAAAACAAAAATAATGATATTCCAAAGGGGATGTGGCAGAAGAGTTCATAATGAAAATTGGAAGTACGGAGAACACGACGTTGAAGTTGTAAAGGAATTCAAATATCTCGGAATTACTTTGACATCCAAGCTCTCAATGAAAACCCATCTAAAGGAGCGTTTAAGTGCAGCAAAAGGTAGTACCTGGAGCAACTTTATTAAGAGCAATAATATAAACCACACATCGAAAGTTAAAATCTACTCAGCAACTTTAAAGTCAGTATTGTGTTACGGAGCTCAAGTGTGGGGCTTCGCTGAATATGACGAAGTCGAAAAACTGCAGCACTGCTTTATTAAAAAACTATTACGGCTACCGCGAAAAACTCCCGATTATGTGCTTACGCTGGAAGTGGGACTGCAAAGTTTGTTTACTTTAAAATTCTACTTCGACTACATGCTCAAAGTTCTCTGCTTATATGCTGAGGAAAGATTACGACATATTCTAGCTACTAAGGCAATCGAACATGGAGCATATTGGTGATGAATGGCGAGATCTTTCAATCATTTCTTCAGTTTTAACGACAATCCTGGAAAAGGAGGAGCCATGGCAATGGTCAAAAGCGGAGGAAAAAGCAAGACAAACAATTTGGCACGGACTTTATAATAAACTTAATTTTGACCTAAGGGAGCTTAATTATTTCAATTCTTCAATTCTTTTATACAGAAGTGGAATGTTGCAATTAAATGCAAGCCCGTGACGAAACGAAGGCAGATCGGTATGCTCACTGTGTAACTTGGATGAGGACGAAGATGTTATGCACTACATAGCTATATGCCCAATTCTTAAAGAAATGAGGATGTCAGCTTTTGAGAAGACCTATCTTATAGAAGGTGAAACAATATCTATCCTAAACGGTGAAGATTTCGACAGTCTCGTAAGGTACGCAAGAACGGCGTGGAAGTACTGACAAATGCTAGTAAAAGAATATAAAAACTAACTAGCCAAAAAGTAGAACAAAAGACAGCGCGGTCCGCACTGCAAAAACTGCAGAGGTCAGCATGTCTAGGTGATACAGGCGCCATGCGCACATGCCCCACGGCAGCTATGGAGGCCCTATTAAACCTCCTCCCTTTACACATTCACCTAAAGAAGGAGGCTGCCTCGAGCGCAATAAGGCTGACTGGCGCCAATCTCCTCACAGCAGGGAATTGGTCTGGCCACAGGAAAATCCTTGAAGAATTCAAGGGTGATCTGGTGATCAACTCAATAACAGATATTATGCCGAAGAGGCATAACTTTGATATACCATTCAAGCTGATCCTTGAGAGCAGAGATTATTGGCTCAACAATAGACATATCTTTGAAAGAGGATCTCTGGTTTGGTACACGGATGGATCCAAGATGGAAGACAGAACAGGCATCGGGGTCTTTGGACCAAGATCAAGAATATACAAATCGCTTGGTTCTACACCAACCATCTTCCAAGCAGAGATACATGCCATCGAAATCTGCGCACGCGAAATTGCTAATAGAGGAATACGCGGTGCTAAAATATATATTATGTCCGACAGTCAAGCTGCACTTAAAGCTCTGGGATCCTACACCTTTGAGTCTAAAATCGTCTGGGACTGTCTCACTGCTCTTAAAGAACTGGCCCGGAGCAACAGCATCACGCTGGCATGGGTACCAGGGCACGAGGGCATAGAAGGCAACGAGAAGGCGGATTACCTAGCAAAAAAAGGCGCGGATTCTCAGTTTATTGGACCGGAGCCATTCTGCGGCTACTCAAAAAGTCGAATAGCAATGCGTATCCGGTCATGAGAGGACGATTGTAAGCACTCACACTGGACAAACAGCCCAGGGTCAAGACAAGCAAAGAGGTTTATAACCTACTCAACACAGAAAACGAAGGAGCTGTTCTCACTCAGCAGACCAGATTTAAGGCTGATAACAGGACTTTTAACTGGTCACTGTCACCTGGGCTACCACCTAAAAAAGTTAGGGCTGGCTGATGATGACACCTGTCGATTCTGTCTAGAGGAGGAAGAGACTGCGGAACATATCCTCTGTCACTGTGAGGCCCTCGGCCGCATCAGGCTCAGACACCTTGGTGAGGCTTTCCCATCACCGTCAGAAATAGCCAAGATAGCCCTCAGGAAAATTTTAGGACTGATAAGGGAACTAAAAATTGACGGGGCGGCCTAATAATGAACCTGGATCATGTCACAAAAGATCAAACTGGTCGCAGTGACTAAAGGATGCGGAATAGTCCTTGATCCAACTCTTAATAATAATAATAACTAGCCAATAATATTTTTTGCAAGCATATTTATGACTTTAAAAGTATAGGAGATATTAGCTTTCTTAAATTTATTAAACTATTGTATATTAATTAATGGAGTTGTGTTTAAATTGATAGTTTTAGAATTTTCCAGCCACGACAGACGCCCTCGGAGCCATTGTTTTTGTTTATTAATTTTGATTGTGTAAGCCTAAACTTGTTATTTGGAAATTGAAGAATAAACATCAATTCTTATTATTATTAATATCAATAATGTTTTTTGTAAGCACAACAAATTCAAATTTAAGCACAATATTTTCAAATTTAAATAATTTACTCTCATATTGAGATGATAGAGGGCACAGAGGCTTTTAATGTTCTCACTGACAAACAGTTGTGGCAACTTTAAAGTGTTGAACGGATAAATTCAAATACGAATGTTTGTTTTCTTTGGCTGTCATTTGTGTTTTATTTATTGTTTGTATATAAATTAACAATAATTTTATATAAATTTAATAGATGGAGAAGCGAACGAGAAGATCATCTGTAAGTTGTCTAGGCTTCGCGAAAATAAAGATATATTATATTTGTGTGTACAACAGTTTTTGTAATGTTTATGTTTGTGATTTGTATATGCCATTGCTCGTTTTTCTTATTACAAGAAAGTTTAATGTTTAATTTAATTAAAATCACTGAGATATTTATGAAAACTATCATTAAGATGCAAAGTAGTTTTTGTTAAAACATCAAGGAGCAAATTTGGGAATGGGCGCTCATAAATTAACTCTCTTATTAAACCGACGCACGAATAGTTTTATACTTTTTCTATTATTATATTTACTTAAAGGGTGTTTTTCTTATTTCATTTTTTTAGATATTAAAAAAAACGTTTACAGAAGAATCAAGTCCAACGCAAACCTTTACAAGATCAAAGAGAAGAATAAGCTTTTCTGAAAAAAAATTCGTCAAGTAAGTTAACTGCCTACTAATATGCGTTAGTTGTACATTATTTAAATAATTTTTAGAGAATTTATGCCGGGTGATGATGGAGCTACCATATGGATAAATTCGTATGACGTATCAACGGAAGGAAAAAAGTTATCAACAATTTGCACTAAACAACAAGAAATTATTATCTCAAAAGCGATTAAGTGTCCATCTACAAACAGTAAGCATAATTTGAAAAAAATTAATAATAGTAAAGAAGAAAAAGCTGCAGCTACCACATCCACAGTTAACGAAGATGGACATATTACACTAATTCCGAATGAGGTAAATAATATCCGATTTTCTGCAGTACAAAAGATAGAAGAACAGGTAAATGAAACGCGGAGCCGAAGCAGCTCAATTGAGTCACAAAGTATCAGCTGCAGCTTAACGCTAATAGCTGACGAGTCTGAAAAATTACGAAATCCAAAATACACAGACATAACATTAGCCGATATTGTTTCCGAGGAGACAAATGCAGAAAATGTAGAAATTTCGGACGAAAATATTGCATTACCGACACAAAGTATTGATTTCAGTTTTGGGAAAACATTAAAAGAAAATGAAATGCTAAAAAAAGAACAAGACTGCCGAAAAACTAACTATGAAATTGATGAGATGAGTTTTTATAACGAAGAACATCAGAAAAAGAGTACAAACATTGAGCGAAAAATATTGGTAGAAAAGTCCACAAGAAAGGATTCTATTTATAATTTATACGATCTTGACTTATCTTTAGAAAATGGTAAAACGGAAGATATAGCAAAAGAATCACATAAACGTAAAACATCATATGAACATGCTACCTTGGAAATAACAACAAATACTACTAAGAGGGGTGATGAATTAAAAAATTTAAAGGAAACCTCTATGGATCTATCTATTGTTGAACAAAATTCATTTGTCAAGAATGTAAGCAATAAGACTTTAAGTTGGCTTACTAATAATGATATTGAAATTGAAAGTAATAAAGAGAATTTGCCTCCCGTTAAAGCTGTTGAAAGTATTTTAGAAGATGGAGGCCAACCACATTTGCAAAGCAAAGCAAGAGAATCATATGATCCAATTAACTTAGACTTAACATTAGAAACGATACCAGCAATTATTGAGAAACGAGCCACTACATACAGCCCAAAAGATCTTGCTTTTACACAAGCAAATGACAAACCACCAATAGATAAGCGTAAGACAATGCAAAACTACGATGAACTGGATTTAACGTTAACAACACATCCAAATGAAAAACCAATAGATAAGCGCAAGACAATACAAAACTACGATGAACTGGATTTAACGTTAACAAGCAATTCAGTACTAGAAGACGAAGTCAATCTTTTGTTTGAAGAAAAAAATTTAAATAAAATCAAATTAAAGGAAACATCTATTAATATGGATTTATCGCTTTGCATGGAGAGTGAGCACATTTCAGACAGGAATAAGATAGAAGTCAACATTTGTGAAAATAGTCCACAGGAAGTAGTTAGATTAAAAAATCAAGAAAGTTGTTCGTCCAACAATACACAGAAATCACAAAACGAGAGAAATTTTCTATGGTCAATAAGTAATTTAACAATTTCGGAACCAGATTCAACAAATTTAAATGTTCCAGAGAAAAATGATCATGATCTCGATTTAACACTCGAAAGTGATAAGGATATACACACAGATCAATCAAAAGTGCTTCAACGGAGGACAACCTATTCAGAGAAAACTTTGGATATAACTTTAGAAAAGACCGATATCCAAGAGCCTCCACTTGAAGAGTTTAATTTAAAAAATAAACCCCAGAATACATATGGTGAGCAATCGGAAGATATGGATCTATCCACTTGTGAATTGATTGTAGAGCAATCCACAACAACGAAAAAATTACAATTCTATTCAAGTAAAAACCTAGATAACAATGAGCCTTCACCATTAAGCAGACCAGCTGATAAACGTAAAACTATAAACGATTCATTCGAATTGGATCTAACAGTTAATCATGCAGTGGAAGAAGATCAGCATTTCTTGAAAAGTCTGGATCATAAAAGGTCAAGGTTAAGTCATGAGGAGTTCGATGATTGCGATATACAGCGATCCATCAAACTTCTGCAAAGCAGAAATGCTGAAGTTGACACTCACTCAGATAATATGGTTGATATGGAGCTTTCTTTTGTTCCTTTAGATTGGGAAACTAGTCCGCTTAGTACAGGAAATAACTTTAAGTTAGAAAAACCTGATAAAAAGCGTGCTACAACATATAATTTAAATAATATAGATTTAACGTTAAAAGCTGACAAGGAAGATCGCGTATCACCTTTAATAGATGGACAAGAAATTGTATCTGATAATGAGAAGCCTCAAGAGCCGACAGTCCAATTCAATAATTCAATACAAACATATGATTCAGATATTAATAAAGAAGGTAATATGCGCCCATCATGCCATCAGTCACTTGAAACCGCCAATTACTCTCGATATAATCAATTGATTACTGAGATTAAAAACGAAGAAAAAAATAGTCTGAAAGAAACATCAACAACAGGATTAGTTGGAAGTGTTTCCATGAGACCTACATCAAATGTGCTTCACTCGATTGAAAATATTCTTGGAAAAACAAGCGAAGACATGGAATGGGAAAATTCACAAGAGCTTGAAGCCAAAAAGGAAGAAGCAAACGATATTCAGCGAAGCGTTTTTAGTTTTAAACTCAAAGAGGAAAACATTAAGCAAGGCAAAGAAAATATTTTCAACAATATGAGCAATGAAATAGCTTCAAGGTCGGTAAGCAATACATTCCAAATTTTAAATTGTGAAGTCGAGCTCAATGCACACTCAGACGTTAGAAAGTCAGACATTCTGAAAAGAGCCCAACGTGGTACAATTTATAATTTGGATGATATGGACAAAACATTGCGAAACGAGAAAAATAGTAACATGATAAGCCGAGCGTTGGACAAACGTGGGACAATTTATGTGCAAGAAGACTTAAACTTAACAGGTTCAGAAAAAGTGGAAAGGGAGACTGAAAGCCTAGTTGACAAAGAAAACTTATTAAAAATAATTGTTAATTCTGGCGAAGATTCATTTTGTAAAGTACACCCGAGTGCTGATCCCTCTACAGATAAACATATTCCATCTGCTAGTTTTCACTTTCATGCCACAGAAGCTGATGACATAGAACTCTCTATTTGTGGTCAAAAAAATAAAATTGAATTTAACAGGAATGGAAGCAATTTCGTACTGACATCTTCTAGTAAAAAATCGAATTCTCAACAAAAAATTTCATTTCGAGGACACGAAGATGTAAACATTTCTGTTTATGAGTGCAACGACCCTGAGGAACTAGATGTATCTAAGAATATTGATCTACAACAATCTGGTTGCAAATCTGGAAGCGAAGCGAACTTAAGCAATTGCTATTATCCAAAGAAAAGTCCCAAAAAAGAAATGTTTTCTTCGCGTTTATCTCAATCCAAACCGGAAAGGAAGACAGTTTTGTTTAATGAAAACAACAGTATGTGCATTTCACCAGTGGTAAATTCAAATAAAACTGCATTTATAAATCAACTAGAAGCAACACCTGACAAAGACACAACGCCAGTGGCAACTCCTTGTTTTGCAAGGCTGGAGAGTATGGAAGATCTGAGATGTTCGATGAAATCCAGTAAATCGAAAAGTTCAGATTCAAATTCTCTCTTTCTACCGAATACCACAGACTATTTATGTAATATTGATTTTAGTAAAATTACCAACAAAGGATATAGAAAAAATCTGGAGGATCGCATGAGTTGGCAGCGCAGAAAGAGTTCCATTGAATTGGCATTGCCATCTATTTTAGACACGTCGAAAGATGATATTGAAAAAACACGATTAAGCCTTATTGAATCTTTGGACTTATCCGATTCTTTCGTTACCTTTAGTCCTAGCACAGAAAAGCCATTAGATGACGACAGTCCTGCTTGCGTTGAAGCAAATAAAAATGACACGCACTGCCTAACATCTGGAAACCTGATTTCATCACTTGTGGGCATTTGTAGAAGGTGTAGAAATTGCCAGATCACCTTAGAACATGATACCACTGAAGTTGAACAGTATGTTTTTGCAATAAATGCACCCAAACGTAAAGAACTTGACTTTTCGCCATATGAGAAGTTTAGAAATGTACCCTCTGTGAAAGATGTCCTTGCTGCCTACAAGAAACGAAGAGAATCTGACAATTTTGAGCATAAAGACGAGGAATCAGTACTTTTCCCAACAGTTCCGACGGTTAAATTTCTTTTGGAAAACTATATAAGCGAGTAAGTAGATTTTAATTTTTTATATTTATATATTAGTTCCTGTACTTGTGACCACAATAAAATGTTTCATTTCCTACTTACGGCAAACTGGACTTTTACTAAAGTCGTATTTAATGTGGATTTTTAGAGATGAAACAACCATTAAATTTTTCATTGTCGATATGCCGAAAGGAGCAAAGTCAATCGCCTCTCAATATTAAGAGGGTACTGCTTCGTAGACCAAAGTTTTAGCGAAATTCCCTGCTATTAGGGACGTACTTTCCAAGTTTTATCTTACCCGAATATTGTAAGGCGTTTTTGTCTTTGAAAAACGATCTTAAATACCTTTACATGTGCTTAATCTTGCTTAATGGTGTTCCACCATAATAGAGCTTATAATTAGCCTCTATTGTGAGTGTCGATTTTCGTTCGACTCGACCGGCTAAGACTCATTTCCACTTTCCCTTAAAAAAACTCAATCTTCTGAACTATAAGTGATTAAAGGTGTTTTTATTGCCTATTAAAACTTTTAATGAATTTTTCAGATATTCACCGAAGATTGAATCAGAGATAGAAGTAGGAGCAACACTTCCCTTAGTTCCCTCTCTCGAGTTTTTGTTAGAAAATAAAATAGAAAGGTAAGGAGATAATACATAATTGGGTCTTTAAAAACTGTTTCCATATTTGTATTTAGTAATTGCTCTAATTGGAAATTTAATGGACTTTTTATGCCCATTGGACTAATGGAATTCAAACATAGCAAACTGTCAAATATTAGCCTAATGCTTGAATTTCCGGCCAAGGCATTTTACGCGAATGAAGACAAAATAATTTTCAATAAAGTAGTCCTGCAAAAAACTAACAAGCATGGTAAGTTTATATAAAAAAAAATCCAAAAGTTTTTAATTTTTAATTTATACGCAGAACTCCTTTCTGCCTTGGACACAGTTGTTCAGAAGGAATTGTTCTCTAAAGTACCCTGTGAGTTGACAAATCACTGCTCATCCTTAAATGAACTCTTTGATTTTCTCGAGTACATTCATGGATTTTGCGAAAGTGCAATTAAATATGGAAAAGATCTTTTAAAGGTTGCCATTACTTTTTATAGTTCATTGGAGACTGATCAAAGGTAAAGTTTGATAAAATCATAAAATGCTTTTATAGTTATTATTTTAGTTAATAAGTGTAGATTTTGATTAATTTTAATATTACTGAACAATATTATCATTTTACTGATCGCAACCAACGCTTTTATTTGAAATGCAAAATCGCAGCATGTCAAGCGCATTATAAGTTTTTAGCTAATAGGCCTGTTCGCGGACGCTACTCCGAGTGGCGCAGATCTCGGCTCGACTCTACTCGGATCCAAAAAGAACAGGATATAAAATAGTACGCACAGCTCTACTCAAATCCAAGTAGCAAAACCAGATTGGTTGCAGTACTCCATTCTTAAGGGATCGTCTCAGTGTGACCCTCCGAAAAATCACTGATTTTCGCAATTTTTTTTAAATGTTGAAATAAACCAATCGGTCCGGTTTTTTTTATAAATAAATACATTCATGACGAATACAAAATGATTTTTTTATGTTTATTTATTGGGTGTATAATAGTTGAATAAATTGTTGAAATGACACGTAAAGAAAAGGTCCTGTACGATGTCCACGATTGCGGCCGCAATTTTGATCTGAATCGATTTTACGAAAATTTCACACTGAGACGATCCCTTAACAGCTGACTGTCACTTTGTTTTGTATATAATTAGGTTTGTATGTTTACTCGAAATTTTTTACAGAAAACCGAAAGTTTTCATCCACACTGCGTGTGTTTACTTTTGGACTTGAAGAAATTTGACAGTCGAGTAATTTCCCCTTTTGCCCAAATTTTATACACGCTGATGAGTGTGGACAAAATAGGTCTGTTCACGTACTTCTGCAGCTGAAAATTCCTGCATTTCCCTTCTTTATGTGGTGGAGCATAAAAGTTTGCTCTAAAGTAATCTGAGATTGCTACACTTTTCTCAAAGAACATAAAAGGAGTCGTAAAGAGCTTTTTTTTCTCGAAGACCACAAAAAGCACAAGAATATTCCTACTCTTTTCTCAAATAACACAGTAGTGTAAAAAATGGCTCTAAATGACTGTTTTGACTCGGAGTCGCTACAACGAACAGACCTATTATTTTCTATCGAAATTCTGGATCATGCTTCTAAGGATTCGCCTTTGAATATCTCTTTCAGGTTCTTTTGTATGCTCTTTAGAGTAGGCACATCAGCATTACTGTTCAGCCCCGGAGCGAGGGTGGAATAAAGGTCTGAGTTAGGGACAAAGAAAATTTTGAATCATGGTCTCTCCATTGCACGTCATATATTATTCCTAAATCATTAAAACCGTTTGAACGAAAACGCTACAGTGTATCTTCAAAATGTATATGTAGCGCTCGCTGTTTATTTAGATCTCATAAATAAATACAAAGCTCATTGCAAATCACTTTGGTGACTTTTCTAAGGTTGCGAGTTTGAAAACAAACTCTGATATTATAGAGCAAAAGCTTTCCCACAAAAAGTGAATGGATCAAAAATAGGGTTATTCAAGAAAAGACTTTAGCGATTTTCACAGATGACTTAAAATGCGAGCGTGTCTATGGCTTTGGAATATCGTGCGAGGAACTAAACCTAGATTAATGGGGAGGGGTAAACGACTCCTCCTCGGTTCTTTAATCTGAAATCGCAGCGATAGAGATAAGATCTAAACAGCTAATATAACGGGGAGTAAGATTGTCTAGGACTGTAATATGCATTAATAGCCAGGCGTCCATCAAATATTTAACGAGCGCTGCGATAAAATCCAAAACGTAAAACAGACCCTTACGGAGCTAGGGAGACAAAACGATGTCACCCTAATATACGTGCCGGGGTACTGCGGTATCCCAGGTAATTAAAAATTGAATGAGCTGGCGTGGAGGGACGCAAATGAGGAAGATTTAGCAGAAGTTAAGAAATCGGTGTATAATCGAATTATCCAATTCGTTACGGGGATCAGTTGGCTCGACAGTGGACTTTAGGGTACGCTGCCAAGCAGGGGGCGTAGAACGAGCCACTAAAGGCCTCAGCGCAGGGAAGACACACATCTTTCCCCCCTCGCAAACCAACCAACCAACCATAGAACGAGATCTGGCTGTAGAAAACCTGGCCGGTTAAGTAACAGAATGAAATGTTTTTGGAATATTAAAACTCACAGCGACCATAAGGAAAATCATTGTGTGCCTGGGTAGAAGTTGTGCACAAGTCTTGTATGTGCTCTCTCTGGAATATTTCTGTTCTATACCTTCTTCTATTAGAAAAAGCATTTTAACGACGTCTATGCCTGTGAGAAATACCTGGCCTATACTTTTTTTTCTCAAAGTCATCCTATTACTATCTGTATAGGTGTTCTTCACAGTTATGCTGCGCGCAGGTAGGTTTTGTAAATAGCATTGCCCTACACTTTACTATGCTTGATCTATGCTACTAATTGCTGCTAATTGAACTAAACTAGCTACAACACTTGGTGATCTTGTGTGTCGTGCTTTGTTGGGTTTTAATGCTGTACTCGATGCGATTATACAGCTATATAGAAAATTAAAAATTCAGCCTTTTAAAGAATTTAAAAAAATGCGTTTCTACCCTTTGGTGCTGCTGTTGATGAAGAGCCAAATGGATTTAGCTTTTCTTTATTAGAAACGCCGATCGCGTTAAGAAATATTTCAATATTTCTTACTTCGCTCGAGTTGAACGGTTTAGTTCGGAATTTTTTGCAATTCCAAGTTATCAAGATTATTAATCTTCTAAAATAAATTTACGTCAACGTTTGTCGCCTATTTTATGAAAAACGTAAAAAGTTTTGATTCTACTTAAACTCCACCTGGTTGAAAATCACTAAAACAAACGATTTTACGAACAATTTATGAAACTTTTATGTGGCAAAATGCTACAGAAGCAAACTGCGGCCATTTCTTGCGGATAGGCAGTTAAATAAACTAAAATTTAGCCGCTTTGATTCGTAGGTGATCTAACACCTCTTTCAGTTGAGGGCATTTTTATGATAGAGTTTGATGAATTAAACCCAACTACAATTGAAGATAATACATAAAACTACCTGAACGTTTCAGCTCACGGGATCATAATTAAGGACGATTAAATACTTTTGTTGTAGTTGTTTGTTTTGTTTGATTTGCACCGATTTCAAAATGTCGTAATAGATATAAAATTAAAAATTATTGTATGCTTTT
Source organism: Leptarthrus brevirostris (assembly GCA_964036015.1). Classification (NCBI taxonomy): domain Eukaryota; kingdom Metazoa; phylum Arthropoda; class Insecta; order Diptera; family Asilidae; genus Leptarthrus; species Leptarthrus brevirostris. The sequence goes on from OZ038371.1 coordinate 22,887,143, forward strand.
TAGCGCTTTTGGTGAAGTCGGTTCAACTTTTTTTCTTCTATTTTTTACAACAAAAAAAGAACTATCCAAATTGGTCTACGCGTTAAAAGTTTTAAAAAGTTCAACCCCCTGCCCCCATCCCACCAATAATTTTTTTCTCGTGGTATCAATCAGGGAATATACTTACAAAGTTAGACTACCTTAACTCATCCCACAAGCTCTCGGAAAAATTGAGATCTGCGGCTTGATTTGGCGTGGGAAGAACGTTAAAATTATGAGCCGTTAACCATTCACTTACCACTTTCGATGAGTACTTAATAATCATTATCGTGTTAATAATCTAAATGGCAAAATTTCCCTATAAACTAATCCATTCAACAGGACCGGCATCGTACCAAGAAAAGCATCCCCATACCATGCTTAATTGTATTTTTTGTGAATTCTGGAGCAAATTCTTTGCCGCTTGGGCCTCGAACATTTCGTCGAACTATCGAATCAAATTAAATTGATCTTTGTTTCGTCAGTTATTGTGCCAGTTTTTCACATTACGTTCACCAGTCCAATCTCTATGCTTAAAAATGCAAAATCTATTCCCACCTTTATATTTCTTTCAGGAAGTAAAGGAACCTTTATAGCAATTCTTCCTGGTAGATGTGGACTGTATAATCTTTTTCGGACAGCCCTCGTTTCCCCATAACTGCTGGCACTGATTATGATCTGTTGATCAGTGGTTGAAGTTGATTTTTTTGGGTTTACCTCTGGTTTCCTTATACTGTTTAGGCGTCAAAGTATTGTAATTAAGTTTTGGGAATAACCTCGGACTTTAGTAATGAATTTATAGGGTTTTTCGTACACACTTAACTTGCTGCGCATCTAAATGAGATTTTTGTTAATTTTAAGGGGTCCGTACCTCAACACGAACAAAGGAACACCTATAGGATCACTTCGTCTGCTGTCAAGACAAACACTCGCAAATAAATCAAAACATATAGGGGTACTTCCCGTTGACCTAGAATCATGAAATTTGGCAAGAAGCAAGGCCTCACAACACAAGTAAAGGAAAAATCCGAAAATCGCTAATTTGTAGTTATATCACATAAAAAAATATTACGGAACCCTCGGTGCGCGATCAAACTCGCACTTGTCCGGTTTGTTTTATATTAGAGATTATCAGATTAGAGATGGCACAAAATACCCATTTTTACAGAGCCAGTTGTCTAACCTTCTGCGATTTTCGGAGAAAATTTGGGAGAATACTGAAGTTTTGGTAATTTCAAAACATTTTTTTTTCGTTTAGAAGTGATTGTACCTGCAATGGCAGGAGTCAGCTCAACATTGTTGAGAATTTTGGAAAGGTCATTGAAATAGTAGTTTTTTTGGCGTTTGTTTAATGCCGCTGTGTTGGGTAGATTAAAAGATAAAAATAAAAGAGTGATGTGCATACCATGAAAAACTGAATGTGAAACTGTTGAGATTGCCTCCTATTATAACGTATCAAAACAGAACCAAAACATTTCCCCTTATTCACAGCCGGAATGGGAGACATCTTCCTTTTTTTGTTAAGTAGAATAGGTTCCCCGATTGGTGCCATGTCGAAAATGGTGTTGGTGGAGCAGGGGTGGGGTTAAACCTTGGACTTTTAAATATATCTTATTGTTAGTGTGCCGCCAATTTTATCACTACAATTCTCATGAAACGTAGAGAATTAGATTTCATTTCTGGCCAGATCGAGATGATACATGATACCCAAACATTATCGTCTCGAGGTCGTCAGAAATTATTTCTCACGGATTGCGCGAAAGCTTTGGAAAACAGGTGATAATTTTGTGCCTGCAATTGCAGCAATTTGTAGAAATGTAAAAAAACCAGAAGGTTTATCATAATAAAGTCAGTTGTTTAGTCATTTAAGAGAGCGTTGTTAATTATTCTCAAGTTTCCTAATACAAACCCTGTCACTACCTTCCCAATAAATCAATGCTTTTCAGGTTTCTCCAGAAAGTTCAAGCACATAGACCAACAAATTTATCAAGTGAACTCTTTCTCGTGGCGGTACAAAGCAAAGCGCACACCTTGTGCAGGGTCAAGACATCCTGACCCAAAATAGAGTAAAAGAACTCTATTCAACAATGTCTGTAATTTTCTTTGGTAAAATGCAAGTATGTCATTCAGTTCTTTGCTCTTTCTGTACAATTTATTTTTGTTGAATCAGATCGCTTTGTTCGCAGCTCCTCAATTCATATTCGTACCAGGTTTGGTGTATTTTGCTCAAGGTCTTCCACAGTATGCAGCAACGTACACATATACGTTGGTATCCTCATCCATTTTTATATACTATATAGTTTTTTTATTACCCTGCGGGAACTCCTTTTTCTGCCGGGATAAAAATTATCTTGTATGTTAACCCAGAACATAAGCTACCAACATGACAAGGTTTATTCAATTAATCCGTCCAGTAGTTTCCGCCTGATGGGTGCACAGACAGTCAGACACATGTACAGACACGGCCTTATTACAGTTTTATTATATAGATTAAGTAAGTTTTATAATATAGATTAAGTAAGAGTAATTTTATTTTTATTAAATGTATTTTTTTAATTTTTTCTAGTGGAAATTGCTTTGTAAGGAAGTCAATAAAGAAGAGGGATCAATTAAAAAAAACACAAGCCCGAGAATTGTTAATACAAATAAGGAATGTTTCAAAAATTTCATACAAAGATGTAATTTTACCACCGATTTCGGATTTTAAGGAGGCTATATACTCTGTGCCCAAAGGTTTGCAATTTCTTCAAGTTTTATTGAGTGATCCATTTCGATTTTTAATTGAATAAAGTTAACAAAATACGCATATCTTTAAGAATATTTTAATACTTGTATATTTTTTTAGCTTGTGCATTTTAATAATTATTTTACTTGAATAAATAGTTAAAACTAAGACGATTCTTTTAAGTCAGATACTTACCCAAAAAGAAGGAAGTGCAGGAGTTTTAACTTGTCAAGTTTTCACCATGGCATTGGAAATTGGACGTTGTTAAGCAAAAATATTCCAACTGATTTTACGAAAATGTGATATTAATAATATCATTATTTATCCAACGAATTCTAGCCTTCCCTGGGAATAAACGAAGAGTAATAAAAAAAGTATGAATTAAAGCAACCTATAGATCTCGATCTCTCGACAAAATAGATAACCAATAGTCAGAAAAAAGCAATCAATCAATGGATAAATATTCCGACACAAGCCTCTTGAAAGCTTCCATCGTCCCAGAACGTTGCAAATTCGGAGGAAGTGAATTCCAAATACGTACTTCTCGAATAAAGTAAGAGTTCTCTATTACTGAATTTTATGAATTATAATATGAATGCTTAAACTTCTAGATGAACGCAGAAAATTCGACTCATCACTTAAGTTTAAAGGCACCTTCTTTTAGTGGACAACTTTGTACATAAAAACTAACTACTTGCGAATTAGGAAAACACTTACGCTGCACCCACACAGAATAAGTTATTTAAGCGAAGTTAAACAAAACATTTGACTGAGTTAATTAAAATTCAACCTCCTTGGTCGAAGTGCCCACCATATGGGTAGCCCCTCCTTATATAATTAAAATTCACATGATACAATCATGCAGCCCACACCAAATCATTCATTTGCCTTGCTTTATTGATCCTTACGAGAGCAACTTTATGCACAAAACAATTAGCTAAGCCACACCAAAGAAGGCAAATTCAAATCAAAGGTATTTAGTCATACATCAAAGGCAAGGGTATTGAAATTGCGTTGAACAGTCTACACTGCGTAATTCATAAATAATCAAAGCAGTTAGAGTAAGAAAACGTGACTGACGCAATTCGATGGTCCGCTGTTTTATAAGTCATTCTTGTGCAAGTTCTCTATAAGAAAAGACGAGCAACAATGGAATGTGACGGTGGACATTTGATTTTTTTTGACGAAAATCGGTAGGCACACATTGCTGTCTCTTTCAGATGAAGTTATTACGAAATTCCATAAATAGCATAGCACTATTGTTTCTTCGTCAAATGCGTCGATCTGCCTAATGTGCCTCGGCTTGACTTATCCATCATCCTCCCAGTTCTACGATTCCAACGTGAGACTTGTCCTTCTCGCAGCACTTGCAGCATTACCAAAGCGAAGAGAAGTTTCGTGGACAAGCTGCTGCAAGTTTGCGTCCTGTTATTCCCAGTGCTTTCGCTGGGCTGGGACGGGGCTTCCGTTCCGTACCGACGATAAATTTTGCCAGATGCAGTTGAATGTGTCGGCCTTCGCTGCCAGGAACTCTAGACGTAATCGTCTCCTCAATCTGGCAACGAATTGGTTCTTTAGTGCAAGTGTGTGAGACTGTGGGTTAGCCTCGATCCGCATGTATAGATGAATTGTTGACTTACCAAGTGTAAGAATAAAGCTTATCAAGTAATTCACCTGGTTACAGGTCCGTGGCGTTAGTAAAATGACGTTCTTGTAATGCCGAATGTCGGGCAAAGAAGCTGGCACATATCGCGAACAAGATTATTTATATCGCACAAGGTCGGGCATATGAAGTATCTGTGGAAAAGGGTTCCTTTACCACCACAAACCGTGCAGGCTCTTTGAATTCGTCGATCGATATGTGACAGCTGATTTGGATGCACGAGGCTGTGATGGAGCAGTTTGAATGCCACGTCAGAGTCTCTGTAATTGGACGGATAACTATAGTTCACTTTGCTAGTTATGGTCACTATTACTCCCAAGTCTACCTCAAGATGTGCGCGCCATTTGTTAACCAATAATTTATCCGTAGGATTTACTCCTACGAAGAGCTCGCGCAGCCGACGTGTAGTGAGTGTGCTGAATGTCTTGTGCGGCGGTCGATTCATTACGAAAGCGTTTATCATCTCGTGCTGTATCCACCAATTCGTTTAATTGTTCCCAGAAGCATCAGTGTGCCTGTTCAGACGAGTCGACGAATTGAACTTTCATCACGAAATTCTATGGTGCGGGGCAAGTTCGGGCAGGGACGAAGTGCGTCTCCATCTGAACTGGACTCACGTTCAACTTTTCTGGTCACGTGACTGTTTCTATTGGCGTGTTGGTGCAATTGATTGTAATGTTGGGTAAGTGTTGGAATTATCCATTTCGTTTATACCGATTGCCATGGCAACATCTCGACTCAAAGCGACACGTATGAAAAAATTTTCATTTTGAGGAGCGAAAAAAGGTCAAAACAGATTGAACTGTCTAAACAGGCTCAATAATGTCTCCAACAACTGTAAGTTGTCCTGTATCGGCCGTTACACCTCGAGCACTACTGAACACCGAATCTACTAACTCAGGGTTCAATCTGATCGGAATTGCTGAGAATTCCCCGTATCAAAGTTCATTCCATCGGAAATGGAATGTTGGTCTTATTCTTACCCAGGTCGTAATCGTGGAGATCAGGGCCCGTACCGTACGTCGACCTTTGTCGATATCGAGAAATTCGTATTTGGTAACTCGATATCGACAAGGTTGCAGTCGACGGTGATCGACAAAACTCTCGATGAGATTAACGTTGTCGACTATAATGTAATGTCAGGCGGATGTAAAAATGTAAGTTAATATCAATTCCTGTTAAGTAGGATTCTCTAATAGTCTCCTGAAATGATGGCAAAAAATAGGCGGTATTGATGAAGCTCTTTTCTGACTTGGGGTCACACTTATAAAGTGGTCTAGCAGATAGCAAAACCTTTTTACTTAAGCGAAATTGTTTAACAAAACTACATGACAAAGTAGTTAGGTATTTTGATTATTATAAAAAGTTGTTTATACCTAGAATCTCGTAATGATAAGGGGTTGGATGAATCTCGTAGTGATTTGAAATAAACTCTTTCATTCGTTTCGTCCCGTAGAAAATGTATCCCGATTGAGTCCATTTACAAAATTTGTTTGAAATTAACCGAACTAACTGAGGAATATTTTTAAATTTTCATATTAACACTAATTGCAGAACAAATTTTACAGTTCAAATAGATGATACGTTGGTTACAATTCATACTTTAGATAACAAGTTGGTGCTTCAAATGGTAACTCTTTTTTGTCGATTCGATCGAGTTGCCAAATACCAAATAGTACACCAATCGACAGAAGAATTTTGTCGACTCGATGAATCGAGTCGAGAAACCAAATACGGGCCCAGATCCTGGGACCATTAATGCGGATATGGTGGACGGACCGAGAGCAGATAGTAGTGCTCCCCTGCGCCGCTACCCCTATAAAACTTCACCCACAGCTGCGAAATTAAGTTGTCTCTTTGTCAGAACACTCGTTGGAATGTCCGTACCTAAAGACAACGAAATTTCACGTCTGTAAGACCCAAACCACCCTCCACTACTGGTCGGTAGAGCTCGCTTTCAGCGACCCATCGTCTTCCCATCCAGAAGGCGTTAACGACCTTCGCCTGTTAAAGTTTCACGAAGCCTTCTTCCAAGCACTCCAATTATAACAGGTACACGATGTTACACTCATAACAATAATAATAATAAATTTCAAGAGCGAAGGATTTCTCAAAATCAACAAGAAATAATAGTGATGGGCGCCATTTCTGTTTAGACATAATTCAGTCCAAATTTACGAAAGAAGTCTAGTTTTTTGTACAGATTTTAATAAACTACAATTTTTCTCATACTATTTTCCAGCTATCAAAATAAAGATCTCAACAAACTTGGTCAAAGTCTAATTTTACTGGGTCTAATTCAAACAGCAATTATTTAAAATCGTTATTCTGTGGATTGGATCACTTTTGCATAGCGTCTTATTATAAAATAAAGAAATTTTCTAATTGAAATCAAAATTACGTGGAAGCTCTGCCACAGATGTTACTTATTTTCTTCGAATTGAAACGATTTGTTTTGAAATAAGACAATTTAATATTTATTAAATGTTGACAAGACCACTTTCACTGGTCATTAGAAAAGTTGTAAAAATACTTCACAGAAGTAATTTTTAACAAACATGTGTATGCATTAAAGAGGAGGGGGGTCTTATCAGTAAAATTTCCATAAGGTAAAAATACCTTAAAGCTCCATAAAAGAATAAAATTTATGTGCAATCTTACATTAATTTGGTACTTAGTATTACGCTATTTAAGATACTCTACAGAGAACTAAACTCTACAGTCTGTCATTATTCATAAATGTATTGTTAGCCTAGAAAACGTTTACACAAAAAAATAAATCACATATATATTCGCCTTAAATCTGCGGGTGATGTTATCATGTTACATTGCGGACAGAGTTTTCTGGCTCCCAGTGTTCGTAGCCAGCATTCCTCACAGTGAACATGCCAACAGCATATGGAAACGGCCGGATTTCTAAACTCGTCCATACAAATAAGACATTTAATTTTATTGTTAATTTGATTTTCGTATTCACGAATTTTAACTTTTAAACATTCAACTATGGGACTTGAATTTTTGCTGTCTTTTAAGTTGCTAGAACTATTGGAACTACTAGATATAGGTGGATGTCCACAATCATTTTCTTCGTCTACAGTCCTATGCCTAAATTCTTCTGAATTTGTGTGATTATCTGTGTTACTAGAGTTACCAGAAATGGTGTGAGATATTGCGGAAACATCGTGACCAGTTACTAATTTTCTTAAATAAATATTTTCATTTTCGGCGCTTTCACAATCGTTAGTAAGCGATACAATTACATCTCTTTCTGTATACTGTGGTGGTCCATATATTTGTGTATCATCTCCGTCTACATTCAGGTCCTCGTCTTCGTCGTCATTGTTACAATTAGATATCGATGTACCTACACCGACGGCAGAATAGCCGCCTTCCAATAGACTTGCGGCTCGAACTCGTTTTTGTCCTGCCCATTCATATTCTTCGAAGGATTCACCTTCAATATCAATACTTTCATCGTCGTCACTAGCTGCTCCGTTCGTTCTTTCAGCGTTTTCACTTCTTTTTAAACACATCTCGACGTGAAGATTAATGTCTTCAGTTGGTCGCTCGTTGCACACTGGACAAATTGGTTGCTCATCCAGTTTCCTTTTTCGAGTTTTAATCTGAAAGTAACATAACATTTAGTAGCTGAATTAAAGTTTTGTTGTAATGTGATTTTATGCCTTATATAAGACACATAAGGTTTATTATAACTACCTTTAAACGTGAATGCCTGTTGTTGCGAACCTTTTGAAATGTAACCCATGGACAGCCACTGGAATCATCCCCATTAGACGAACATCCAGGCAGAGGTTCATGATAGGAATTCCCATTTGTAAGCGATTTCTTAATTTTCTGATTTAGTTGAATTTTAACAAGTCGATCAACTTCTAACTCATAATGTTGTTCGATTTCGGACGCTCTAACAGTTACACCACATACCGGGCAACATATTGGATCACTTTGTTTTCTTCTCTGGCGAAATCCACGACCTTCTTCTAAAGAATTGTCCATGTTCGAAGACTTATTACAGTCATACAATAATAAAACAAATCTACTGCCACCCCTATGCTTTACAAAATATACACTGGCCTATGTCAATTTTATTGCTTAATAACTATTGTACTGCCAATAAGAAAGTTGTTGCATCAACAGTTCTAGATATCCTAATAGCAATCATACAACATCTTGGAATTTAACACTTGTAATTTTGAATCATTATATTATTCGGGAAGAATCATTATTAAATCGTTGTAACTACATAAGATTTTCTTAACTTATTCTCTATTAATCTCAGTCAGGCCACTCATTCTTTATTGACAAATTCTCTAACATTTTCAACAAACACAATCGCGATCTTCTTCTTGTTCATTTAGAAGCCTTCTCTCGCTTGTATGGCAACATCTAAACCTAAATTCAAATTTTGCAACAAAAGTAAATAAATTATTTTGTGTTTTTAAGTAATTTATACTCCTGTTTATAATATAAGTAAATTATTTTTGTAAAATTTCATTAGTACTTGAATAAATTATGTATAACGATAAATTCTTCCATAAAATCATCATTCAGATTCCAGGTGGCACTAGTTTTGCTTAAAAGCACATTGAGTGAGGTTATAAAGTAAAAGAAGAAGATTGTAAAGATTTTCTTGTGATGCAGAGTTCGTAGCTAGAAATTTGTTAAAATATCTCGGAGAAATGTATTCTGGTGAAGATTCAAGTGGTGAGGCTTTAAGCAATAAGAACTTAATTCCTTCGTGGCCTCTTAGCCAATCTACATGCAACATGAATAAAGATCAAATTGATTGGGCTGCCCTTGCACAACAATGGATACAAATGAAGGAATCATGTTCGAGTGTCCCGCAAAGCCAACAAAATCTTAGTAATATGATAGTGGATGCTTCAGAAGAACAAGGAGAGGCTCCTATGGAAGTTGTAAAAGATGATGAAGTGCCTAGTGGACAATCCCCGATAAATAATTTAAGTGAACCAATAAGAGATTGGCCTGCCTCTTGGTATTCTGGAAATCAGCCGCAATTTTGTAATGTTTTTCTTTCATAATATTTAGATTTATTCTATAGCATAATATTTAGGTCCTAGTTGGAATGATTGGGCTACTACAAACGGAGCTGGAGTCCAGATTCCTACAGTGCAACCTTTGAATTTTTTTAAAAATAGTAATATCCCGCTGTTAAAAAACACCAATGAAAACCCAACTACAGTTGATGTAGCAAAAAAGAAAACCTTACCAGCTTGGATTAGGTAAAAGAATTAATATTTTTACAATTTACTGAAATTATACCCAATTATTTAGGGAAGGCCTCGAAAAAATGGAGAGGGAAAAACAGAAACAACTGGAAAAAATTAAAATGTTTGGAGATGGTGAAAAATCAGATTCTGTTAAAGAAGGAACATCAGCAGAAAGTATTCTGTTAGATATGAATGAGGTATACAGTGCGATATTATTAATCGTTGGTAATTTCTTTTATTTATGGCATTTACAGGAAGTTGAAGATTCACATAGTGAAAACGAGGAGGCGATTGAGAGTAACTCAATTTTAGCTATCACTCAAGAGACTCAAAAGAAAAGCAGAGAAGAAATAATGGAAGAATTGGTAAATACTTATTTGAAGATAAAATAACAATAATAATTTTTATTAGCAATATCTAAATGCATATTCAAATTGGCTTTATTCAATAAACACTACACTGGCAAGAAATAAATCTCAAAGTTAAGTGTAGAAAAAGAGTAATAAGTTTAATTCATAAACAAATAATTAATTACTAATATTATTATACAATAAATTAATAATTAGACTAATTTAAATTAAAGACAAAGTAAAGAAAACAACTTGGCATAAGTATAGCATGTGAAGTTCTATGAAATGCAATTATAAGTTTTGATTGTGACTCGCAAGTATTCGAACAGATCATAGCGAAAACTGCGACTTCTGATGCTCCTTATCTGAAGCGGTAAAGAGTTTCAAATTCTAACAGACTGCACAAAAAATTAACGCTCACCTGAAAAGTGGAAAAGTGGCAGGGATAGAGAGAAAGTTCTACTCGACTGAGCGAAAATGTCGTAAAGATAATCAGGCTGTTGAGTTAAGATTAAATTGCGAAGTAGCATTATAGATCGGAAATTAAGATATGATTACAGAGAACATCCCAGAACTTTATCAGAGTAAGAACTAACATGACTAAATCTTCTAAGGTCAAAAACATAACGCACGGCGGAGTTAAACGCCACATTGAGCTTACGGGAGGAAATAGAGTCCAATTTGCAAAACACCTTACAACCGTATGTCATTAACGGGATCAACAGTGATCTCACCAACATAGCACGGATATCTAAATGCGTAAACGCCGCGGAAACAGAGAGTTTACGGAGCCGTCTGTGTAAATCGCTAAAGTGTTTTCTTGGATCACCCTATTTTTGATCCATCCAGTCGGAAACTGAGATTTGAAGATTGCCTCTGAATTTGGGTTACCAGTTTTGAAATCCCAGCAATCTTCTTCCTCAAACAGTCTCTTGACCGTATTACCATTACGTACTCGGTCGATCTATTCATGTTGGGTGTGTATTCCCCTTATCTTCCACAGTTTATTTATACGTAAAGGTATGAAGCCGAGTTAAGTGCCACTTGCTTATTAGTGGAGTAATATTTAGAATGACCTCCAAGGTACTTGTCGGTGTTGACCTGGTAGCCCCCGTTATGCCTAGACAGCACATACTTTGGTCCATAATCTTCTGGTTTCTGCCCACCTCTATCGCTTTCCACCAGACTATCGTCTGATTAAACATGTGTATATCCATTTTTTAATATACGGTGATAGCCCCATACTTTACCTATAGCATTTCTACACGTCCAGAAAGCTCTTACCGCTTTGTTTATCTTCTCGTGTAGGTGTCTCGCCCAATTTATTTTTCCGTTCATCAGCACACCCAGAAATTTTGGTCATTCTTTAAGGTTAATCTCGTTTTTTCGATGCACGTGGGAACTATCTTTCTTAATTTATGTCTTTTGGTGAAGCAGCAGAGTTCTGTTTTATTTGGGTTTATCTTCAGTCCGCAATCCTGCGCTCAAGAGGTTGCCGTGTCGATTGCTTCTTGAAGTAAGTATCCCAAATTTTCTTCAAACTTACCTCTGACTACTATCACTAGGTTGTCCGCATAACAAGTTACGTAGAGACCTTTCTCCGATAGGGTTTCAAGTAGTTCGTCAATCATTATCAGCCACAGAAATTTTGAAAGAATCCCTCCTTGTGGAGTTCCTCTATTTACCCGCGCCGTTAGTTGTTCATTTCCGAAACTTATAATTATGATTCGGTCTTCCAGCATGGACTTGATCCATTTGATTATACTGTGATCTGTCCGCTTCTCCCTCAACCTATAATTTTATCAATGCTGATATTGTTGAAGGCCCCTTCTATGTCAATGAAGCAGCCTAACGCTACTTCTTTGTACATCAATGTCTTTTCCACTTGATGTACTAGGCTTTGTAGAGCGGAATCAACCGATCTACCTTTCATATACAGCCTCTTCGCTTGCTCCGCTTCCATCCCAACTTGGGATCTCCAAGGGGTAGCGTCTTCCCTTATCGATTTCCCCTCCTCAAGGGTACTCCCCGGGAAGCAATTTTTAATCAGTTTTCGACAAGTTCTAACTGGCTTTTCGATTTAGACAATATTTTCTTCAGTCTAGCTGCCTCACCCGTGCTTCCAATTTGGCTAGTAAAAACTTTCCATGATTCCCTCTGGGCTTTTTGGCACTCGGACTTGAATTGCCTAAGTGCCGTTTTGTGTTCTTCCCAGAGTTCCTCTCTTTGGTGTTTATTATCTTTATTGAATAGCTTTCTGGTTCTTTTCCTCATTTTCATGAGAGAAGAACTCATCCATCTCTGTTTCCATACTATTTTCAGCCGTTTCTTTGGACACGCTTCCTAGAATGCGAGTCTGATAACATCTTTAATGTTAGCAGTCTCATCATCGATTCCCTGTGTTGATTCCCAAGGAACATTTCTTGTACACAATTTTGTGTTTAAAACCTCCCCTATATTTATCCCAGTGTGTTATTCTGGGGTTTCTAAAAGTGAGGGGATTATTTCTGACATTGCCACTCAGCTTAAAGAGTATCCATCGAGAATGATGGTCTATAACTTGTTTTCTGTTTTTATTAATACAATTTGGCTGACTGCCCCTATTTACAATAAAAAGTTCTGATTTTACTAGATATTCAAGTAAGGACTTACCCCTGTCATTGTTGTCGGTGCTGCCCCAGTATGATGAGCGTTTGCATCACAACCTATGACTAACCTTAAATTTGTTTCCTTTGCATACCTTACCATATTTTTCAGAGTTTCCGTGGGAGGTGGATTCTCTTCATATGGACGGTATGCCGATGCTAGTAGTAGCTTCGTTTGGTCTGGTCCTTTGCCTACTTCCCATTGTACAGCTACACAGTCACGGTCGATAATCTGTGGAATAGAAATAGCGTGTATCTCTTTCTTAACAATTATACAAGCCCTTGGCCTACCTTTGTTCAGGGTATAAAAACAATTAAACACTTTTAAGTTCCAATTCGTGACTTTTCCCTCAAAAGTGGATGGTTCCTGGATCAGTGCGATCTTTACATTCTTCTTCACCATCAGCTCGGCTAGTGCGGACACACTACTCCTATGTAGGTTGGCTTGGACCAACTACGTCATGATAATGGTTCTATCTTTTTTGGGGTGGAGGTCCTGGGTTCCTCCACTCCAATTATCGCTAGGATCTCTTTCTGACTGGGGACTCGTACGTCCCGATTCATCGGTATCATCGTTTGATTTTGGTCATCCATCATCTTGTGAGATATCCGACAAACCCCCCGATGTCACCTCCTCTAAATCTTCCGGTTTCCCCAGTGAGTATAGCGAGCCTATTGATCGCTTTCCACGTCCGTGTCGGCGACCTTTTCATAGAGCGACCCGAGGTCCACTTACCCTAATATTCAAAAATTTTCTTTCCGAACTTAACTTTCTCAGATAAACTGGATATTCCCTATTTAACGTATTGTGGTTCACATCCAGATTCAATTTCAGCAGTCTCAACAATTTTATCACATTCTTTAAAATCATGGTTTCCCATACACCTTGAACATGCCATGTATTTAGATTCACTCACTTTATGATTAAATCCTTGACATTTAAAACATATTTTTACATTAATCGCTTATTCTTTTTTTCTAGATGCTAGTTGTGCGGAAATCACTTACAGAGCTCCTTTTAGAAGTAACCAATGAGGAAATAATAAGCGTCGCGCAGGAGTCACTAAGAAAATATAAGACGAAAGGTAGTATTTAATGATAATTTTACAGATAAAACAACGCAAGGGACAATCTGTTTATTTATTAAGTGTTGTTTATTTCATTAAAATTTTTAATATTAATATGTTTATAAAGCCTCATCAGCACAAGTTTTCCGTAAAAGCGCAATATCGTCTATAACCGGCAAACTTGGTAAGTTCTTAAAATTTCAGATCAATTTAAAAAAGGATTTTTAACAATTAATTGAATTGCAAACATAATGCTTTCTTCTCCAAAAAATTTTTTATTTCCAATGTAAGCATACAAATGTTTTAGGATTGGGAGCATATGCTGATAGCGCTAGTGAGGATAGTGATTCGGAAAGCAATCATACAGTTGAAGAAACTGATTCGGAAGAAGAAATCAAGGTTGGTGTCGGTATGATTAGGATCTTTTAGATATATTTTTTTTTATTTTGTTTATAGGAAAATATAAAAATGCGGCAAAATGCATTCAAAACAATTGCACAGGAAATCGAACTGGCCATTCAACAGTCTGAGGAGAAACAGCAACCAAAGAAAGAGGTCGAAAATACAGGTGAACTGTCGGAGACAAGTCCTAAAAAGGGCTACATAAAAGATTCTGGTGAGACACAGCCTGATAAAAAAAGTCAAAACGATGGTGCGTTTTTTGTTTTAATTTATATCTATTTGGGTAAAAAAAAACTATTTCTGCAGTTAATTTAATTGTTAATAGACGAAATTAATATTTTATGAATAGGATTTATGTTTTTCTATTATTTTAAATGTGTTCATAACAGGTAAGCGGTCCAAGGAAAGAACGTCAAGATTTAGTGCAATAAAAGACTCCAAACAGAAAACTAATTCGTACATTGTTCAAGCAGCAGCTATTCCATGCACAAGTTATGAACATGATAAGAGAAAAACGAAAACCTCAAGGCGACGATCATACTCGACAGATTCGTCTTCCGACGCCTCTGAAAGTTATAAGAAAAGCAAGAAACGCACAAAATCAAAAGATGAAAAACACTGGAGAAATGATAACCGATACGATAGTAGTCGGGCATCATCCGATTCAGATGATCATTATAAAAAAAGAAAATATCGCAAATCACATTCAGGGGATAGAGACAGATCTCGGACCAGATCCCGGTCACGCTCCAGATCCCGATCACACTCGTACTCAAGCAAGCGTTCTGACAAGAGGTATTAGCCAGTTAAGATTTCTTTTTTAATTTGAAGTGACCTGCGATATTTCCAATATAATTTTTAATTACATAGGACATGATTTATCTTCCTGTGAGCATATTATGTTGTTAACATTTAATAACATAAAATATGTCAATTTTAATGAATAAATCTTGTAAATTGATATTTTTATTTTATTTTATACAATTAACTTTGTAACGGACAGGTAAAATTAAATAAATATTTTCTTGTTGTTGCGTTCCCAGTCAATCTTCCGATCCCTTGTACTTATTTCCAACTTTTGCTAGTTGTCTTGTCAGTTTATCTACTTCCAATCCCAGCATGTCTAGGTTTTCCTGCAGAAATTATAAATTAGCACATGTGTCTGAACAAATAGCGTAGTTTGATAATAAATCAATTAATAATTTAGTTTTATAAGGGGAACAAGGGATGATGGTGGGGAACGGAACGGCACATACAATTTTACTATACATAAATAATAAAAACATCACCCTAATTGGTTTCCAAGGAAATTGATCGTTTTTAAAATATTAACTACCTACATTGCTTCTGTTTCATTTTTGTTTAATTGTAAATGTAATCATTACATGTGATTTTGAATAATATTTTCTAAATCTGCAGTTCTTTGTCCATACTTCGGGTTATTCTGTAGTGCGAGCCGTTCTTATAAATTAAGAAAGTTAGTAAGACTTATTTAAGACTTTTTTCTGTATATTTTATTTAACCTTTTATACAAGAATAAATTATATCTATTGAAAAAAAATTAAAAAAAACAAAGGGCTCGAGAACGCTCTTGAAAGTTTCGGCGTTTGCAGTCCCGTGCGGTGTCAGGAACGCAAATTTCTAAACAGTTAATAATTGTTACTCTATTGACTATCGTTCATAGCGTCGAGAAGTTAAAATATTGAAAATTACAAAAGTTATGCAAGTTACGAAAAAAAGTGGGATTTTTAGTCTTTTTGATAGTAATAGTCTACTTGCCACAGGTCCACCTGTAATTGGAAATAGGAAAACACTTGACAAGCTGGTGGAAATCCTGACGCTTGCGTGTAATCTGACGACGCAAACTTGCTCCGACAGGCTCCTCAGAGGTAAGCCCAAACCTCCGTGGTGGTCGAGGGAAATCATGACTAAGTTGTCGTAAGCTTTTTAATCAAGCGAAAAGAAGAAATGTCTGGACGTGTTATAAGTAATGCCTCAGAAAATTTAAAAAACTGATCAGGAAACCAAAACGGTCCTCGTGGGAGGGCTTCTGTAATAAAATTTAAAGCACCTCTGAAGCGAGTCGCTTGCGGAAAATCTTCTCGACAATGCCCATCACCCCAAGGCTCTTAGCCAAAAGTGATGGCAGTTGGATTTCATCCAGTCTTGAGTCGCTGGAGTTACTAATCAATACACACTTTCCGGGTTGCTCAGCAACGGGTGTTGCTGGTCCACAATATCCGCGATAATAGGAAGCTGGAATGGGCGATAGAAAGTTTCAAGCCCTACAAATCACCGGGATTAGACGACATCATCCTAGCTAAATTTCAATAAGCTTCCTGCACGAACTTACCACAATTATAGAGCATTCGATACTGCAGAAAGAATACTCACTTGCAGCCTTCTTCGATATAGAGGGTGATAATGACTGAGGCGATAATGGCAGCCTTGAGGATCCTCTAATCAAACTTATTGAGCTTATGCTAAAAAGCAGTCATCGTCTTCAATTTGGGGGATCTAATATTCAAAGAGTAGTTACTAGGGGTACCCCTAGGAAAGTATCTTTTCAGCACTTTTATGGAACATAACTCTGGATGAGTTATTCATAAACCTCGAGTACTCTGGTCACAAGGTTATCGCCTTCGCCGGTAATATTGCCCTGATTTGTTCAGGAAAATACCCGAACACATTGGCTGAAGTGTTACAGCACACCCTCTCCAGGATATTATTATGGAGTGACGGGTGTGGTCTGGGCATAAACCCAGACCAGACAGAGTTAATACTCTTCTCTCGGAGATATAATAAACCTCCTATGAATTGCCCTATAATAAACGGGGTTAGGCTGAAACTGTGCAATCAGGTTAAATTTCTAGGTTTGGTCCTAGATAGAAAACTTACCTGGAAGCCTAACATCCAGGAAAGAGTACGGAAGGCTACAGTGGCGCTGTACTCGTGTAAACAGGGAAAAGATGGGGTATGGAGCCACGCATTGTGCATTGGCTCTACACAAGTGTCATACGACCTATACTTACTTATGGGGTGATTGTCTGGTAGCCGGCACTAAATATATCAACCCATCACAAAGCAATGGATAAAGTACAAAGGATGGCAACATTGCTGATAACAGCTGCCCTCAGAACCACATCTTTCAAAGCCCTGAACACTATTCTCCACCTTCTACCGTTGGATCTCTTTGGTAAGCAAACCGCATCCTCAGCCGCCCTTAGGCTTAACTCAATCCAGACCTGGAAACGAACTGACTTCGGTCACTCCAAAATTCTGGACGAGAGAACTGCCAGCAACATCGACTATACCACGCCCAAGCCTTTCTTTAGAACGAAATTCGACTCCTTTCCCACCAGATCAGAGTGGGAGGAAGGTCCACCTCAATGGGGGAAGTCTGTGCATTTTTACACAGAAGGTTCCAAACTAGAAGGCAGAGTGGGTATCGGGGGGTGTCTTCTCGGAAAATTGTTTGTACTTCAGGCGGAAATCATGGCTATAAAGGTAGCGGCGGACCGTCTGAAACATTTAACGCTGCCTACAGATAACATAAGTATATTCACAGAATGTCAGGCCACTATTAAATCCCTCACGGGACTATATACTATCTCCAAAATGGTTTTAGCATGTCGCTGAGCTCTAAATGATATAGCTGAGCATCTGAAAGTACGGCTCATATGGGTGCCTGGAGATAGCAATATTCCGGGTAACTGTATAGCCGACGAACTAGCGAGAATCGGTACCACTCGTCCTGCTTCGGACATTAACCACCAGTTGGCCACTTGCCAACTGGAGCTTTCATAGATATCTCAGGATTGCATATGTTAGATGGCAGGAGGAACACACCTGTCAGATCACCCGACAGATATGGCCAAAGCTTGACGATTAACGGTAAAGAGAGCTCATCTTACTCTGATGCAACAAATTAATTAGCATTACCGTGGCCGTTATTACGGGCCACTGCCTCATAGGTAGACACGCCTATTGACTAGGCGCACCTTCAAACGACTTCTGTAGGAGTTGCAATGACGAAGAGGAAACTATACTCCACCTCCTCTGCAACTGCCAGGTTTTAGGCACCCCAAAATTAATGATTCGCTTAACTTATAATATAACGACAAAATTAATATGCAGCTTGAATATTTTATTCAGAAAAGTTAAAATCAAATTATTCTTAAACGAATTATCGAGATTTTAAATTTACTTTTGACCCCACTTTAAATCTGACTTTCTTTACGCTTGTATTGTTGCTAAAACTACAAATCCCGAAATTCTACTACAAAAGAAATTTGCTTCACAAAAATCGAGTTACAGCTCTTCCTCTAGTTCTTTATTCTAAGCTCTGACGAAGGACTTATGAAAATTTTACATTTGAACAATTTTTACAGCTGTTTTTGATCCTAAAAATATGAAAAACAATTTTTTTTTAAATGTCGACTATTTTGCGAAATTTTTAAATTTTGAAAATTCCGTTCGTCAAACGGTAGCCAAAGGGATAATAGAACTAAATCTTTTTTGAATTTTTGTTTTAGACTGCTTTCATGAGCTGAATCGTGTGTGATATGAATTTTTCGTAAGGAGTACTTCAAGGTCGAACAATAGTCAAACCAGAAACAGTAAAAATTTAAAAAAATGCACTTTCAAAGTATAAGAATAAACGAGCTGAACCCAAAAAACCGCATTTCAATCGCATTATTGGTGTCTCTACGACTCATCTTGGAAAAACAGTATCAAAAACGGCGTCGTAAGGTAGAAGACCCGCTTAAGTTCATTGAGCTTTATCGTTCATTTCCATTCACTCTTCTACTGATGTTTACTCTTCTACGGACAATTTGAAATGAGAAGTTCGTGTGTCCAAAAAGTACCAAAAGATTAGCGTATTCTGCTCTTACAAATCGACAAACATAAACGCTTTCTTTCACTTCGGATATACTTCCACACCTACAGCGAACTATTCTACTGGAATATGTAGACGGAATTGCTGCCGACCACTGCCATTTCCAACAGGATAACGCTCGTGTCCATGTTTCCACTCAGGACAAAGTGGTTTTCTGACAATAACATCGATGTGATTAAATGGCTGGCAAAGCCCTAGTTAAAGATGTTTACGCCGGTGTGAAACGGTATAGCGCACGCTTGCGGAAGGACGATACCCATAAATCCGATATCGATTCATTGTCTGGAAGAATTAGTGAAATTGCGTTGATTTTAGTTCAACAGATTTTTATACATGAAATTCATTATACGTTCGGAGGACAATTCAAAATTTATATAATTATAATAATTTGGTGTAACATTTTTTTAATTCAGTATAGTCACAAATTAATAAAATAAAGTAATAATTCATGAAAATAGCAGTGATTTTTTAATGCGTTTATGATTATTTCGCGAGATTTACCTATAGTGACTAATCTGTATTAGAGTAGGTATGTTACATTATAAGATTCTATAATTTGTTACTTCATAGTTCGGGGACTTTAAACACGTTTTTATGCTAACTTTTTTGTTTTCTACACATAATCTACCGAATATAGGCATCTATTTCTAGAACTAGGTTAAGACACTTCAGTCCATTGATCCTAACGATTTAGAAAATTAAAATTGGAAAAAAGGATACATTGAAAAATGCAACGAAACCGCATGCACGACTGAGTGTAATAAGCTGAATTGTGCGTGGATACGATTTTAATGCATTTTTGAATTTACTCTTAACTAACTTTATTTTGTTTATTTATTGAGAAGACTTACCTTTAGAGTGATATTTTTTAAAAGTGTGTCTTCAAGCACAGCTTGAAGCTTTTTATTAATTTCTAGTGATAAATCTAGCGTCATGCTCTGATTACTTCCTTTAATACCAGTATATATAGCAGACATTACTCCTCCATATTTTGCCAATTCTGTCTGTAAAGATTAATAAGATGTAATAAAGTGAAATCGTAGATATTATTACAGTATTAAATCAACAACAATCAACAAAAACTAGAACGGTAAGATTAGGGCAATCCATAAAGCATTAATGGCTTTCTGGACGTGTATAAATGCGATTGGAAAGATTTGGGGACTATCACCATATGAGGACTGTCAGCCTATGATTGGGCTATTAATCCCATTCCGAAATCAGAGCACATAAAAAGGTGTAGGAAAAGAAAACTGCATAAACAGAACGAGGTCCCTTGTCTCAACTATGATATGTCATTAGGACAGTAGGTCAGGTCTACTTAGCAGGGACCGAAAATAACTGTAATTTTTGAATTTTTGAACGAAAAAGTTCCAAGGAAATTGGATTCGCCAAATGAAATGAAACATATCTAGGTGGTTCTCATTGAGTCCTCGATTGATTTCCGACAGAATTTTAAAAATTTCATTTTTATCCATTTCTATACCACAAAAACAGTTATTTTTGGACTCTTAGAATTTTCACTAGAAAAAAAACAGTTATTTCGGACTATTTATTTTTCCAGTGCAAAGTAGCAGTTCCATTTGAACTTTTATTTTTTCAGTTTGTTAAAAACTGAAATAACTCTTTTATTTTTTGTGGTACAAATCTTTTGCTGTTTACTTGTTTAGGTAGTTACAAATAATAATATTTTTATAGCTGCCAGGAAAAAAATTTAATAGTTTTCAACTCATAGAAAGAAAAAACGGTCAAATAGAATTTTTATTTTTCCCAGGAATAAATAAAAGGTCTTAACAGTTTTCATCAAACTGAAAAAATAGAATTTCAAATGGACCAAGTGCTATTTTACTTTTTCAGAAAAAAGAGAAAACAGGTACGGTCTAAGGGAGTCTAAGGGAGCCGACAGGTGATATGAAAATTATTTAAAGATCTAAAGAGCTAAAATGCAAATGATACCAAGATCACTTGGCACTAAGTATTTGACGAGTAGTTCAATTAGTGGATAATGAGTGTTTCCGATCGTGCGTAACTGCTTGCTCCTTATCTAGTAAGGGATGTGTTCCCAATAAATAGAGAGATGTGTTTCCAAGAAATAGAGAGATGTGTTTAAAATTGAAAACGGATGTGTTCCCAAAATTAAAACGGATGTGTTCCCACCAGTGAGTTAATGTATATTAGCAGTAAGAAATGATGATAATGAGTGAATGTGTTAGGATTTAAACCCACTGAGTATTGCTAGAATTATTCATTTATTTTCTTTTTTTTGTAGATGGATCCCGCGCGGACGTATACCAAACTAAGTGTTTATTTTGAGGCAGGTGGAAGTTTCAAGGAAATTAATTTAATGATAACAAGGAAGATAAGTCATTCATTGTGCACAAAACAATTTCTGTGAATTATCCGGATAATCGGTATTGTACCGTATTTTGATCATGGTATGGTGAATCTAAATAGTTGCAGACAGCCCTGTTTTTTGGCCGTTCATATTGTAAACCAACGACAAGAGTTTACAATGTGCTTATCGAGTAAATATTTTAAATTTAATTAAATCAAAATCTGCCTGGTTACCTATCGTTGTAATCAAAAAATAATACAGACTGATCTCTGTAGGTTAGACAACAAATATAACTCCTAAGAGTTGAGTATCTTCTTACAAAATTGATAATATGGTTTAATATGGTAGTACCGGGTCCAATGCTAAGTCTAAGGAATGCATATCTGCACATAATATCACCATTATGACGAGGAGACCAGCAAAAACCTAACCGATTGTACATATTGGTACTTATCACATCTAACAGCCTTTGTTTTGCTTACATTTTATAATTTTTGTGTGTCAAAAACAATATCACTTCTCAGTTGCTCAATAGGTCTGTTCGTTGACGCCACTCCGAGTCAAAAAGAGTCATTTAGTGCCACTTTGTACTCTAGTTTTGTGTTATTTGAGAAAAGAGTCATATTCTTTTCCATTCCTTTTATGTTCTTTGAGAAAAGCGTAGCAATTTAGATTACTTTTGAGCCAACTTTTCTACTCCTGCTTTAAACAAAGTGCAGCTTTTTGATGTTTAAGATCGAGTGATTGGGAAGTGACTTTTTGTTAATTACTCACCAAATACTGCAAAAGGATTAGAGACAAGTTTGTTGTCTAAAAATTTTTGAATGATAATTATATTCAAAACAAAATGACAGTCAGCTGTAAGAGTGGAGTACTGCATCCA
This sequence comes from Leptarthrus brevirostris, assembly GCA_964036015.1. Classification (NCBI taxonomy): domain Eukaryota; kingdom Metazoa; phylum Arthropoda; class Insecta; order Diptera; family Asilidae; genus Leptarthrus; species Leptarthrus brevirostris. The sequence continues at coordinate 22,909,380 of OZ038371.1, forward strand.
ATCTGGTTTTGCTACACGGATTACAGTAGAGCTGTGCGCTGCTATTTTATACCCTGCTCCTCCGCGAACAGACCTAATATGCGCATTCAATTTTTTTATGGGTGAAAATGAACTAAGACGGAAGCTCATTTCTAATGAGATTGTAAATTGTTGTATTATTTAAATAAATACATAATAACAATAAAATAAATTGTGTTTTGGTTTAACTGTCAGTAAATCAAAATATTTCCTTTTCTTACCTTGTTTTGGTCACTTTTAGATGAGGTTAAAGCCCCTGCCTGATCTCGAATCATATAATACTGTATAATTTTTGATTTTCGCTGCAATTCTGCTACAAGTGACATTGTATGATTTTCGAGAAAATCTATTTTTTCTGTCTGCCTAACACCTGCTTGTTGCAATCGTAAAATTCGTTCAACTAAATGTTCTTTAGACGGTTCCTTAACCATTCTACTTTCTGAGACAATGGCACAATTTTCAATTTGATTATCAATATGTAGTGAGGCATCACTTTGTGAGTCGCTTGTTTCGCTAACTTTACGAGTTGATTCTACTACCTCAGTGCATTGCTTTCTGTACTTATTAATTTCCCTATGTAATTCCTGTAATGTTAAATATGAAGTGAGGAAATGTAATTGGTTTTAGGTAATGAAAGTTCTAAGAAGTCTATATGGCCACATAACAGTGGTAGTAAAATTTTAAATTTTTCAAAAGATTACTATACAAATTTCTTCACTGTTCCGCACTTCATTAAATTTTACCTTTATAACTTGACTATGTTTTTTCTTTGTTACTTCCAAATCACCGAGACTATTTTCTAATTTCGCTTTAGTGTTTTCGTAGAGCTTTGTCTTTTCAGACAAATGTTTGGTGAGTACTAATCTTTCCTCATTACGTTTTTTTATTTCCTCGTTAAGTTTCGCTTCAATTAGACCTATATTTGTATCGAATTCTAATTTTTCTTTTAAAAGCAGAGTCTTTTCCGCCTCTATTGCTTTAATCTGTTGAAATCATTCAGAAATATAAAATTGTTTGTTAATCATTATTATTAAAAATATTCTTACTTTAGAATTTTGTAAATATATTTCATTTTGCAGATTTACTATCATTTCAGACATCTCTTTATTTATACCCAGCAGCTCTGTTTCTTTGCTTCGCAAATGTATTATCTCTGCATCACTATCTGCAATTTGTTTTTCTTTTTCCTCAAGTAAAATTTCAAACTCTTTCAACTTCTCCTCATTTCTAAAATATTTAGCTTAATAAAAATAAGTCAAGTTTTAAAAACTTATTTTACATAATTTGATGGGCTTTTAAAATTCGATTAGCTTCTAATTCACTTCGGAGTTTTGCTGCATTTAAAATTTCCTCACTTAAAGAATTTTGAACAAAATTATGTTCCTCCTGCAAGTGCTTTAATTCTTCTTGAAGATTATTGTTCTTTAAAATAAATAATGTTATGTTAAAACAAAATTTAAACATATTTTATGGTAAAGACATACCGAATTTAATTCTTTGTTGAGACTGTCTTGAAGCTTTGATACCTTCTCTTCTAATTCTCTTTGTTGTTTTCTTAAATCTTCAATAATTTTATCTTTTCCTTCGTTCTCGTGTTTTAGAAGAATTAAGTTTGCTTCTTTCTCAATTCTATGTTGATCTAAAGAAAGAGTTGGAAAAAGTTACTATCATGTAAAAACCCCTAGAAGAGGGGAGGATATATAAGAATACACAGGAGTTCGAAAATGTCGCTTCGAAAACTAAGGTGCCGCATTATGTAGCTGCGGCGCAATCCTTCTAACATGCCGCGGTTTGAGTTGTAAAGTGAAAGAATTTAATTGATGAATGTCTGGCATTTTGTATTGGCAGTTTATATTTGCACCGTCGCACAGTGGTTCAAAATCCACGAAAGGTGTTCAAAATATGAAGATGAAGTCCAATTACTACGAAATTGCGTCAGTCGGTTTTATTGTGGGTCGCTGATTATGAATCTGGAATCCAATTTTCGAAAAACAAAATGGTGGATCCAATATTGCGGACATGTTTTCCAAAAACGTCCGATTTGGCAAATTATTATATTCAAGGGGTTGTTTTGGGTCACTGATAACAAATTCGAAATTAAATTTTCGCAAAACGAAATGGCGGATCCAAGAGCCTCGCGCCGCCGAAGAAAAATGAGTCAGGAACAAAGTTGCCAAAAGCAGCAGTCAGTCATCAAAAAATAACGCGGCGTTTACTAGCGTTTAAAATTACTTCTGCACTTTTTTGGAACGATTGCTCGCTGACTATGTGAAAAAATTTAATCATAAGTTTATAACACTTTTAAGAAAAAATATCGAACATTTGGAGTTCTACGTTTATCGAACAGATGGTTTTTATCGTCAAGAAGAGATTCCATATTCAAACGTGTGAAAATGTTGCGTCCGTGAAGCGCACGCTTAAAGTAAGCTGGAGAACCTTTTGAAAATACCTGGACCCTTTATATCGCTTTTTCGAGGTCTATCACCATCAGTGAGAGGACGCCAACTTTAAAAATAAAATAGAAAATAACATTTTTTTTGAAATTTCCGTGTCCATGTACAGTGTTTTTCTTATACGACGTGGCCAAAGCCTAGGGGACAACCCTTTGATGCGGTAGCATGGTTTTTGGTCGGAAGGGAATTAGGGTAAGGGAATATAACTTTTTAGGCTTTCGCGGTTGCTCATATTCATTTGTAAATATTTTCGGATTAGCCGCATAAATGATATATGTATAAGTTATATGAGTGCTAAATTAGTACTCACCCCGAATGTTTCGCTTCAAGTTATATTGAGCATGGTCACCGGGAAACTGCATGAACCTGTTATCGATGATTTATTTAAGTTACGATATCGGTGCGTAAGCTGTTGTTTCGGTTGAACTTGCTGTTATTGCTGCTGCTGTGGTGCAGAGTGTTGTTGAAGACAAACAAAATTCACTACGTCACTGTTTGAGTATAAATCATTTCGTATCAACTGCATCGGGGTGTTAAGTACAGGATCCCCTGTCCGTGAAAGCGGAAAACTATTGTCGCGATTGAAGTTTTGTCGCCGCTTAATTTCAATCGCCTCACGGACAAGACGCGGAGTGTAACGATATTCGCGAGACAGGACTGCAGATTTTTCAAAGTGAATCCAATGATGGATTGGAGGCGTGAGGCGATTCATGCAGTTTCCCGGTGACCACGCTCAATATAACGGGAAGCGGAAGGTTCGGGGTGAGTACTAATATTAGCACTCATATAACTTATAAATGTATCATTTACGCGGCTAATCCGAAAATATTTAAAAAAGGGTAAGGGAAGTGAGGAAACTTGAATGTCTTGTTTTTTTGCATTGCTGCGAGCTAGACAACATCCCAGAGACGGAGTGGATTATTTTAGTTTCTTAATAAAAACTCGCGGGAAACCTGGTCTCGAACCTGGGACCCATGACATGGTGGTCGTGCCGCTCAACGAATTGATCCTACTCCATCTCCAGTGTTGAATATTCAATGGAAATTATTCATAAGATACTTCAACATTTTTATTTCGTGATTTTTGAGTTTGCAATGTGAGTTTAAAAATAGTTTTTAAAAGAATTTTAAATTTTTTTTGAAGTCGGTGCAAGTTAAACAAACGAAACAACCTATAATTTATTTAGTTTGCACAGCCGACAAAAAAATCGAAATCAAAAATTGAAATATTATTTTAGCCGCGCTGGTTGGTTGACATTTTTAAGCGGTGAGTGTCACTATCATGGTAATTAGCACAATTATAATGCCATTTTGATGCCACAACCAGTAAGACCGGGTTTTTTTCGTTAGACTCAGTTTGCTCGCAACCATGATTCGTATCTGAAATCATGGTTGAGTTCGGCTGAATTTAAGAAACTGACTATTTCCTTAGTCTTTACCCCGAGAATGCCTTCAGGTTTTCAAATAAGTACTCCCCCATAGCCCTCTTTCTGATGACAAGATTCGGACCTCTACAGAAAAGGTTTCTTTTTCGTTCACGTCGTTGCAACTGCGACAGTATGTATTGTAAGGGGCGCCCAGCCTAGCTGCATGCTCCTCTAAAAGACAGTAGCCCGTACAGACCGCAGTGATTTTTGCGATAACAGACATTGGATAGTTGCTTATTTGAGCTAAATCTTAACTTCGTGTTTGAGGAAAAACTATAACTGATAAATATAAATATAAAACATAAATAACTTTCTGGGCAAATAGTTTAAAAACAGAACGGTCCTCCTCCGACCACCCCTATAGAGATCGGGGATGACACCCCCGGTTAGGGATAATCGATGTTCGCGAAACATCGATGTTGAGAGACTAATTATCGATGTTTTAACATCGATGTTGAATAATGTAGAATATCGCACAATCGATGTTAAGAACAGAACATCGACCTTCGATCTCGGTAAAAAGAACCGGTTCGTACTGAATTTAATATTTTGAATATTTTTTTTAAATTTAAGACTAGCATTCGTTGCCAATTATAGGAGAATGAAACCTACCTTTACATAAAAACAAAATCAAATAAACAAAAACTGACAAAATCAGAAAAGGGATGACATTAAACAATTGTTGGGATGGTGATCGCTCAAAAATATGAACGCTCAAACAATTTTGATGGATGTTTCGACCGAAAGTGCAAGCTGGTCATCATCAGGGAGCATACTCTACCCAAAAGAAAAAGAATTATCCAAATCGGTCCACGCGTTACGAAGTTAGACGATTCCTCCCCCACCCTCCTCCTCCGCTATTCAACTCTCACCAACATTTTTTTTTCTCGTGGTATCAACCAGGGAGCATACTCTAGCCAACAGAAAAAGAATTATCCAAATTAGTCCACGCGTTACGAAATTAGACTATCCCTCCCCCACCCTAGGTCAAATTTTTTTCTCCTATTAGCAATGGGGCATCATACTCTGTACAACAACAAAAATCATCAAAAACGGGCGACGCTTTACGAAGTTATGCCCGGTTAGACATAAAAAATAAAAATAAAAAATACACGTCGAACTTAGAACCTTTGTTTTTGAGAAGTCGGTTAAAAAATACCGCACTCCGTTCGGCCGCTTTGACAACCATTCTGACAGGGACGTTAAAAATTACCCCATTCTGAGCCTTTTCGGGGACCACTTTGAACCTTAATAGCTTCACCCCTTTTTCATCTAAAAACCCCGTTATTCTTTAGACACAGTCCATATTATCCTTTTTCCATAGATACCTCAAACTAGTTAGTTTACGCAAACTCCGCTTGCCCCGCTAGAGTTCGAGAAGATTTCAACTTTGAGGCTCCGCTTCCAAAAAATTAAGGGTCTGATGGGAAAAAAGTAACGACATTCAACCGGTAATAGTATTGTCTATTGGAAAATAAAAAATCGAAAAAGGATATTTCGAGTTCTTTATAAAATAGGACTATCAGCTTAGACTTATGGGAAATTTTTCTCTGTAAATTGCACTCAGTGGTGGGTGGTAGGTGGTGCGAAGTTCTTCGATGCAATACGAATTCGAGTGACTGGTTTGGTCGGAAAGAACATTTAGTGTAGCCAGATTATATCTTTTAGCAGTAGGCCACGAGGAAAAATAAGAAAATGTTCTGAGATGAAATCGTGGCAACAGCGCGTTGAGGAAGAGGGTTGGAGGCTTGGAAAATGATGGAAAAATAAAGCAGACAGCAATACTCCATACATCTTTTTGGAACAGATTATAGATTCTTATAAAGTATAGTACTCCTATTTAAGGGATAAGTAATACTTTTCTTTTACTTTCTACAAATAAATAAGAATTGTGTTTTGGAAGTAGAAAAAAACAATTTCCTTCGATGTCAGTAAAAGTCGACTCCAAACAAATACGTACCTGTCTCTTTAGTGGAAGGTTTTTGACCCTTTTCCGATAATTCTTCAATCTGTTTTTCTAATGTCTAGAAAGATAATTTTTAGTCGAGAATCACGATAACATTAATTTACAAACCTGTTTTACTTCAACCTCTTGGTTCAGTTTTATCGTACTCCATTTAAGTTTCATTTCTAAATTGCAAACATCAGTCTTTAATTTCTCATTTTCTTTGACATAGCGTTTGACTTCATTACACTAAAAGAAGGTATTAATAATCCCAAAAATCAGTAATCATAAAATACCTTTTCATCAAGCATTGAACTTAGTCGTCCCTTTTCTTCGTTGCCTACATGATATCTTGCAGTGATATTTTTAATTTCTTTTTTCGACTCATTCAATTGTTTCAAAAGATTATCCTTATCTTTTTTGGCATCAATTAGATCTTTTTCTTTAATAGCAAACCGTATAACAGCATTTTCCTTTTCCTTAACAGCTGAATCACTTTGCATTTTAAGCTGAAACAAAATAACATGAGAACATACAGAGGCAGAGCTACATTTCGATTACTGAATGTTTTTCTTTTTCCAAAATTAATTTTTCACGTTCCAGCAATTTGATTATATTCTCCTTTTGCTGCAAAATTACATTTAATTGATTTACATCTGGCACGCATATCTTCTCTACATTGGAATTTGTACATTCTTCAACTTCTTCTGGTTTTAATACAAGATTATCAACATGAGTTTCAACAATATCATTTTGTTTATTGGGCGAACTGTTCGGAGAGTGGTGTTCGCCCGTGTTAATCATAGTTTCACTTTCTTCCATAACTAGAGATAAAATAATTTTTAAGTTTCTTGTAAAATATTCAATATATTTACTTTTTTGTGGAATGTCGAGTCACCTTCTTCTTGTTAATTTTAAAAAGAATGAACCGGGCAAAGCATTTACACAAAAACATTTTAATAAAGTTATTATAATTTAATTATTTAAACAGAACTAATGGCTTTTATATACATTTTTGCGTATATAAAAAATTATAAAATATAAATAAAAAATAAAAAAAAATTAAAACATTAAAAGGTTTATAAAGTGGTATAAATTTCTCTCTTCTCTAGAAAATTTTTTTCTTACATACTAAAAAAACCGCTTACACAATATTATAATATTATAAAAGAAATTTATTTTTAAAATTTAAACAACTTTAAATATCGTAAACCAAATTTACTCTGAAAGAACAAGATAGACGGTTAAAAAATGACAAGCGGGTGACGTCTGTGCTTCTTTTGGAAAATTGTAAATGTCGAGGTGGTGCTTCGGAAAACGGGAAATCACTAATAATTATTTAATAAATGGCTGGGGTTTTTATTTCAACCTCTCGATGCCTTCGTCGTCATATTCTTAAGATAGGAACTCGAAGTCTACGTGAATATGAGGTATGAGTTTAAATAGATTTATGAAAACTGTCAAGATTATGTAATAAGGCGAAACCTTGGATTAAATTGATTTGAAATAGTAATTTTATTTTTTTTGTACTCTGACACTTTACTGTAATAAGTTTTGTTATTATATTGATATTTAATTAAATCGGTTTTTAGGTTAAATCCTTTGGGACATGCCGAATATCACAAGCACGAACGATCTTACAATCGAATACCATCTTAGAAGATATTCCACTAAGAGAAAAGTAATTATAGTAAAATGTTATATTTATTTTACTTAATTCTCGTATTTAGAAGGAGTGTCCAAGTTTTTTCATCTGGAGTACGTGAATTTCATGTAAGTGCGAGCTTTCTCCAGTCCGAAGTGGTTAATGTGCCTGCTTTTGCTGATTCTGTTTCCGAGGGTGATATCAAGTATTATTTTGTGCTTAAACGGAAGTCCATATTTTACCTTAGAAAATTTGTAGATTTACTGTAAAAGTTGGAGATAATGTCAATGCTGATGAAGTCGTTATGGAAATTGAAACAGACAAAACGACTGTTTCTGTTCCAGCTCCATTTCCCGGCGTCATAGAAGAAATATATGTAAAAGATGGTGATACAGTAAAAGCAGGACAGAAATTGTTTAAACTTAAAAAAGGTGCGGTAGGTGCTGCACCAGCTCCAAAACCTGCAGCGGCCGCACCACCAAAACCAGCAGAACCTGCTCCTGCAGCACCTCCCAAACCGGCTTCTCCTCCACCACCTCCGGCTCCAGCAAAGGCTGCACCTGCACCACCTCAGCAAGCACCTACACCACCTCCACCTCCGCCAAAACCATCCCAACCATCGGCACAAATACCTGTAGCTGCTATACGGCATGCACAAGGCATCGAGGCTGCTGTTAAGGTTCCTCCCGAAGATTACTCCAGGGAAATAACTGGAACACGAACAGAACAGCGAGTAAAAATGAACCGAATGAGACTTAAAATTGCGTCAAGGCTAAAGGAAGCGCAAAACGTTAATGCAATGTTAACCACATTTAACGAAATAGATATGAGGTAAATGTGACAAAAAGTAATCCAAACAATTTGCAATTTTTTTGTGTTAAACTTTCAGTGCTGTCATGGAATTCCGAAAAACTAACTTGGAAGCTTTCCAGAAGAAATACGGAATCAAATTTGGATTTATGTCGATATTTTGCAAAGCATCAGCATACGCTTTGCAAGACCAACCTGTAGTAAATGCTGTAATTGATGGAGCGGTAACATTGTTTAAATACTTGAAAGCAATCCTTTAATTATTAACATGTATTTATTAGGAAATAGTCTATAGAGATTATGTCGATATATCTGTTGCAGTAGCGACCCCTAAAGGACTTGTTGTTCCTGTTATACGCAATGTTGAAGGTATGAATTACGCAGATATTGAAATTGCTTTAGCTGCTTTGGGCGAGAAAGCCAGAAAAGGTCAAATTGCTGTCGAAGATATGGATGGCGGTACATTCACTATTAGTAATGGTGGTGTGTTTGGTTCATTAATGGGTACTCCCATTATAAATCCACCACAAAGTGCTATTCTAGGAATGCATGGAGTATTTGAAAGACCCATAGCTGTTAAGGGACAAGTATGATTTTTTGTTAAATTTAAATCCTTAATATATAGCAAGCTTTCGTTTAACAGGTGGTCATTCGACCTATGATGTATGTAGCCCTTACTTATGATCATCGTCTGATCGATGGACGTGAAGCTGTTCTGTTCTTACGAAAAATTAAAGCTGCCGTAGAGGATCCAAGAATCATGATAGCTGGAATTTAAATTTGATCCTTTTTCCGTGCTAGTCCTTTAAGACATAAAAATTCATGAAACCATTTGAAAGCGAATCGTCCCAGAAAAATATTGATTGTGAAATCCGTAGGTTATTTATTAGTAAATTTATTTTACGTGTCCTGTTTTTGTTAACAGAAAAATATTATCTAGATATTTAAAGCCGAACAAATACTTGCGGTATTTCATAAATTATTTTGCTTTTACCCAATTTTATTATAATAGTACAACTTGGCGAAATACATAATTTATTAATTACAATACCTCCTAATTCTTTCTGCTCTTTGGGGCTTTGTTGATCCGCGGAATGGTATTTTGAAAGTTTCTCTATCGTCACAAGCAATATAATCTTTGTTTACTACACTGTTACAATACTATGTACCTATGTAATAGGCAAAAACAATTTTTAGTCACATTAAAATCAGGAATGATAAGAATTAATTATTCCAGTGACGTGTTAAAGATAGATACACTTCTAGTCGTCATAAAAGGTACGCAACAACTTTGGAGAGATCAAATACTGATCGTATTGTCTTGTTAGCATATAAAAAAGTGTACATTTTCTGTAATCTGCCTTGTAAAGAATTTCTTAACGCAATAATATTAACAAAATACTCTAAAATATATTTTAATTGAAACTAACTTTAATTGTCAGGTTAATTTGTTTCTAACTAAACCACAGGCTTCCGTTTAATTTAGATTGCGCACGTGCAAATGGTGGTTATTAAGCTAAAATATAGAGTGAACAAGTTAGTGTAACTCATCCTCATAAGGCAACAATTCCTTGCAGTTGCTTTAAATTTTATTAATTTATTATTTCTTGCAAAGTTAACGAAGAATTTATATAACTTAATTTACAATATACTATTCCCTAATACTTAAATAAACTTAGATTTAAATAAATACAAAATTCATTTCATTCTTCATGTTGTTGGGTTGTTGGATTATTAAATAGCTGCAAACCCGATACTGCTAATTGTTTTACGTTGGAACTATTCAATATATTGAAAATCTCAGTTCTCAAAGCTATCCTTGGACAAGTGTAACCGGTGATATGCGAACACGAAACACGAAATAACTTCTGAAAAAATGTTCTCTTGATTTCCCAGAACTATTTGTAGTATTGGCTTAGCCGATGACCTCAGTATTTAAAATTTGTGAATTTGTGTGCGCCACTGATTTTGTTCGTGTGATTTGTGAGACTAATTTCAGTCGGTTCAAGTGTTTTAGACTTTGTGTAAATTAACAATAAAAATAGCAAGTAGTAGAAAGCAAACTGCAATTTTATTTATTTCCTACAGATTCATCACAAAGATTACTACAGCGCAAAAATGATTGTCGATTGCGCACACATCAATCGCAGAACACAGCTAGGTCAGAGTGCAAGGTACTCCAGTCTGCTTCGTGAGAAGCAGTGCGAAAAATCTTAGCATCGTTCGCATAACACAGAATTTTAATGCGGGTCAGGAGAAGCGAAACATCATTTACATATAGGATGAAGAGGAGTGGGCCAAGGATACTGCCCTGTGGCACCCCCGAAGTGACAAGGATTTGGTCAGAAAGAGCTCCCCGAAACAGGACGCGCTGGGTACGACCAGACAGGTAAGAGGACAACCAGTTTATGAAGCAGGACGGAAACCCAAGAAGAATCAATTTATAGACCAGGATACCATGGTCGATCCTATCGAAAGCCTTACTGAAATCTGTGAATACACAGTCGACCTGTTTCCCCGCCGCCTCGACGGCTGGTAAAGAATAATTAATGAATTCCCCTTGAGGAAGACATGCTGGAAGGACCCCATGAAAGGCCTGCAGTGAAATCGAAGAACGTCACTGACGAGAGACTCAAAAACCTTTGCGGCATGGCACAGGCTGGCGATCGGTCGGTAGTTGGAGACATCTGACCTACTGCCTTTCTTATGGAGGGGAATCAACACAGAAGTCTTCCAAAGTTCAGGAAAACGGCCAGATTGCAGGGACAGACAGAACAAATAACAAAGAACACTGGCAAGATATAATTGGCATTTCTTCAGAAAGGAAGCGAGTAAACCGTCGGGACCACCCATAAAGCCCTCCGTGGTGATATCACAGAGGTTCGGAAAAAATCCGCAAAAAAATTAGAAATTGTGAGAGCATTGTCACTCTCGCAGTTGCGGTACCTCAAAGCGGACGGATAGACGTCACAGTTACGCTTCGAGTTAATAAATCTCCAGAACAATTTGGGGTCGCTACGCAACGTAGTTCTCATATTAGACAGGTACTCGGCATAGGAGTCCTGCAGACGAGCAGAGAAACGGTGGCAAAGGTCAGTGTACGCCAAGTAGTCATCATGGTTTCCTCAGGTACAAAACCTCTTCCGAGTTTTACCCCTCAAGTTCCTCAGATGTCGTGAGGCACCATCAACCCAGGGACGAAACAGATGAACATTTTGGGTAAAACAGGCGTAAAGAACATCATAAAAAGCGCTCGTAGCCAGATCGACGTCACGCTCTGCCAACCCGCCCGACCAATCACAGGAAAGTAAGCAGGCATCAATGCACGAGAAGTCAGCGCGTTTAAAGTTAAAGTGGAAGTCACCGAGTACGGAAAGCACATGGTGACTAGAAGAGCAGGGCGATGACTCGATTCAGGAACCAGAGGGACCAGGCATCTCCTCACAAGCCAATCGGGAAGAAGCTACAGAGTCCAGAAAGGACAAAGCGTGTTGGGAAGCAGATGTAACTGAAGGTATAAGGCCATCAGCATCGGGAAAATTGCGGTCACCAAAGAGCACAATGTCATCCGAAGGAAGTAAGGAATCGGACAAACTGTCAATAAACGCAGCAAGCAGTTCGTACACTGCGGAAGGTGAACAAGGGGTAATATAAACAGTTAACACAAATAGGCTTCTGGTAGGGAATCTCAAGACGACGCACAAAAGCTCAAGGTCGCGGGAGTTGGAAATGCCGACGACCGAGCACAAGATACCACCCTGATCGCACACAGGTCGGAGAGGTAGCGATCCCGGCGAGAAACCTGAAACTCGGGACCGAAAAGCTCAGAGTTAGAGATCTCAGTCAGGCAGATAATATCGGCATCGGACGCACAGGAAGAGAAGAGCGGCGCGGTTTTATATCGCAACCCGGTCACGTTGGTATAATGGAAAGAGATCCGGCTGGCAAGTTTTTTGGCAGCGAAGCCGGAGCCGGTCGGGCGCTAGGGGTGAACTCGCGAACGATGGAACCCGGCGGCCATATGTCCGGAGAGAGCGCAGCCGTAAAGGCACTTTCCGGAACAAACACCTTAAATGAGGCCAACGTGGCCGTGAGTAGAGCTGTTTTCCTACAGGCGATCATACCGCCAGGAACACCCACCCATGAAGAGATGTTACCAACGATATCGGCCTCAGAAGTATCTGGGTGAACCCGAGATACAAAAATACATCTCGGCTGCTGTGCCGGTCTCAAGGTGGTGACACCAGGGTGAGGCAGACAGTCACTCACCTCAGCCCGCACAGAGCTTGTACCTGAACCATGAGTTTCGGCAGATAAAGGCGTAAGTTAAAATTCTGGAGGCTGTCGACCGTGGAGGTAAGATGAAAACAGAAGTTTGCAAAGAATTTGGAATTCCAAATTCTACTCTGTCAACGATTTTAAAAAAGCGTGAAAAGGCGATTGCATCTAGCAAAACATGGGATTTGGATTCTGCGCTTCTATGGTTTAAGCAAGCTTGAGCCCAAAATGTTCCTATCTCTGGTCTAATCTTAGGGGAGAAAGCGGAGCTTTTAGCAAAAGATATGGGGATCGAATTCAAATCTAACCCAGGATGAATCGAACAAAAGTCGAGAAACGGTATTGTTTTTAAATGCACTTACTTCTAAAGAAGTAACCAACGACATGACATCAGACTGACTGTCCCGGATTGTTGAAGGAATTTTAAGCAAAAGACATTTATAATGCAGATGAAGCTGGTTTATTCTACCGCTTCCTTCCAGAAAAGATGGATATTGAATCTGGATGCTCGATTTTTCCGAGAAAATAGGAAGGTCGCTTTAATCATAGACAATTGTCCAGCGCATCCTAATGTACCGGGACTTATTTTTTACCATCAAACACCACAAGGATTTTGCAATGGATTTTTGCCTTGTGATCAAGGCATTATTAAAAATCTAAAGAAAACAAGGCAGTGACAATTTTAGACTTTTCTAAAATTTCTTTCTACTGCAATCAGCTTGGCGACGTGCAACACCCACAACAATAAAAAATTGTTTCTATCATTCTGGATTTTTCTTGGTAACGGCTTCCCCCTTCCCCGAATCAGAGGTTTTTTGTTCCGAAAAAGATGTCGAATTACAGAATCTGTTTACGCGTGTGTCTACAACTCTGAACTTGGCCACGGATATAACCTTCGAAGATTACTTGAACCTGGACAACCATATTGATACTGCTCCAATGTTGACCGAACATGCAATTTTGGAAATAATTCGACCATCAAAATCTGCAGAGAATGAGGACGAAGAAAAGGACGATGCATTGCCAATTCCCAATTTTTTAGAAATTCGACAGCCCCTAAAGCAACTTCGTAGATTTTTAGAAAGACAGTAAGACGGGAGTACAATGTATCAAATTTTACAGGATCTAGACCAATATATTTAAGGGAACATAGTTTACAAAGCAGTGCAGAAGAAGATTATCGATTTTTTTTCAACCAATTAAAATGTGTTTAACATGCAATCCAGCTGTATAATTTTTATTTTAAGCACGAAATGTGAATAGATTTTCTTTTAATAAAGAGTGAATATTATTTTTAACAATATAAGTGTATGTTTATATAAATTTGTTTTTGTGTACATACGTATATAAAACAACGATTACTATGAAATTCAAATACCACGAAAACCTTGCGCTAGTCCCAACGATTTCGTGTTAACCGATTTCATAAATTCAACATTGGATGGCTATCCGGCGTATGAGTATTTCTGGGTTACAAAATATTTTAAGTGCTGGGGCTACAATCATAAAGCTACGGAGTGTAATAATAAAGTGGTTTGCGCAAGATGTATTAGAGAGCATGACTAAAGGCAATGTAGTTCTGAGGAATATAAGTGCGATAATTGTGATATGGCAACAAAAATTTGAATTTGAAATTGGATGTTAATCATGATTGTCGGGATAAGATATGCACTATATATGCAAAGCAGTTAAAAAACATAAGAAATATGACAAATTATTAGTAATGACCGTAATTGGAGTGGTATATTTCGTGGTCCTGGCAATATGATGGGAGGAAGTGGTACCGGTAGGAGGTATTAAATGCGGTAAAGAGCAAGGTCAGATACAAACATATGGATAAGCAGCAGTTGAGAATTCGGAGGCAAGTGGACCAGGGCGATATAAGTCCGACCGGCAGAAGACTTAGGCCAGTTGCAGTCCGGTGATCGGGGAGATCACAGCCAGTTCAGCGAGTGGAAGTCAGCAGAGCAGCCTCCCGAGTTAAGGAGTAATTTCAATTTCAGGTGACTGAGGACTAGGGGCTATATAAGTAAGCCCAGTGACGCATTTCAGTCAGTCCCTGACTAGCCACCAAACGGACCACATCGAGCAAGTCCCGAAGTGGTAAGAGGTATACAGGTAACCAGCGTGCTCCCCTGTTTATCTAGTTATCGCCCTCGCCAGTGCGCTTCCCTGGTGTTGGCCGCTCGTTAATACTCTCTCTCTTGCACCAGCGTGCTTCCCTCGTGTGAGACACTCGTCTAACCAGTGCGCTTAACTGCTGCTTATCTAGTTATCGCCCTCACCAGTGCGCTTCCCTGGTGTTGGCCACTCATACCGTTCTCTCTTGCACCAGCGGACTTCCCTGGTGTGAGACACTCGTCCAACCAGTGCGCTTCCCTGGCTATCTAGTTATCGCCTACTCAGTGCACTTCCCAGGTGTTGGCCACTCGAATTATTTCCCTTGCACCAGCGTGCTTCCCTGGTGTAAGGCACTCTTTTAACCAGCGTGTTTCCCTGGTAATCCAGCTTTGCTTCCCTGGTGTTGGACACTCATACCGTTTCTGCGTACTAGAGCGCTTCCCTAGAACAAGTCACTCGCATATCCAGCGTGTCACCCTAGTTATCTAGGTATCCCCCTCGTACAAGTTTATCGTCCTGACCGTAATAACACGTCCTACCCTTCTTACAAAATTGTCCGTCGTAATCTAGGCATTATTTTCTTCTGTACAGATTGATCCCTCTTTGTCTCTTTCTCTCGTAGGAAACTTTCCTATTCGAGCCGCAGAAAGCTCCCCTCCCCACGAAGGTAAGGCTAACAGAGCTCAGAGTAGTTCATCGATACCGCACTGACCGACCGTATACAATGTGAAGCAGCTGGCCTTATTCAGAACCGTATTCATTGTTGGACAGAGCACATCAACGACTCCACCGGACAGAGCAAGGGAGTACGAACCGTCTAAAAGCAGGGACCCGTCAAGCAGAGTACAGGAGTAGACAACCGGCGAGTGGATTCGAATAGAATTGTAAAAAGTAAGAGCAGTACAAACTTAAAGTGAAATATAACTATTGTTATTTGCTAAGTATAATTGTGTGAAATGACTAGGATATAGGACAATAATTGACATGAATAAATACTGTGAATGAAGTGAATTGTATTTAGGCAAAGGTTTCGTTTATTTCAAAAGACACTGACCCTGGATTCGGCGAGCTCATCCCCTAAAGGAAACCAGTAACCGCCTATATTCGAGGAAAACACGTTATAATGGAGTAAAGGATATTGAACTTAAGTGGTTCCAGAATTATTTAACAGGCAGTACCAAAGTAAACAGCACATTCAGGGAATTTGGGTGTCCCGCAAGGATCCGTCTTGGGTACATTGCTGCTTATTATATACATTAACGACTTGCAGAGAATTATACGCAATAGCACTCTGTCGCTTTTTGCAGATAATGCAGTGCTTTTTTTGCAACAGAAGATGTAAAGATTTCGCCTTCCTTTAAATTTTCTGTTGCAATAAAAAGCACTGCAAGGGGATCTTAATAGAGTAAACTTATGGATGAAGGCGATGGATGTATGTTGAATGGCAATTGTTCCAGAGTTACTTGGAAGAATGCGAAGAGGGTGGGTGATTCGATATCAGCTGGAATTTAAGTCAACTTGGGTGGCTCCTAGGGTTCGGTTTAAGGAACTTTACTATTTGGAGTATTTATTAACGACATTTGCGTGGTGAAACATTCAAAAGTTAAATTCTTTCTGGACGATGCGCTTGGGTACTTAGCGGGAACTGATAAGACTGAGGTGAAAGAAAGGTAACTAGATTTGAAATTATTAGAAGAGTGGTTTATTATGAACAAATTGAAACTGAATATACCGAAAACTAAATTTATGGCTTTGAATGGAAACTATAATGGTGCGATAGGAATTAATGGTAATCTAATAGAGGGTGAGGCATTCGATAAACATGTTGATTACATTTGTAAAAAAATAATTAAAACGCTTGTTGTTTGTTTTTCAAACGGATTATGAACGCGGTAAACATTCAAAGTAATTGAATATTAATTAAACAAATACACAAATCGTAATTATACTATTCAGATTAGAGTTAAATATGGACATATCCACTTCTACTCCAAACTTACAGAATAAATAAGGCTAATTTCTTGAGTAAAATACACTTGTTAATAAATTAATAGTTTTATTTACACAAGTTTTTCACATTATAACAAAATGAAATATTATACTCGAAGAAACAGATCATCATTTTCAGCGTCCGATCTTCATTGCTCTTCAAGAAGATTTTCACGGGCAATAATGCTTTTGCAAAAATTGGTGTCTTATCTTTGGCGCCATCCTTGTCCGAAATGCTTTCCACAACGCAGGCTTGATATCTTTAGCACATTTTTAATACTCATCCCCTAATATTCGTACGATGGAAAGGTTCACCCTGGAAATTTTTTTCGAAAATTTGAGGTAGCTGAAACTAACCACTGATAAAATAGTTTTTAAAAAATAAGTTGAACCGACTTCACAAAAGGCGCTAAAAAGCATAAAATAATTTTTAATTTTATATCTATTACGACATTTTGAAGTCGGTGCAAATTAAACAAACCAAACAACTACAACAAAAATATTTAATCGTCATTTCTTATGATCCCGTAAGCTGTTTTATTTGTTTAATTTGCACCGACTTCAAAATGTCGTAATAGATATAAAATTAAAAATTATTTTATGCTTTTTAGCGCCTTTTGTGAAGTCGGTTTAACTTTTTTTAAAAAAAACTATTTTATTTTTCACTTTTTAGTGTCTCCGACTCTATACAACGAAGAAAGAACCATCCAAGTCGGTACACGCGTTAAAAGTTAGTTTTAACCCCCTACCCAACCCCCATTCCACTTGGTATCGATCAAGGAACATACTCTACCGAACAGAAATCATCGAAATCGGTCCACGCGTTACGAAGTTACTACCCCTCCCCCTCCCCCACCACTACCATAGGACCAAATTATTCTCCTATTAGCAATGGGGGATCACACTATATACAATAGCAAAAGAACCATCCAAATCGGTCCACGCGTCCCTTCTCCAACCACACCAACAACCAGGGAGCATACTCTACCCAAAAGAAAAAGAATTATTCAAATCGGTCCACACGTTACGAAGTTAGACTACTCCTCCCCCCGACCAACCCCCCACCGTGGACCAAAAACCAAGGATCATATTCTACGCAACAGAAAAAGAACTATCCAAATCGGTTCACGCGTTACGAAGTAAGACTACCCCTCCCCTCCACCCCCACCTTTCACCATAGGACCAAATTATTTTCCTATTAGCAATAGGGGATCATACTCTATACAACAGAAAAAGAATACGCGGTTCAAAGTTAGGTTCCACCCCCCCCCCCCCCCCCACCTTCCCCCTTCCCCATCCAACCATTCTCGTGATATCAACCACGGAACGTACTCTACCCAACAAAAAAAGAATCATCAAAATCGGTCGACGCGTTACGAAGTTATGCCCGGTCAGACAAAAAAAAAATACGCGTCGAACTTAGAACCTCTTTGTTTTTGGGAAGTCGGTTAAAAAAGGATTGCATCAATATAAAATTGAAAGAATAGAAGAATAGAAACTTCCGATTTAAATTTCACGCCAAAAATCGAGATTTTATTCAAAATGCACTATTAGTGGTTCAATGCCTAAAGAAGGTATATAGGTATATACCTTCTTTATTCAAAACTAGAACTTAATTGAACTTTAGTTTTTTTTTAAATCATTTGCACCAACTTTGAAAAAGTCATTTCGAGAAAAACGCTTTTAAGGTTCATCATTCAGTTATTTAATGCTCAAATTGAACAGTCGAAAGAGGAGATTGTATGTAACGTAGCCTAGCGAAGCAAATTCCCAATTCAGCCGAAAGTTGCTGAATCATGCAGCTACACCGCAAACCTGTGTTTATGAACAGTCCAAAAATCCTTATTATTTATGCTGTCCATTTTCTTCGAGGAATATTTATAACAACACAATAAACTAACAAAATCGTGAAGAACTATTATAATTGCTAAATATCTTTTATGGAGTATCAAGCCACTTGTAAATACCATCCAATCCATGCCGAGATATAGCACTAGTTTCAACAATTGTTAAATTTTGTCGAATTTGTTTTTTCAATTTAACAATTTGCAATATAAGTAATGCTTCATTCCTCATTTGCCTGTAAGCTAAATCCATTTTAGTCAAAACCAATAGAAACTTTGTCCTTTGAAGTCTTGGTTCAGCAAGTATAGAATAAAGAAGGACTCCTGAAATGGAAGAAAATGAGAATAATCTAAATCGCTATTTATATACCATACCTGCCGCCGATATTTGACATAAATTTGATGTATCAACACAATAAATAATTTTGCTTACATTTGAAAAGTATTGTCGCCATAATGGAGCCATAGATCCGCCCACTTCCAAAATTTTCATTGATTTTTTCGCGCTAGATTTTTTAGCACTACCATCATTTGCCGGAATGTTGATGATGAAAATATTTGTTCCAATTGTTGGAATCGAATGCGTTGTTTTGTCCACAGCCTCAGAATTTTGCAACACGGCCATTAAATGAGTTTTACCTGAACCTCTTGGACCAAGGCAAAGAATTGACATGGTTCTAGTTATGATGTTTATTTGTTCGATACAATTAGTATCCAAGGAAGGAGTAAGCAACTCATAACAAGTTGTCGGTCATTAGGACTATTTATGTAATGTCGGTTTAAAACTTTCAGCAAAAACTATTTTGATTTGAAGGCTGAAAAATTAACAACAAATTTAGTTGTCGTAAGTGTAGGGTATAGTAGCAATATTAAATAATTAATTAATGAGTTTAAAAAATTATTGCTGGAAACTACAACCTTGAAGTTTGGGAGCCGTAAAACTATAGTACGTCAAATGTGAGTTGTGCTAAGTAAATAATTACTTTCCACTGTACAAAATATGTACGAAAAATGCCCTTAACCCGAGTGAATTTAGAAAAAAATCTAAAAACAAAACTTTTCAAAACTCGAGCAGAATAAGAAATATTACAATTTCCTCTTCAACTTGAAACCTTTATACATCAGTGATTTCTGTGCCTCTCTTTCTCTGCGTCGCTGTATTCTGGGATCCTGATTACTTCATAGATGATATGGTTGTACATCAGCAATATACTAGATTACTTCTGATTTTGTGGGTGGACAGAAAGAGAATAGCACTAAGCTAAGCTATAAGCAATGCAAAACGTCCACACGTCGACCGCCACCCCCACGCCAACCCAGATTAGTAAATTCGAGATACACTACTTGAAAAGTATAATAAAAGACTGCAAAGCCCCAGGGCGGCGAATATTGCGATGAGCGAGCTTGTGAGAAGAAGAAGGAGAGGCAAAGGAACGAAATGGTAGAATGATTAGCGTGATAAGTTTGCTAGGTAATATTAATAGTGGGGAAGATCAGAAAAAGCAGAAAAATGAGAGTGGCTCGAAATAGATAGGCATAAGGAGACCCTGAAACATATCAGGACACCTAGCTTTAAAGGAACCCGGCGATCCCAGGTATCTGTGTGTCAAGGTGGTCGATTCCACAAACCGACCACCCTAACCTAAATCCATAGTGTGACATTGAAAGGGCGGCAATAGTAGCAACCTGAATTTCACCGACCTGGAGAAGCTGAACCTACAGAACAAGAAAGGGGATCTTTGAACTTAGGACCCGGTGAACTGAAGTGTCCGGAGGGAGAGGAAATCCATGAAGGAGCATCCAAAGAATGTGTGCGTTGGGCCTGAAACGTGATCTCTCCTGTCCAGCGAGAAAATGCATCTGATACCTGAGTTAAAACAAGCTTTCAGTCTATTTAGCTCGTCTCTAAAATTAACCGTTAAAAATTTAGTTTTATTAATATTCAACGTTAGTTCATTTTCCTCAAACCGTACACACAATACATTCAAGTCATGCTCCAATTTAGCTTTACAGCATTGAACATTTTCACCTTCAATAAACTCTAGAGCATCATCAGTAAACAGGTTTTCTTCACAGAACCGCATAGAATCACTTGTATAATTTATATATACCAAGAATAATAAAGTTCCAAGCATTGATCCTTGAGGCACTCCAACCTAATTACACAGGTCTACAAGCTTCTGCTGTTGGGCAGCTGGGAGTCATTTTCGAAGTAATTTGCTGCGTAGAATCCGAATTCGATGTCAGAATCGGGCCATTACATCAGGTTTTTGAGATATTTGAGGTTATGTACTTAAAAAATGGGTTTTGTGGCTTTTTTTATACGATGTGGGGATAGGGGACAACCCTTTGATGCGTTAGCATGGTTTTGGCGGAAACGGAATTAGGGTAAGGGATGTGAGGAAACTTGAATGTCTTGTTTTTGCATTTCTATGAGCTAGACAACAAGCAAAACATTTTTTGAGAATATAACCTCAAATATATTAAAATCTTGACGTGGTGGCCCAATTCTGGCCTCGGATTCGGATTCTACGCGGAAAACGACATTTTTTGTAGACCTGTGTTGTTTTCTATGTTAGACAAAATTCCGTTAACCCTTATCCTTTGACATCGTCCAGTTACTACTACTACTGCAACATACTACTATGTATATATACATACTACTAAACCACTTTAATTCATTACCTTTTAAGCCGTACTTTTCTAATTTCTTTATTAAGATTTTTGGATCAAGCGTTTCTACACTCTTTTGAGATCTAAGAAGATTGCCAATACATATTTGTTTTTATCAGTTTGTTCCTTCCCACGATTTATAATCAAGTTCAATGCTATCTCACAGGAATATGTTGCGGAAGCCAAAGTGAGTTTTCAAGAATAATTGGTTCTCTTCCATATATTTTTCCAGTTGTTGCTGTACTACTTTTCCCAATATTTTCTATAATAGTGGTAACATGTTAATCGGTCTGTAATCTTCGCATTTCTTCGAATTCTTCACTTATTCCACTGGAACAATTAATAATAATTGTTAATAAGCTTCGTTAATATCGGTCTCAAATCCCAGTTTTCCAGTACCATCTTTGAACATACTTTTTTATAATCAGGTTCCTGATTTAAGGCTTTCATAATTTCCTTTAATTCTCGTTCATTTACTAATTTGAATATAAATCGTTTGTCCACCACCAGTTGCATGCTGTCGGCGTAGAATGATTCAATCTGCAGTCTTCAAGGAATTGATTAAGGTACATTATTTGCTAAAATTTATAGACTTATATTGAACAGAGTATATAGCTTGTAGATCCTGGAAAAACAACGACTTGCACGAAACTAGGTTATCACTATCAAAAGAAAAAGTGGAAGCCTTATTTAGTCTGCGCTGACTCATTCCGGGCTGGTGCCTAAGATCAAATCAAACAAAATGCAACTAAAGCGCGAATACCGTTCTATGGCAGTTATACAGAAGTTGATCCAGTCCTTAAAGTCCAAGAAAAAAGGGTTCGAGATGATAATTGTTGATACTAGTGGGAGACATAACCAAGAAGAATCGTTGTTTCAAGGAATATCAGCAAATGCAATAGCAATACGAGCAATATTATGTGATAAATTGATATTAATTGAAAGTCATACCATAGGGTAGGCTTGTGAATCTGAAGCTAGACCGTTCAAAGAAAAAGTAGATATTGGTTAGGTTATAAAAACAAAGTTAGATGAACATGCAAAAGGTGGAGGTGCTCTCCGCGTAAGTTAGAGAAAATCTTTTTAACTTTTATAAGGAAAATAGTTTGTTAAAATAGTGTTGTAGCAACAAAATCTCCAATTATCTTCATTGGAACAGGAGAACATATTGACGATCTGGAACCCTTCAAAACCAAACTCTTAGTAAGTAAGCTTCTTGGCATGGGAGATATCGAAGGACTTATCGACAAAGTGAACGAACTAAAATTGGACGATAATGAGGAGCTACTTGAAAAGATTAAATATGGGCAATTTACAATTCGAGATATGTACGAACAGTTTCAGAATATAATGAAAATGGAACCGTTTTAACAGATTATGGTAAGACTCAGTAAATTTAGATTATAAGATATCTTTACAACGCAATAACACTTCTAGGGAATGATGCCAGGTTTCTCTGAAGACTTTATGACGAAAGGCGGAGAGCAAGAATCTATGGCTCGAATAAATCGAATAATGACTATGATGGATAGTATGTCGGATGGAGAATTGGCTTACAGAAACGGTGCAAAATTATTTAACAAAAAGCCTATTAGAGCAGTGGGCATAGCTCAGAACTCAGGTGTTACAGAAAGAGAAATTAAAGAACTCATTACTCACTACACAAAGTTTGCTGCTGTTGTTAAAAAAATGGGCGCAGTTAAGGGACTTTTCAAGGCTGGTGACATGGCAAAGAACATTAATACTCCACAAATGGCAAAAATGACCCAGGAATGTAGCAACAGGTATACTCATTTTAATTTTATTTATATCTTTATTATGATCCATTTTTATTAGATGGGAGGCATGTCAGGACTACAACATAGGATGGGGAAATTACAACAGGGAGCCGCTGGCGGCTTAAGTAATTTTATGGGTGGCTTTGGTAAATCATGAGTTATATTAAACGTGCGATGCGATGAATAAAAAAATATCTTGTAAAGTTATCTTTTGTTAAGTACATTAAATTTAATTTAAAATTCGTCAGATTTTAGTTATACGTCAGATTACAGGTATTCATAGATATCAAGTCTACTAATCGTGGTTGTAGTTTTCCTTCCTTGTCGGGTATCCAAATAAGACGTTTATGTTAGATTCTTTAATAGAAGACGTTTATTAATAAAAAAGTCCAAATATATTTATTTTAACATGAAGTACTAAGATGGAAATTTAATGTGTAACGCCACATCGTTGAGATGACCTCCTCTACTCAATTGCCAGGACACCATTCTTTTATGGAAGTTCACGAAAAATGATGTGGTCTACCTACACGACTTGCACCTAAACAATAGACGACAACTGCAACACCTGCTAAGCACGGAATATCCTTTATGACCGGCATTAGCTTCATTACAATTCTAATCTTAATATCTTGTATATTTATAGTTTACAAGTTTAAAGGAAAAAGCAAGACACTCGAAATTATCCAACCAGCCACCATTCCTATGGCAACCACCCCTAGCATCCAAAATCTGCAGCCACTAAGACGAGTTTACTCAGGAGCAGGTTAAAACACGTACCGTGCCGCCTCATTTCCATACATAATATCTTATTTTGAGTAAAGAAGGTATATAGAGAAAGTACCGCCAATATGGCCCAGGTTCGTTAAACTTCTTCCCTCATCCGGTTTTTTTAAAGTTGGCTGCTCTACCCTTAAATTAAGTATGGCGCAGTGCTGTGGTACAACATTTACGCGAAAGCACGAAAAACTCAACTAATTACATGGTAAATGTCACTATGACGGTTCTAAATCACCTAAAATTAATAAAATCTAACTCAAAATTAATAAACTTACACTTATTGCACGATAATTCTTCGATGTAATCGATTCAGTCTTTTCAATGTAATTCGCGCGCGCACTTTACCGAGAGGAAAATAAACTTTCGCGCCATTTGTCATTTGACAGCAAATTTGTAAATGTACATGGTGCGCGAAAGGGCACGAAAAATAGCGGAAATAGTGACCATATGGGAGGGAAGAAGTTTTTGTTTTCTTAATTTGGTATATCGAATTGGCAGTACTTTCTCTATATACCTTCTTTAATTTTGAGGTAATCGCAAATTACTAAAATGCAACTTTGTTAAACTCTTATAACTTATTTTTTTCATAACTCTGAATTAAAAACTACCTTAACTTTTACTGCAATTTCACAATTTGCAACAGGTTTTTTTGTACACTCTACGGCCAACAAAATTAATAAACTTACTCTTATTGCACGATAATTCGTTGATTCCTTTTCCTCAGTCTTTTCAATGTAATTACCGCGCGCACTTTACCGGGAGGGAAATAAACTTTTGCGCCATTTATCATTTGACATCAAAATTGGAAATGTACATGGTGCGCGAAAAGCACGAAAAATAGCGCCAATCGTGGCCACAATCAAAATTAAGAGAGGGAAGAAGTTTTTCTTTTGTGCCTGTTTAGACGGTTCAATCTGTCTTCACCTTTTGCCGCTCCCCAAAATGAAAATCTGTTCACACGTGTCGCTTTGAGTCGAGACGTTGCCACGGCAATCGGTATAAAGGAAATGGATAATTCCAACACTTAGCCAACATTAAAATCAATTGCACAAACACACCAATAGAAACAGTCACGTGACCAGAAAAGTTGAACGTGAGTCCAGTTCACATCGAGATAACTTCTTCCCTGCCCGAACTTGCCCGGCACTATAGAATTTAGGGATGAAAGTTCAATTCGTCGACTCGTCTGAACAGCACTTCTTAATTTTGTATACGGAATTGGCAGTAATTTCTCTATACAACTTCTTTAGTAAAAATTAAAGAAGGTATATAGAGAAAGTACTGCCAATTCGATATACCAAATTAAGAAAACCAAAACTTCTTCCCTCCCATATGGTCACTATTTCCGCTATTTTTCGTGCCCTTTCGCGCACTATGTACATTTACAAATTTGCTGTCAAATGACAAATGGCGCGAAAGTTTATTTTCCTCTCGGTAAAGTGCGCGCGCGAATTACATTGAAAAGACTGAATCGATTACATCGAAGAATTATCGTGCAATAAGTGTAAGTTTATTAATTTTGATTTAGATTTTATTAATTTTAGGTGATTTAGAACCGTCATAGTGACATTTACCATGTAATTAGTTGAGTTTTTCGTGCTTTCGCGTAAATGTTGTACCACAGCACTGCGCCATACTTAATTTAAGGGTAGAGCAGCCAACTTTAAAAAAACCGGATGAGGGAAGATTCTTCGTGCAGTTTAACGAACCTGGGCCATATTGGCGGTACTTTCTCTATATACCTTCTTTAGTAAAAATACCACAAAAAGATATTTTATTAGCAGAATTTAAAATTTAAAACATTTAAAAATGTTACAAATTAAAAACTTACTGAAGTTAAATTTTATGTATAATTCAACAGTTGATAAATTATCCATTACAGAAATGTCAGCTCATACAAATCTTTAACGATTTCGAGAATTTTTCTTTAACCGTCATCTTTACTGGACAATTTCATCAATTTTGATATAAGCGTAGCTAAGCTGGCTGAACTGTCAGAAATTTCTTTAACAAGTGCTACTAACTAGTAACTTTGAGGAATAAAAATTAACAAAATAACTTTTGATTTTACTGTGGAAAATAAACAAACTAGACAATTATTTTAATCAAAACTAGCTTCAATTATATCAATAATATTGTAAATGGATTTCAAAACAAAAATTCATTTGAGAACAAATATTCTAAGTGATTTTTATACTTAGGTGTTGCTTGTGTATTTTCGTCATGGTCGTCATACAGCTGCTACAGTTTTTCTATTGTTTTTCCGTTTTTGCAGACGTATTTTATAGTTTTAACGAACAGTTTACTGTAGTGTAATATAAGTGAATATTAATCGCGAATAAATACAAAGTTTTTTTTTCAATACTAAGTGCACTCGAGAATAATTGCACTACAAAGTTGACGCCATTTTGATGGAACATTTTTCTTTGACTAGGACATTTTCTAAATAAAATAATGTCGATTGCTTTTAGTGCATTAAATAGTTTTAAGACTGAAAAATCTGATAAAAATCAGCAGAACATCCTTGGCGGATTTAGTTCTTTCGATAGTGATTCCTTGCCAGATTACAGTGAGTTCGACTCTGAATCTGTTACATTGGACTACTTTAAAGAAAGGTAAAAATCCTGGCTATCTCAAATGCTTTGATTTTGTGTTTTTATTTTTATTTACATTATTTTAAAAACACCTGCGTGACTGGAAAGATAAATAACAAGTGTTTGTTTTTAGCCGAACAGATATGAAGCTCGGTGTTATGATGTGTTATTTGCTTTTAGTGTTGCACTACAGATAAGATTTGTTTTTAATGTTTGATAAATATTTATTAATAGATTCCACAATATACGGATATTTATTTTTACTCTTATCTATTTACGAAATATTTTGTTTTGGCGCTAATTTGATAGAATTTTTAATAAACTCCACTCCAGAGAATAGTCTCTTTTGAATGAATCCAATTAAGTGGCATATAAAGCAGATTTAGACAAAATTATTTTGAAGCCTGCTCATCAAAAAAGTGGGACCAAACTATTGATAAGACACAGAGCTTATTTTAAATTAATATCTTGACTTGGGTTGAGCCCCAATGAAACAAATGACATCAGCATCATCACAAGGAAAATATACCGCAGTCTTATCTTTTCTTAAATGCTTTAATTTTGTCTGATCAAGCATGTTTTACGTTTTCCAATTTATAATTTGACAAATATTTTTATTGTTTTCAAGCTTTACTAACTTATAAATTTGGAGTTTGTTCCTGCTTCGAGGATTATAATCAGATTGGTATGTGTTTGAGTGTAAACGCTTCATGTTGTGCAAATATCCTTAAAATCATTTTAGTTCCAGGAGGCCATCACCTTCGAAAATGGCGCCAACAACAACAATAGAGACGATTACAATAACAAGACCTCTTAAGGTAGGTTATTTCTTCTAATATAATTATAAAAGAATTAAAAAGTTAAAAAAAGTACTCTGACAAGAATTCAGAATTCTAAACAATAGAGGGGAGTAACGTGTCCTTATAATGTCCTGCCAAAACGTTCTCTTATATAAAAAAACATCCAGTTTTCAGCTAACGCATTTGCATCATTTTTTTGTAACTAAGATTTCTATAGACGTTCCATTGTGTTAGAAGTTACAGAGGGCGATAATTTGAAACGCATGAACATTTTTTACTTTTTAGCTTTTTATTTGAAGTTTTTAGAACAAAATAAGAACGAAAATTAAAATTTTTATATCCACATATATTTTCGGAACAAATAGATTAGAAACTGATCTAAACTTAATGCATACCTTGTGATTTCTTGATTTTTTCATTCTTAATTAATTTGTACACAATTAATAATTATTTCCCGTCATTTGCCCAAACAGTTTCAACATTTTGCTTCAGTTCTGTAATATTTCGATTCTGCAGACTGTAAACTTACCTTTTAGTAAGGCTCAGCAATTTTCAACTGGATTCAGAACCTTTTCATTAAAAATACCGATGGGCGATACTAGATTGGAAGGAGAAAAAACATAATGGAAAGGTTGTTGTAGCGGTATTTATTGATATGAAGAGGGCATTTGAAACAATTGACAGACGTATTTTGTTGAAAAAAATGTTTAAGTACGGAATTCGAGATACAGAGCTGGAATGGTTTTCTAGGGGTTCCGCAGGGTAGTGTATTGGGAACGCTTTTATTTCTGTTGTATGTGAATGATTGTATTAAAGTGCTGAGACATTCTAAGATATTATTGTTTGTGGACGATGCGTTAGTGTATGTGGCTAGAAAGAATGTATATGAATGTATCGATAGATTAGAAGAGGATCTTAAAAGTATGAGTGAGTAGTTGAAAATGAATAGACTAAAGCTGAATGCGGAAAAGTCCAAATTTATGGAGATAAATGGTGTGTTGAGAGTGGATGAAGAACTTATTGGACAAGTCAGTGAAATTAAATATTTGGGAATTGTAGTGGACAAAAATCTGGATTTTAAGAGCCACATATATTACATTAGTGGAAAAATTGGTAAAAAGATCAGTTTTATGAAGAGGTTAAGGAATAAACACACCACTATCAGTGCAATAAATTTATACAACGCGATAATTAAACCCCATTTTGAATATTGTTCGACAATTATTTTCTTGGGAACAAACGAGATGATTGAGCGCTTGCAAAAGTTACAGAATAGCGCAATGAGGTCGATCTTGCGATGTAATCGTTATACCCCTCTTAAGTTAATGTAGGATACGTTGAGATGGATATCAGTGCACCAGAGAGTGATTTTGGATGTGTTAGTTTTTATTTTTAAAATGAAGAATGGAATGTTACCTGCATATTTAAAAAGAAATTTGAATTATGTGAGTGATTGTCAGCTCTATAATTTAAGAAACTGTAATGACTTTAGATTAAGCAACTATAATAGGAAATATGCACAGAATATGTTAATGAAAGAAGAAGAAACTATGAAGTAAAAGTGCGGCAACTTCGAAAGCCGAAAGTGTATATGTGTGGTATTAGTGAGTGCATGGATAAGCAAAGTGTAGAAAACAAATTAAAATCCCATAATGATTTTTTGCATGCGAATGAAATTAAACACCTACAGGTAAAAGAATTAATAAGAGTGGTAGAAGGTATGAAAGTTATAATTCAATAGTGCAATTGGATACCCAGAGTTTTCACAAGATAATGAGTGCGGAAAAGGTAAATATTGGATGGGAGAGGTGTAAAGTATGTGAAGCAATTAATGTTAAAAGATGTTTTAAATGTCAAGGATAAGGAAACTGTAATTATACCAGTCGAAAAAGAGATAAATACAAGAAAATGTGAGGAATTCAGACCAATAAACACGCTTGCGAGCTATGAAAAGATTTTGGAGAAAGTTGTTCAGTTGCAGTTGGAGGAATATTTAGAAGGAAATCGACTAATATTGACAGAGCAGTTAGGCTTTAGAAGAGGACACTCCTGTGAGACGGCCCTAAACTTGGTGCTGCTAAAATGGAAGCAAGTAATGCAAAGAAAGCAAAAAGTAGGTTTCGAAACTGTAGATCGAGATATTTTAATGAGACAATTGAAGAAGTATGGAGTAAAAGGAAAGGAATGGTCATGGTTTGATAGCTATTTGTCCGGAAGATTGCAGCGAACTAAGGTAGACAAGGCGATGTCTCAGAGAAAGGCAATAAATGCGCGAGTGCCACATGGTTCTGTGTTGGGTACCCTACTATTTCTTGTTTAAATTAATGATATAAAGAGTGTGTTGGATGGTGCAAATATTGTATAATTTGCTGATGACGCATTATGGTATGTTGTGGGAGATGATATTAGTGAGTGTGTGAATGCAATGGAACATAATTTGCGGGTGGATGGTTAAGAATGAACAAGTTGAAAGTGAACATTAAAAAACCAAATTTATGACAATCAATTGTGAATATGAGGGTAATTTAAAAATGGATACTGATAATATTGAAAAAGTGGAAAAGATAAAGTATCTGGGTGTGATAGTTGATAACAAATTGAAGTTCAAATAGCACGCGGATTATATATGTGGGAAAATAGGTAAAAAGATTGGTTTTTTTAAAAAGAATACGAAAGTCTCTTTCAATGCTTACGGCAATACAAATCTATAATGTAATAATAAAACCGCATTTTGAGTACTGTTCGTCTGTGTTATTTTTACTTGGCAGTGGAACGATGGATAGATTACAGAAACTTCAGAATGAGGGAATGAGAGCAATTCTTTGTTGCAATAAATATGCGCCTATTAAAGTTATGCTGGAGTCATTAAAGTGCATGAGTGTAAGAGAAAGGATTGTGTTAAATGTTTTGTTGTTAATCTTTAAAATGAAAAATGGATTATTGCCTGGGTATCTGAGTGAATATCTGCTGTATACAAGTGAAGTGCAGCCGTATGGCTTAAGAAGAGTGAATGAGTTTAGGTTAGTAAATTTTACCACAGTAAGGACACAAAATTCTTTAATTTATAAGGGCCTTAAAATGTACAATAGGTTAAGATATGATAGCAGTGATATGAATGCAGATAGATTTAAGAGACATTGTATAGAATTTATAAAGAGTAAGTGGAATGTATTGGTTTGTGATTAAGAAAGTGTTTGAGGTAATGTTTTTTAAGGTATGAATGAATGAATTATATGTTGTTGTAAAAGAGCATTAATTTTTTGCTAATAAATGAAATGAGTGAATGAATGAATGTATAAAGGACTGAAATTATTTAATAAGTTAAAGAATAATTTAAAAGTGGAGACAAATATTGGAATTTTTAAGAAAGAAGTAATTGAGTTTGTTGAACAGAATTACTGAATTGCTGAATGATAAATGTATATGTTAGCGAGTGAAAATGAAGTAAATTGAATTTGTATAATTGGTGTAATGAAAGTATGAATTTACTAATAAAATTTATTATTATTATTATTAAGGAGCTTTGTCCTGCATGAAGGTGTAGCAGAAAGGGTGATAATTCAGTGAATTCCTATATCTAATACAAATATCCTGGAGGACTTTCTTGTACTGATCATGTCTCATTGTGCCGTCAACAAAGTACCGAAGATTCTTCTCCAGAAATACAGCCCCATATCATAGTATAAATACAAACAGTAGCAAGCTTCGAACAAAGCTGCAAAAATTTCCCGTTACTTAATTTCAATCAATAATGAGATAAATCAAAAGGAAGCGAATTTTATGACTTTCAAATTCAAATTTATTAAAAAAATAAACGCTACACTTGGTAGAATAATCTTATAATTAAATGTAGGAATTCAATCAGAATACTATCTATTTTATAATTAAGTATAACAATTCAATCAAAATACAACCAACTGACTTAGTTAAGTGATAACAGTCTTAATGCAGTCTTACCAAACTAATCTGTACATAAATAATCAAATAATATATTTATGAAGTCACGCGCACTGCTGCACCATCTAATTTCGAACGGAAGAGTATTCCAGAGCCTGACGGACTGAACCAAGAATTGCCTCTCAGTAAAACGAAACCGAAAGCGAGCAACTACTAGTAAATTGTGAGTGATTTAATTTTAGAAAGAGATAATTGGGCTGTTTAGTCAAGATAATTTTGTGAAGAAACGATACAGTTCGAAAACTGAGGTAATTAGAAAGATTGCATCCCAGGATTGAGCTACAATATGGTGAGACATGATGAAATCGTTTAAGTCCATGTACATAGCGAACAGCTGAATTAAAGGCGACGTTGAGTCTGCGATTCCACCCTAAAGCTCGAGAATACCTCTTCATCTGATCCTAAGGTTATCGCTAACCTCTGCACACTTCTTCAGTAAATCTTTCAGCGACAATTCTCTACAACCCGACCTTAACTATTTTGCTTTCATGGACAAATGCACTCAAACGTCGTTTTCATCTTTTGACCCTGATCCTGAACTAATCGCCGCCAGTATTAATAGGCTTGAGGACGACTTTCACCCAGGTCCTGATGGCATTCCGGCCATCGTTCTGAAAAAGTGTGCCATGCATCTAGTCCAACCCCTTACTTTGCTTTTTCGTCTCTCGGTCACTCAAGGGGTTTTCCCTCAATTATGGAAAAATTCGTATATTATTCCCATCTTCAAAAAAGGTTGCAAGAACGATGTGTCCAACTACAGACCCATTGCTAAATTATCATCCATACCTAAACTATTCGAAAAATTGGTCTATGATTCCATGTTCTTCCACTGTAAGTCTATCTTCTCACTCTACCAGCATGGCTTCCTCAAAGGTAGATCTACAACCACCAACCTTACTGACTTCGTCTCTAAAACCCTATGTGCCCTGGAAAACGGTAAAGATGTTGATGTTATAGCCACCGATTTTAGTAAAGCCTTCGACAAGATCTCCCATAACGTTATCTTGTTCAAACTCGATCGCCTAGGCTTCCCCCCCAGATTCATCTCCTGGATTCGATCCTACCTCAACAACCGTCAGTACAATATTCTTTTCAGTTCATCCATTTCTAACCCTATTGTCGCTCGTTCCGGCGTCCCTCAGGGCAGCCACCTTGGTCCATTGATTTTTATCCTCACAATAAATGATGTTGAATGTGTCATCAAACACTCAGAGTTGTCCATCTATGCCGATGACATGAAAATAATCAAACATATCTCCTCCACTACCGACTCTCTTCTCCTGCAAGAAGACCTCGATTCATTCATCACATGGTGCATGAAAAACTTTCTGGAGCTCAATGTCTCCAAATGCCAGTCCATCTCTTATTCCCGCAAGCGTCTTACCACCACCCCGAGAGTCTATATGTTAACCGACGTACCAGTCCCTATCGTTACCTCTTTGTGTGACTTAGGAATAATCTGTGATAGTGAACTCAATTTCCGTTCCCACATTGACAGCATAATTAACAGAGCTAACTCCGCGCTAGGGTTTGTGAAGCGCTGGTCTAGAGAGTTCTCCAATCCTTATGTTTCCAAATCTCTCTACGTCTCCTTCGTTAGACCTCTCCTTGAATATGCCAGCCAGGTATGGTCCCCTACACAAACAACTCACATTAATAGGATTGAATCTGTCCAGCGCAGGTTTATTCGCTTCGCTCTACGTGATCTTCCGTGGGTTGACAGATTCAACCTTCCTCCCTATGAAAACCGTCTGAAACTGATCGACTTACAACCGCTAAGCAAACGTCGTGATGTTTCCGACATTCTCTTCATCTACCAATTATTAACTGGTGCCATAGACTGCCCCTCCATCCTGCAATCTTTACCCATCTATACCAATCCCCGTAACCTTAGGTCCACTCCCCTTTTCCGACTCGACCGCCATCGCACAAACTACGGTCAAAGCGAGCCAATTACCAGGATGTTACGAAAAGTCAACGACCTTTCCTCTTTTGACTTCCATATGAGTAAATCATCACTCCACAAAGCCCTATATCTTGACCCCGCCCATCTTGATCCTGATCGCCTACTTTAATTCTTCTTCCTTACGCCCTCTGCTATTAATCAATATATATAGCTCATATTGTAGCTTATACCTTTTATGTATTTATTCTTATTATTCATTTATTATAGTCTGTTGAATTAGTATTAAGTTATAGCTTGTATTTTATTTTTTATTTTTGTATTTTTTTACGTAATAGCTTGTATTAAGCTTAAATAAATAAATAAATAAAAATCTAACTTACAGAATATCTCACAACAATAAGTTATAATAGGGGAGAATTAGGGACCTAACAAGCAATAAACGAGTGTCAAGTGGGTTAAAACGGGCAGAGATTGATAATTTTCTAAGGGTTCCATATACCCTACCAATGACATTGATTACGTAATCGGACCAACTTAGTGTTAGCCTCTTTATAAATCACAATTGCATTAGATTTAGAAGGATTCAGCAATAATTTGTTAACGTCAGACCACAAATACAGCTGCTTAAGGTCCTATGTACAGCATCTTCTAGCAAACCCAAAGGCCTAGATATATATAGTTGAGTATCATCCGCGTATATATGGTAGCAACAGTTTTGAAAAAATAACGGTCCAAGGATGGATCCCTGGGGAACCCCACTATTGACATGAAGAAAATCAGAGAAATTGTTACCACAGAAGACTTTTTGCATTCGGCCTAGGAGATATGACCATATTATTTTGCACGCTGGTTTGGAAAAGTTGAAACGGTTCATTAACTTATGAATCAAAAGTTTGTGATCAAATTTGTCGAAGGCCTTTGAAAAATCCAATAGAACCAAAATAGTTATCATTTCATTATCAATGGCAATGGCCTATACTTATGTATGGGGTGATTGTCTGGTGGCCGGCCCTAAATATAGCAACCCATCTCAAAGCAATGGACAAAGTTCAGAGGATGGCAGCACTGCTGATAACAGGTGCCCTGAGAACCACACCTTCTAAAGCCCCGAACACTATTCTCCACCCTCTACCGTTGGATCTCTTTGGTAAGCAAACCGCATCATCAATTTCGGTCACTCCAAAATATTGCACAGCAGAACTGCCAGCAATATCGACTACACCTCGCCCTAGCCTTTCTTTGGAACAAAATTCGATTCCTTCTTTCCTACCAGATCGGAATGGGAGAAAGGTCCTCCCCAATGGGGGAACTCAGTGCATCTCTACACTGACGGCTCCAAATTGGAAGGCAAAGTGGGTGGAGGAATATTCTCGGAACATTTGGACCTCGATGTCTCATTCCGCTTACCTGACTACTGTAGCATGTTTCAAGCAGAAATCATGGCTATAAAGGTAGCTGCGGACCGCCTGAATCAACTAACGCTACCTACAGCCAGCGTATGTATTTTCACAGATAGTCAGGCCGCTATTAAATCCCTTTCAGGAGTATACACAACCTCCAAAACGGTTTTAACATGTCGTTCAACACTAAATGACATAGCTGAGCATCTGAAAGTACGGCTCACATAGTGATATTCCGGGCAATTGCAGGGCCCACGACCTAGCTAGAATCGGTACCACACGTCCTGATTCAGACATCAACCACCAGCCGGGTAAACCGCTAGCTACATGCAAACTGGAACTCTCACAGGAGGCTCTCAAGATTGCTAATACTAATTCGCAAGAGGAACACACCTGCCTGATTACCCGACAGATATGGCCAAAGCTTGACCCTAAGCGGTCAAGAGGGCTCATCCTACTCGGACGCAAAATAATTAGCAGTACAGTAGCTGTAATCACGGGTCACTGCCTCATAGGTAGACACGCCGATAGGCTGGGCGAGTCTTCAATCGACTCCCATACTTTACCTCCTCGGTAACTACCCGGCCCTAGCCAACCGTAGGAACCGGTTTTTGGGCTCCCCCTTCTTTGAAGAGTTAACCGAGCTAGGCTCCACGGATGTCAGAGACCTCACTCGATTTATCAGGAGTTCAAAATGGTTCCCGAATTGGGTCCATTGTGCTCCATAGATTCACTCTTCTTATCTTCTTGTCTCACTCTGCTTCTTCTGGTCGCCAGGGTATATGGCTGAAAATCTGGTTTAGAAATAGCAGTATTTGTGCACGCTGAACTCGAATCTGGCCGTCCTGGATTCGCTGTGTGTTCAGTTTTCTTCATGATATACTTTACTTATTGCTTACTTTAGATCAAAGATTATCCACTCTATCTAATCTCCACTATCAGATTTAGAGTATTTTGCTCCATGTTTACTTCATCGCTGCATGTGCAATGTACTCTGCACTTTTTTTCCCCCTGATATATCAGGCAAAGCAGAGAACCTACAAAACGCGCAGCTTTCATCAATTATGGAAGTTCGTCTTAAAATGTCTTGAAAAAAGTCCATCCAAACGAAGCACGAATATCAGAGTATTTTTTTTCCTTAAATTTGTTTAGCTTTTTATTAAATATTTGCTTTATTTTAGGTCATCGCATTTATTTGTGGGATTATTGTAATCGTCCTTATGATAATGGCCCTGGCATCTACCGATTGGTTGATGGCGGCTGGATGGAGGCAAGGATTATTTGTTCATTGCATAGAAGATGACATTTTGCCTCCTTTACCATTTAATTTACATGACCCTCCAGGTTGCTACCCTAGCAGGGACGTAGGTGAGTAAAAATTTAAGACTTTACTGCCAAAACGACGCAACTCTATTTAACGTTCTTAGTGGGAAACTAACTGTTGCAAATTAAGTTCCCGTCAAAGATTTTAAATGGAGCTACCTCGTGCTTGCAGAAAGGCGTTCAGTTAAAAGAAAGAAAAAAGAACTTGCTTTAATCGATTTATCTATTTTTTCTTATAGCATACATAAAAGCGACTGCTGCTCTATGCATTATCACATTATTTACAGACGTGTTAGCTACAGTCCTTACGGGTGTTGGACTTAAAACACAAAATCATAATTTAAAATATAAATTTTATAGGATTGCCGTTCTTGTCATGCTCCTTTCACGTAAGTATTTTATCAAAACCTGCATGAACACAGGAAATTATTTAATAAACTTAATTTGTTGTATTCTAGTACTTTCTGTTCTAACGGCACTTATTTTATATCCGGTATGCTTTGCCGCCGAATTAAACTTAGGAAACCGGCCAATATGGGAATTCGGCTGGGCATACGGAGTAGGTTGGGGAGCAGCAATTTTTCTGTTTGGTGCAGTTGTATTGTTACTATGTGACAAGGAATCGGAAGAAATTTATTATAAGGAAAGAAAGATTGTACATGAAACACAAATGCGCGCCTAGGCCAGGCCGCACGACCTGCCTGACGTCGTTCTTTAGATGTAAGATTTTATAATTTCGCAAAATATAGGAAAGTTTCGATAAAATTAAATAACTAATATTTATACGAGAATAAAAGATCAAATTGATTTGTATGAAATGATGACGTGATTGTAAGTGCTTTTTTTCAGCAACAATTCGTATAATTATACTTGAACCGTTGTAACAGAAAATTTGAAAAAAAACATTTTAACTCGAATTATTAACATACAACAAAAAAGTAACAAAAATCAAAATAAATCGCACTTATACTTACTGAACTTTGCCAAAGAAGTATTTTTTTCGCTAATTCTTAAGTTTGTTTAAACATTTTTAAGAAAACTCACTATTGCTGCCACTTGATATTGTTTTTCTTTCGTAACGTCATTTTGAACTTTTTCAAAATGTTTTATATTACGGTATATTTGTATGTATTAATCTTGGTTAATATTTAAACTAAAATTCTTATTTACTAATTTTTTTTGTTACATTTTTAGATATATACACGATATACATTTTATTTAGAAAAAAAACAAGAATTTTTGAACTATTTATTCAGAAAAGTATTTGTGAAGATCTTGCTAGTAGCTGGTACCACATTTTAACATAAACTTTTTTCGGTATTTTTGAATATAAATATATTATATATTTTAAAATTAAAATAGTTAAAGAGTTAGTAGTTGACCAATTAAAATATCAAATGTAAACTGGTATTTTTGAAATCGTAGGCAGGAACGTGCGGAGGTATGTAGCAGAAAACCAAATATTGAGCGCTATTATTAATAATGGTTGTATATAATGTATTAAAAGACATAAAAATAAATGTGTGTATTGTATCAAGTATTGTCTTTCGATTAGTTCTTAATTTAATACTAACGTAATGTATTTTAAAACATAAGTGTACTTAAAAATTAACATAAAATTTCTCAATCTGAGATTTCAAGAAGAAAAAAAACAGAAAAATGTAGTAGTTTTAATTTTTCAATATAATCTCCATCTAATTTATTTCATTTTTCACATTTCCCATACAACAACTTAATACTATAATTTAAAAAATATTCTTTATCAAGATATGCGTTCTCTGCCGCCTTGATGTCTTCATTGCTAGCAAAACGTTTCTTTTTTTTAAACATATTTATTTGGCTTAATAACGCAGAAAGGTTTTATATAAGCCCTGCAACTTAACTGATGTTAAATCATTAATTTGTAAAAACTATTTAACTTTGTTACCCAATCTAGTTTTTATCTTATCCCTAAGGGATATATTTGCTTTAACTTAATTGTACAGCTCTGCAAATTTTATTATATAAACTTAGCTTAATTGTATGGCTCTTCAAATTTTATTATAGATGTCTGGTGATTTCAGAAACTTATTTACATTTTTTAAGGTTTTAATATTTTCTGACATTACATCATTTATATTCGAAATTTTGAATCTTTGTCTGACATTTCTGAGATGTGCACACTCGCCAAAGATGTGAGCAATGGTTAAAACGTATGGTTACATTTGAAACATGGGGGGGGGGGGGGGGGGGGGGGGGGGGGTGGAGGGGTTCCTTGCTCAGGATGTGCCTGTGTGTGAGGGAAGTATGTCCGATCTGTAGGCTGTGCCTTAAGGGGGGAATCCCGTTTAGCAGCCTGAAAAGTAACCGATTTTCCAAGATTTTTTTGGGGATGAAGAAGATAACAAATTTTTCCAAAACTTTTGTGGTTTATTGAGGTTACTTTGGAGTACAAAAATTAATTTTTTTGGTTTGATAAATAAATTACATTACGATTAATAAGCTCATGTGCAACGTGTCCAAAAACGATACACCAAATTGCCCGATTTGTAGCTCCTCACACAAAGGTCTGAAACAATAAATTCAAAAAGTTTTTTCAAGTTGGGTTTGAAGGTTGAACTAAAACAATTTTGAAAAAAAATTAATATTTTACAAAAAAAACCGCTGGATAAACAAAAAACCTGATTTCTAGGAAAATTTTTGTTCGAATTTGCTTAAAGGAATTGTTTAAAACAATTTTTTATCAGTTTTGAGTGGTTCACCGACTAATAACACATTTCAAAAATATGTATGCGCGATTTCAAGTTGATAGGTCAAATACTCTTTGAACTATGAATCGGGCAAGTTCGAAAAATATGAATTCGAGTAAAGTGCGTTTAAAGTTTCGCGCCGGAAATCTGAAAGAAAGCAGTTTTTGATACCTTTCGGGTTCCAATGGTTAATCAGCTATTCCAGGAGCATACATTTAGCCCTCTTCTTCTTCGTGGAGCTGATTTTTTTCTAAGGCCTTCTGTTTTCGTTCCAATCTTGCTTCTCGAAGCAAAACTACAGCTTTCTAGGAGACCGACCGATCTATTGGCGCCGGGCGACCCGGGCGCCGATCAAACACGCGGTGCGCGGTTTCAGAGATAAGCAGTTCAGGTACGGCTCTAGGATTATAACTATGTACATGTTTTGGAAATACCAAGCATTCGTTTAAGCGAAAACTATTTATTTGTGCCCTAACAAGCTTTTTAAAATCAACATAGCAAAAGGGGATATGCTCGTCTTGGGGTAGTTGAATTGCTAGTTTGGCTAAGTTATCTACACGGTTATTCTTTTCGATTTGTGCGTGGCTAGGCACCCAGAGAAAGGTGACAGTTTTGTTTGGGTTTGCGAATATTTTGGGCAGTTGGGTGATTTGTATAGATATCAGCTATTGCTTCTATGGAGCTGCGGGAATCTGTGCATACAAAAATTTTTTTAATTGAATTTTGTCTACTGCAAAATTCGAGTGATTTTTCAATTGCATAAAGTTCAGCTGAAAAAATACTTGTGTGGTTGGGAAGGTGGAATTGTTTTTCTGTCTCATCACATGTAAAGGCGCATCTAGCTTCGTCGTCTTTTAGAGATCCATCCGTAAATATTTTGGTGTGATTTATGTAATTATTGGTGATTCGTTCAAGGAAAAGCTTAGAATATAATGCCGGTGGAGTATTTTTCTTTTTATAAAGGAATAGGTTTAAGTCATTACTTATATTGTCAGTAAGCCAGGGGGGGGGGGGTGATCTGGTTGATTTTTGTCTTTGTAGGAGGATATTGTATGGGATTTCGAGATTGTCTAAGGATTTCGAGGTTGTCTAAGGTATATGGGTTGGGATGTCCGTTTTCTTTGTTTTAATTTCTCGATAAGAGTGGTGTTGTTGATTTTCTGTGAAAGGAGGTGATCTTCAAATGAGAGGACTTTAAGAGCATACATGGCGTCTTGTTTTATTCTTTTATATTTCATTGGAGTTTGGTTGGATACTGCCAGGAGGCTTTTGGTAGGGCTAGTGCGAAAGGCTCCGGTTGCTATTCGTATACCAGTTGTCTGTATGGTATCTAGTATGTTAATTTGGTTTTCTGGGCCAGACGAGTACACAGAACTACCACAGTCGATTATTGGGAGAACCACCGTGTTCAGTACCCTTAGCAGGGCCCTTATTCATGAACTCGAGTCGATGACTTTTTCACTCGAGTGTACAAATTTCGTATTCCTGAAAACGATATCGAGCATATATAGCAGCATTTTATCGAGTATTTTGCTCGTTGACATTTCTCTTACCGAGTGTCACTCGAATCTGATGAAGAGTTTCAAAGACAAACGGATATTAAGTAAGGAATATGTAAGTATAATATCTTATATTTTATTTAAAATAGTTAATAATATGTGGCAAATAAAATTATGAAATAAAAATTTGAGAAACATTTCACAAAACTTTTGCAAGACAAAAATATTTTGTAACCGAAAATTTAACATGAATTGTTTAATTTTATTGCCAAAATTACGAAATAACCTCAGGACGAGTTGCTGATTACTTTTATGGAGGAGCACAGAGACTTTGCTCATGGTTTAGTTAAATCGAAAGATGGAAGAAAAAGAACGCACGACTTATGGGAAGAAATTGTAGAGAACGTTCTTGTAAACAAAAATTTCTTCATTTACAACTGAAATCAATATGAAGTAAGGTACGCTTCCTTCAAAGTCCAAATTTTTTCCTATTTTTATATGGCAGCATTTTTTACTCGAGTCGAGTGACTTCAAGAATACCAAAGTCACATCGACTCGAGTAGAACAAACGACTCGAGCTGGTCATCGACTCGAGTTCATGAATAAGGGCCCAGAAGTTTTGTGTCAGATCCATATGTTGCGTGGGCTAGTATCTTTTGTAAGTTCAGGTTTCTTGTGCTTTTTGTCTTTATTTCTTTTATATGTTCCGTCCATTTAAGTTTTGAGTCAAATACCATGCCGAGAAATTTGTGTCGTCTTACATAGGAAATATGGTTGTTGTTCAGGAGGAGTTCGGGCTCGAAGACATTCTTCCTTCGTCTTGTGAACAGCATAGAGACGGATTTTTGCTGGGAGAAACGAAAACCTGTTTTGTCACACCAGTTGTTAAGTGCTAAGATAGTTTTTTGCAATTCAGTTTGACATATTAGGAGCTTGTTAGATGTGGTAAAGATTACTAGGTCATCAGCGTACATAGCGCATTTAACTGGGTGCTTTAATACTCGAAAAATGCTATTGATACCGATTAGGAAAAGGGTGACGCTTAAGGCAGATCCTGTGGGAATTCCGTTCTCTAAATTCCTCTCCAAGGAGGAGGCGTTTCCTACTAGTGTAGAGGCCTTTCGGTTTTTCAAAAAGTTGGAAATATAATTATAGCCATCTTTCCTTTAATCCCCATTTCTATCATTTCTTCTATAATTCCTCGTTTCCAGATTGTATTGTATGCTTTTTCGATATTGATAAGACGAATTTATTAGAAGCAAATGCTTCCATAATCTCTGCCTCGAGAAAAGCTAGATTGTCGATTGTGGGACGATTCTTGCGGAAGCCTGATTGAAATTGGTTTATTTTCTTGTTTCGTTCGAGGTACCATATTAGGCGCTTATTGATTATACATTCCATGATTTTACAAACGCAGTTAGTCAGAGAGAGATTGGGTGGTAGCTGTCGCTTTTTTGTGGGTCTTTTCCTTTTTTTGGGATTGAAATAAATGAAGCTCTCCTCCAGTTTTGCGGAAAATGACCTGACTCCCATATGTTGTTGTAGAATTTAAGCAGTGCCGTTTTGTCCTGTGTATTAAGATTTTTTATCATTTCGTAATGGATAGTGTCTGGACCTGGTGAGGTTCCTTTACACTCTTGCAGGCTGTATTCAAGTTCTTTAAATGAGAAAGGGGTATTGTATTCTGCGTCATAAAAAGGAGATATGTCTATTTCATTTCTTTCTATTTCATTTTTTTAGTGCCGGAAATTGTCTGAGTATCTATCGGAGCTAGACTCTGGCAAAGATTCGGGAGAGTTCTTCAGAGATATCTTGAGGTGAAGTCAAGGTTCTTCCGTTTTTTATTAAACAACTTATAGTACAAGTAAAAATATACTTGTAAAAGAGATCGAGTCGACAAAATTATTATGTCGATTTGTATACTTTTTGGTATTTGGCAACTCGATCGAATCGACAAAACAGAGTTAGCATTTGAAGCACCTTATCATCTATTTGAACTGTAAAATTTGTTCTGCAATTAGTGTTAATCTGAAAATTTTAAAATATTCGTCTATTAGTAGTTGGGTTAATTTTAAACAAATTTGGTAAATGGACTCAATCGGAATACATTTTCTACGGGATGAGGATGACGCAATGAAAGAAAGAGTGCATTTCAAATCACTACGGGATTCATCCAACCCCTTATCATTACGAGACTCTAGGTATAAACAATTTTTTATAATGAAAATACTTTGTTAAAACTACTTTTTCATGTAGATGTGTTAACAAATTTCGCTTTAGCAAAGAGGCTTTGTGCTATCTGCTAGACCACTTTATAAGTGTGACCCCAAGGCAGAAAAGAACTTGCGGCAAGTTTAAGATTTTTGCAACTAGACCATTTCAGGAGGGAGACTATTGGAGAATCTTACTTATTTGGAATGTCGCAACCAGCAATTGATGTTTACTTACATTTTAACTTCCGCTTCTTGCCTTGCTGTCGACAACGTCAATCTCATCGAAAGTTTTGTCGAACACTGTCGACTGCAACCTTCTCGATATCGAGTTACCAAATACAAATTTCTCGATATCGACAAAGATCGACATCGAGTCGAGAAACCAAATACGGACCAAGGTTCCTGAATAAGCGACTTGGTCGTCGGTGGAGTAAGTTATACCGTGTCGCCCTTCCAACACGAAGGTCCTAGCTTTAAATCTCACTTGCGGCGAAATATGATTGTTTTCATTATTATTTATTTGATTTAAAACATAACAATCAAAAGCCTTACACAAAGATTGTAGAAGTATGCACAATAGATTGACTTACAACTAAAGAGAAGCAGTATCAAAATAAATAAAATAGAAAACAGTATCAAAATAAATAAAATAGAAAAGAGTTAACTGATTACAATAACAATGTTAACCAGATAGCATAACTAATCCCTGAATAATGCTAAGCTAAGCTACTACTCATTTTCAAAATAGTTCGCCCAACCATAAACAAATTATAATTTTTAAATTCTTTGAAGTATTTAACGATGAAGTTAATGGTAAATGACAACTTTTATTAACCAAAACAAAACTCTACTGGATAACAAATAAGAAATATTTTATTTAATTCAAAAATTGAGCATAAATAAAAAAAATAAACAAATTCTAGTACAATTTCATTTCATAATAGTTCACCCAACGCCTTTCCATTTCAAAATAGTTCGCCCACAGCCTTTTTCACCACTCTTTTGCATCACCCTTTGCTGTTATGGTGTCCTTCATTCTTCGGGGCATCGTGTTTACTAATTCGGCACATTCTTCTTTACTGATTGAGGCCCAAACATCCTTTACGTTGGTTTTTAAGTCCTCTATAGTCCTTGCCGGATTTTTATTTAATGTTTTTTTTTTATTTTGAACCATAAGGACTCAATTGGCGACAATCGGGGCTTTTGATGGCCATTTCATTAAAGGAATGTTTCTTTCATTTAGCCAGTTCCTTGTGCTCCTCGCTGTATGACAGGAAGCACCATCTTGCTGGAAAACGTACTCAGCTTCAGGAGATTCCAATGAAGGAATCGAAGGGCATTTAAGGCATTTCCCAAGATGTTTTAGTACTTCAAAGCATTGACTGTTCCGTCAATGATGTGAAGTTTCCCCACACCTCGCCACGACATGCATCCCCATACCATTATGGATGAAGGAAACTTAGATTTCCGCTTCAAGCATTCTGAGATAAAGGCCTCTTTCTTATCTCGAATGACGCGAGTATCATCTTTACCTAACTTTAATTCGAATTTGGCCTCATCACTCCATATAATGGATTGCCATTGTCTTTAGGTGTTCTTTGGCAAAATTCACGCGTTTTTTTCTTTTGACCATATGTCAGATAAGGTTTTTCCTTAGGCTGAAAATATATTTAAATTGAAATTAATAAGAAATACAAAATATCTGAACTAAAGAAATTTACTTTGTAAAACGAATGTCCCATTTCTTTAATTCGTCTGTAGCAAGTCACAGCAGATATATTCTTTTTAATTGTGTCTGACCACATGAGGCTTATTTCCGTTGTCGTTGCATGGCGATTTTTCCTTAAAACTTTCCGTAAGGCTTTATGGTCTCTCGTTGTGGTTATCCTTTTACGTCCTGTTTTTCTTCTTTCTGTGGTGCTCCCGGTGCTTTTGTACCGTTTTATTATGTCGCGGACCGTATATCGCGATAACAACAACTCCATGGCTATCTGACAGCCACTAAGCCCACTCTTATGTTTGTCAATCACTGTTTTTCTTAAATCACCACTTACACTTTTGCCGCGTGCTATTTTTCCAACACTACTTGAAAAATATAATAAAGCCCCAGGGCGGCGAAGAGTGCAATGAGCGAGCTTGTGAGAAGAAGAAGAAGAAGAACAAGAAGAAGAGGTAAAAGAAGGAAATGCTAAGATGAGTAGCGTGATAAGTTAGGTAATATTAAAAGGGGGTGGGGGGAAATCAGAAAAAGCGAAAAAATGAAAGTGGCTCCAAATATATAGGCATAAGGAGTCCAGTATGTGTGTGTCAAGGGTAGTCAATTCAACAAACGGACCTCCCTATCCTGGAAGCGTAAATCACCCGCACCCTTTTTTTGGTTTTTGCAGGTGCGGCTTATATTCTGATACAAACGTATAAATAGTACAAAATGCCTTTGCGTCCTGTGAAATACGCCCC
This sequence comes from Leptarthrus brevirostris, assembly GCA_964036015.1. Lineage (NCBI taxonomy): Eukaryota > Metazoa > Arthropoda > Insecta > Diptera > Asilidae > Leptarthrus > Leptarthrus brevirostris. The sequence continues at coordinate 22,954,018 of OZ038371.1, forward strand.
TATTTTCTGGAGCTGAGTCAAGAGGGATATTAAAAAAAAAACAGCTTAGCATCATCCTCCTTTGTACACCTCTGTTGTTGGTAGAAGATAGGGAATGTTTTATTTAGTAAAAGTCAACACCTTCGAGCAGAATATTTATTATTAATTAAATGAGACAATTAGGTCGTTATGTCGACAAAAAAATTATTCGTCATCATCGCTTTCATCTTTAGTACTGCCTTCGTCATCCACTTCCGGATGTAGCAGAATTTGCGTCGTCCAGATTTTCATCAGCAGCTTTATCATCGGAGTCCTTCCAAACAACGTCGTCTTCTGAACCATCCATCGCATTGCTGATTTAACACTTCAGAAAATGCGCCGAATTAGATCTTCGTCGATGGAGTCCCAGGCGAACTTGACCCACTGGGCTACATCGAAAGGGGTTAGGTGATGGTTGTCGCGCCACAATCATTTCTCGTATTCGTTTCGCAATAGGTCTTTGAATGGTTTATTAACGGAGACGTCGAGTGGTTGCAGAACTGTTGTTATGCCTCCTGGAATCACCACCATCTCCGAACCTAGTTCCTTCATTTTCTTTTGCACTCCGTCCGTGAGAGGGCCACGATAAGCATCTAGCGCCAGCATCGAGGGTAAATGCAAGAGGGATCCTGGACGGCGAGCCCAAACACACGACAGCCAATCTTTCATAAGATCTTCTGTCATAACGCCTTTGACTTGTGCCCTAATAAAAACACCTGGTGAAAACTTTTCATTACTTCCCTTTTTTAGGCTTCGGCACAGTTTTCCTCTTGAATATGAGAAACGGTGGAAGCTTTCCACCATCAGCAGTGATGCATAACATCATCGTTACGCGCTGCTTCTCGCAACCCGATGTTTTCAATGGGATCAGAAATAATCAATATACGAAAAACTTTAAATCGTAATTCAAAAGCATTAAATTTTCTTAATTATTACAAATATTTTGTTATTAAAAAGCAGAGACGGCCAGAAATAGAACCGGAACCAGAACCGAAATCGTTTTTATTTGAGTGATATCTAGTAATTTTGACAATGTTTGTGGATTCCAAAACTTTCCGAATTCCCGTAATTCTTGAAATTACGAAAATTGCCAGAATTTTAAAAACCTTTGCAATCTCTCACAGAATAGGTATGGATTCATTTTCTTTTAAGTTACCTACCGGTTTAGCGCCAATGGTATCGATGGTGTAATTGCGAGGCACGTCGAGCCATATAGGCGTCTCATCAGCATTTCCCATCTGAGAAAAAAGGAACTGTAATTCTTATCGCAGCGACACGACGTAGCGCTGATAGGTCACTAGTTTTTGTTCGAAGTCAGGAAGCTTTTGGCATATTGTGGTTCGGCGTCGGAGGGAAAACCCTTTCCTCTTCATGAAATTCATCAAAATTTTCAATTATGATTATTTCAGTGCCTAATCGTAATTAAAATTTTCGATTACGATTATTTCCATAATCGTAATCGCAATTTTTGATTACGATTGATTGAGTAATCGTAATCAAAAAGTAATCGTAATCTAAATTTTACAGCTCTGATTGAACCTAATATTTTTTTCACAAGTTTTGCACATCATTAAATTACTTATTGCAGAAAAAACGGAAATTAACTGGAGACTACAATATCTATATTATTATTTTAAAGTTTTTCAGCCGACGTATTTGGTATTTGCGGTGGATTGTTCGAATGTATGTCGATTCCCCGAAAATTTTCGTTTTCTCGAAGTTGATCTACGCCTGGGAGTATATCATGGGAATCTTTTTGTTCTAAATACTGAGAATTCTTGTTCATTTTTACTAAAATTATTTACGATTTACTCACTATAACGGTCACAGGAAAACTAGATGAGTCGTTTAAATGTGCCAGGGTCTAGTAGCTCCAAAACATGTGACTTCCAGCCATGTACATGAAACCCCAACAACAACAATAGAAACCAGAATCCCTTTATAATGACTTTCCTGGCCGACAGAGCCCGAACAATAACTCAGGTACGGTCCCTAAGCTAACGCAATTTTCGAACCGATGAGCGGCTGCTCTTCAGATGGCTGTAACTCAAAAACTACTTGAATTTCTAGTATGTTATTTTTAAAGGTATAGACTATCGAAAAAATCGATTTTTTCCAAAATTTCACACTAGTGGTGCCCCTTATATAACACAGGAAGATTGTATTGCGGCAGGATATCTAAAACGACAAACAATATTTTTATACTGAAAATATTTATTGATATTAGTAAAAGAAAAAATAGAACGAAAATAAATTCTCTCAAAAACTATCAATATTTAATAAAGATTAAAATTAAGGTGATTTAATCGTTTGTGCTAATTATATTAAAATTCACAAAATAAAAAAATAAAATCATGTCATCCATCATAAAATCAAACACATTATGACATAATTAATGATTAACAGTAGTAATAATCTAGAACACTTAATTTCTTATTATCTCTAGACAAGTTGCCTTTACTGTCTTACGATAAGTTATAATATTTTATTTTCTCCAAAAATACATGTATTATTAAACAGTTCAGGTATACACTGAATTCTTTTGTTATTCTTACAATGTAGGTACTACATAGATTCTATATATCTTTCTCATTTAACATTAAATATTCAACATCAATTGAAATTCGAGAAAACTTGAATATTATATTCCTTATTGCATTTTGTTTTTGTGTTTTGTTTTTCAATTGTTTTCGTTTATAAAGATTTCCTCAGAGAAGCAATTAGTTTTTCATTAAAATAATTAAATTTTTCAATACACAAAATTGATTAGACTTTAAGAGATATATTTATGTAGGCTTCAGTCAAATAATTTGGCAGTTCTTTAAAGATAATACTACATAATTACTTTGACGAATATATCTTGGCACCAACTATTGGAAATACTTATCGTTAAATAAAATTATTGTTATTAAAAAGTCATAAAAATATATAATATATAAAAGTTTTTGCATAATAAAGACAAAGATTTTTACAAAAGAAAAAAAATATTAACATTGGTAACTTTGTACTTCATAATCGTTACGAAATTCAGAAATATATGAGATTATTGAACGCGTATAGATTCTTCGTTCACATGGAGGACGCGCATTTCTTTTACTTTTGATTAAATATTTTCGATCAAAATGCTAAGTGCGGGTACAATGAACTGTTGTTTTCGTGAAAAAACTTCTAGGGTTGATTTACTGAAACAAAAACAGGCTCTATTATAGTATATGTATGTATGTATGTGTTGATTTGATTTGAAAAATGTGATTCTTACTTATATTTTTGAAAAATCAGTTTTTACGACCTACCTATATAGGCCTGTCCAAAACAAATTCGAAATCTTAAACGTAAGCTTATTATGACGTCAGCAAAAAGCAAAGCTAGAATGGCAGCTAGTATAAGTTGTCCGAGTAAATAAAGTCTATTAAGACAACCTTATTCGCAGAGTAGTAGACGTTTCGTTTGTAGGGGTTGCTTTTAGATAAGCGGGTTAATAGCCTACCTATTCTATCACAGAAGGAGGAACGTTCCGAGAATAACCGAGAGCGCATAGTTTCTCTAAGCTGGGATATCACAGCTGGGGCGTGCGTTTCCCTGCTCCATTTTAAACTGTGTTTGGGACGGCAATAGCGAAGTGAAGAGTTAAAAATCGTGGCAGGAGTTGGAGGCACCATCGCCGATCCGGTCCAGGTGAAGGGTTGGTGTACTAGACGCCTTATGCCCATAAGGGGTTAAAAGGAACCAAAATAAAGTCAACCTTAAAGTTGACTATGTCGATTAACGAAAGCAATATCTTAAGCATTTACAACGAAGCAATGCTTAAATCTCATTTTGAGGCTTTGCTCAGAGTGAGTTATAATAAGAGTAAGTTCAAGTTTAAGAATTGTATTTGGATAGGCTGTGTTTTGCAAAATTTTAAATTAAAGTCGTTGAGATACTCTAAAATATAAGTTTTGTATTTATTTAGTTTTTTTTATATTACTCTTACAGCGATTTCAAAAAGACTTGAGTGCTACAGGAAGTATAAAATTTTTCTAGTAAGGTTGTAAACAATTATTTAATTTTTGACTTCAGTACAGTTTAGAAAGTGTTTCCTTATTTTGGCACTAAGTCTTAGTCTCGGTGGGCTTAGTGTTTTTACATTATAGATCAGTACATTGAGATATATAAAATGGAGTTCTTGATCCATTGGAAATTCTTAAAAAAATGATCACAATCTTTTTCTACGTAAACATTTTTTGCTGAATTTAAACTACTTTTGACCAAATGTTTGCTCAATTTAGAGCAGTGATGTCCAAACCTATGCCCGCGGGCAAGTGACCTTTTAAGCTTTTAAATTCGTATATGCACTTGTTTGGCTGTATGCATTTCCTCTTTTTACGTTTTTTAATCGTTTAAACATAAAAAAGATAAAAATCTTACAATATCTTAAAATATATGAAATGTTTCTGAATAAACTCTCCTTTCTTCAGGCATCTCACCATAATTGTTGTGTATTACGGTACTAAAGGAGATGCCGTAACGTATAAGATCCATGTGCGTGATAATGGCAAAATCTAAGATCCACTGGCTGTCACTTTTGTACATCGAAGGAGAGGGGAATTTTCTATATTAATACTTTTTATTTCAACTTATTTATGTATTAAGACATTTTTATTTTATTTTAAGAAATTATATTTATTTTATTAAATAAGTGGAAACTTATCAAACATTTCCAAAAGATGAAATATTACTTAAATACTTTCCCTACTGGTAAATTCGCACTTAAAATATCATTTCTTCATGATGTAGTCGAAGTTCAGGTTACAACCCTATGATGCGTTTAGCATGACTTTGGCCGGAAGGGAATTAGGGTAAGGGTAATGAGGGAGCTTGAATGTCTTGTTTTTGCATTAATAAGCTAGCTTTTTTAATTTCTTATTAAAAACATACGGGGAGACCGAAGTTCGAACACTGTAACCATAGAGTTGTGATCGTGCCACTCAATCAATTCTTTCAACTCCGTTTCCAATTAGAATGAAATTCAAATTTCGAAAGCTTCATGAAACAATTAAAAATTGATTGGTCACAATTTATTAATTAGTTCAATATTATAAAATACTTGCCAAAACCCCGGCATAAAAAATATTTTATAACTCTGCTGCATAGCGCTTATAAGATTGCATTCAACTTCACACAAGTCTCTCTTTATGTTACTTCCTCGTAGGTTTGAAAATTTGTTCGAAGATTAGTTGACTTGGAAACGCTTTTAGTACGCGCTGAAAGTTGTAAAACGTTTTCAGTGTCATTGAGCCAACACACACTTGACTTCAAATTTCTTCCCTCAAGCCGGTTTGTGGATGTGAATCCAAAGTACACTTACTTGCTCCTACTCACTTTTATGTCAGAATAGGAGTTGAGTTAGTATTGGTTTGATAACTCCAGAAAACTACGCTTGTGTGTGTAGTAGTAATATTAAAACATTTTTCGAACCCAGTTAAACCTTGCTTTGAACGCATGTGTGCCGTTGCGACAAAAAGTAGGTAAATCAAGCGTGGATTTCACTATACACCCCTGCACAGTATCTTTTCTACAATTGAATGAAGTGTGGTATGGCACTAAGGGTAAAGAAGCTGACCTATTGCATTTTTCTGTTCCTGTTAGATGGGGCCTTTGCAGTTACCTACGGCTAACTCTTTAGTTGTTTTTAATGTCCTTAACCCATTCAGCCGTCATTTATTTTGTGAGTTATATGGCAAAATGTGATATTTATTTTATAAAAGAGAATATTTGAGGAGTTAACTTTCAAAAAGCGGCATGTCCAGAATAATTTAGGTAGGTATTAATAAGCGCTTATAGGAGTTGTTTTAAGACATTAGCTTAAAAGAAATGAGTACTACATAGCATTTTAATCTAGTCCCCTTTAGTTTTAATACGATATAAGTTCATAAGCGGCTTATTTAATATTAGTTTTCTGTGTTATCTCAAAAAAGTATGTATAAAAGCATTATGAGGGTAACAAGACCTTAAAGTGGGAAACAAAATTTGGAGCTGGAACTCTCTTTGCTGCTCGGTCTGCAGCTAAGTACGAACAGAATATGTAGCACTCTCAATTTTGAGATTTTAAATGAAAGTAGTGTTGTTATCCGTTAATATTCAAAATCTGATTAAATGAACTTAAACTCAGTTAAGCAACAGTACAACTTAACAGAAATAAAAGCACTTAACACATTCGAGATTTCTTCGAAAATGTTTGCTTTCATTTCTAAGTTTTCATATTCGGGATGTGATAAGTCCCACAATACATGGTTTTTCCGAATAATTTCAATTAAATTTTTCTTTAAAATCGTGCTTCAAGTCCATTGATTAGAAATGCCACATTTGGCGCGCACCAAAATGTGAAAGTAAACAAAAGTGCGTGCAGCACAAGTTACAAATTCTGGCGGCGGTATCATGTACCTACGTTTTTAACTTACTGCGAACCACGCTCCAACACCAAGCGCCAGCTCCAAATTCTGTTCCAGCCTTAATGAATCACTAATCATCGTAAAACTGTTATTTGATGAAAATAAATAAATACAAAATCATTCGCAAAACGAAAAAATCTTGCGTAAAAAGAAACATAAAAATATGTAATAATATTTACAAAACACTATAAATAAATTGGATTTTATGCATAAACAGAATTACCAACTGAGCGCAGACGCTGTTTTCGTATGTATAGTATTCGAATGCATGAAACTTCACTACATGTTCTACTTGTAGTTGAGTACTTTTACCAAACGGAGATATGGAATTTTTTGGCAGTAGATATTGTGCGGGAAATTATATAAATATAAAGTGTACTCAGGACTACATTGTCGACAAAAAGGCACTCTTCAGTGCAGGGATATATATGAATCATACACAATATCGCCATTCCTATTTAGTTCTATATTCTAAGTGAATGCCAAAATCTTCTTCGTGCCACTTTAAAAAAATTAAAAAAGTAAAGCTGAAATAGTGCCGTCGAAATTGTTTTTGCTATCTTATAATCAATATACCAAAATAGAGCCAATCTTTATTACAAATAACTCTCATCATGGCTAGTGTAATTGTACGTGAAAGATAATTGTCAGCCTTCAGTATAGTATGTAGCTATCAGTTTTACGTTCATTGTACATTTGGTCGTATGCAGTCATTAGATTTAAAAGACATTGATGACACTGACTACGATTTTAATGTTATGAGCTTGGCATTATTAATTCTACTGTCACATGTTATGACTGGTAAATACGACCTTTATTAAATTTTGTGCATATAAAAAATATAATTAAAAATTTCTTTCCACGCTAAATATAATATTTACGCCTTTTTAAAAGTTTGTTTAAATTCTTAACAGTTAAGACCAGGTTTTTTGTTTGTTCTTTTTAATTATTCTAAACATTAAATTTAAAATTACTTTAGTATAAAAATTTGAGACAATTTCTTTTAATAAATTAAAAAAAAGCATGACTGGAAGCTTTGACACAGTGCTCTACAAATTAATTAAAGTTTGTTGTAGACAAGCTTGGCTAACAAACAGAAACAAAATGTAGCAATTCTTCCCAATTAGCCTTTGTTATTAAAAAAAATTAAATAAAAATTACCTCTTTCGTTGGTTCGTCGAATTATCGAAGTTTCTTAATACTAAACATATCATGTCGAGATTTTTTGTATAAAATGCATTGGAATATGATTTCAAACACTATTAGCTATTATACAATTTCCCGTAATTGAGATTTTTAACATAAAATTGTTATCAGGTTATAGTAGCATTAGAAAAAAACATGGCAGCAATCTAATTTTTTTTGCAAATTAAACAAAGCTTGGGTCCAGTTAGTTGACTGTGCGGAGAAAGTGTCAGATTTTTAATTTGTAGATGCAAACATACTTGAGAACAACTATTATGAACACAATCTGAAGACTCTTATGACTATTTTCTAGCCAAAACTTAAATATCTTTTTTTTTCATGAAGCGAAATGATAAAATCACTTAAAATGTCATTTTTTTGTTACAATTGTCGGACAATTTTTGTGAGCGTATGTCATTATAAAATACTTTGAGCATCGCTTTATAACAATAAGCTGTTGTTCATTGGCTATATAACTATTGATTCTTATTATCTGCGATACTACTTTTAGGAAAAAATTACACGTTTGCTTATCACATAGAATAATAAAATGCAATCTACTTACACTTGTACATTTCAACTAATTTTCGTTCACATCAAGCGTAAAGTACAATAGGTATAATATTAGCTCTTAAATTAAGGATACCGAATTTTGTCAGCTGCAATTGTAAGGGAATACTATGCCTGATAATTGCTTTATTTTTTTTTTAAGTCAGAGAGTTCTTAAACATTATAAAATGCCATCAGACCATAAAGATATAGGCCTAATGGAAAATTTCATCAAAAAATGGATTTAATATCCTTGTCAAAAATGTCCGAAGTAAAATAAAGGAGTAAAGATTTGTTGGTTCACAAGTCAGTAATGTAATGCCAAATAAGAAACTGTCCTTCGAGTTACATAACGACCCGACCCAACTTCGATTTATGAGTATTATAGAATTTTTTCTCTGAATGCTTGTTTTTCATGATGTAGCCAAAGCCCAGGGTACAAGCGTAAATTAGGATAAAGGGAAAGAGGGAACTTGAATGTTTTGCTTTTAGATTCCTGTGAGCTAGACAGTAGCCCAGAGATGGAGTGAGTTTTTTAAATTTGTATTAAAAACTCACAGGATACCGAGGCTCGAACCCTGGAATCATGTCTTCCCAAGATGATGGTAGACGTGTCGATATTTATCAAAACGTAAATTAATGATTGTAAAACCTTCGCCTACAATATAATAAAAAGATTTTCTTTTCGGAATAATTCTCAAAAAAGTGGCAAATTGGTTCGAAATTAGAGGTGAATAACAGTCAGAATAAGTCAACAAATCTTAATAAATAAAAGGACGTGGATAATCGGTATATAACAAAGATTCCCTGCGGACAATTAATCATCACCAACTTTTGTAAGATAACAAAGCAATTGAATTTGTAACTACTTCATTTACTGAAGTCTGAAAACATCGACACTGTCTGTACATCAAAAATCGGCTTTGTACATAAAATCTACTCCGATCATTTTTTTCGTTAGCTAATTCTGTATTATTTAAATTATGCTATTTTACAATGTGATATATTTTAATTTAAAAAAACAAGAAAGTAATATTTCTTAATCATTTGTGAATGTGACTGTTATTAATGTTGCTGCCTGTAGGGTAGGAATTCTCACGAAATTGGTTGTTTTCAGACAACCTGGTTGCCCTGTAAATACGCAAAAATGTAAAAATGTGTAGAAGTTGAATTTAACAAGTGTGTGTTCAATCGATTGAAGGGGAATGTCAACCGTGTTACAAAATTTTTACTCATGGCAGTCCAAGCGCTATGAAGTCTCAAAATCACACGCCAGCTTCCAAATAAGCGATTGAGGATTTAGATGCAAGTTCCGGGGAATGGCCAGAAATACATATTATAAACTACTAAAAAATCGTCTAACAATTCGAACTGAGAAAACAATCTACGTTTGTAGTTGTAAAACAGGCTCAAGATTCAAGATTTTCTTTATTCGACTACATGACCAATGTACAATTTCAATACTTAGCTATTTACAATACATTTGCTATGAGCTAAAACGTTTAGCTCAATAAACCTGACAGTAAAAGTTTTCATACATACGAGCTTAAGATGGTTCTCATGTGTGTGACCGGTGTGTTTAGTTTATATATTGACTCATGGGTTTAACTGGCTCACTAAAACCAAACTGCAGTGCCAGGAAGGGAAATCAGTGGTCCACCGATTCTAGTAGTTTCGCTGTAAAAAGTCCCCACATACGAGGAAGAAATTAATGGAGATGCCCTAAAATCGAAAAATCGAGGTAACTTTAATAGCATGCGGTAATCTTTCATAAACTACGGGCCTATTCATAAACGCAGATTTGGACAGCTACTGCACAATTCAGTTGAACCGAATGAGTTGCTGAATCATAAAGCTGCAGCGCAAACCTGCGTTTATGAACAGGCCCTACGTAAAACGGCTTGCAGGCGGCGGGAAATTATTTTGCTTGGCGCGTTTTTTAAACAACCTAGACGCGTTCAATTACACAATATATAAATACAGATTTTCCCATATAAAATTGGAAGTTCCTCTTCTTAATCTCAGCATTATTTAAAACAATAATCAGGATAACGATTTTGAAATAAAATATTAAAATATTAAAACTGTTTAATATTACGACTTCAGTTAAATTTGATTCGCCCAATGGCTCACTGATTGCAATGTTCTCCCTCACACATTTAATTTGTGTGCATTGTTTCAGAAAAGATTAGATTAGCTGCAAAAAGCATTTCCAGTTATTGAAAATATTTTATTTTATTTGTGTCACTGCCTAGTCTCGTTCGCTGAGTTGAAGTAGGCCTTGACTTAAGAAATGCTCTGAACAAATCACATAACCGTTTCTAGTCTGAAAATTTAACTTCCAAGAAATGTTGCCATTGAAAAAAGCACTTCCAGTTATTGAAAATATTCAAGTTAATTTGTAGGGTTGTATCAGTGCCTAGTCTCGTTCCTCAGCTCAAAAAAAGTCTAAATATTGATATAACAAAAATTTTCGAAAACCCCTCCCAAACAAATGTTTTTACTTCCGCCAGTGCAGACTGTTCGCAAAACAGCTGGTGATATCGAAACGAAATGTTTTATTTTTATGTAAAATTCCGCCATTTCTTGATAAGTGGTTAATGGTAGCTTGTCTTAGGTGTGATAGGATATTCGAAATTGTCGACAGAGGGTATTAATTTGAAAAATTCTACCATGGACTCCATTTTAAGTTACTAAATTTAAGATACTAAATTTTTAATAATTTATAATACACCAAAATTTTTAAATCAGAACTATTAAATCTTTCAAGTAACAGAAAAGTGACAGTACTCCGTTTAATTTAACAGCACTTGGTCTAAAATATGGCCAGGGAAAATCAGCGAATACATATACGTAAGGGCATATCCATTAATTTCTTCCTCGTAGCATTGAACATGTATTAACAGCGACACTCAGTACGTTTACATGTATACTTCAAGTAAACTTCAGGTAAACTTCGAGTAACCAAAATATCATGTAAACGCGCATTGACTTTAAGTTTACTTCATTCAAGTAAATTATTTTCTTTGATTGACTTGAAATTTATCGTGTAAACTTGACTTGAGTACTCGAGAAAATGCAAAGCTGAAAATGGAGAATACGAAAGATGAAAAAGAAGAAGATCGTAAATAATAATTATGATCGGATTTGCATTAAGTAAATAGAAAAAAGACAACACAATTTCACAGCATAAAACTTCAAAACTTAAATGCCATTTCAAGAAAATTTCAAGTTAAGTAATTAAAGTAAATTAGTCAAAAACCCTACTTGAGTTTCGAGTAAATCTCAAGTCAAGTACTCAAGTATACATGTAAACGTACTGATTAGAATAAAAAGAGAAGAACGAAAGTAGGACTATTCAAAAACACAATGCGAGCAACGCAACATTTTACGATGTAACAAACGGCAACAAGTACGCCCGAGAAAACACAATAGGGCTGTTTGTTTCGCTGCATGAAAATTGCAGAAGTAGTGTAGAGTGTAATCGATGTGACGTCAAAGGTGTAGCATTTGCCCTACACTAACGTCAGCGAAACAAACATTTTAAGTGCAATTTACTGTCAATTATATTTAACGGAACGTGTTTTGGTTAATACAATTTTTTAATATCACAAATAAAACGAAAAGTAATATATTGCCGACTTTAATGCACTTCATGCAAAGCAAGTCCAGAAATTTCCACTTTTTTGCAGCGAAACAAACGCTGTGCAGTTGCACTAAAATTACACCGAGAGACAGAGAGAAACAGACCTAATGTTTGTGAGGTTAAGATAAAAACTGAATTAATTTAAAAAAATTTTTAGGGGGCATCGATAGGAAATCTTAAATAAGAGGGGCCAACTAATTTTGATAATATTTTAAATTAGGTGTTTTAAAAATATATTCTTATAACACATTTAATATAATATAACTTTGCCCGACCATATTTTATTAATTTACTTAATTTTACTATTTAAAAATACTTTGCTTATGCCCCCAAATATTTCAGTACTACGGAGACGACTTTGATTTCAAGGCGACATTCGGTCCAATTTGACATTTCAGGCGACATTCCCCATTAACCCACTCGCCACGAAGCAAAAATGCTTATCAGACGTACAGGGTTTTTACTTAACTAACTAACCGATTAAAGCTTATCTCATTGGAGTCCCTTGAAAGCAGACGCGACAACTCCAGAGTTGTCTTTGCCTTTGATTGCTTGCGGGGCGTAGTTCATTCCCCCGAGCTACTGGGAGCTCTAGGTTTATCGATTCCTGCTCGCCCCTTGAGGAACCAAAGCTTTCTCCATATTCCCCACCACTGCACTAATTATGGTATGCAAGAGCCTATTACATCTATAGCAGTGTTTTTTTGCACAAGATCTATACAGATCTTATGATCCAAATCATGCTTTAACACGCAATCACAACAACAACTCAAGATCTGTATGGATATGCAGATCTTGGATCTGAATCTTTAGAGATCCGAAAATTAGTCATAAATTTGACCCATAGAGGGTTTGTTCTGGTTGGAGAAGTTGGTGTTCATGACTGTCATTTGATATGAAATTAGAAAAAATGGTGGACGCAAAATATAAATAATATATAATTATCATTAAATTTACTTAAAATGTGAATTTATATCACAGATCAAGAAGGATATGGGGAAGCAAGGAAACTGCAGCCTTTTTGCATGCTTATGCAGCGAGGAAGGACGAATTTGTTCATGCGCGAAAGAAAAAATTCGCGATGCAGAATGTTTTGGAAGATATATATATATATATATATATATATATATATATATATATATATATATATATATATATATATATATATATATATATATATATATATATATATATATATATATATATATATATATATATATATATATATATATATATATATATATATATATATATATATATATATATATATATATATATATATATATATATATATATATATATATATATATATATATATATATACATATATGTATATATATGTTTTGTAGGTTTTATTATTTAAGCTAATAAATACATGTTTAAATTTAGTACCTGAACAATTACCTCTGCACTCATTTCGCAATAATAATTCGTTTAAAGAAGTTATATATGTTTTATATAAAGAAGGTATATAACTTTAAATTAATAATTAAGGTATAACTTTAAATTCGCCTTACTTAAATCTTTACAAAATGACAATTACAAAAGACAGCAGCTGTCAACTCGGTTAATAAATATCAGTACAACCAACTTTTAAAATTAAATTTTTCAGGAAGATCCAGATCGTTTTTTTCATCGAGATCTGGATCTTGTGCAAAAAAACTCAGCCTATGTACCGTCTTTTTAATAATCATTTTCAGCTTGTCGATTTTCACTTATCTAGATCTCATCTGAAGAATCAGCTTTGTTAGGGTTACTTTTTCTTTTTCTTTGTAGTTATATTGTTGTTTATTTTATTTTTTTGCAATAGTCAGTGTTTGATAAGTCTTAATAGTTAATCACTTTGATTCTGTAGTTTATTTTGATACTTCATTTTTACGTTATATTTACTGTTTAGATTTCGTTGATTGGTAGTAGTCAGTATTTGGTGAATTTGTAAATAAATAAAAATAAAAATAAGATAGCCTTTCCTCTCGTTCTTTACTCTAACATTTTATTACATTGGTTGAACTGAAATTCTTCTTCTTATTTCAAAAATTGGCTGCACTGAGTCAGTGGAAGCTCATTTAAGCCCGGTATTGTGTTCATTTAGCGGCTAAATTTTTTTCACGCTAAATTTTTGACAGCAAAGTTATTTGTATTTGACAATCAGCTGTCGTACATTTTCTTATATATTTTGTGTTTCACAGCTTAGTCAATTAAATTTGTTAACTGAAATGTGTGAGGTGTATTGACGAAGATATGGTCCTGGTTAAATAAATCTAAAGCTAAAACATACAATTTGGGAAACAACTGCCATCTACAGGTGAAAACTAAACACACTCTTAGCTGCTAAAAACACAATACCGCGTTTTGGCTAAATATTTAGCGACGAAATTTCGCAGCTAAATTTGCTTACAAAATTTAGCCGCTAAATGAACACAATACCGGGCTTTAGATTTTGAGAGACGAGTCTGCGCTGCCGCTGCGCTACGCTTGTTCTGTATCGCGTCATATAAAATTCTAATTTTTGAGCTGCCGCTGACGTCTGTTTTTGGCTTTATCCTTATTTTGAAATGGCTGCAAAGGGAAAATAAGGTAAATTGTTCACCCTCCCCGCGTTCTTGGGTAAATTTTTCATCTTCCACGGTTACTGATTTTCTGTTGGGTAAGTTCATTTATTGAACTCTTGGGTGTCACCAAATTTTGGTTTGTTTATAAATTAATTGTATGATTTACTCTACTTTTATGGCACATAAATATACTCCTACGTTTTACTTAGTTTCGTAATATTGATTCAGTATCTTCTGAGTAAAACTACAAAGAGATCAAAACTTTAAATATACTTTCTATTCAACTGTCTATTTTTATTCTGTTTTTCTAGTTTTAAACTTATGGCTTTGCAAAATACATAGACTCAAAATAAACACTAAGCAACAAAATACAGTGCTGTTTAGACATCAATTATCAGGCAGAGCATTGTCTTTACTCAAATATTGCTTGCTGTATAATGGTCCTTATATTTATATTGAAATTTTCTCCGCGTTAATTCAAAAACTAGGGCAATAACAAATCGTTTCATGCAAAATAAAATTAGCTTAACTTTTTCTATGAAATATAAGTTTTACTTACTTAAGTCCACCCATATTTGGCAAAATTTATTGGTGTGAATTTCTCTCGTAAGTTTTAATTTCACAATAAAGTTTTTTGTGATTATGCTTTATAATGATCCTGGCTTCGGATAGTGCAGCAAAGCGCAAGAGAAAATATCAATCCAAAGAATTCCAGCAAAATTACTGCAAGTGTAACGCCCAAAAGAATAATCCAATGATCATGAACGAGCTCCACCAATTTATTTATGCATCCCTTGAAACGCAAAGAAAAATTAATTAAAATTTGCATAGGCGCATAGGTATATTGCCTGGTATTACCTGAGAATTGATCGAGGTATTTAACATTGCACCCAACTGAAGTTTTCGTTTAATTTCGCAAGTTTGCTTGTCGACATCTTCTCTGCAACAAGATAGAGGAATCTGATATACAGGATTCACTTTTGAAACAGCAACACTTAAAACGTCGTTTCGATCAATATTGTTGAATTTGCTGGAAGCCCAATCTCCGGGTCCGTCAGCACCACAACATTGCAACTAGAAAAATTTGGATAAAAATACAATTTCTACGATTATATGTGAAGATCACCAACTTGTTTTTGGAACGTGTCGAATGCAATTGTTTTACTCGTGACTTGTCCGTACTCTTCTTGTACAGTATACTGTACAGCAGTGCGTACATGTTCATCCAGTTTATCCTTATTGTGGAATGCCCAAGCTCCAGCAGCTATTTCTGCTACAAGAACAATCAAAAGCAAGCAGAAGAACTATTCAAACAAAAATTAGGTGCGCCCAAATTAGTAAAACTGAACAAGGATATTACCGATACTAGCAAACATTGAGATTCCTTGAATGCACCGCAGCAGCCTAGGAAAGCTACTATCATCATCAAAACTCCTACTGCAAGGAATATGTACAGTGCAATATAGTAATGATTATTTTGTTCTGTCATTGAAAACAAAAAGGTCGGATCGGTGAGCATCCATATTGAACAGATAACTATAACAAGACCAAGGATCTGAAATTACAAAAAAAGAAGGGTGTCGTACGCCTTTTGATTTACTAAACACATAAACTAAAGAAAGGGAGGCACTAAAAAAAATTGTTGCACAAGATAAATTTGGTGCGCATGCCTGTGCATAATGCTAGATGAAAAGTGAAACACAAATCCGAAAATTTTACATCCCACACAAATGACGTCATTTTTTAAAACGAGGAAATTTGTTAATATATTTAGGATGATATCAAATTTAAATGACTAATCATGTGCACAGTAATAGGAATTTCACTAATCAGATATTTTCACTTTTCACTTGGTGCACCAAAACGGAGAATAGTAATTTTCGTTGCATACCCAAAATAGTAGATTCACAATAACCATGAGATACTTGACTGTCGTACAACAACCGTTGAGCCCCATTTCGCGTATTTTGTCAGTTATTTACACCTTTTCGATTACTTTTTTTTGCACGAAGTACGTCGCCACTTCAGTACCAAAACAAATGCTGGAGATTATTACCCTCCCTAAACAAATCGAAGACGGATCTCGTTCGAGATTCGAAAGATACATTTCCCAACAACATCCCAAATATTTCCCAAAAGGTGCCAAAATAGGTTTTGACACTTTAATGTCAAACAGTGACGTAACCGTATTTAAACAGCGACCATAAGCTATACGATTAAAGATTTCATTAAAGATTGATGCTATAGGATTAAGATTGAATGATATAAGATTAAACTATAGAAAAAAACAATAAATTTGATTCAGAAATGCAAAAGTTACCATGTGTGAAGTAAACCAAATTCTGAACGCAGTCAGGGAATTATTTTTGATTTTGGCGGGATTTCAATCTGTGACAGTTGTTTCTGCGAAAAGTAGTGGAAATATTTTAAATTGTTGTTACTGGAAAATTTAATAACTGTGCGTTTTAAATAGAAGTAATTAATGTAAAAATAAAGTAAGTAAAATTAATTATCTATGGCATTCAATTATAATAAGTTAAAATTCATGACTTGCAGTAGTTTTTACTTAAATTGATGACATGGGCGAAACGGGTATTGTTGAGAATTCCGAAGTAAATACAGAAAATATTGCGGCAGAAAACATAGGTATAACCCTAGGAAATGTAATTAATGATAAAGCGACATTGGAAAACATGCCCGAAAAAGAAAATGCAATTGATCAAACATTACAAGACGAAAACATTTCTGTTGCTCAAGAAAATGTCGGTGAACTATCAGAGAGTGTAAGTTATGATAAAGATAAAATCCTGGACGTGATGGCAGAAGAACATCCTCCAAAAGGTGATGTGGCAGGTCAAACTCCACAGGGTGATAATATTTCTGTTGCACAAGATGAAGGAAATACAAGTGGCAGTGATTCGGAAAGTGAGCTTCATGCCACGGAGAGCTTATGGCTTTCCGATTCAGATAACGAAAACATATCACCCATTAGAGGAAAAAAATCTAAAGTTAACACAATAAATGAAAGTGATGATGAAGACATTACAAAGCCACTTAAAAAAACGAGAATTGTACCTCAGGAGGTTAATTCTGGAAGTGATGACGATAGTACTGTTGAAAACATTACAAAAAATAAATTAAAAGAGCTGTGCAGCAGCGAATCAGAAAGTGAAAATGAGGACATTTCCTTAGGTAGTAATGGAGAAGACGAAAATGATGAAGATGGTAGAAATACGGCAAAAACTTCCAAACTCACAAAAAAGGTACTTCCTTTTACCATTCGAAGTAAACAACTTTAAACAATTTCCTTATTAGATTCCAGTTAAGGCAGCAATTAAGGAAATTAAGGATATAAAAAGTGAAAGTCAGCGCTTATCTCGTGAAAGTTATATAAGGTAAGAACGTATTTGTTTGAAAATATAATATTAACCCCTTCACGCAAACTGCTAAATTTGATGAGATTAGGCGTATCCTAAAGGACTGCTGGTTGGATGCAGTTGGCGTTTCGGAGACCTGGTTAAAGCCGCATGTGTCTAACAAATCGTATTCATCGTAATGATTGCCCACTTGTTGGTGGCGGTGGTGTAGTGCTTTGTATTTCCAATCGATTTAAATCCGGATTCTTTTGAGTTTGTTTTCGTTGAAACTGTTGTCGGTACTTGTAGGGTGTTGCTCGGGGTTGCATATCGCTCTCGGGGAAATTTAGAAAGTATGCAGGATGTGGTGGTGGAACTGATTCCGAGATATGATAAAGTAGTCTTAATGGGCGATTTTAATTTGAATGTGTTGGAAGCAGCCGTGCAACGGCGCAGCGAGGCTTCAGGATGGTTTGAGCTTGGTTGGTTTTCGAGGGGCGAAGGATGTGTGTCTTCCATGCACTGAGGCCTATAGCAACCCGTTGTGCGTCCCCTGCTCGGCAGCGTACCCTAAAGTCCACTGTCGAGCCAACTGTTCCCCGTAACGAATTGAATAATTCGATTATAACCTGATTTCTTAACTTCTGCTAAATCTTCGCAGTGGTGTGTTCCTAAGATTCTAAATCTTCTTTGCGTTAGGGCTGGACATTGGCCGAGAACTTGTTATACGGTCTCGTCTTCTTCCCCACATCCCCTGCATAGACTAGTATTCGCCCTTCCCATTTTTATGGCATGCGCTCTTAGTCTTGCATGTCCTGTCACAAGGCCAACAAGAAGTTTCAGTTTGTCTTTGTTAAACTTATTGATCTTTTCAGATTCATTTGCATTGAGAGTTACCCAAAACGCCTTTTTGTGTCCGGCGATATCGGATCATTTGCTTTTTCATTTCCTGGGATGCCACAGTGCCCCGGTACGTATATTAGGGTGACATCATTTTGTCTCCCTAGCTGCGTTAAGGTCTATTTACATCCCTCTATCGTTTTGGACCTTACCTCGGCGTTAGTTAGAGATTTGATGGACGCCTGGCTATCCGTGCATATTGCAATCCTAGAGGATCTTACTCCCCGTTCTATTAGCTGTTTAGCTCCTATCTCTATCGCTGCGATTTCACATTGAAGAACCGAGGAGGTATCGTTTACCCCTCCCCTGGTTTGAGCTTAGTTTGTGACCTGACAAATCCGTCTCATTACTCTGTAGCGCTTGGTTCTTCTCCACTCATTGAATCCTTTATCGTCAGTGATGATGACATGGTTCAGTTAAGCGATCTTTTTTGGATCCCAGGGATTACCACGCACGCTTTCATTTACCTATCGTGTGCTATTCCAAGTAAAGCTAAGCAATTTCAATATCGAGATTATAAGAGTGTGAATCTGGGCAGTCTCCTTATAAATGCATATATTGATGTTGGATTGATACACTCTACCAATGATGTCAACGTGCAACTTGAAACTCTAAATGTGGCCATCTCACACCTATTCCAAACTCACGTGGCACTCCGTGTTGGAGAAGTGCATTCCCCAAGACACCCGTGACATACCACGAATGATCTAATGCAGGAACGAAGCTTTTGAAGCTTTGGGAAGCTTTTCGAAGTCTACGTAATACAGTCAATCGTGTTGTACGAGATGCCAAGCGCGCCTACGGTACGTACGGTAGTATCTTTCGCAATGACATGACCACTAGAGCTCTGTCGTAAGGCAGACGATCTTGGTCTGTTGGGTTGTGAGTCAGGCGGAAACCCTACTATAACACCCCAAAAGTTCATCTCCGACTTTGCCCCGCCGCAGTTACGTCCGCCTAGAACGCCTCTTTCTGTAATGTCTTTCTTGAGGATATTTATAGGTCCATCTACAGTGTCAGGTCTAGTGCAGTGGAACTAGATGAGATCCCAATCCAGTTCGTTAAATGGATTCGTCCAGCCTTATCACACCTCCTGCTCCATTTCTTCAATAACATTTTCACTACATAATGTTTTCCAAGTGCTTGGAGGCGGGCCTTCATTCGTTCAATTCCTAAGAAAAGCCACGCATTACTGTCTACAGTCCAATTAGTTTGATACTATCACTCTAGCAAGGGATTAGATGACGGACTACCTTGAATCGTCGGGCCGTCTCTATGTTCGTCAGTCCCTGCTCCGAAGGTCGTAAAGCACTACCACTGCGCTTGTGGATATTTGTGAGGAGATACAAATAAACATGGGCAAGCGCAAAGCTACAATTTTGCGCCTCCTTGATTTTAGTAAGGCTTTCGTTACCATCGGCTTTCGTTACCATCGCCCACGCGAAACTGAAGTCTAGGTTTGGGTTTTCCTCGTCGGCTTGCGACTTGATTTTCTCCTGACAGGACTCAATTGGTCCGGGTGGAAGAGGTTATTTCCGGATTCCTGCCAATTTACAGGGGCGTTCTTCACGGATCAGTGCTTGGCCCCTTCCTCATAAGTGTATTCATCAACGATCTCCCTGATTGTGTCGGTAGTGGGTTGGTTGGTTGATGATGTACAAATTACACACGACATCCAACAAACTCAACCTCAACGCGTCTAAGACACAGGCTCTGGCTTTGTATCGCTTCCCGGATCGCGTTGGAGCTATTAGGTTAGACAATGGTCTTATTCCTCTCAGCTAAACCGTCACTAGAATGATGATAAGTGCCTCACTTGGGCCCCCCTTACATCAGTCAGGTAAAAAAAAGAGTGCTCTTCGCCATTCCCAAGTTATACTCAGCTAAGTCCTTCACTCCACAGTGGCTGAGGGCATTCTTGGACAAATCACTACTCATGCCGATCATTTGCTATGGATGTGAAGCTTTTTCCGGGTGCAATGTAGGCCAGCTAAATATACTAAAAACTTGGGTGCTTCTTCATGGATTCCCTTTCCCTGCGGACACTTTAGCTGCTTCACCGGGTGCAAAGTTCAAAGCTCCCCAATTACTTGTTTTGTAGGTTCAGCTTCTCCAGGTCGGTGAGATCCAGGTTGCTGCTATAGTCGCCCTTTCAGTATCCCACTATGGATTTACCCTTGCAGGTTAGGGTAGTCCGTTTGTAGAATCGACTACCTTTGGCACACATACCTGGGGTCGCCGGGTTCCTTTAAAGCTAGGTGTCTTGATATGTTTCAGGATTAATGCCTATCTATTTCGAGCCACCCCCATTTGTCCGCTTTTTCTGATCTCCCCCCCCTTCCTCATTAATATTACCTACCTAACCTATCACGCTACTCATCTAATCATTTCCATCTTTTATCTCTCCTTCTTCTTTTCACAAGCTCGCTCACCGCAATCTTCGTCGCCTGGGGCTTTCCAGTCTTTTATTATACTTTTCAAGAAGTGTGTCTCGAATTTACTGAGCTGGGTTGTTGTGGGGATGGCGGTCGACGTGCGGACGTTATACTTATAGACGCAATACTTATAGCTTAGCTTAGTTTTATTCTAGGATTAGGAATGATATCTGGTTAACATTGTTATTGTACTCAGTTAACTCCTTTCCTTGTATTTTTATACTGCTTCTCTTAAGTTGTAAGCCAATCTATTGTGAATACTTCTACAATCTTTGTATAAGGCTCTTGAGCCTTTTGATTGTTATGTTTTAAATCGAATAAAGAATAATTACGTATTTGTCATTTGCATAGAGTCCCCTATCATAAACCAAAACAACATTCTTTAAAAGAGTTCTTAACACGAAAAACAATAGTGAAGCGGGGCATTGCAAAATCAGCAAATCTCAAAATGAGCCAGGAAGAGCTTGAGGAATATGCGTAAGCTTAAAACCATTTTTGTTTTTCTATGTTAAAGAATTATATTTTAGAAAGCATTTAGATGAAAGAGCAAAGGAGGCCTCTGAATTCTTTAAAAGTGACTCTGATAATGAAAAGGAAGAAAGTAAAATCGAAAGTGTTCCTGTGGTGGAAAAGGAAGAAGCTCAAAAAGAGGATATTATTTCGAAAAATGAAACCAACCAGGAGTGCCAATTAGATTTGGAAAATAAAGGTATGTATAAATGCAATGTTTTTCAAGCATTCCCCTATTTAATAACATTTAATTTCTAATTCCGAAGTCGATAGCAAAACAAGCGAAGACATCCAAAAAGACGATACTCACTCAAAACAACCAGTTGAGCTTGATAGTGAAACTTGTGAAGAACTGTCCCAATTTAATTCCAATATTCAAGAGTTAAAAAAATCTATTATAATTGGCGAACTTTGTTCTAAACCAACTTTAAAAGGAGATCCCGACATGCTTATAGATTTAGAAACTGGTGATTTAATTTCTAAACAGCCCAGTGGCGTTGACAATCTTTTACAGAGATTTTTAAAAACTTCCGCCACAAAAAAGTCTAAATCAACAGATGTCAGGTAAGCAATAACATCATCATTGGAATAATTCTATAGCTAATTGACATATTTTCAGTATTTTAAGCACAGAAAATGGTAAAATAGAAATAAGCTATGTTCCCGTTTTACTTAATGAAGAGACAGAAATTACCGAGCATAAGCCTGGAGCAGCCCATCTGAAACTTAAAAATGATTTGAAAAAAATAATTACCGATAAACGTAAAGAAGAGTTGATGAAAAAATCGCAGGGTGATAAAATCATTGATGTGAAAGGCGAAAAATTTGCTGACGAGGAAGAAGACAATGAGAGTGATCAAGAAATTGAAGAAGAAAAGGATATTGATGAACTCGAAGAGGAAATGATGGAGGTTAGTAAAATACGTGACTTGTTTTGTAAATTAGTTCAATTCAGTTCAATTATTAGCAAAAAATATAATATGTGTATGTATGGCACACTCGACATAGTACCCCATAAATTTGACCCAGTTTCATATTAACGTGATCACAGCAACTCATACGAGCGTTAAGCATAATTCCCAGATTTTTAGCTTTCGAGACATATGTTAGGTCATAACTTTCTCTGCCCATCATTAAATCTTGCGACTTTTTTGGGTTAAGAATGAGATTATTGATTGCTGACCATTGTAAGATACTCTGATGATCTTCATTTATTCTGATAACACAATCCTCCAGAAGACCAATGCTGCAATCTAGATAGATTTGCACATCATCAGCATACAATTGCACAGAACGATTTTTAATGACAGACGGCAAATCATTAATAAAAATACTGAACAGCAAAGGTCCTAATATTGATCCTTGGGGGACACCAGTATACTACAAAAGCTTTGGTGAGATGATTTCGTCGATTTTAACCCGATGTGAGTGATGAGTCAGAAAGCCTTTAAGTAATTTCAGAGCAGATAAGCTAAATCCAAAAGAGTTTTTCAGTTTGAGAAGGAGTTAAGCGTAATCGACACTGTCAGAAGCCTTCATGAAGTCTAAAAGGACTGTGTTTTTAGATCATCATCCAAAGCAGTTCTCATATCAGTTGTGATTTTTAGAGAGCCGTATCGCAACTATGTTTAGGACGAAATCCCGATTGGCAATGACTTAAAGAGCCAGTTAGATTTAAATGCTCCGATATCTGTTTTGTCATTATCTTCTCCAAGGCCTTCGCTAAAAAACATAATAAACTTATCGGTCTAAAATCTGACGGGACATTCTTAGCTATAGGGACTACTAAGGCCTCCTTCCAATGAGATGGAAACACGCTGAAAGTGAGGCAGCTGTTGTAAATTTTTGTGATGTCTCCAACGATGAAAGGTAAAATTAGCTTTACAAAGCGTGGGGAGGTATCATCTTTCCCAGTTGCATTAGACTGATTGGAATTAATAGCGTTCGAAGCCTCAACCTCATCAATGCAGCAAAACTAAACTGTGAGCCAGAGTGATCTACGGAGAAATTCAGTGGAGAGGATGCAGTATTGGAGTTTATGCAACTTTCAGTACTTGAAGGAAAGAACTTATTAAGCTCGTTAGTATCTAGAACACATGCTAAGGAATCTTTTCCACTGACACCCAGTCTACGCAGGGAGTCTCAAAGCATCTTGGGTGCAGCATAGCAGTCCAGCTTAGACGCATAATATGTTGACTTTGCTTCTCTAATCCTTTTGTTAACGAGGTTCCGCGATTTCCTGAAAAGTAGACGACTATTTGAGGAACTGAGTCTTTCATTCTGGCAGAATAATAAGTCACGTTCAGCAATTAAATTCTTGATTTCAGGCTAACACCAGCCATTTATTTTTACAACTCTGCACTGCAGGGGAGCGTATTTATTCATCAGGTCCAACAAGACGTTACTAAAAGTCAGTACACCTGTGTCAAGAGAATGCGAAGAAGAGGTAATATTCAAATCCAACAATAGATTCCAGTTAGTGTTGCTGCACTCATCAAAAAGAAGTTTAGTGTTAATACCTGCAAAATCCCCAAATTTCATAGTTCGAAAAGGAGTTGATTGATTAGGTATGGCTAATTTATATTTAAGGAATAGTATGTCGCGATCAAGGATTGGAGGGGCGAGAGTTGGGAATGACGTATTACACTTGCGGAATCAGTGTTTAGTAAAACATCCAATTAAGAGGGAGAAGTAGTGTTAAAGTATGTTGGAGAATCATTAATCACTCGAAGATGCAGCGAATGAGCGAGAGTCAGGAAGTCTTCTGATTTATTGTTGTTAATAAGGATATTGACATTAAAGTCGCCTGCCACAATTATGTTGGAATATCTATGAGAGAGCGCGGATAAGGAAACTTCAAAATCAACAACATTGTCAACGTTAAATAGATTAGGTGGACAGAGCACAGCCTGGTTTGGATGCAAAAGTCTATGATGGCACAGTTTGAAAACTACATCAGAGTATCTGTAATTTTACAGATATCTATAGATCACTTTACTAGTTATCGCCCCCATTACTCCCTCAAGATGTACACACCATTTATTAACACCTAAGTGATCTACAGGGTTTACTCCTACGAAGAGATCGCGCAGCCGACATGTAGTGAGTATGCTAAATGTCGTATGTGGTGATCGAATCCTTACGAAAGCGTTTATCACGTCAGTACTAGGCTCCGCAGTAGCTAAATCCTCCAATTCGTTAATTGTGTAGTGTGTAAGTTGTCCTATATCGGCCGTTACACCTCAATCATTACTACACACTGAATCTACTAATTGAGGTTTCAGCCTGATTGGAAATACTGAGTATTTGTTCTAATTCTGCCCAGGCATGCGAATGTGGTAGGCGGACTGAGAGTAGATAGTAGAAGTCTCTTCTTGGATAGCAGACCATAACAGATCTTCGTCAACTTGAAATAATAATAATAATATTTTGATAAATTCTAGGTAGACGAAAACGAAGAGATGTTATATAATGAGGAAGAAGAAGCAGATGCTGACGACGAAAAGGGTTCGGATGGAGACGACGAAAATAGTGAAGATGAAAGCTCGGAATCCGAAGAAGAACATGAGATACCAGAAAAGAAATCTAAATCGCGCATCATTTCTGCTTTTGAGGATTCTGATGACGATACGGAAAAGGCAACAAAAGAAATCGATGGTATTGCTTTAATCCTAGAAATTAATTAGAAAAACAAAATTAAAGTACAGCAAATGAGGGAAACGGAAAAACGAAAGAGGGGTTCTACTCTGTCGACAATCTGTTAGCTCTTCAGACAGCTCTCATGCCACTTTTCCCCGATTTTCTATACTGTTTTATGTTTGAATTTCTAAAAGTAGTCCTCTCCGTTTACAAGTTTTAATGAATTCTTGTTTATTTAAAGACATCTTAAAAGAACCGTTAACAGCACCAGACACTGAAAAGCTATTGTGGGTGAATGCAGAACAAAAATCGTCTGAAGATGAAAGTGAGCTTCTAGAATTATGTTCGGGACAGTTCGGTGCAACACAGAATAAAGTGAATATATCTCAAATACCAACTACTCAGCGAACACAAAATGTAGACGAAAATGAACTCTACGACCTTTGTTCTGGAACGTTTCAGGAAGATGGAAAGGTACGTATAGCAGAAATTGTAAATAATTTTTAATTTCTTTACTGTTTATCAGGAGGAAGTACGGCAACAAAATGATTTGGTGTTAACTAATCTTGAATCCTCCGACGATGAAAGTCCAAATAGTGAAACGATTAAATTGAAGAAATCAAGAAAAAATAAGAAACTTGTATTTTCGGACGAAGAAGACGAAAGCTCGGAGGAGACTACTAAAAATCAGGAAATGGAAGACAACGAAGAAGTTGCTGAAAATGCTACAGAAACTGATGTTAATGAGGAAGAACCGCCATACACATATATTGACTATGATTCAGAAGAAAATGAAATTGAAGTGAAAATGAACAAAAAAGATCGAATAGAGAAAGCTGAAGAATTTTTCGAGAATGAAGCCGAATTATCGGAATCGGATTGGGGTAGTGCTGACGAAGATGAAAAGGATTTGGACAGATATGACATCGAACTAGGCGATGAAGAAGAGTTTGATAAGCAAAAAATACAATCAGAATTGGAGAAAATTCATTTGTAAGTTGGTAGAAGTTCGATTTCGGTGATAATTTTAATAAAATTTCTATCTTAGGCGTAAAATGTTAGATGATGATATGCGAGAGGTGAAGAAAATTCAGGAATTACTCTTCGAAGACGAAGAGAACGATGGTGTCGGAAGAGAAAGGCGGTTTCGGTGGAAGCATTCAGAAACTGGTTTTAGC
Organism: Leptarthrus brevirostris; assembly: GCA_964036015.1. Lineage (NCBI taxonomy): Eukaryota > Metazoa > Arthropoda > Insecta > Diptera > Asilidae > Leptarthrus > Leptarthrus brevirostris. Next base: position 22,980,417 of record OZ038371.1, read on the forward strand.
TTAGACGATGATAAAGACGACAATAATGAGAACAATAAATCTGACGATGAAGAGAATGAAGAAGTGTGGCGAAAGATGAGACATGACCGGGAATTACTTTTGAAAGAGAAAAATGAAAAAGTATATTAATTGCTGGTAGTTTTCATATAATCAAATTATTTGTTAATTAGATCGAGGACAATTCGATTGTATCTGATATTTGCTCGTCAAATGAGAACATAGTAAACACATCCTTGAAGAAAATTACTGTTATAAGAACCAAATTAAATTCGTCAAAAAGTGAGACAACGGGTGGTGTTGATTCGCCATTTCTAATATCAAAAGCTACTGCGACTACTGTGAGGGGATCATTTCTTGTACGTGATAAGGCAACACTTTCAAAACTTGCGGCAATCACCAAGGCAAGTGTAGATGCTGATGGAGCAACGGGTGCTGTAAAAGTGAATGTGGCAAAAACTAGAAATTTTGTCTTTGCTACGCTGTCTGATACGGAAAAAGTGGTAAGTTTAATCGTCTAATTATATATTTGTGAGATTTATGTTTTTCACGTTTTTATTTGCTTTCAGGCAGTCAAAAGGAAATCACCTGATTATTCTAGGAAAGCTGAACTCAATGTACAAATAAAGAAACCAAAACTTTTTGAAAATGTTGAGAACAAGAAAAGACTTATAGATCACCTATTATAGCCCAGCAGTGTTTAGTTGTATATGTATTTATATTTATAGAATAGTTTTACTTAATTGTGCCTTTCTGTACAAAAATATTTTATGTAAATAATTTGGGTGTTTACTATTCCTCGTGGCAAAGGTCCAGTGATCATTCTAAATCCCAATCACTTTCAGAGCAAATATAAATTCAACAGAGGTAAGGTAAGTTCGATTTTAAGCTTTTATACTTTATATTAATACAATCCCATCTCAGAATTTTCGTAGAACCTTTTTCTTGTAGTCTGGTAAATATATTTTCGTTCGTACCACCACTGAATAATGGGGGAAACGTCCATTGGACAAGGCCAATTTGCTTATTTAGGCTTCTAATTCTCACCTTCTATCCTCATCGCAGCGGTGTTTTTTTACGATGGAGATAGGGTAAGGGAAGTGAGGAAATTTAAATCTTGTTTTTGCATTGCTGTAAGCTAGATAATAGCCCAGAGACAGAGTGGATTATTTTAATTTCTTAATAAAAGCTCACGGGGAGACCTGGTCTCGAACCCGGGACCCATGGCATCGTGGTCGTTCTGCTCATCGAATTATTCCAACTCCGTCTCCATCTATACCACTATGCGTTTAAAGGTAAAAGTCTAAAAATATTTGCATGCGAGACATATTCAAGCAACACTCCAAACAACGGGTGTAAGGAATTTTCGCCGTCGCTAATAAAATACTGCGTCTCTTTCGTCAAATATCTACGCAAACTCTGTTCAGTCGCCAAATATCTACGCAAACTTTGCGCAGTCGATACCTAAAAAATAAAATGCAAGCGACCCCTCTAATTGAAGACCAATTGCACGTCAATCCGAATTCGAATAACCTACAAACTCTAACTTGATTAAATATTTAGCAGTGATGGTTAGTAAGGTTTCGGAAGAAGTCCGAAAACTGGGTGGCTCAGCCGGAGATGTATAACGAGTGATCAGGTTGTCGTGCGTACAAGAAACATATAATTAATTATATAACTGAAGGTGTTGCTTAAACTGTAGCTTGATTGAGTTCAAGTCAAAGTAAGCGAAGTTCTCATTGAAGTGGCGAGATATTGAAGCTATGGGTTCATGCATGCCATACAGAGTTCGGCGATAAGGAATATGAAAGAAGTCATGATTCCTCAAGGAGCGAGCAGGAATAGAAATACAGAATTAGCGATTTGGACGAGATTATCGTTTCACGCAGCAAATTGAAAAAGACAATCCTAAAAACATTTCACTTTTTTTCAAGGGTGTCCAACGAGATTAAAATCTCTCACGTTAAGAAGAAAGGGAAACGGTGTTATTCCAGGGGAGTCCACGGACTACAAACCTAAGAAATCTACACTGCACTGTCTCGATACGTTTGATGTGAACTTGTTAGCATGGTTTGATGAACTTGCAATATTATTATTAGGAATGGATCTAAGTGGACTTAATCACCCTTTAGGTACTTCGACCAAGAGGACCTTTTGTGACTTAACTTGCAATATAGAAGAAAATGGCCAGCAAGAAAAAACACCGTAGTCGGCGAAGCAAACATAAAATACGATCCTATCGTGAAGAGAGAATATATGATACTTCCCGCGTTGCACGTTAAATTGCGACTTATCAAAAACTTTGCAAAAAAAAACTAGTTAAAGAGGGTGAAACGTTCGATCATTTCCGATCCATTTTACCGAATCTTTCATACGCAAAAATCAAAGAAGGCGTCTTCGCAGGCCCTGAGATAAAACAGTTGTTGAAAGACGAGAAGTTTCCAACACTTTTGTCACCCGTTGTAACTGCAGCTTGGAGTTCGTTCAAGCTGGTTGTTGCCAATTTTCTTGGAAACAATAAAAGCCCGAACTACAAGGCTATTGTGGACGATTTACTGAAGAAATAGAAGCAATGGTTATGTTTTCATTTTGTTAATATTTTAGTTCACCATCATACATGAAAAATGAATAATCAAATTTTGCAGTAGTGTCCCCCTATCTGTAGGACCCAGGGGTTATTGGTTCGCGAATGGCGTCTCTTCAGGCACATCTGTAGAAGTGGAGGTGGAGGATATGGTAGACCCTAATAGGTTGGCTATACCCACAACACACCAGAAACAGCTTTGGTAAAATTACCTTTTGAAGATTCTGTGGCGGTTATGGAGGCTGGTTCGCTCATGCCGGCTGAAACTGCTGTAGCAGTCCTGGAAGAAGCTGTCATTGGCAAAATAATAACTAGCACTTCCTCAGGTGCGGCGGTGCAGAGGTGATAGACTCTAACGAGTTGGTTATCTCCGCGGTACACGCACCAGTAGAAGATGCAGACGTGCCTTTCGAAGGTTTAGCTGCGGTTAATCCGGAGGAGGTTACTGGTCCTGACTCTGGTCTAAAGATTTATGGCCTGGATCCCTTCAATGCCGTGGAAAAAGAAGTTGTGAAGGTTGTAATTAACGCATGGACCAAGCAGGAACACTGGAGCCGATGGAACAGCATACAGTGGGATAACTGGGTACTCAGTTGCCCCCACTAAGGGAGACTTGGAGGAGACGAAAAGGGACCCGATTCTATGTGGTCTGTTTCGGCTAATCCCCAGAGAGGTGTTTTAGTGAGTAAGAATCTCACACTACCGGAGGGTACGGGCTGTCCGGTGTCTTGGAAGATTTTCACCTCTCCCGCTAAAAAAAATGCATTTCTCCCATCGAACAGGTAGTTTTTTCATTCCTTTTTCGAAGAATGACTTCGGGCGGGTATCCAACCAATTGCGCACAAACTGCTCAACCTGTTTATCGTTCGCAAAACGCTCTCCTTCCAGTGCTTCTTTGAGAGGCCCGAATATATGAAAATCACATGGTGAAAGGTCAGGGCTGTAGAGAGGGTGATCAAGTGTAGTCCAGTGCATTTCAGCCGTCAGGACGTCTTGGATGTGCTACCTGTGCCTTTTTGATCGATATGCAGCTCGATCAAGAAGGTCACAGTAGTAGGCAGCGTTTATTTTGCGACGATCGTGAAGAAAGTCAATGAGTAAAACTCCTTGAGAGACACTACCTTCGCCCTTCCCAGCTGACAAGCGAGTTTTGGCTTTTGATGGTCCTGGCTCCCCCTTTTTTTCCACCCTATACTGGCCCCTTTCGATTCGGGAGTGTAGTGGTGAACGCAAGTTTCATCGCACGTCACAGTGCTCTGCAAAAAAGCCAGCCCTTCATTGTGAAAACGAGCAAGAAGCGTCTGACAAACTTCAACTCTCGCATTTTTTTTCTTGAGTAAGCAGACGTGGAACTTACCTCGCCGAGATTTTTCGGAATGCAAGGTGGTCTGTGAAGATGGTGTGAACACTTCCAACACTGATTTCTGTTTCCTTACTGATTTCTGCTACAGTGAAGCGACGATCTCTTTCAATGAGCTCGTGAACAGTTGCAATATTTCTAGGCGTAATGCTGGAGCGGGGCGTCCTCGGTGACTTACATTTTCCACTTTTTCACATTATTATCCCCGAACTGTACACGCAATCGGTCTCCAATTTCTGCTGGTTTAACGTCTTTGTTCGTTAAAAACTTTATTATGATGCGTTGCGCAACCGACGGATGAAGCTCTCTTTCGCTCATTGTGAGCTCCTCAGAAGTAAGAGGCTCTTTTATATTTAAATGCTTCTCGTAATTTTACTCCTCACAACCCAATTTTTTTCCTGTTTTGGGTATCCTGCATCTGAAAAGAAGTTTGTGTTAGTTTTAAGCATTCACTATGTATTCTCACAAATTTAAAAATAAGCTGTTAATGTTAAAATATAAAGTTTATTTTCATAAACATAATAAATAATGTTTTTCTTAGATTAAACAGTTAATTCTACTATAAAAATCACATCACAAATACATTTATAAACCTGTTTGCTTCGAATCCTGAAAAAATTTTTTTTAAGGAAATGTATTGTTCTGCAGAAAATACGGAAGAAACTAATTTAGTGAAAGTGCAATTAAAGTCTCCGCAAGGCTGCGTGTACACGTGAAATGAAGGAGTCAGTAAATAGATTTTTTTTTAAAAAGAAACTCAGATATGTTAAATAGACATTTTGGAACAGTTTTTCCATCAATTGAGTGCTATTTGAAGTCTGTTTTCTGGTACTATTAAGACATTTACTTTTATCTAACATCTATTTTCTGTGGAATACTTTAAAATATTGTTTCGTAATACATTAGACAAATACGGAGATACACTGGAATGTTTCATGATGCGTACAACTAAAAATAGCTGAAACGGTTTTCATTTGTCAAATTTATTTTAAAAAATACAGTTAGTTCTTAACTTTGTACGTTACAGGAATTGAACATTTAATTCTTATGTGTGTTCTCCTTACATTATGTTTTATATATTTACATTTATACAAGTCAAATTCAGTTAAATATTCATTACAAGAAATCCGTAGAAAATATACAAATTCTAAATTTAACAACAATGCGAAGTAAATTTGATTTTACTCCTTCATAAATTCAAAATTAATTTCAGTAACAGAGTTTAAATATGTCAATGTAAAAGAACAATAATAAAAATAGACGTAAATAAAAGTCTGTGAAATAATTGTATAACAATTTTTCATTAATTTAGGGAAATTAAATTTTTCTAAAAAATATATTGCGTTGCCATTTTAAAAATGTCGTCAAGAGTAAACTATGTACAGAGGAATTGAAATGTTTATTAGTTATCAAATAGCTTCAGATTCAGACTCTCCGGTGTTATGGCTGTGAAAGCCTGAATCCGAATCATCGCCGTTTTTTGAACTGCTTTGTCTAATATTTATGTTCTTTGGATAAATCAAACATGAACTTTCAAAGTCTCCCCTAATGTTTTCGGTTTGTAGTCTACGAATTTCTTCTTCGGTAAAGTATAGACCTAAATCGATATCATATTTTCGTGATAAAATTCGAATATAATCATCTCGATTTTCTGCCACTTGTTGTCGTAGAACCTCTTGATATGATATTCGATAATTTCTCATAATATCCACGTATCTTTCGTCATTCTCTCTAACAAACGCTTCTTGCACGTCCATGACTGATTCAGATGGAACACCAATTGATTGTTCACTTTGATCACTCGATGATTGGCTATCGGCGTCGGGTTGATTAACTCTTCTTCGTAGTATAACTGATGATCCTATATCATCCTCCATTGAGACATTGTGTCGTAGTTTACTTTGAAGAGTAAGTTGTATCTTGTTTGGCGATACGGGTTCTTCCTTGTTTTCGTTAAATGCATGCAAAGAAATGTTGTTCTGGTTGGCCTATCACAGAATTATTTTGATAAATATTGAGTTTAAATAGAAGTTGACAAATCTTACAAGAAGTAGTGATGACAGAAAATATCGTGAAATATAGCTGGGATCCTTTTCCTTCATTACGTCTTCAAAAGTTATATTTTTATTTCTACCAGTTTCTGTTTCTGCGAACTTTTCGATTATTTCTGTACCAATTTTGAACACATCAAAGTGATGTCGATCCTTCGACTGATTAAGTATTGGTTTGAGGTATCTATGCCATTTTTGGACCTGTTAAGTATATAAATAACGTATTGACAATTTTTTTTTACTAATATTTATATCACTGACGTACCTTTTCAATCATGACGTTAAGATCCACAGCATTTCTTTCGGTAGGATCCTGGTGACTTGCATGCGGTATAGGATCCAGCCTAAACTCTTTATAATTTGACGCATCATCTTATAAAGTGAAAAAATATAAAGTCACAAATTTTATAAATAACAGTTTTTATATATTTTATAAACCAATCAATCTCATTCTGCTGAAACTACTGGAGAGACTGTTAGATGTTTGCATAAGAGAGTTAAGACAGTTTCATCAAATCCATAACCTAAATAGTTAGCATGCCTATACCGGAGGCAAATCCGTTGAGACGGTACTGGATGCAGTGGTGTCAGTCATAGAAAGATCCCTAGTGTACACCTTGGATGCTTTCCTGGCCATTGAGAGAGCCAACGGAGGCACTTTATAATCGATTGAGGAAGCTAGGAATTGAAAAGCGTCTATGTGACTGGATTAATTCAATACTTTTCAACAGAACAGTAAGCTCCAGCATAGGTGATCTAGTGATGAAAAGGTCCATTTGTAGGAGTATACCGTACTCCTGTGCGCAGTAGTTATGGTCGAAATCCAAGGCACCTTAGAGAAGGACGGTTTCACGATAGTTGCATATGCGGATGATCTAGTTATACTGGCATCAGGCAAGTTTTCCTCCACAATAACTGAAAGATTCGAATATGCGCTTCGTAAGCCTAATAATAGGGCATCAATCAGTGGATTTAGCAGCTGTCGGTGGAGTAAGTGATAACGTGTCGGCCTAACAATCCGGAGTCCGCAGGTTTAAATTCCATCGACGGTGACCCATGGTTATTTTCTGGTGACAACAGATTAAGATAAAAAGGCCATAGGGAACAGAGAAAATATTAGTGGTTCGGAATCCACTTTAAATTGTAGGTCCACTTGCAACCACTTGTCCCGAATCGAGAGAGAGAAGCAGTGGATTTGATATTAATTCTGTAAAGACAAAGCTGGTACTCTTCACCAGGAAGAGGAAAATACCAGAGCTTCAAACTCCAGTAAAGACATGTATGTAGGCTTGATGTTAGACTCGAAATTCGACTGAAGGAGTAATATAAATGGAATGGTGTAAAGAAAGCCAGTTTGGTATCCTATAACCCTATGATGCGTTAGCATGGCTATGGTTGAAAGGAAATAAGGATAAGGCGAATGAGGGAAGTTAAATATCTCGCATTGCAGCGAGGCCAGAGACGGAGTGGATGTTTTTTATTGCAATTGAAAAACTCATGGGCAGGCCAAGGCTAGAACCTGCATCCATGGTGTGGTGATCGTTTGATCTAACTCCGTCTCAGTTAAAGGTGGTTATAATCATAATCATTTATTGCTGGTTCGTATACAAAGGATTGACAATCTTTTATAGTACAATAAAGAAGTGGCGCTAGTAATAATTCAAAAACTACCAGTATCAAACAAAGATGAAACAAAACAATCAATCCCAATAAAAGTATGAACCATATGTACGAATTTACAAAATAAGGAAAAAAGGGTTACTGCGTGTTTCCTATGCGGACAAACAAGAAAGAAAGTAAAAACGAAAAACGGTGAAAGTAAATCATGTTACGTGAGCATACTATAGCAAATGGTAGTGGCATGAATCATACAGGCTGCCGGACAAATATATTATTTTTAAGACAAAAATAGCTGCGATTTACCAAGCAGGACTGCCCGTATCTAGACGAGAGACCGGAAAGGGTACCCACATATACCCTTACAGTTAGGCTGTCATAAAGGCGCTGGAAGCTGTGGTGGTACAATCAAAGGTTATGCTAAGATAGTCCACGGGTAATATCCAACTGCAATTAGGTGGCTATACGCTGAGTACCGGGCACAGGAGTACGAAAGAGCGGATGAGTTAGTTAGAAGGGGTTCTAAAATAGATATCTCCGTAGCAGTGGATTACGTCAGGGCTCCAAAAGGCACCTAAAGAAAGACATCTATAAACATGTGGCCTGTATATAATAAGAAAACGAGGACACTCCTCATTAAAAATAGGAGATATACAAAAGTCTAATAAGAATTTTAACGGGCTGTAGATAAACACACAAGAACACTACTCTTTGTTGCTAGCGACTTCTGTCGCAGCTGCAAGGATCCGAAACAGATCGAATCAATTCACCACGGGCTATGTGAATGTTCTGGCAGTAAGAAGAGAAAGGCTATTTGGTAGTTATTTATTCGTGGAGCTCGGTTAACTGGGTAAAGTAGAGCTCAGAGGCATCTTGGGGTTTCTTAATTAATCCGGATAGATCTGAAGGGCTGCGGTACAAAGTAAGTACCCGGATAGCAGTCCTGAATGGCCAAAGGAACTTTTGCAGTACCCTTAGAATCTAACCTAACCGACTCCATTTTCTTTGAGGTTAATTTGTTAGACGAGTAAAAATATAGGACAGTTGGATATGCTAGGTTTAAGACACCAAAAAAATCTGTGGAGTTGTACTGATTTGCCAGATAATTTCGTCAAGCTTTTGTTGTGGAACCTAATTCCATTCATTCCACGAAAATTCTAATATCCAAAGCATCAGATCGTAAAATATTCTGCTCCTCGAAGAGCGTTGCAGATTATCTGAATTATTTCTTGCGAGAGCAGTTTGTTTCGGCTTTCGTGTTCTCATACAATGGATACATTACTGGGGGTTTTACATTGTGGGACAACCCTAGGCGAATCTGGCAATTTATAAAGTCTAAACGTAAAACTGATGATTACTTCTCTTCATTAAGACTTGGTGGCAGATGTAATAGTGATCCTCTTACGATTGCCAACCTCTTTAACTCTTTCTATTCAGACGACTGTGATATTAGTTTTCAGGATTTTACTCACTTAGCGAGATTGCCACCGACATCTCTTAAACCCAAGAACCTGATCTTCGACGAAGCTACGGTGTTGAAGATCTCCCTTAGCTGATAATTTTTCAGCTGACCCCCACGAAGCCTTAATTATTGATGTGGTTTATTTAACGAACTTACTTGAGTTTTTAAATTTGCATCTCTGTCATTCGGTTTGGTAGACAGCCGGACTGCATTTTTTCTGCTATCAGGAAGCCCTTTGATAGAATTCTTACTCACAGGCTTTATCTCCTCGGGCTTATCTTGTAGCAGCCTCGGGTTTTATATTTTATATATTTTCGCGGGCGCCATGTAGTAGATATGCTTGTAATTTAGATCTCTGCGGCCCCCATGTAGTATTTTCACGTAGATTTTTTTTTATATACGATGTGGCCAAATCCTAGGGGACAACCCTTTGATGCGTTAGCATGGTTTTGGATGGAAGGGAATTAGGGTAAGGGAAGTTAGGAAACTTCAAAGTCAAATTGTTTTTACATTGCCGCGAGCTAGATAACAGCACAGAGACGGAGTGGATTATTTTTTAATTTCTTAATAAAAGCTCACGAGAAGATCTGCTCTCGAACCCGGGACCCATGGCATGGTGATCGTGCGGCTCAACGAATTGATCCAACTCCGTCGTGTTAAGATGCGTTTGGGATGGAGCAGACACTAAGGCTTTAACTCCGGTGGAGCAGCTTAAAGGAAAAAGCTTTAACTCCTAAGAGGAAATTGTAGCAGCTTAGTGAAAAAGCGTTAACTCCTGGGAACCGGTCTTCTTGCAGAAATTTTCAGCGTTAACTCCCGAGTCAAAAGAAGTCGATAGAAAACTGTTCGATTTATTGTATATTACCATCCTATTTATACAAACAAATTATGCTTGTCTTAATTCTAAATTTCATATTGCCTCATAACGTTATAATGTCCATATTGGCTAACAAAAAAATTCATATCGGCAATAATTCTTACCAAATACCCAAATCCAGTGTAATCACATTCATGTTTATATGCACTTGAATCTTTACCTGATTAGAGTATTTAGTTGGATTTTACAATCTCTCTTTTTTTAACTGGCTCTGTTCCTATTAGTCACGTCGGAACGCTGCCTCCGATACCATCTTCAACACCTCAGGTGTTCCACAGGACAGCCATCAAGGGCCAATACTCTTTATTATTTATATTAATGACATATTAGAATGGTTCGAGGGTTCTTCGTTATCCTGACGTCAAAATTCGTTTAATTTCTAAGAGGTTGATTGTGCCTTCCAGAATTCAGAACCGGAAACGTTCCACTATCTCTTAATACTTAAGACGAATCCACTGGTTTTCAACTGTATCATACACGGACGCTCTCTTGCTAGATTCAAGAAGACCAAAGACTTGGTCGTTTGGCTAAATGCTCGTTCCTCCTTTGAAGATCACATCGAATAGTTAGTAGGGCTAATGCGACCCGAGTTTTATTTAAAGGTGAACTAAAGAATTTGACAATCCTTATATCACAAGGCTACTTTATTATACTTTCGTCATGCCAGTTTTGGAGTATGCTTGTATTGTTTGGTCCCCTCTATGTGAATAGGCCAAGCTCATCGCTTTGGATATTGTTGAGGACATCTCGATCTTTTGTGGATTTTCCATTGGCTAATTTGGTTGAAGCGTTGAAGAATACTCTTACTTTGGCGGTAAAGCTCTTTAAAAACCCTTGTCGTGTTGGAAGATAACAGTAGTTTTTGTGACTACTTAACTTTTAAATTTGTCCTGATAGTATTTTTTCCATTCGAGACCGAGCTCTAATTGGAAAACTCTTCCAGGAGCCGATTCTTTTATATAATAAAAAGGGAAATGGTGAAATGAATGCACTTTTCACATTTTCTGTTTCATCTAGGCCACGACGCAACATGTGCGTCAGCGGTTCCTGAAAAAATTTTTTATCATTTATTATTCTCCCATAATTTTCCCCGGAACTTGCATCTAACCTTGCAGCCACCTGATCTGAAGATGGCGTGTGGTTTTGACACTTCACGGTATTTTGAATGTCTTGAGTAAAATTTTTGTAAAACAACGAATAAATGTGTCAAGTTTGTGCGCATGATCTGTTATTGTCCCATGCCGCTCCCCTAAACTTGCATCTAAATTCTCAGCCAACTGGTTGGGAGCTGGCATATGATTTTACAGTTCATAGCGCTTGGACTGCCATGAGTAAAAATTTTGTTATCCATCCCGCTTTAACTGTTTGAACACATATATGCTAAATACAACCTCTACACATTTATACATTTTTGCGTATTTACAAGGTAACCTGGTTTTCTGGAAAGAAACAGTTTGTCGAGAATTCCTACGCTGGCTGTCTGAAAACACGACGTTTGCCAGAATCCTGACCTTGGTTTTCGAACTATGATTTTTGATTGTTTGTTTGGTGTCGATTAAAAATGGAAAATATTTCTGTTATATTATGTTGCATTACTTCCGGAAAGAAAAAAAACGCTGTGCAAGCTCATAAAAGGTTATTTAATGTGTATGCAGAAGAGCCTTAAACGTACGGCAGTGTCCGAATTGGTTTGCTCAATTTCGGTCTGGAGATTTTGATGCTAAGGCTGAATCACGCTTAGGAAGGCCAAGTTGACGACAACGAAATAAAGGAAGTGGTCGAATCCAATCGGCGATTAACACGACACGAGTGATTGCTGACAATCTGAGCATATTGAAATGGAGCAAAAAACCATTTTAAACAACTTTGGGTATATTTGGGATACCAAATGATCTCAAAGAAATTAATCTTACTATGCATGTTGATATCTGCGATTTCCTTTTGAAACGCGAAACTAGCGTGATGAACCTGCTCAAAACACTTTAAAAGAAGATATTCTCCAACGGATGATTATGTTGTCAGTCTGGTGGGATTTTAAAAGTATTGTGTATTTTGAATTGCTTCCAAGAAATCAAATCATTAATGTGTACTATCGTCAACTCGATAAATTGAATGATTCCATCAAATAGAAGTGTCCAGAATTGGTGAATCGTAAAGTTTAGTTACTCGTCAAAAATTGTTGCAGCCGGAAAGGGATGTGTTACCATATCCACCATATTCGCCAGACCTGGTATCATCAGACCATCATTTACTTCGTTCTTTGCAGAACGCCTTGAATGGTAAAATCTTCACTGCTGAGCTGATGAGGACATTGTTCTTAGAACTGTTTTTTTGCTGAAAAAGATAGGTACATTTTTGAAAGCGAAATAATGAAATTACCTGAAAGATGGCAGAGGGTCATCGAGCCATACTTATATTGTTAAATGAAGTTTTTGTTTTGAATGAAAAATTCGCCTTTCATTTATAGAGAAAAAAAACTAAATTACTTTTTGGTCAAAAAAGTAATTACTAGACATATTCCTCTGATTCAGTGGAGCGACAATTGCTCTGACTCGATTTATTATCGTTTCAGGAGCGGTCTGGATCGATTGAAATTAAAAATAATACCGAACCGGTTCGGACCGGATCGTTATTTCCAAGTATGGGTAGCGATTCTCAGAAAATTTGTTTACCTTGAGACAACCAAACCGTTTCAATAAATTGAGCGCATGCCCAAATTTGTTGTGGCAACAGAAAAAACTTTTATAGCAACGAAAAAATGTGTCAAGTTTGTGCGCATGATCTGTTATTCTCCCATGCCGTTCCCCGGAACTTGCATCTAAATCGTCAACTGCCTGGTTGGAAGCTAGCGTGTGATTTTGACACTTCATAGCGCTTGGACTGCCATGAGTTAACATTTTGTAAAACGGTTGGTCATTCCAATTCAACCGTTTGAACACACACATGCTAAATACATCCTCTTCGCATTTATTAATTTTTGTGTACTTACAAGGCAACCTGGTTATTTGAAAACAACCAGTTTTAGAGAATTCCTACCCTGATATCGATCAATGTTATTGGGGTTCCATTTTACCGTAACGCTCCAGGATGAATAGATCCACCGATCCGTTTCGGAGCGAAATTTTGTAAAGATTCGGAACCCTGAGTTAAAGTACCGTGCTTTGCCTTAAAGACAAATTGTGCATATAGTTTATTAATTCCATTCTTTTTGTCATAGTGAAAAGTAAGATATGGAACAAGAAAATTTCTTTAAAGATGAATGAGTAATTTTTGACATTGTTTTATTTAGATCAATGTTTGTTCCTGGGATGTTCGATTTTGCGCAATAGCCTAAAAAGATTATTTAGATCAGCATTAAACGATCCCAAAGGCAACGTCTTTGAATTGGAAGCTTCTGTGCAAGGAAATGTACTAGAATCGCGTCTTAATATTATGTTAATATGTGTAAAGTTTTAAATTGGTTTAAGCTCACACTCTTCTACCTTTGTATTTTCCGAGTGCAAACTTTAACTCCTTCCCCGTCTTCTTCTGAGTTCCCTTTTCGAGTATTTTTCAGATTACATGCAGTCGTCAAAATCAACGGTTAAATAGTAGTAGATTAAGAATTCTATAAGTAGAACTAGAATGGGGCTTTCTTGTTTATACTTTCAATGAAATTTAGTTGCATAATGAATAAAAAATATTCTGTCACGAGGTTAACAAATGTCCAACAATATCATTTTCTCTCTTATGTGCTTAGATTCTACTCTGTTATAGTGTACTCGTACTTACCTTCAAACAAATTCGGACTTAATATATTCCTAGGGCGCTTTATGCTAATTTCGAAATTTACTTCGGATGGTGGTTTTTCTACGGATTGTAAAAGATTATCTGTTGATAGCCCATTTTCAGGCAATTGTGAACTAATACGTAAAGTTTCAGGGGTATTCCCTACATCGATATCACAAATATCACTTTCAATGGCAGTACTTTGTAAAATTGGATTTCCCGGGCAAGTATCATTAGGACCTATAGATTGTTCAATCGCATTTTCATTTACAAAACTTCCATCACTGCATCTTTCTTCAAGCAATGAATTCCGCAAATTGTCTGTAGCAGAATTTCCTATACCTGAATCCCGTGAAAATGATCTGTTAGTTTTGCTTGGTGTTGTTTGACAATCAGAAATATTTATGTTTTCATTCTGTTCGAAAATATTTTGACTGCCCGTAAGATCACTTTCATTTATGTTTTCATTCTGTTCCAAAATATTTTGACTGCCCGTAAGAACACTTTCATTTATGTTTTCATTCTGTTCCAAAATATTTTGACTGCCCGTAAGAATACTTTCATTTATGTTTTCATTCTGTTCAAAAATATTTTGACTGTCTGTAAGATTACTTTCAGGAAGGGGTGGTGATTCTGCAAAGCCTAAAAAATCTAAAATATAAAAAGATATTTTAACTGAATCAAAATAATTTTATTTATCAAAATATATACCTTCTGATGTGCAAGGGCTTGGCGGTGGAGTCAATATTTCACAACGAATGGGTCCATTATTCAACTTGCATATTTTTGATCTCTTCTCCACATGCACTGTGTCACTTTTTCGCTTACATCTCTGTAAAAAAATTGTATAAGCACAGATTCATGCAAAGTAACATAATAACTTACATCCTTTTTAAATAAATTAAAATCTTCTGGTAACTTGAACAGACGTTTATTTCTTAAAATACGTTCCGGTATTTTTAATATGTTTATCTTGATTTCTTCTTCAACCAAGAAAGCGCTAATGGACAAGCTGAGTTCTTGCGAAAATTTAAGAAAATTCTCGTCGGTCTCAAAGAAATTTGAAAGCTGAGGTTCCTCAGTCTGAAAAACTAAGTCAGTCGGAGACGATATATTATCCATAATCGGTTTCAATATATCTACAAGCTCTACGACTGGACTTAACATTGCGCGATCTATTTCATCTAGGTCGCTTAAAGCAATACCTTCGTCAACACTTATACGAATTATAATATTATTATTTAAAAATTTATCATTTGTTGTATCAGTGACATTATCACAGCCAGGGAAATCTGTTCTAGTATTGTCATTTAAGCGAGACTCCCCATTTTCTGTAGACTTATTTATATCAGCCTCATTATGATTTTCGGGCAGTTTATCTTCACTTACATTACAGGTATTACTACTAACTGGCAAGTTACTGGCGTTCGTATTAGTATCAATGAGCTTTTCTGTGGAACTGTTTTCAGTTGAATTTGATTCAGTATTTGCTAGGTATAATTCTGGAACAATATTTCCTTGAGATAAATCAGCTGTAGAATTTCCTTGAGTTAAATCTGTAGCAGGATTTCCATGAGATAAATCTGCAGCAGGATTTCCTTGACATAAATCTGGAATAGGATTTCCTTGGGACAAATCTGGAACAGGATTTTCTTGAGATAAATCTCGAACAGGATTTCCTTGAGATAAATCTGGAGTAGGATTTCCTTGAGATAAATCTGGAGCAGGATTTCCCTGAGATAAATCAGTAGCAGGATTTCCTTGAGATATATCTGTAGCAGGATTTCCTTGAGATAAATCTGGAGCAGGATTTCCTTGAGATAAGTCTGGAACCATATTTGCTTTAGTTGAATCAGGAGCCGGATTTCCTTCAGATAAATTTGAAACCGTATTTCCCTGAGACAAATCAAGAACAGCATTTTCTGAAGATAGCTCTGTGTCAAGTTGTTTATTTTTGAAATTTTGTGATCCATTTAAAGAAATATGTTCGCTTTGGTTATTTGCATCATTTTGATTTTTATCAATTCCTGGTAGAGTTTTAATGTTATCACAAATTGAGTCTTTTTGGGGCTCTTCATCGATAATATTTACTAAACTATCTTCAAAGTGATTATTTGCTTCAACACTATTACACGCTCCGCTTTGGCTTGGTTCTGAAAATAAATTGAGCTCAATTTCAATGTTCTCCGAACGTCCCGTTTCCGAATTGCATTTAGCCTCAATAAAATTATGAATGGTGTTTTTACCTTGTGTTTTATTAAGATATTCTTCAAATAATTGTTGTGACTCAACTCTTCTGGCCTCATAGCTTGGATCATAATCCTCATTCTCAAGAAGTGCATTTTCTAATTCAAGATAATTATTTATGTAGTCTTCACTACTGATTGTTGAACCATCATGGTCTTTTTCCTCTCTAGATGCAACCTTACATATTGGAGGCCATATTCTTTTTGGGGGTGCTGGCAATCCAAGGATATTCATTATTTCAATTTCATCCTCTTCTGCCTCTATAAAATCTTTTACTTTAAAATGCATTTTAAAATTAATATCGTTAAAAAGAGCACTATGTCGATACTCGATGTAATTTGTGAACACTCTGTAGTTTCGTTTTGTGTCAATATCATCTTCATAATCGAAATCTTCTATACAAGATAGTTTCCATAAGGATGGATGAAGTGACACATTATCATGCAATGTGGAATACGGTATTGGACATTTCCTTTTTCTATTATATTGAATTCTCCATTCTTTATATTTTTTCCATTGTTTAAAGTAATGTGTTGGTGCATCAAATGTACTTAGCGAGGTTAGAGTTTCTGTTGTTTTTGTCAATGCTACTGTTCTAAGCTGTTTTGGAGCAACTTCAGCTTCATACAGAGGATCTTGTTCGGTTCTAGGCCGTTTTATTGCACGTTTTCTTGGTGATTTCTTTTGCCTGCTAATAGTTCAATATTGTAGGAATAATTTGCCAAAGTCTAATAGTCAATATAATAAATAGAATTTTAATTAAAACAAATTTCAATACTATCAAGAAAAAAACGACGATTACTGAACATTTATTATTGTTATTACGATTTATTTCTATACAACAACATACAACAGTAACTTACTTACTTTCGAGTACGCCCTTTCAATAATTTTTTCAAGCTCTCAATAAAATCATTTGATTGAGATTTGTTTATTACTGAAAGGTTTTTACTCTCACAACATCGATTTAAACAATTATTTTTAGAGAAGAAGGTAAATAGAGTACAGAGAAAGAATTTTGTTAAAGAGTAAAACATAAAGAATAGTTGAATAAAAGTAATATTGATAACAGAAAGATAATGCTGCCAATTTTGAAGGGGTATTAAGCATTTCATTCAGGCGCCAATTTTTTGTTAACGTAAAATAAAAGATTTGGTTACACAAATGGTAATAACAGTTTAAAAACACTCATTTGAAGTTACCTTTCCACCGGGATCCACAGAAGAGCAGTATTTCTAGAAATTATTTTAAAGGTCTGTGGCAAGACGTATTGCCGGAATAATGCTAGCCTTTTACTAAATTGTTTATTAAGAATAGAACATAAAAATTTAAAATATCAAAGTAGGTCCCAAGAAGCGTCCTAAGGGTCTATAATAATATTCATATTTTCTGCTTAAAATTGGAGAATATTTGGTTGAAGGTCTAAGCAACAGCAAAGTGGCCACTTTTTCTCAAAATCAAAATTGCTAGACTTTTCTCGGTTGTCTGTGTATAACGTAACAGGTTAGATATTTGCATGCGTTTCGAAACCACAGAAAAACACTATCGGTTTTATTTTATATACAATGCCCTTCAAAATAAAGGAAACTAATGGAGATGGGATAAGTAGTTACATTATGTAGTATTACCAATTCCAAGTACAAATATTAGTCACCGGAGTGTTTTCTATAAGTAACAGTAAAAAATAAATAAAGTAAATTAGAACGAAATCTGGAAAAACTAAAGGAACTGAGACAGGCCTTCACGAGGTAGTGCGTACTATTCAACAAACTATGCAGTATAAGGAATTAACCCTAGCCGCCGGTGCTTTTAACAATGTCCGTACTGAAACTATTCAAGAATCCCTTGTTGAGTTGGTCATTGGTTAGTTTTAATGCAAGTCAGACTTAGGTAGCACCTAAATTACGAAATTCGTGTGCAGAAGGATACCCCAGGGTGATGCCATCTTCCCACTACTTTGGCTCATGGCAATGAATAAAATCCTGTCCATATTGGACAGAGATAGGATTAATGTAGTTGCGTATGATGTGACAATTTTGGTTTCAGGAATGCTTTCATTCGGGATAAGTGAAATCATGAAAGGTGCCTTGGATAAAGTAAGCGCTTGGGCTACCAGCTATAGACTCAGCATTAATCCAGGCAAAACTGAATTGATGCTTTTTACCACAAAAACCAAGATACCAGCCTTTAATCCCATTGAACTAAACGGACAGATACTCTCGCTATTTTTCAGCGCGAAGTACTTGGCGGTTCTCCTTGTCCCAAAGATGGAAACTTAACCTGGAATAGCGAGTATAGCATTCTATGCCTGTATTAAAGGGGATGACCTATCTACGGCCCGCTGGTATGGTAGCCCGCGATGAGTAAAGAATACAACGTATTGAAGCTGAGTAAAATTCAACAATCTGTGGAAGTAGGAATCACTGGTGCCATGAAATTCTGTCAAACAGCTGCCCTAGACGTGCTACCCCTAGATCTGGGTAGGAATTCTTCCAAAATTGGTTGCTTTCAGACAACCTGGTTGCCGTTACGGCGGAGCTGAAGCTGATGTACAGGTCCGCATCAACAAGACTGGAGTTGCATTTAATACTCTAGTTGAGATATGTCGTAATAACAACATCTCCAGATGCACAAAACTTCGGATCTTTGAATCGAACGTAAAATCGGAAAAGTGACCTGCCAAATAACATCTAAGCTACTAGCCTTTGTCAACCGATGTCACTGCTTTAACATCCATTGGCCTGAGGTAATTACCAACGAAAACCTACATAGCCTTATAGGCTAAGATAGGATAAGCACCAGTATTCGCAGGTGGCAATGGAGAGACCACACACTAAACATCAACATCGCTCAAGAGGCTCTAGAATGTAACCCGCACGGGATCCCAAGAGGGCACCGAATTGGACGACCGCGTAAACACATGGGGAAGATCCGTCGAGAAGAAAGGCACCGAAATCAACAAATCGTGGCAATAGTTAAAAGCGTTTTACAAATTTATTTTTTGTCCATAGCTCTATTACTTTTTGTAATTGAATAATTCTTCTGGGTATACTATCTTAAAGCTCTCCTAATAAATTCAAAGGAATACTACTCCACTCTTTTTCATCCTGACCCAAATTCATTGACGCCACTTTACCAATTTCCTTTTAATGATATCCCATAAATTTCCTATAGGGTTCATATCAGGAATACTGCCATTTTGACACTATCTTTTGAAACGTCGAAAAAAAGTATGTTCGGTTTTTCGATTGTAGCTCAGCGCCATTTTCTGCTACAAAAATGTAGTAGAATAAATTATCTTTCCAACGCACACGATTCAAAAATACACCCGCACGAGACCTTAGACGATACGTGCACTACCTCTTCTCTACTTAAATTCTCGGACTTTTCTCGATTTTTCAGAAAGTGGACACCCTGTTTGAGGGACGTGCAAAAGTGTTCGAATGGACTTTAATATTTTATTGCTTAACAAATTTGTCCGTTTAGGACTTACAAATATTTTACTTATACTTATCCTTTCTACAGTTCCTAAAAAATAATATCAGTGTAATTTTCAGAGGAAGTGTCTAATAGTTTTCCTTTTAATAAAAAAATGAATAATTCGTCACTGAACGTGGTTTAAGGGGAGGTTACCGTTCATGATGTTCTAAAAATCGATTTTTTTGTTTTTACATAATTTGAATCCTTATAGTGTCTAGTATATGTAGTTAAAAGGATTTTGTAAAATCTGATGTAGTTTAGAAGTTACATGCATGCATTTAAATGAATCCTTATCGCATATTTGACCTTTTCTTTAGATGGCGTTGGTCAGTTTATCTACGGAAGGTAACAATAACAGACCAGTAAACATTAAAAACGATTTTTTATAACTTTAAACTGCTGTTTCGAGAAAAATGCATTTTTCTAGAATTTTTCAGTGCGCGGGGCGCTCTACAGCTTCAACGGATGAACCGATTGACTTTCAATTTGTTCAACCGTAAAGGAAATTTAATTCCGGGGGCCTTATTGAGGCGACTTTTTTTTATTCCGACTTAAACTTTTTTTTGCGTCCATTGAAGCTAAAAAAAACACAAAAAATTTTAAAGTATTCTTTATTTATGGGGAAATAAATTATATTAACTGCCGTTTTAATAAATATTCATTATATACCCGAAAGAAAATCCCAAAATTGACGCATTTTTCATGCCTATGAACGGTAACCTTCCCTTAATACTAACCTGCAAAGGAATATACAACGAATTTGAATTGAAAACAAAACAAAAGCAATAACTAGTGTGCTCCAAACTTTTGACCGAGAACGTATATGAAATCACAGGTCACCACGCCACACTAAGAAAAAAGTCAAACAATCAGATTTGAACCCGGGCAGATCCTAAGAAAACGCCAGATTTGCGCATTTCGAGTGGATCTGTTGAGAAAAAAGGTACCCAAATGTGCAAATTGTTGAAAGAATTTAATGCGTTAGCGCAGTAACGGATCAAGTTTTGTGTAATAGAAGTCCTACGGCTCGCAAGAGGTTAAAGAAGACAAACGGAGAGAAAATAAAATTGTTTTAGTCTTTCGTCACTCCCGTAAAATTTTAGAAATCGAAATTAAGTCGTTTTTTCGCCAATTCCTCATTCAGAATCACGATGCAACCATTTTTTTATTGTAAAAAAATATTAAAATTTCACTTTCACTTAAACCTAGTTTTGCCTTCCCGTGAAGAGTCGGGAATAATTTATTCCAGAGCTCTTCACGTACAAAATGAGAGCAGGGTATTTGTTGCATTACTATTACAGTAAAGCCTCCTAATTGGGGCACTCGGTAATCGGGACAACTTCCCGCCCTTAGAATTTTCACATAAAACACCCTCGATAATCGGGACAGCTCTTAATTGGGACAGTAAATTCCATTATTTTTATAGCTACCTAGAACCTCTTAAATTGGGACGCACCTCTGAAATGGGACACTAAGCACAAAATATCAAAAATTATGACTTCGCTAATTGGGACACTTGAATTTTAGGACAAGGCATATCGGCATACCTAGCACTCTTATTAGCTTAACATGTGATCATTTTATTTTTCATCTTTGGATAAGCCAGTCTGAATCGTTGCGTGGTTTAGTGAATAGTCTTTTGCAAGCAAACATATCTTTATAAAAAAAATACGAGCAAACGTGTTACTACTTGAAGTGGATTGGTTGTTTGTTATTATCTAAAGGAAATTCAAATACACTAAATGGATATGTTTTAATTTTGCTTTAAAGCATGAGTAAACAGTATAAAGAAGCAGACTTTTCCAACAAATTAGATGTCCTTAAAGTTTACGAGGAGAAAAAACTAAGCGTGCGGAAACTAGCAGAAAAGTTTGATATAAGCAAAAGTCAGGTCTAGCGTAATCTTAAATCAAAGGAAGATATCAGGCAACGGTTGGAAGAGTATGGCCCTATTGTTAGAAAACGTTTAAAGTTGTTTGGCATAGAAACAACATTGGATAGTCGTGTGTTTGAATGGTTCTCTCTTGCTATTGCGAAAAATGTTCCTGTTACCAGTCCTATTCTTCAAGCGAAAACTGTGAAAGTTGCTGAAAAGTTAAATCTTGATAATTTCCAAGCGTCAAATGACTGGCTTGAAAAATTTAAAGCGCATTATAAGGGGATGATCTAGATATGAAGTGCGTTAATTCTTTCAAGGCTTCAATTCAAAAACTTCGCGTAGGCTACACCCCCGACAACATCTACACTTTAGATGTGGCGGGATTATTTTTCAGGGCAACACAATCCAAATCTTTGGTATTAAAAAATTTAAAGTGTATTGGGGGAAAGCAATCTAAAGAAAAATTAACTGCCGCTCTTGTGCAGTGCTTCTGGAAAGAAAGATTGTTGATTGGAAAAGCGGAAAAACCGCGCGCTTTTAAAAACATAAATGTTTAAAATCACCTGAATATATTAGCGGAATAACTCCAAGGCTTGGATGACCTCTGTCATTTTTATTAATTATCTTGAAACTTTTGACAAGGTACCGGCAAGGCACAAGGCAAAATCGAAAAGTGCTCTTATTTTTGGACAATGCTGCCTGTCAAACAAACAAACTGAACATCCTATGGTTTGGAATGCATCGCTTGATTCCTCATAGCTTCAAAAACATCAAACCAACTAACACCAATTGGTTCAATAATGACTGTTTCTCAGCCATTAAAAATAAGGAAGCAGTCTTCCAGGCATATAAATTGTGCCCTTCAGAGGAATTGAGACGTTTCTATAGAGATGCGCGGAATATTTGCAATTCAGTAATTAGTCGGGCAAACTTCAATTTCGACCAAAGCATCAGGCGGAAGGTATTTTCTACTCAAAAGGGTAGTAAGCGCTTTTGGTCTCTAGTAAAAGCCGTAAAGAACAATTTCACCACTCATTTATATTGGGAATGTTTTTACTGACTCATTGGACAAGGCTGAAATGCTACACAAGTCAATCGAGAACGCAGGTTTATATCATTAAACTACAAAATTTTTATGGTCCTCGCTTGGGGCAGAGCAAATCGTCTTTCGTTTAAGGGGTTATATACAAAGTTGGGGCTCAAAAAATCGAAATTTTTTTATTGCATATTCTGAAAGTACATACGAGATTTCAAATGACAGCCGTTCGCAGTGCGCTAGTTCCATCCATAAGCACTTGGCGAGCGGCGTCCAAAAACTTTAAACGCGATGAGCTTGGAATAGAGTTTTTTAAAAAATACTGTTGCGGTGAACTTGATATCTCAAAAACTTTTCAACCGATTTTCATAATTTTTTTTTAAATTGTTCATATTTACAATCTCGAGTATTTGAACGGTTCCTTTTTCATGTAAAAATTTTCGATTGTTTGCAATGAATTTTTGTTTAGAATTTTGAACACCTCAAAAATCGATTTTTTTGTCAACATGGTTTTTTTATTGGAAAACAATTTTTTTTTCGGAAACGAACCGTTCAAGTACACCACATTACATTTTCCTTCAATAATTTTTTTACTCTTTTGATTTCAGTTAAGCGGTTCGCCTTGGAGAGTGTTCACCGCAAGCCTCTGCCAAAAAAAACGTGCTTCGGGGGAGGGGCCATAACTCCGACAATTTTTAATATTTTTTTATAATTCAACTTGTTTTTTTTTCTTCGATAGTACTACCAACAAATTGTCTTTCGCTTTTTCTAATAAAATTTTGCATAAAACCCTTAAAAAAATCACCAACTTAGCTCACTTTTTCCCCTCAACTTTGTATATAACCCCTTAATGCATCCAAAACTCAATGCTGTTTAATGTCCCTTAAAAAAACGTCCAGTTCACCCCTAACCCATTTCAGTCGACGGAGTGAATATACCCAATTCGCCCTCCCTCTTAACTAGACTGATCATATGTTTGCAATCGCTAAAAGTGCGATGAAATGCTTGGTTTTTCTACAGGGATGTAAGAAATATTTTACCCCATCTGTCTTAGCGCTGATCTACAAGTCCCACATTAGGCCTACACTTGAATATAATTCCCATATTTGGACAGGTGCCGAAAACACCGCATTGTCCGTCTTAGACTTCCAGCGTAGGGCTCGAGCTCTGAGGTCTTTGACTTTCTGGAGCATCGGCGGAATGTCGGTTGTCTCTCACTCTTCTATCGCTATTTCCATGATTATTGTTCTAACGAAATTGCTAGCCTGATTCCTTGTTGACACATCGCAACGCGCGATACAAGAGCTACAAGTCGCTCCCACCCCTATACTCTCCAGGTCAAATTTCGGGAACATTTTCTAAGCAGAAAAACACGAATGTGGAACAGCTTACCATCTTCTATTTTTCCCTCGCCATATGAGCCCGAAACTTTCAAACGGGGCGTACATCGACACCTCCTTCACTCAACCTCCTAATCCATTTCCTTCATTCGGTATTTATTTTCTGCTAAGGCTGTGCTTTAGCATCATAGAGCATTCCCTGAGCTTTGGTAACATCATATACAGAGTTTTTCAGATCTGACTTGCCAAAATGAGTGGGGTGATAGATCTCAATTAGATAAACAAAAAATTGTATGGCAGGCCCCCCGCCTGCCATAAAATTTTTTGTTTATTTAATTGAGATAATCTGAACCGTTTGGGAGTTACAGGGTGATTCATAAATTTCTCTTTACTCTTTTATTTTTATATCTTGATCTACCCAACACAGCCACATCAAACAAACGTTAAAGAACAACTATCCTAATGGCAAATCCAAAAATGTCAACACTACTGATCTAACTCCTACCATTGCACGTACAATCACTTTTAACTGGTTTGGAAATTGTTTAAAGAAACAAAATTTTTAAGATAAAAGGTCGAAAATGTTTGTTTTGGGTTAACAGGTAATTAATTTTAATTATTGCTGCAAAAAGGTTATAAAAAAAGTGTTAGCCAGGATTCACACCCTTGTATCCTGGCGTTCTGTTATTCGTACCTGATGGAAATTTTGCTACATATATATATATATTTTTGGTCAGTCAGCAAGAATACCTATCATATTTGAAAAACAAATCAATAAGTATGGGTGTTTTTAAGCAAAAATTATTAAAAAAATGGTAGAATTATCATTTGAGGAATACGCGGATATTATTTACATATATGGTGTAGTAGACGAAAAGGAGAGAGCGACTGTACTGGAATATCAAAGGAGATTCACTAACCGGCGAGCACCTCAAAGAGGGGTATTTAGACGGACTTTCCAAAGGTTAAGAGAAACAGGAAGTGTAACTTCACACGACATGGAAACACGACTCGAAACTTGGGGAACTTCTGCCGACGTCGAGCACCAAATAATCACCATCGTGACGCAGGACCCTGAGACGAGCACGAAACGAGTCGCAAGGCGATTAGGAGTGTCGTCATCTAAAGGAGTGTCGGCGTAAAATTTAAATGAAAATTGAAATTTGTTGCACGCAGTGGGCCCGTTCAGTAACGTGAGATTTTGGGCTACGTTCAGTTACGTTGTTTGACGTTTATAATGATTGTTTTGACCGTTTTTTCCGTACTCCTCATAAGCCAAAACTGCCGCGCAAGCCACTTTAATTATTCTTTTTAATTTACTTTTTAAATTTTTGCAATTGTTAATAAAATTAAACCAAAACAACACAACTGTCAGAATTTTATTTCCAGAATGACAGTTATTTACGCGTCTCGTGTTGCCGTCATTGTGTGTTCACGGGCTTACTTGTTGCCGTTTTTTACGTCGTAAAATATTGCGTTGCTCGCACTGTGTTTCGGCCTATATGGTCCCGGTCAGATGAATCTGAAGCTAAAACATACAATTTGGGAAACAACTGCCATCTAAAGGTGAAAACTAAACACACTTTTAGCTGTTAAAAACACAGTACCGCGTTTTGGCTAAATATTTAGCGACGAAATTTCGCAGCGAAATTTCTATACAAAATTTAGCCGCTAAATGAACACAATAGCTGCATTTTTTTGCCGAAGATCCAAATCCCGACGCAAAAAAACGATCTGGATCTTCTCAAAAGTATCATTTTAAAAGTTGGTAATACTGAAGGTTATTTATCGAGTTGACACTTGACAGCTGCTGTCTTTTAAGCTTAAAAAAATACCCAAAGCTTATCCTTTTTAACGAAAAAAATGGAATAATCTTACTTTGGCCTATAGACGGAATCATTCCTTTTTTGTGACTTTTTAGTGCAAAGGTTTCGACGACATTGAAGTGAAGAGATAGATATGATCGAAATGATAATTCAGCTCTTCTTCAGCCGTTGAATAATAAATTAAGAGCCCAGAGCAAAGACAGTTCTATTTCTCATTAGTATATAAAAACTAATATTTTATGATTTTTTAGGAAGATTAAGTTATTAATACCAATGAATTGAGATGAAGAACATGCCAAATAGATAGAAAGTTCTCGTTGCAATGCAGTTCAGTTAAAATAGTTATTTAACCAATTAAGCTTTTCTATAGTAAAGAGTAACAGACTTTGTAGAAGTTTCCTGAGAAAACTACGGGAACAGTGATTTACTAAACAAAACATCATTAGGTGGCCGGATGAGTCACATTAGCAATGAAAACAGAATCGCCACGAAGAAGACAGTCAGAAAAGTGAAAGAAAGCACTGTGCAAGCGGCAACTTTTAAATTGTTTGGGAATTTCCTTCAATCGAGATGTTTACGAGCCGCATAAATCACTCCAGAGATGAGACATTCGCTGCCGTGTTATGGTCGCTGTAATTTGTGCACAAGCACATTAGTTCTCCATCTCATAATTAGATGTCTTATCTTGGTTGACTTGTACAAAATAACCTAGTTGCTCACCTCACAACTAGATGGCTTTAACCATGAAAATAGTTCCCCCCAACCCCGCTCAGAGAAAAGAAATTTTTTCTAATTGAATGTAACGGCACGCATTCTGTTCAGCACCGTTTTGCATTCAAATACATTCAAAATTATCTGACGAAAACCAGTTCTGTCAGGAACATCTGGTTTCGAACAGGACAATGATACGGGAGTAGCGGCAAGAGTGCGATGGTGTGTGTGCAATTGGGAGAAAAAGAAGAACGAATGACGCGGTGAGGGTGATTAGTGAATGAGTTTGGGAACGGGGCAGTCGATGCACGAGAAACTACCCTCTAACGAAGATATCCTCAGAAAACTTTTGCTAACTTTACGTGCATAAGGTCAAACAAATAACATTCTATCGCGAGTGGATTTTTTTGTAGAAGGACAATAGTGTCCATGAATAATTTAGTTCCTTTCTTGGTTGAGACTCGTACAGTGAACATATAATATTGTAAGATAGATTCACTAGTCCCATAAGTTTAAGGACAAGTAAGAAGGGGCACGCATAGAAGCATAAGTATCTGAAACGTAACCGAAGAACTAAGAAAAATACAACAGAGATAAAATGTTAACAAGGGAGCTCAAACCTAATTATATCTAAATCTTAATTAAGATTTCTTTATTAAAAATGTTTATTCTTTTTCCTTCTTAATTATAATAAATATATAAATTATTGGTAATTATAATAGTTATAGTGCAGTTAGCTGATAGCTTAAGATATCTGCTATATTTTCTATATTTTAAGTGTACATTTTCCCATTAGGTATTAAGGTTTCCTGTAACGGTTGAATTCTTGTCATTTCAGAATATATAGGTAATTTTGATCATAGTGATACTCAGCAAGGTACCTCTGGGTAAGGAAGCGGGGGCATAAATTTTGTTGTTATTCTTTCTGAATAATTTCCCACTACTGTCGGAAGAGTGCGCACTTTCCCCGCAGCGTTGGTTTTTGTTTCTTTTTTTTTACGTTCAGATTTGATTTAGCATGAATGATAGTGACTCAACCCCCAACTCTGAGACCATGATAAAGTGTATTATTTTTTTCTCCCTACCCTGAAGTATATTATTGAACATAAAATTAAACCTAAAGGAATGGTAGTGCTTAGATCATCTTCTTTCCATCGTAAGCTAAGAGCTAGTTATAGTTTAATCTATATTTGTTGTGCTTTAATGATGCTTTGAATTGTTTATATATATATATATTTCATAGGTGAATTGTTTAGCTGTATTATTATTAAGCTCTGTTAGAATTCATCAGAGCCTCGTTGCAAAGAGGTAAAATAAAGGCCCTAACCTTCTATTAGTTGTCCGTGCGCTCTCCTGCGTGAGAGGAAACTCTATTTTTACCTATAAATAAAAGTAGAATTTTACATGGGCCGTAAGTAGTTGTTTCTCGATCACTCTCTCTCCTCGTCGTCCTTCTTAGGGCGGTCATGGCACCGATGGGTGGGGTCCTCGTCATGAGATGAGTGGCTCTCTCTTTCTTTCGTTACAGGTGAACGGACATTCAGAGATACCACCAGAACCCCCCAACGATCTCCGGTAGTTCTCCCTCCTTTTTTTTGTTTTTTTCCATTTATCGTTTTTTTTCTTCTTTTCAGATTTAGTTTTTTTTCTCATTTCCTTTCGGTTTCTTTTGTAAAATCATTTAGCAGTTTTGGTTTTTTTTCCTTTCTTCATCTTTATAAATTTTTTTCGGTCTGGTTCCGTCCCACCTATCCCCATCCTTCGGCATGAATTCTTTTCTATTGTTGCGACCATGAGTAGAGATGGCATATCTTTTGAACCCCCCCCCCCCCCCCCACTTCTCTGCTGCAATAGCTAGCCTACCAGCATGCCATGCCAGCTTCTGCGGACAGATGACTGTCCGGGGGAGGCGGTGATCCTAAGTGTCATCAGCTGATGTTCAGCGGATGACATACAGAGTCATGGCCTGCCTTGGGCAGATAGATGGCCGCAGGGTTGGTTCAAGCTTCGCAACAGCCGTCATCATTGTTAATGCCCCGATATGTCACTTCAACTTGCTAATTGTTTCTTATTTCAGATCAAATGACAGTCATTAACATCAACTTCTCAAAACAAAATAAAACCTCTTTGGGTGAAATTTGTGACTAATTTTCGGATCTCTAAAGATCCGGATCCAAGATCTGCATATCCAAACAGATCTTGAGTTATTGTTGTGATTCCGTGTTAAAGCATGATTTGGATCATAACATCTATATAGATCTTGTTCAAAAAAACACGGCTAATACGGGGCTTGAAATACACACGGGGAACTAAAAATTTTTCAGTAAATTGTTATTCATTTTTATTTATTTTTATGATTTCTTGTAAATGCACTGATCTTTGCACAGAAATTTACTTCTGACAGTTCTTCAGGTGCCACCAATTTACCCAGAAAACTCTGTTAACTTTCTTATTTTCATCCAGTCCACCAGAAGAACGATTTTTACTTAATTTTTACCCACGTTTTACACATAAGAGTAAACAGACCGACCTATTGCAATGACATAATTTTACCCCACTCCCAGGCTTATTTAGCAATCGCTGGTTATTACTTTTGCTCATACGGGAGCAGACCTAATGACAAAACAAAAAATAATAAAATAATTTTCAAATTAGAGAAAACATTGGAATGTTTTTTGCCTTCTTTAGAAGAAAAAAGAGCGCATGTATAGTAACATTTCTAATTAACTCGTTTATTTAGTTTGATAAACCCAAAAAGGCATGTATTTCCTAACAAAAGAAGAAATAAGAAAGGAATAAAAATATAAACCCTTTGCACTTCGAATATATTTTGATTCAGTTGTGTTTCACCTAAAGAGTAAAAGATGAATTCACACTGCGCATGCTAGAGATAGAACTGCGCATTTTACATTGTGACGCAAATTTCTCATGCTCCTAGAACGCTCATAATTAAGTCTAGGAATACATTACAAGAATGATCCGTAGTGAAGCCTATGAAGTGCAAAGGGTTTTTTGTTAATGTTTTACAAGGGAAAATTACAAAAAAAAAATTGTACGCATGCTTAGAATAACATTGTTACCTACCCTTCTTCAGCTTGCATTAAACCGTTATCCATTCCGGAAATTATTTTCTCAATACATTCTTGTATGTGGTCTACCCTACGTGAATAAATCTTTGCAGCACTCAAAATCAAGTGGCCAGCCTCTGACAAAGCAATATCTTCTGGGCAGTCAAGGAACATGCGTAAATACTAAAAATAATATTAGTCACAATAATTGTTAATAGTGAAGACAAGAAAAAAACTTACGGAAGGTATTTTTAAATTAAAATCAACACAAATATCAGGCCTTTCGGCAATTTCAAGCAGAAGCAACACAATATTCCTGTGAGAAACATTCTCACGGAGCTCCCTTATTAATTTGCCAACCTTGGTGTTGGAGTTTACCAGTGCAGATGAACCTGTAACGATTTGTTTTTTTGATAAACAGTCAATATAAAAAATTTCAAAATGTATTTACTGCTGTTTTCAACATTAGCCCGCTGAGCGTTTTCTTCTGGAGCTCCAACTCTTCTTGACTGCATTTTATTGATAAAATGTTTCTAGTAATTCTACTATGCTAAATTTATAACAATGAGTTTCAAACTGTTATTAAATACCAATTTAGCACGCATATAAAACAATAAAATATCAAATACTTTTCGACTCGGTTCCAAAAATAGCCAAAAATTTTATCCGGAAAATGTTTTAGTTAATACCACATAAATATGGTGGTCCATGCGACACGACACTATTGCTGAAAAATGAGTCTTTTCTCTCCATTATTTGATCACTACTAATCTGCGTGCACTCAGTTATACTAGAATATGGAAATTGGCCCAGAATTTACTATAAATATTACATCCAATATATAAAATTTGGAATAAATAGTTTTTGATATCCACCACAAATTATAGTCGCAAAAACAACGCCACTGTGAATACCTCCGCAAACATGGACCTATTATTTTCACCTGTGTCCAACATTAAATTAATATTAAATTAAAAACATTACTAATTTTCGTATTATATGAGAAATCCGCCGGTATTTGTTTAATTACGGAAATTCAGTATTTCTGTCATATTTACAAACAGTAAATTGTCAAAACTTACGTAAAATGGTTGACGGATTAATGATGCCAAGTTTCATGTCGACGCACGCGTGTTAACTTCTGTGGAATGTGATGTGATATAGCAAAGGCACTCAATCAGTTTTCTTGTGTTTGATCCTCATCGTCTTTGCTTGCAGTGGGCGTTAAATTAAAGATTATGAACGCCTCGTAGGCGTTTAGAACTAAAACAAATTTAATACATATTTTAATAAAACACGAAGAATAATGAATTTTCTGCCGGTCCTGCTGCGAATTAATTCTGCTTATTCATAAATTTAATGGCCTCCTTACACATTTTATTTAACTTTGTTAGATCTTACAACAATCTCAAGACATACCTACCACCCGCTGCTCACTCTTTTTATTTAGTTAACAAAATACGCAAATATGTTTATAAAGCTATTTGTGAGTAGAATAAATAATTATAATAATTTAAATATTAAATTTTTTGTATGTTTTTGACTCGAGAAAAAATCAATATTTTTATTAGGCACCTACTCTCCTGCAAAGAACTTCCTTATCGACGTAAACAAATGAAATGTCAAATGCTTGTTGAATGTTGATTA
Source organism: Leptarthrus brevirostris (assembly GCA_964036015.1). Classification (NCBI taxonomy): domain Eukaryota; kingdom Metazoa; phylum Arthropoda; class Insecta; order Diptera; family Asilidae; genus Leptarthrus; species Leptarthrus brevirostris. The sequence continues at coordinate 23,011,367 of OZ038371.1, forward strand.
AACTTGAGAACGAGTCGGAACGTTTTATTTCTGGTAGGTAGTGAGTGATTGAGTGATTGTTTATTATTTACGTGAGTTATTTATTTTTCACTTTCAAAATTTCTGTATCGACATTTAAAAGGCGGCTAGAAACTAGAAAACTCTCGGGCTTAGCTAGCCAAGGAGCCAAGTTACATTCATTAGTTAAAGTTACGGCAAAAAATATCTGATGTTTTTGTGGCTCATTCTGGCGTTCCCCAGGGCAGTCATCTGGGTCCATTGCTATTCATCTTATCTATTGATGATATTTCGTATTTGCTTCAAAGATGTAAAATTCTTATATATGCTGACGATATTAAGATTTTCCTCCCAATCAAATCTGCTGCTGATTGTGAGATTTTGCAATCAGAGTTGCACATTTTCTATGAGTGGTGCTGCAACAACAATCTTAAGCTGAACATTGAGAAATGTCAGATTATGTCCTTCTCGAGGTCTCGCAGCTTCCGTACTTTTCAGTACATGTTTGAGGGTACTGGTATAAAAGGGTGGAAAGGGTGAGGGACTTGGTCTTGATGTTAAATTGAACTTCATCTCCTATATTAATAACCTCGTTGATAGAGCAAACTCTATGCTGGGATTTATTCTTCGGTGGTCCAAGGAATTTCCCAGCCCTCAAACAAGACTCCATCTTTATACGTCCCTGGTTAGACCCCTGCTTGATTATGCTAGTCAGGTTTGGTCTCCGTTTTACGCGTCCCATATTAAACGTATCGAGTCCGTCCAGTGCAGATTTGTGCAATCGGCCCTGCCTTCTCTGCCTTGGAATGACCCTCTTATTCTACCACCTTATGAGGAGCGTTTGGGGTTACTGTAACTTGTTACACTCGAGAAGCGATGATGGGTTGCTAATTTGATATATTTTTTTTTAGATAATATATAAGAACGAATAACCTATTTGTTTTCTTATTTCCCTTTCAGATTCGGCTGCTATAAAATGAGCCTCGAGCGTGATCCTACGGTAACAACACTATTAAGAGCAGCACGGGACGCTGACGAGCACTAATTAAAAATTGTATTAAAAAACATATTAAATGATGGAATTACCAAAAAGGCCTTAAATTCAACAGATAAAAGTGGAAGGGTAAGTTTAAGTAGCAATAAATTATTAATTTTACGACTTTGACAAGTTTTAATAGATAATTTCTAACCTATGACACATGAGCTAGATTTAACCTATGGGCATAACTCTTCGAGGCTACTACATAACATAGCTCAATTTCTTTTTAGACATGTATTTCACGGAGCTATAATATTATTGTATTAATAGATAGAATGTTCCTGATGGTATAGAGTTTTATGCAATTTCAGTCAACAACTATTATTTATTCACAGTGTTATTTTTAGTATTAAAAAAGAATTTTCTTAACAAAATTAACATCGCCCAGCGTGATTAACAAATCAAAGTTTAATTATTCAATGGTCTCAGAATGTCTTGACTGGAACCTTTGGTAGCAGAAAGTTAACTCACAAAGTAGTGATTGACTATGGTGTGCACATCAATAAATCGCTGACTCCGCGATCACGTTGTCAGCACATGACTCTATGACTATCACATTAAACTCACGGGCGATTGATCGATGAACTGCTGATTTGTCTGCTGAGGGTGAATGCTGCGCGAAGCTTCCCGAGCTTTTATTTATTCCTAGCAAGAATAATGGGATAAATATTCCTCCGGCTATCGTTCTAACGAAATTGCTACCCTTGTGAACGTGTTAAATGTGAAATGATGAACGGTTTTTCATCTTCTGCTTTTTTCCGCGTCATATGAACCCAAAACTTCCAAACGTACCTCCTTCACTCAACCACATAATTAGGTTCCCTCTCCAAAGCTATGCTATATGGCACTATAGAGCATCCCCTGAGCCTTGGCATTATCATAAAATAAATAAATAAAAGTAGAGGCTAGGAAAAATTGTCTGAATGTTTTAAAATCAACTCCAAAGTTCATTACTTTTAAAATTAACTTCTCGTCTTATTAAGAGACATTTTTCCTGGAGATTTCGACAAAAGATCAGGTAGCATAAAAATAGAACATCTCTTTAAAGACTTGTTATACTTTTGAGATATGTGGTTTCTGGCTCAGATAACGATAGACTAGAACAGAGTCAAAATACAGTTTAAAGCTTCGTCATAAAGAAAAGATATTCGGATGAAAACGCATCCCACAGTAAAGTAAAAGCTAGCACTTTTATTAAAGTTGACGAAAAGGGAAAATTTCAATCATAAATGCAGATGTTCTCAACATAAAAATTTGCCGATGACATTCAAAACCAAATTGTGGCTGCACATCTCCAACCTGAAGTTAGCAACTTTATATACTACCGAAACGTTAAAAGGTGCACAGCTAAAAAATAATCAAATTAGTTTCACTTTCAGAACTTCTAGCTGGTTTCGTCCTTCTTTTTCCTGTACCTGCCTGAAACGATTCTTTATTACTTATTTCATTCTGCGACTGTTTTCCAATTCTCTTACACTACTCGCGAAATATAGTAGCAAATTAACTATTATGGCGGTCAGAAATGCATTAAAGTTTCTGTACTGTGGTACTTGAGGACTGTGTAGCCCGCATTAATTCTGACCTTGATAGTATATGTACATGGTCCCATTATAATCGATTGCAGCTTAACGCTAGGAAATCGCAACTTATCATCTTCTCCAACAGTGTAATTGATCCGTCTAATATTCCGTCGGTGGTCTTAAACGGGTATTCGCTACCAGTTCTAGAAAAAGTTAAGAATCTCGGGATTACTATGAATCAACATATGAAGTGCTGTGACAATACTAATAGGAAGCTTAGCATTATTTATGGTGGCCTTCGTAGGCTGTGGCTCTCGGCGCGCATTTTACCCGTTAACACACGTTTAAGATTAGTTAAGGTGTTAATTATGCCCCATTTTACCTTTGGTAGTATGATCTTCCCGAAGCTGGATAGCATCTGCGCGCGTAAAATAGAAGTTGCTTTCAACGACTGCATTCGATTTGTCTTCGGACTACGGAGGTACGATCATGTTTCACCGTTTCGGATGAAAGTGCTGGGTTGCACACTATCTTCATTTCTAAAGCTAAGGGCTCTTGCTTTCTTGTACAATCTGCTTCATTCTAATAAACCGGAATACCTTAGAGTTTTCTTTAACTTCACAGCATCTCAGCGTAACAGAAATCTTTTAATACCACGTTTCTACAGATCGGTCATGGAAGATTCCTATCCTGTCCAAATTATTCGCCTCTGGAACAGTCTTCCACTTAACATCCAAACATCGGGCACCATCAGCAACTTCAAGGCACTCGTTAAAGATCATTTTTTATAATTCTTATCATCAGATCGTTGTATGGAATCATCAGTAGGTAATTGCTTTGTATTTAATTTCATTTTCTTAATTATTTAATCTAATCTTAATCTTAATTTTATTTTATTTTCGTACTCTTCTCATTAATTTTCATACATCTACACCAGTTTTGAATTAGTACGTAGAAAAGATTGTTAATCTTGTGTACTGTAACCAGCAATAAAATGTATTATTATTATTATTATTATTATTGAATTAAGGAAAGGCGCACAGGGTTTTTAACCATTTGTTCATCTACGCCAGTGCCGTAACCAAAGAGGGGCCTAGGGAGACTGAGACCCCCCCACTCCAATATTTTAGGAGAGGTATTATTATTAATGTTTTCACCGGAAAAGTAATCTCAGTCAAACCGGTGGCTTGCGTACCGAAGGTTTCTTACAATGCTAAAAGAAATAACAGTTTAATTTTTTTTTAATCATAAATGACTGCAACTTCGTTTTATTGTTCTTGTAATATGCAGATGTGTGTATGAAAATAGCAATGTCATCATCAAACCCTAAAATTTTAAGAATTTCTCAATTTTATCCACTTCGGGATTTAAATAACATCTTCCTGTTCTCGTAGCAACTAAAAACTAAAGAGCATTGGCAACACTTAATAGTCGAAATTATTTTGTGATTCCCTTAAATTATAACAAAACGCCGTTTTTATTACTTGCTTTTCTTTAACTCACAATGTTACTTTTTTCAGAATATTTGTCTTCAAATCTTACAGCTACTGTTTAACACTGACCCTGCATCCGGATATAAGTAATTGATGAACTTTTGCTTAGTTACTAAGGATAGATGACGATACAATATACCATCTTTACTTTTGCGAAGATTTCCACGTAGGAGGCAGGGGAGGGGGGGGGGCGCACATCGGCTGCCCCTAAATATTGCTCGGATTTGGGGCTAATGAGCAAGAAATCGAAACTAATCGTTAAGAGATGAATTTTTAATGGTTGATTATTTGTTGATTTATTTATTTAAGCTTAATACAAGCTATTCCATAAAAATACAAGCTATAACTTAATACTAATTCTACAAACTACAATAAATGATGAGTAATAATAAATAAATAAAAAGTATAAGCTACAATCTGAGCTATAAATACAGTAGATACTGGCAGAAGGCGTAAGGAAGAAGAATCAAGGTAGGCGATCAGGATCAAGATGGGCGGGGTGAAAATATAAGGCTTTGTGAAGGGATGATTTACTCAGATGGTAGTCAAAAGAGGAAAGATCGTTGACTTTTCGTAACATCCTGGTAATTGGCTCGCTTTGACCGTAGTTTGTGCGATGACGGTTTAGTCGGAAAAGGGGAGTGGACCTAAGGTTACGGAGATTGGTATAGATGGGTAAAGATTGCAGGATTGAAGGGCATTCTATGGCACCAGTTAATAATTGATAAATGAAAATAATGTCGGAAACATCACGACGTTTACTTAGTTTTCTAAGTCGATCAGTTTCAGACGGTTTTCATATTGTGGAAGGTTGAATCTGTCAGCCCACGGAAGATCACGTAGAGCGAAGCGAATAAACATACGCTGGACAGATTCAATCCTATTAACGTGAGTTGTTTGTGTAGGTGAGCATTCATGGCTGGCATATTCAAGGAGAGGTCTAACGAAGAAGACGTAGAGAGATTTGGAAACATAAGGATTGGAGAACTCTCTAGACCAGCGCTTCACAAACCCTAGCGCGGAGTTAGCTCTGTTAATTATGCTGTCAATGTGGGAATGGAAATTGAGTTCACTATCACAGATTATTCCTAAGTCACACAAAGAGGTAACGATAGGGACTGGCACGTCGATTAACATATAGACTCTCGGGGTGGTGGTAAGACGCTTGCGGGAATAAGATATGGACTGCAATTTGGAGACATTGAGCTCTAGAAAGTTTTTCATGCACCATGTGAATGTATCGTGGTATTTTTGCAGGAGAAGAGAGTCGGTTGTGCAGGAGATATGTTTGATTATTTTCATGTCATCAGTATAAATGGACAGCTCTGAGTGTTTGATGACACATTCAACATCATTTATTGTAAGGATAAAAATCAATGGCACACTTTTTCAGAACGATGGCCGGAATGCCATCTGGAACTAGGTGAAAGTCGTCCTCAAGCCCATTAATACTGGCTGCGATTAGTTCAGGGTCAGGGTCAAAATATGTACAAAATAGTTAAGGTCGTATTATAGAGAATTGTCGCTGAAAGATTTACTGAAGAAGTGTGCAAAGAGGTTAGCGATAACCTTATGATCAGACGAAGAGGTATTCTCGAGCTTTCGAGTGGAAGGGTAACCATTGGATTTCTTCTTGGAATTAATAAAGTTATAAAAACGCTTGGGGTCGGATATGAGGCTAGTTTCCATCCGTTGGATGTACTCATGGTAGAGGGTATCACAACGTTCAGAAGAAGAGGTATAAGCAGATAGGAAGAATAGTCAGACTCAGTCTGGGTTAAAAGAAAAGTTTGCCAACGTTTATTTCTCCTGTTGCGAAGAGAGCGTAATTCTTTGTCGTACCATACGGGAGATAAGGAGTAGTTTTTACGAGGAAGACGAGGGATAGATTGTGTAAGACAAGCGTGTATTTCCGAATAGAACGCCTCTAAAGCAACGTCAATTGGGAGATGTTCAGGGATATCGCCAAATATTAGAGTTGAGGAGCAAGTGATTTAATTTGTCAAAGTCGCCTTTACGAAAATTGAAGGATAAAGAAGACTCGGAGCTTGAAACGGAATGAGGGTGCTCGTAGGAGAAAACGAGGAACAAGCGAGGATGGTGACGGTCGAGTAAGGAGAGAAGATGGTTGCTTTCTGCGACAGCCGAGTTAACTGGGTCTGAAGAAAAGATTAAAGATTATGAGAACCCCGCGACCTGGTGGATCATTGGTGACTATACAACCGTCAGCACAGAAAATGGTAGGAGGGAATAGTTCGTTGTCGAGAATTCCTGGTGTTAGATTGCTTTCAGTTAAGGTAAAGATGTCGTGCAAAAATTTGTGGGAGTTAAGGAAAATATTGGATCTGTTTGTACGAAGTCCTCTTACGTTCTGGTAATAGACTAACAAGCTGTTGGGGAGAGTTACTTGAACGGAGACCGCAGGTGCATTAGGTGGAAAGTCAGAAATAGAGAAAGCAGGGGGGGGGGGTTAGTTTTGATTTTAAATTAACCTTTTTTGTTCGTTACATTACTAAGTAAATGGAGTTTTTTTCTTAAATAAAACAAGAAAACAAAAGGAATTATATATTTACTGACTTTCATATTTATGCTTACAGCACTGTAGTTACATAATTGTGATTTATTAACTCTAATCAAAGAAAGTCTGTATTCAAAATTCTTCATATCTTTTTACGTTAAGATAATTATTAAATATTTGATATTAACAAGAATATAAAAGGAAGCTTTCCTGTGTTCGTTCAGAATTACAAAAAAATTGAGGAACGAGAAATGTTTACGTTGTGGTTTTAATTGCATATATCTCTAAACATAACATGAATTACTTTACCATAACTTTAAAGATAACACGAAAACATTAAGAATTAAGATATAAATTTATTTCAACAATTCATATGTTACAATAAACTATGCAGAAATTTAAGAACATAAGTAATTGAAGTACTTTTACTTCTGGATTTCATTTTTGAACTTATTGCTTTTTCCAGTTAGTGAAAATTGCCGCTTCCCATTAACTAAAGGCTTAGCGATCTGCTTTTAGTATAAGGAATTATTGTGAAATCTTTATAAATAGATATAAGCTTTGTGTATTCTCAAACTATGTTCTTTAATATATATATATATATATATATATATATATATATATATATATATTACATATTCTGTATATTTTCGTTGAATAGTGAAGAAGATGATATTGAATTCTTTACTGGTTCATTGAATAATCACATTCTTTTTGAATTAGGGGTACCAAAACAAATTGCAATTTAGGTATAAGCTACCGACAGTAAATAATTCACAGCCTGAAATTAAATCTACAGTATATCCTCCGCATCAAAGCATTAAATTTGTCTTTAGAACGTTATTTCTTGCAAAGTTGTTTACGTAACAGTTTTTTTCTCAGGTATCATTGCCAAAGCACTTGGCGACAGGAGGCCGGCTTAATTGGGACTCTCTTTAGGCTCAAATTTGTGTCTACATCTCCTTGGCAAGTCGAAGGCATCTATTCGCACGTTTTATTTCATAGGTTGATATGGAATGGGCAATCTCTGGCAATCAAATTAAGCAGCTTGACAAAAAATTTTCTGACTCGAACATCACGCAACATTCAAAAGGGGATAAAACCGAAAGTCTAGGGGAAGCTAATAAACGGATTTTAATCGGGCTCTTAGAAACCTCTTGCTAGATTTGAGGAACATAAAGTTAACAACGTGCTAGAGAGGGAGGACATATATACAGACCAAGTTTACAGTACCTTGGCATTTTTTTATGTGTTCCAAATTCCACAAATTGGAAATCACTGCATATCAAATGCCTCCATATTTTCTTGTACGTCCTTTTTTGTTTTGTTTACCATGAATTTGGTTATCACTAACAGCGAATAGTGGAGCGATAGAAAGTAACCTGATTTCTTCCGACCCTCTCTCTCTCAATAATCACTAGTTCCGGACAACTGTCTGAGTTAATATGGACTATGCCATATAGTATGGACTCAGCATAGTCACAGGATGGGGTGGGATAGCCCAACAAGCCCTTTGACATCTAAGGCCAGGGGTCATGATTCCTTTTTTTTTTCTTTTTAGAAATTTTATCCTGTATCCCTAGTTTCCTTTTTTTTTGCGTTTCCTAACTCGAAGCTACGAAAGTTTTTGTTTTGTTTCAAAGAGAGCCCGCAGTAAATGTTCGGGTGAGTGAGCCGAAGGAGGAGGCAAGATCCCTTCCCAATCCGACGAGCTTAGTACGGCTAACTAGGCGGGCCCCTCACTTCTTCAGTTACATCAATCCGCGTGCACGGCAACTTTTACGCTCACCCTGGTAATCCCTAACCCTATCCCTATCCCTTAATCGGGGTTCTCACATTATTCCATCCAATTCATGTCCTCATGCTGCCGCTTGATGGCAACATGGGTGTATGAATTTCCACTCTTTACCATACAACAACCTTATATCGTACTGTTTAAGTCTCAATTCAGATATGAAAGATGACAGTAAATTATAATTATTAAAATATATTTCTTGGACAAAAATACCTCCAAATAGTCAAAATTCTCATTTCACTGTGAGGCGATTTTCCAGAATGCATTACTTTAGTCGAAATAATGTTTAACAAGTTCATTAGTCAAAAACAATGATAGTATGGAAGTAACGATTAGCGTAACGTTGCTATTATTTTAATAATTATTTCGTAATTCCAAATTCCATCACACTGTAACTTAAAGCACGTTCAAATCGCCCGGAAATTAAATAGTAGGCGCCGTTGCGGTTCTTATGATTTAAAGGACGGAGTGAAGTGTAGCTTAACAACGTTCGTGCTTCGACGAACTACGAACTTTGTATTTCTGGCTGTTAATTCTTAACGATATACATATATCAAAAAATCGTCTCTCACCAACATTTTAGACATTATAAAGAATCACAAAATGAAAGAAAAACGTTTTTTTTGAGAGTTTTAATAGTTGGTCCCCCTTCAGCTTCTATTCGAAAGGTAAGACAAAAATTCAGTCCTGCCTCTTCAGTTATTTTATATCTTGTTCAGCGACGAATAATTACGAATGACGAATACTTATTTGAAATTAAAATAATGAGTATCAAATAACAAATAATTATTTGAAAATAAATCTCCAAATAACAAAAAAATCTTTTAATTAAATAAATGTTTACTTTATTTTCATTTTATTCCTTAACTGTTACCTTTATTTTGATATATTTAAAGTTATTAATCTAAATAACAAATTAATTACAAATAAAACTTATAACGCGTACCTCTTCACAGATGGGGAATTAAGGACAAATATTTTTTATATTACTAGCCGTAAATATCACCTTTAAAATGGATGAAAATTTAAAGCATCATCGCCGGCATGAGTACTGTAATACACGATTAAAATACAGACAGGGAAAGTCTCCAACAGCTGTAAAAGTAATCGTTCAAATTTATAATTTATACAGCAAAATTATTTTATTACACTATTTCAGGTTTATACTGTGGCAAACGAGTCAACTCATCTTCTTATATTTGGTATTCCAAAAATCAATTTGCAAAATGAAGTAAAAAGATTGCTTTACAAGTACGGACCTCTGGATTTGCTGCGTTGTGTAACGGATGAAGTTCATAAAAATTCAGACCAGCGTGAGTTTTTAATTTTTACAATTTGCTCGATTTAATGTGTTATACATTTTAGATCTAGTGGAACAATTTACGGACGTGTTTCATGCGCATTTTAATAAACTGGAACATGCTAGACGAGCTAAGAAATTTTTAGATGCTAGAAATTTTTATGGAGGCATTTTACACATTTCGTATGCGGCAGAATATGAAAATTTAAATGAATTGCGATGTAAGCTTCAAAAGCGGAAGATGGAAGTTCAATATCGGATAAATCTCAACCAATCCAATTATAATAAAAGTTTATCAGAAAAGAGACTAGAAAAAGTGTAAATATAGATGTAAGGTATATAAGTTAATATACGTCCTGTAATGCGAAGGTTAAAAAAAGGATTCTCCCTGAAGGTTTTTACAATAACATGGTGCATTTCAAAAGTTTTCAATTGAACGGTTCCCAGAAATGCTTTTTTGATAATGATACCAAAGCTCAGGGGAAACCCTTAAGATGTTGGCTTATAAGAACGATGAGATGCAGAAGATGGTAAAATGTTCTGGTTAAGTCAGTTCTTGCAGGGCGTAGGGATAAGAACGGCTTGAGCCGCAAGTAGTAGTAAAATTCCTCTGATTTCATCGCATACTGGAACTGACCGTAACTCGATTGTCTGTAAATGGATTAACGCTCGTCGTGAACATCGGGGCATGTTTTTGTTTGCTTCTTTCAATGTCCTTGTGCCGGACAGCATATTTCATACAGAGATAAACCCAATGATTTGGCCGAGTAACTCTATCGTTCGGGAGTTTTTTGAGTTCGTCTGCTGTTTCAAAACACTTGTTGCCGAAATCTCTCTCTACTACTCCAAAGTAACTGGATTACGCTCGAAAACGACGCGCCTTCTATTGGGCCAGACTGAATCTTGTTTTGACGTTGTCTGTTTGACTGAAACTTGGCTTTGTGGGAGGATTGCTGACGCCGAGGTACTTGGTTTTCCGCCGTGACCGTCATCTCTCCACTTTGGACGCGCCTGCTGGTGGTGGTGTTTTGTGTGCTGTACGCCGTGACTTGTTCTGTGCGATTGTTGACGTTGCAGGTGGTGATTTTTTGGAAGTACTTGACTTCGTTTTGCGACTCCCTTATAAAACCGTTTACATCGCCACAGCTTATGTTCCACCTGGTTCGGAGTTAGCTGTTTGCATCGACCATGTTGCTGAGCTCTTGTTTCCTTAGGACAACCTGCTGCTTTTGGGTGACTTCAACATGGCTGCTATGAGGTCGGAATGCGCCGATGACGAAGACTGTCTGCTGCCATCTTTTGCGTCTTCTCTGCTACACATTCTTGCCTTCGTTGACAGTATTGCCTCCTTTGGATTGTCGCAGGTCAATGGCGTGGTTAACTCTGGTAGGTTTTTGGACTTGGTTTTCTCTTCTGACGCCCCTGGCACTCTTGTAAGGCGACCCCTCTGGCACTCTTGTAAGGCGACGCCTCTGGCTCATAAATCCCACTATCACCCAGCGCTTCACGTAGTTTACTGTTTTGATCCTGTAACTTTAACTTCTTTTGCTTCTAGTGACCACTGTTATAACTTTAAAAAGGCCGATCACTGTAAACTTAACGAATGACTTTCTGCCTGTGATTGGTTTAGTGTTCTGAATGAGCGTAACATTGATAAGTCTGTGAAATCTTCTATATGATGTTTTGTTAATATGTTTTGCATATTGTGTTCCAATTTCTAAATCCAGTAATTCGTGTTCTCTTCAGCCCTGATTCAATAGGTGTACTAAACACTTAAAATTAAGGCTTGGAAGAAGTTCTGTTCCTCAAGGAGCAATTCTGACTACTTGGTTTATTCCACTCTGTGTGATAAATGTCGGTCTTCCCTTGAAGCTTCTTATATTGACTTCTTAGGTAAAACTAATCAAACCCTACGTGCTGAGCCTAAGCAATTCTGGAATTTTGTAAATTCTAGGCACAATTGCGATGGATACCACTCTACGTTATGCCTTGACGACCGTGAAAGCAATGATCCTCTTATGATTGCTAATTTCTTTGGTGACTTCTTTAAGACCGCTTTTTTGATTCCAATTATGATGTTAGTTTTAAGGATTTTACTCATTTGACGAGACTTCCACCGATCAATCCAAAGACTTAGTATTTGAGACGAAGCTACCGTCTTGAAATATATCCCGAATTTGGCTAATAGACTCTCGTGTGGTCCTGACAGCATTCCTGCGTATTTCTTGAAAAATTATAGTCTGTCTCTGGCTCCTATTCTCTGGCATTTGTTTAATTTGTCTATTAAGTAGCACAGGTGTTTTTCCTAAACCTTGGAAATTGTCTTTGATTATTCCTCTTCATAAGAAAGGCAACAAATGCAATATCTCTAATTATCGACCAATTACCAGTTTAGTTTTTGAAGCTATGGTCTGCGATGTACTTTACTTCCATTGCAAACTGTTCTTAGGCCATTTACAGCATAGATTCATGAAGGGTAAGTCTACCACTGCCAACTTGTTGGAGTTTTCCAACTTCTGTATTTCTGTCATTGAAGCTGGAAAGCAAGTTGATTGCATTTTCACTGATTTCAGTAAGGTCTTTGACAGGATTAATCATTAAGATTCTTATTTACAAGATTTCAGTTCTGGGCTTTCCTTGCGTGCAGGTAAGAAAGATTGAGCTAAGGCGGCGGAAGCCTTAGGCTACCGGCAGGGTCACCTATGCCGAACTGGCCAATCTGGAGGTGCCAGACGAGGCGGATGCAACCTGGCGGTAGGTATAAATTGCAAGCATGGAGGGAGGTATAGTTTGTCAAACTGTGGTAGGGATATCTGCCCAAATTTTAAGGCATACCGCGATCTCCGGAAAGCGTAGTGGGAACAACAAGTCCCCTCTGCACATTGCCAGCGGCTTGTAAATAGCTGCTAAAACGACAATGACAGCAACGGTGACAACTCCAACAAATATAGCTATAGCATAAACAGCAGCAACGACGACAAAAACTTTACCACGTCAGGATGCGCATCAATCGCGAGTCCTGGAAGAAGTTTCACATCTCTTGAAAGATACAGATCAGGCATCCAAGGAACCCAACGCACCCAACACGAAGAAGTCAGTTAAACAAGTAGTAGTAGTGTAAAGAGTATCACTCCTTGGTTTAAAGCAGTCTTTGAAGCATGTTTTATCATCGGATTTATACTGGAAAAATTGAGAGAGGTGCGTGTGGCCTTTATTCTAAAAGCAGGAAAACCAGACCACACCACAGCAAAAGATTATAGACAAATCAGCATCTAATCATTTCTAGTGAAAACACTAGAGAGGATAGTAGATCTATATTCAGCGGTGAAAATTTCGATTTTTTCTGATAGCGCCAATCGATTCAGAATGGTCGTTTCATACCCCTTAGAAACCCCGGAGGGGCGAATGAGGCCCGAGAACGCGTATTTTCCGCGAAAAACGCGATTAAAGTTTCATCATACGTGAAAAGGTACCTAAACTGCAATTTTACCCGATGCCGGCATCATTAATTTTTTTACTTAGTGGAATTCCTGAGCTACGAAAAACACTTGTTTTTAGTGCAAATTCTGGGACTAGTAGCCTGAGAGGTCAGCGATGAAAATTTCGATTTTTTCTGATAGCGCCAATCGATTCAGAATGGTCGCTTCAAACCCCTTAGAAACCACGAAGGGGCGAATGAGGCCCGAGAACGCGTATTTTCCGCGAAAAACGCGAGTAAAGTTTCATGATACGTGAAAAGGTACCTAAACAGCAATTTTACCCTATGCCGGCATCATTAATTTTTTTACTTAGTGGAATTCCTGAGCTACGAAAAACACTTGTTTTTAGTGCAAATTCTGGGACTAGTAGCCTGAGAGGTCAGCGAGGAAAATTTCGATTTTTTCTGATAGCGCCAATCGATTCAGACTGGTCGTTTCATACCCCTTAGAAACCCCGAAGGGGCGAATGAGGCCCGAGAACGCGTATTTTCCGCGAAAAACGCGATTAAAGTTTCATCATACGTGAAAAGGTACCTAAACAGCAATTTTACCCGATGCCGGCATCATAAATTTTTTTACTTACTGGAATTCCTGAGCAACGAAAAGCACTTGTTTTTAGTGCAAATTCTGGGACTAGTAGCCTGAGAGGTCAGCGATGAAAATTTCGATTTTTTCTGATAGCGCCAATCGATTCAGACTGGTCGTTTCATACCCCTTAGAAACCCCGAAGGGGCGAATGAGGCCCGAGAACGCGTATTTTCCGCGAAAAACGCGATTAAAGTTTCATCATACGTGAAAAGGTACCTAAACAGCAATTTTACCCGATGCCGGCATCATTAATTTTTTTACTTAGTGGAATTCCTGAGCAACGAAAAACACTTGTTTTTAGTGCAAATTCTGGGACTAGTAGCCTGAGAGGTCAGCGATGAAAATTTCGATTTTTTCTGATAGCGCCAATCGATTCAGACTAGTCGTTTCATACCCCTTAGAAACCCCGAAGGGGCGAATGAGGCCCGAGAACGCGTATTTTCCGCGAAAAACGCGATTAAAGTTTCATCATACGTGAAAAGGTACCTAAACAGCAATTTTACCCGATGCCGGCATCATTAATTTTTTTACTTAGTCGAATTCCTGAGCAACGAAAAACACTTGTTTTTAGTGCAAATTCTGGGACTAGTAGCCTGAGAGGTCAGCGATGAAAATTTCGATTTTTTCTGATAGCGCCAATCGATTCAGAATGGTCGTTTCATACCCCTTAGAAACCCCGAAGGGGCGAATGAGGCCCGAGAACGCGTATTTTCCGCGAAAAACGCGATTAAAGTTTCATCATACGTGAAAAGGTACCTAAACAGCAATTTTACCCGATGCCGGCATCATTAATTTTTTTACTTAGTCGAATTCCTGAGCAACGAAAAACACTTGTTTTTAGTGCAAATTCTGGGACTAGTAGCCTGAGAGGTCAGCGATGAAAATTTCGATTTTTTCTGATAGCGCCAATCGATTGAGAATGGTCGTTTCATACCCCTTAGAAACCCCGAAGGGGCGAATGGTGCCCGAGAACGCGTATTTTCCGCGAAAAACGCGATTAAAGTTTCATCATACGTGAAAAGGTACCTAAACAGCAATTTTACCCGATGCCGGCATCATTAATTTTTTTACTTAGTCGAATTCCTGAGCAACGAAAAACACTTGTTTTTAGTGCAAATTCTGGGACTAGTAGCCTGAGAGGTCAGCGATGAAAATTTCGATTTTTTCTGATAGCGCCAATCGATTCAGAATGGTCGTTTCATACCCCTTAGAAACCCCGAAGGGGCGAATGAGGCCCGAGAACGCGTATTTTCCGCGAAAAACGCGATTAAAGTTTCATCATACGTGAAAAGGTACCTAAACAGCAATTTTACCCGATGCCGGCATCATTAATTTTTTTACTTAGTCGAATTCCTGAGCAACGAAAAACACTTGTTTTTAGTGCAAATTCTGGGACTAGTAGCCTGAGAGGTCAGCGATGAAAATTTCGATTTTTTCTGATAGCGCCAATCGATTCAGAATGGTCGTTTCATACCCCTTAGAAACCCCGAAGGGGCGAATGAGGCCCGAGAACGCGTATTTTCCGCGAAAAACGCGATTAAAGTTTCATCATACGTGAAAAGGTACCTAAACAGCAATTTTACCCGATGCCGGCATCATTAATTTTTTTACTTAGTCGAATTCCTGAGCAACGAAAAACACTTGTTTTTAGTGCAAATTCTGGGACTAGTAGCCTGAGAGGTCAGCGATGAAAATTTCGATTTTTTCTGATAGCGCCAATCGATTCAGAATGGTCGTTTCATACCCCTTAGAAACCCCGAAGGGGCGAATGAGGCCCGAGAACGCGTATTTTCCGTGAAAAACGCGATTAAAGTTTCATCATACATGAAAAGGTACCTAAACAGCAATTCTACCCGATACCGGCATCATTAATTTTTTTACTTAGTCGAATTCCTGAGCAACGAAAAACACTTGTTTTTAGTGCATATTCTGGGACTAGTAGCCTGAGAGGTCAGCGATGAAAATTTCGATTTTTTCTGATAGCGCCAATCGATTCAGAATGGTCGTTTCATACCCCTCAGAAACCCCGAAGGGGCGAATGAGGCCCGAGAACGCGTATTTTCCGCGAAAAACGCGATTAAAGTTTCATCATACGTGAAAAGGTACCTAAACAGCAATTTTACCCGATGCCGGCATCATTAATTTTTTTACTTAGTCGAATTCCTGAGCAACGAAAAACACTTGTTTTTAGTGCAAATTCTGGGACTAGTAGCCTGAGAGGTCAGCGATGAAAATTTCGATTTTTTCTGATAGCGCCAATCGATTCAGAATGGTCGTTTCATACCCCTTAGAAACCCCGAAGGGGCGAATGAGGCCCGAGAACGCGTATTTTCCGCGAAAAAGGCGATTAAAGTTTCGTCATACGTGAAAAGGTACCTAAACAGCAATTTTACCCGATGCCGGCATCATTAATTTTTTTACTTAGTCGAATTCCTGAGCAACGAAAAACACTTGTTTTTAGTGCATATTCTGGGACTAGTAGCCTGAGAGGTCAGCGATGAAAATTTCGATTTTTTCTGATAGCGCCAATCGATTCAGAATGGTCGTTTCATACCCCTTAGAAACCCCGAAGGGGCGAATGAGGCCCGAGAACGCGTATTTTCCGCGAAAAACGCGATTAAAGTTTCATCATACGTGAAAAGGTACCTAAACAGCAATTTTACCCGATGCCGGCATCATTAATTTTTTTACTTAGTGGAATTCCTGAGCAACGAAAAACACTTGTTTTTAGTGCAAATTCTGGGACTAGTAGCCTGAGAGGTCAGCGATGAAAATTTCGATTTTTTCTGATAGCGCCAATCGATTCAGAATGGTCGTTTCATACCCCTTAGAAACCCCGAAGGGGCGAATGAGGCCCGAGAACGCGTATTTTCCGCGAAAAACGCGATTAAAGTTTCATCATACGTGAAAAGGTACCTAAACAGCAATTTTACCCGATGCCGGCATCATTAATTTTTTTACTTAGTCGAATTCCTGAGCAACGAAAAACACTTGTTTTTAGTGCAAATTCTGGGACTAGTAGCCTGAGAGGTCAGCGATGAAAATTTCGATTTTTTCTGATAGCGCCAATCGATTCAGAATGGTCGTTTCATACCCCTTAGAAACCCCGAAGGGGCGAATGAGGCCCGAGAACGCGTATTTTCCGTGAAAAACGCGATTAAAGTTTCATCATACATGAAAAGGTACCTAAACAGCAATTCTACCCGATACCGGCATCATTAATTTTTTTACTTAGTCGAATTCCTGAGCAACGAAAAACACTTGTTTTTAGTGCATATTCTGGGACTAGTAGCCTGAGAGGTCAGCGATGAAAATTTCGATTTTTTCTGATAGCGCCAATCGATTCAGAATGGTCGTTTCATACCCCTTAGAAACCCCGAAGGGGCGAATGAGGCCCGAGAACGCGTATTTTCCGCGAAAAACGCGATTAAAGTTTCATCATACGTGAAAAGGTACCTAAACAGCAATTTTACCCGATGCCGGCATCATTAATTTTTTTACTTAGTCGAATTCCTGAGCAACGAAAAACACTTGTTTTTAGTGCAAATTCTGGGACTAGTAGCCTGAGAGGTCAGCGATGAAAATTTCGATTTTTTCTGATAGCGCCAATCGATTCAGAATGGTCGTTTCATACCCCTTAGAAACCCCGAAGGGGCGAATGAGGCCCGAGAACGCGTATTTTCCGCGAAAAAGGCGATTAAAGTTTCGTCATACGTGAAAAGGTACCTAAACAGCAATTTTACCCGATGCCGGCATCATTAATTTTTTTACTTAGTCGAATTCCTGAGCAACGAAAAACACTTGTTTTTAGTGCATATTCTGGGACTAGTAGCCTGAGAGGTCAGCGATGAAAATTTCGATTTTTTCTGATAGCGCCAATCGATTCAGAATGGTCGTTTCATACCCCTTAGAAACCCCGAAGGGGCGAATGAGGCCCGAGAACGCGTATTTTCCGCGAAAAACGCGATTAAAGTTTCATCATACGTGAAAAGGTACCTAAACAGCAATTCTACCCGATACCGGCATCATTAATTTTTTTACTTAGTCGAATTCCTGAGCAACGAAAAACACTTGTTTTTAGTGCATATTCTGGGACTAGTAGCCTGAGAGGTGGTCAGCGATGAAAATTTCGATTTTTTCTGATAGCGCCAATCGATTCAGAATGGTCGTTTCATACCCCTTAGAAACCCCGAAGGGGCGAATGAGGCCCGAGAACGCGTATTTTCCGCGAAAAACGCGATTAAAGTTTCATCATACGTGAAAAGGTACCTAAACAGCAATTTTACCCGATGCCGGCATCATTAATTTTTTTACTTAGTGGAATTCCTGAGCAACGAAAAACACTTGTTTTTAGTGCAAATTCTGGGACTAGTAGCCTGAGAGGTCAGCGATGAAAATTTCGATTTTTTCTGATAGCGCCAATCGATTCAGAATGGTCGTTTCATACCCCTTAGAAACCCCGAAGGGCCGAAGGGGCGAATGAGGCCCGAGAACGCGTATTTTCCGCGAAAAACGCGATTAAAGTTTCATCATACGTGAAAAGGTACCTAAACAGCAATTTTACCCGATGCCGGCATCATTAATTTTTTTACTTAGTCGAATTCCCGAGCAACGAAAAACACTTGTTTTTAGTGCAAATTCTGGGACTAGTAGCCTGAGAGGTCACCGATGAAAATTTCGATTTTTTCTGATATCGCCAATCGATTCAGAATGGTCGTTTCATACCCCTTAGAAATCCCGAAGGGGCGAATGAGGCCCGAGAACGCATATTTTCCGCGAAAAACGCGATTAAAGTTTCATCATACGTGAAAAGGTACCTAAACAGCAATTCTACCCGATGCCGGCATCATTAATTTTTTTACTTAGTCGAATTCCTGAGCAACGAAAAACACTTGTTTTTAGTGCAAATTCTGGGACTAGTAGCCTGAGAGGTCAGCGATGAAAATTTCGATTTTTTCTGATAGCGCCAATCGATTCAGAATGGTCGTTTCATACCCCTTAGAAACCCCGAAGGGGCGAATGAGGCCCGAGAACGCGTATTTTCCGCGAAAAACGCGATTAAAGTTTCATCATACGTGAAACGGTACCTAAACAGCAATTTTACCCGATGCCGGCATCATTAATTTTTTTACTTAGTCGAATTCCTGAGCAACGAAAAACACTTGTTTTTAGTGCAAATTCTGGGACTAGTAGCCTGAGAGGTCAGCGATGAAAATTTCGATTTTTTCTGATAGCGCCAATCGATTCAGAATGGTCGTTTCATACCCCTTAGAAACCCCGAAGGGGCGAATGAGGCCCGAGAACGCCTATTTTCCGCGAAAAACGCGATTAAAGTTTCATCATACGTGAAAAGATACCTAAACAGCAATTTTACCCGATGCCGGCATCATTAATTTTTTTACTTAGTCGAATTCCTGAGCAACGAAAAACACTTGTTTTTAGTGCAAATTCTGGGACTAGTAGCCTGAGAGGTCAGCGATGAAAATTTCGATTTTTTCTGATAGCGCCAATCGATTCAGAATGGTCGTTTCATACCCCTTAGAAACCCCGAAGGGGCGAATGAGGCCCGAGAACGCCTATTTTCCGCGAAAAACGCGATTAAAGTTTCATCATACGTGAAAAGGTACCTAAACAGCAATTTTACCCGATGCCGGCATCATTAATTTTTTTACTTAGTGGAATTCCTGAGCAACGAAAAACACTTGTTTTTAGTGCAAATTCTGAGACTAGTAGCCTGAGAGGTCAGCGATGAAAATTTCGATTTTTTCTGATAGCGCCAATCGATTCAGAATGGTCGTTTCATACCCCTTAGAACCCCCGAAGGGGCGAATGAGGCCCGAGAACGCGTATTTTCCGCGAAAAACGCGATTAAAGTTTCATCATACGTGAAAAGGTACCTAAACAGCAATTTTACCCGATGCCGGCATCATTAATTTTTTTACTTAGTCGAATTCCTGAGCAACGAAAAACACTTGTTTTTAGTGCAAATTCTGGGACTAGTAGCCTGAGAGGTCACCGATGAAAATTTCGATTTTTTCTGATATCGCCAATCGATTCAGAATGGTCGTTTCATACCCCTTAGAAATCCCGAAGGGGCGAATGAGGCCCGAGAACGCATATTTTCCGCGAAAAACGCGATTAAAGTTTCATCATACGTGAAAAGGTACCTAAACAGCAATTCTACCCGATGCCGGCATCATTAATTTTTTTACTTAGTCGAATTCCTGAGCAACGAAAAACACTTGTTTTTAGTGCAAATTCTGGGACTAGTAGCCTGAGAGGTCAGCGATGAAAATTTCGATTTTTTCTGATAGCGCCAATCGATTCAGAATGGTCGTTTCATACCCCTTAGAAACCACGAAGGGGCGAATGAGGCCCGAGAACGCGTATTTTCCGCGAAAAACGCGATTAAAGTTTCATCATACGTGAAAAGGTACCTAAACAGCAATTTTACCCGATGCCGGCATCATTAATTTTTTTACTTAGTCGAATTCCTGAGCAACGAAAAACACTTGTTTTTAGTGCAAATTCTGGGACTAGTAGCCTGAGAGGTCAGCGATGAAAATTTCGATGTTTTCTGATAGCGCCAATCGATTCAGAATGATCGTTTCATACCCCTTAGAAACCCCGAAGGGGCGAATGAGGCCCGAGAACGCGTATTTTCCACGAAAAACGCGATTAAAGTTTCATCATACGTGAAAAGGTACCTAAACAGCAATTTTAACCGATGCCGGCATCATTAATTTTTTTACTTAGTCGAATTCCTGAGCAACGAAAAACACTTGTTTTTAGTGCAAATTCTGGGACTAGTAGCCTGAGAGGTCAGCGATGAAAATTTCGATTTTTTCTGATAGCGCCAATCGATTCAGAATGGTCGTTTCATACCCCTTAGAAACCCCGAAGGGGCGAATGAGGCCCGCGAACGCGTATTTTCCGCGAAAAACGCGATTAAAGTTTCATCATACGTGAAAAGGTACCTAAACAGCAATTTTACCCGATGCCGGCATCATTAATTTTTTTACTTAGTGGAATTCCTGAGCAACGAAAAACACTTGTTTTTAGTGCAAATTCTGGGACTAGTAGCCTGAGAGGTCACCGATGAAAATTTCGATTTTTTCTGATATCGCCAATCGATTCAGAATGGTCGTTTCATACCCCTTAGAAATCCCGAAGGGGCGAATGAGGCCCGAGAACGCATATTTTCCGCGAAAAACGCGATTAAAGTTTCATCATACGTGAAAAGGTACCTAAACAGCAATTCTACCCGATGCCGGCATCATTAATTTTTTTACTTAGTCGAATTCCTGAGCAACGAAAAACACTTGTTTTTAGTGCAAATTCTGGGACTAGTAGCCTGAGAGGTCAGCGATGAAAATTTCGATTTTTTCTGATAGCGCCAATCGATTCAGAATGGTCGTTTCATACCCCTTAGAAACCACGAAGGGGCGAATGAGGCCCGAGAACGCGTATTTTCCGCGAAAAACGCGATTAAAGTTTCATCATACGTGAAAAGGTACCTAAACAGCAATTTTACCCGATGCCGGCATCATTAATTTTTTTACTTAGTCGAATTCCTGAGCAACGAAAAACACTTGTTTTTAGTGCAAATTCTGGGACTAGTAGCCTGAGAGGTCAGCGATGAAAATTTCGATTTTTTCTGATAGCGCCAATCGATTCAGAATGGTCGTTTCATACCCCTTAGAAACCCCGAAGGGGCGAATGAGGCCCGCGAACGCGTATTTTCCGCGAAAAACGCGATTAAAGTTTCATCATACGTGAAAAGGTACCTAAACAGCAATTTTACCCGATGCCGGCATCATTAATTTTTTTACTTAGTCGAATTCCTGAGCAACGAAAAACACTTGTTTTTAGTCCAAATTCTGGGACTAGTAGCCTGAGAGGTCAGCGATGAAAATTTCGATTTTTTCTGATAGCGCCAATCGATTCAGAATGGTCGTTTCATACCCCTTAGAAACCCCGAAGGGGCGAATGAGGCCCGCGAACGCGTATTTTCCGCGAAAAACGCGATTAAAGTTTCATCATACGTGGAAAGGTACCTAAACTGCAATTTTACCCGATGCCGGCATCATTAATTGTTTTACTTAGTGGAATTCCTGAGCAACGAAAAACACTTGTTTTTAGTGCAAATTCTGGGACTAGTAGCCTGAGAGGTCAGCGATGAAAATTTCGATTTTTTCTGATAGCGCCAATCGATTCAGAATGGTCGTTTCATACCCCTTAGAAACCCCGAAGGGGCGAATGAAGCCCGAGAACGCGTATTTTCCGCGAAAAACGCGATTAAAGTTTCATCATACGTGGAAAGGTACCTAAACATCAATTTTACCCGATGCCGTCATCATTAATTTTTTTACTTAGTCGAATTCCTGAGCAACGAAAAACACTTGTTTTTAGTGCAAATTCTGGGACTAGTAGCCTGAGAGGTCAGCGATGAAAATTTCGATTTTTTCTGATAGCGCCAATCGATTCAGAATGGTCGTTTCATATCCCTTAGAAACCCCGAAGGGGCGAATGAGGCCCGAGAACGCATATTTTCCGCGAAAAACGCGATTAAAGTTTCATCATACGTGAAAAGGTACCTAAACAGCAATTCTACCCGATGCCGGCATCATTAATTTTTTTACTTAGTCGAATTCCTGAGCAACGAAAAACACTTGTTTTTAGTGCAAATTCTGGGACTAGTAGCCTGAGAGGTCAGCGATGAAAATTTCGATTTTTTCTGATAGCGCCAATCGATTCAGAATGGTCGTTTCATACCCCTTAGAAACCCCGAAGGGGCGAATGAGGCCCGAGAACGCGTATTTTCCACGAAAAACGCGATTAAAGTTTCATCATACGTGAAAAGGTACCTAAACAGCAATTTTACCCGATGCCGGCATCATTAATTTTTTTACTTAGTCGAATTCCTGAGCAACGAAAAACACTTGTTTTTAGTGCAAATTCTGGGACTAGTAGCCTGAGAGGTCAGCGGTGAAAATTTCGATTTTTTCTGATAGCGCCAATCGATTCAGAATGGTCGTTTCATACCCCTTAGAAACCCCGAAGGGGCGAATGAGGCCCGAGAACGCGTATTTTCCGCGAAAAACGCGATTAAAGTTTCATCATACGTGAAAAGGTACCTAAACAGCAATTTTACCCGATGCCAGCATCATTAATTTTTTTACTTAGTCGAATTCCTGAGCAACGAAAAACACTTGTTTTTAGTGCAAATTCTGGGACTAGTAGCCTGAGAGGTCAGCGATGAAAATTTCGATTTTTTCTGATAGCGCCAATCGATTCAGAATGGTCGTTTCATACCCCTTAGAAACCCCGAAGGGGCGAATGAGGCCCGCGAACGCGTATTTTCCGCGAAAAACGCGATTAAAGTTTCATCATACGTGGAAAGGTACCTAAACAACAATTTTACCCGATGCCGGCATCATTAATTTTTTTACTTAGTCGAATTCCTGAGCAACGAAAAACACTTGTTTTTAGTGCAAATTCTGGGACTAGTAGCCTGAGAGGTCAGCGATGAAAATTTCGATTTTTTCTGATAGCGCCAATCGATTCAGAATGGTCGTTTCATACCCCTTAGAAACCCCGAAGGGGCGAATGAGGCCCGAGAACGTCTATTTTCCGCGAAAAACGCGATTAAAGTTTCATCATACGTGAAAAGGTACCTAAACAGCAATTTTACCCGATGCCGGCATCATTAATTTTTTTACTTAGTCGAATTCCTGAGCAACGAAAAACACTTGTTTTTAGTGCAAATTCTGGGACTAGTAGCCTGAGAGGTCAGCGATGAAAATTTCGATTTTTTCTGATAGCGCCAATCGATTCAGAATGGTCGTTTCATACCCCTTAGAAACCCCGAAGGGGCGAATGAGGCCCGCGAACGCGTATTTTCCGCGAAAAACGCGATTAAAGTTTCATCATACGTGGAAAGGTACCTAAACAACAATTTTACCCGATGCCGGCATCATTAATTTTTTTACTTAGTCGAATTCCTGAGCAACGAAAAACACTTGTTTTTAGTGCAAATTCTGGGACTAGTAGCCTGAGAGGTCAGCGATGAAAATTTCGATTTTTTCTGATAGCGCCAATCGATTCAGAATGGTCGTTTCATACCCCTTAGAAACCCCGAAGGGGCGAATGAGGCCCGAGAACGTCTATTTTCCGCGAAAAACGCGATTAAAGTTTCATCATACGTGAAAAGGTACCTAAACAGCAATTTTACCCGATGCCGGCATCATTAATTTTTTTACTTAGTCGAATTCCTGAGCAACGAAAAACACTTGTTTTTAGTGCAAATTCTGGGACTAGTAGCCTGAGAGGTCAGCGATGAAAATTTCGATTTTTTCTGATAGCGCCAATCGATTCAGAATGGTCGTTTCATACCCCTTAGAAACCCCGAAGGGGCGAATGAGGCCCGCGAACGCGTATTTTCCGCGAAAAACGCGATTAAAGTTTCATCATACGTGAAAAGGTACCTAAACAGCAATTTTACCCGATGCCGGCATCATTAATATTTTTACTTAGTCGAATTCCTGAGCAACGAAAAACACTTGTTTTTAGTGCAAATTCTGGGACTAGTAGCCTGAGAGGTCAGCGATGAAAATTTCGATTTTTTCTGATAGCGCCAATCGATTCAGAATGGTCGTTTCATACCCCTTAGAAACCCCGAAGGGGCGAATGAGGCCCGAGAACGCGTATTTTCCGCGAAAAACGCGATTAAAGTTTCATCATACGTGAAAAGGTACCTAAACAGCAATTTTACCCGATGCCAGCATCATTAATTTTTTTACTTAGTCGAATTCCTGAGCAACGAAAAACACTTGTTTTTAGTGCAAATTCTGGGACTAGTAGCCTGAGAGGTCAGCGATGAAAATTTCGATTTTTTCTGATAGCGCCAATCGATTCAGAATGCTCGTTTCATACCCCTTAGAAACCCCGAAGGGGCGAATGAGGCCCGAGAACGCGTATTTTCCGCGAAAAACGCGATTAAAGTTTCATCATACGTGGAAAGGTACCTAAACAGCAATTTTACCCGATGCCAGCATCATTAATTTTTTTACTTAGTCGAATTCCTGAGCAACGAAAAACACTTGTTTTTAGTGCAAATTCTGGGACTAGTAGCCTGAGAGGTCAGCGATGAAAATTTCGATTTTTTCTGATAGCGCCAATCGATTCAGAATGCTCGTTTCATACCCCTTAGAAACCCCGAAGGGGCGAATGAGGCCCGAGAACGCGTATTTTCCGCGAAAAACGCGATTAAACTTTCATCATACGTGAAAAGGTAGCTAAACAGCAATTTTACCCGATGCCAGCATCATTAATTTTTTTACTTAGTCGAATTCCTGAGCAACGAAAAACACTTGTTTTTAGTGCAAATTCTGGGACTAGTAGCCTGAGAGGTCAGCGATGAAAATTTCGATTTTTTCTGATAGCGCCAATCGATTCAGAATGGTCGTTTCATACCCCTTAGAAACCCCGAAGGGGCGAATGAGGCCCGAGAACGCATATTTTCCGCGAAAAACGCGATTAAAGTTTCATCATACGTGAAAAGGTACCTAAACAGCAATTCTACCCGATGCCGGCATCATTAATTTTTTTACTTAGTCGAATTCCTGAGCAACGAAAAACACTTGTTTTTAGTGCAAATTCTGGGACTAGTAGCCTGAGAGGTCAGCGATGAAAATTTCGATTTTTTCTGATAGCGCCAATCGATTCAGAATGGTCGTTTCATACCCCTTAGAAACCACGAAGGGGCGAATGAGGCCCGAGAACGCGTATTTTCCGCGAAAAACGCGATTAAAGTTTCATCATACGTGAAACGGTACCTAAACAGCAATTTTACCCGATGCCGGCATCATTAATTTTTTTACTTAGTCGAATTCCTGAGCAACGAAAAACACTTGTTTTTAGTGCAAATTCTGGGACTAGTAGCCTGAGAGGTCAGCGATGAAAATTTCGATTTTTTCTGATAGCGCCAATCGATTCAGAATGGTCGTTTCATACCCCTTAGAAACCCCGAAGGGGCGAATGAGGCCCGCGAACGCGTATTTTCCGCGAAAAACGCGATTAAAGTTTCATCATACGTGAAAAGGTACCTAAACAGCAATTTTACCCGATGCCGGCATCATTAATATTTTTACTTAGTCGAATTCCTGAGCAACGAAAAACACTTGTTTTTAGTGCAAATTCTGGGACTAGTAGCCTGAGAGGTCAGCGATGAAAATTTCGATTTTTTCTGATAGCGCCAATCGATTCAGAATGGTCGTTTCATACCCCTTAGAAACCC
This sequence comes from Leptarthrus brevirostris, assembly GCA_964036015.1. Lineage (NCBI taxonomy): Eukaryota > Metazoa > Arthropoda > Insecta > Diptera > Asilidae > Leptarthrus > Leptarthrus brevirostris. Next base: position 23,037,394 of record OZ038371.1, read on the forward strand.
CGAAGGGGCGAATGAGGCCCGAGAACGCGTATTTTCCGCGAAAAACGCGATTAAAGTTTCATCATACGTGAAAAGGTACCTAAACAGCAATTTTACCCGATGCCAGCATCATTAATTTTTTTACTTAGTCGAATTCCTGAGCAACGAAAAACACTTGTTTTTAGTGCAAATTCTGGGACTAGTAGCCTGAGAGGTCAGCGATGAAAATTTCGATTTTTTCTGATAGCGCCAATCGATTCAGAATGCTCGTTTCATACCCCTTAGAAACCCCGAAGGGGCGAATGAGGCCCGAGAACGCGTATTTTCCGCGAAAAACGCGATTAAAGTTTCATCATACGTGAAAAGGTACCTAAACAGCAATTTTACCCGATGCCGGCATCATTAATTTTTTTACTTAGTCGAATTCCTGAGCAACGAAAAACACTTGTTTTTAGTGCAAATTCTGGGACTAGTAGCCTGAGAGGTCAGCGATGAAAATTTCGATTTTTTCTGATAGCGCCAATCGATTCAGAATGGTCGTTTCATACCCCTTAGAAACCCCGAAGGGGCGAATGAGGCCCGAGAACGCGTATTTTCCGCGAAAAACGCGATTAAAGTTTCATCATACGTGAAAAGGTACCTAAACAGCAATTTTACCCGATGCCAGCATCATTAATTTTTTTACTTAGTCGAATTCCTGAGCAACGAAAAACACTTGTTTTTAGTGCAAATTCTGGGACTAGTAGCCTGAGAGGTCAGCGATGAAAATTTCGATTTTTTCTGATAGCGCCAATCGATTCAGAATGGTCGTTTCATACCCCTTAGAAACCCCGAAGGGGCGAATGAGGCCCGAGAACGCGTATTTTCCGCGAAAAACGCGATTAAAGTTTCATCATACGTGAAAAGGTACCTAAACAGCAATTTTACCCGATGCCGGCATCATTAATATTTTTACTTAGTCGAATTCCTGAGCAACGAAAAACACTTGTTTTTAGTGCAAATTCTGGGACTAGTAGCCTGAGAGGTCAGCGATGAAAATTTCGATTTTTTCTGATAGCGCCAATCGATTCAGAATGGTCGTTTCATACCCCTTAGAAACCCCGAAGGGGCGAATGAGGCCCGAGAACGCGTATTTTCCGCGAAAAACGCGATTAAAGTTTCATCATACGTGAAAAGGTACCTAAACAGCAATTTTACCCGATGCCAGCATCATTAATTTTTTTACTTAGTCGAATTCCTGAGCAACGAAAAACACTTGTTTTTAGTGCAAATTCTGGGACTAGTAGCCTGAGAGGTCAGCGATGAAAATTTCGATTTTTTCTGATAGCGCCAATCGATTCAGAATGCTCGTTTCATACCCCTTAGAAACCCCGAAGGGGCGAATGAGGCCCGAGAACGCGTATTTTCCGCGAAAAACGCGATTAAAGTTTCATCATACGTGAAAAGGTACCTAAACAGCAATTTTACCCGATGCCGGCATCATTAATTTTTTTACTTAGTCGAATTCCTGAGCAACGAAAAACACTTGTTTTTAGTGCAAATTCTGGGACTAGTAGCCTGAGAGGTCAGCGATGAAAATTTCGATTTTTTCTGATAGCGCCAATCGATTCAGAATGGTCGTTTCATACCCCTTAGAAACCCCGAAGGGGCGAATGAGGCCCGAGAACGCGTATTTTCCGCGAAAAACGCGATTAAAGTTTCATCATACGTGGAAAGGTACCTAAACAGCAATTTTACCCGATGCCAGCATCATTAATTTTTTTACTTAGTCGAATTCCTGAGCAACGAAAAACACTTGTTTTTAGTGCAAATTCTGGGACTAGTAGCCTGAGAGGTCAGCGATGAAAATTTCGATTTTTTCTGATAGCGCCAATCGATTCAGAATGCTCGTTTCATACCCCTTAGAAACCCCGAAGGGGCGAATGAGGCCCGAGAACGCGTATTTTCCGCGAAAAACGCGATTAAACTTTCATCATACGTGAAAAGGTACCTAAACAGCAATTTTACCCGATGCCAGCATCATTAATTTTTTTACTTAGTCGAATTCCTGAGCAACGAAAAACACTTGTTTTTAGTGCAAATTCTGGGACTAGTAGCCTGAGAGGTCAGCGATGAAAATTTCGATTTTTTCTGATAGCGCCAATCGATTCAGAATGGTCGTTTCATACCCCTTAGAAACCCCGAAGGGGCGAATGAGGCCCGAGAACGCGTATTTTCCGCGAAAAACGCGATTAAAGTTTCATCATACGTGAAAAGGTACCTAAACAGCAATTTTACCCGATGCCAGCATCATTAATTTTTTTACTTAGTCGAATTCCTGAGCAACGAAAAACACTTGTTTTTAGTGCAAATTCTGGGACTAGTAGCCTGAGAGGTCAGCGATGAAAATTTCGATTTTTTCTGATAGCGCCAATCGATTCAGAATGCTCGTTTCATACCCCTTAGAAACCCCGAAGGGGCGAATGAGGCCCGAGAACGCGTATTTTCCGCGAAAAACGCGATTAAACTTTCATCATACGTGAAAAGGTACCTGAACAGCAATTCTACCCGATGCCGGCATCATTAATTTTTTTACTTAGTCGAATTCCTGAGCAACGAAAAACACTTGTTTTTAGTGCAAATTCTGGGACTAGTAGCCTGAGAGGTCAGCGATGAAAATTTCGTTTTTTTCTGATAGCGCCAATCGATTCAGAATGGTCGTTTCATACCCCTTAGAAACCCCGAAGGGGCGAATGAGGCCCGAGAACGCGTATTTTCCGCGAAAAACGCGATTAAAGTTTCATCATACGTGAAAAGGTACCTAAACAGCAATTTTACCCGATGCCAGCATCATTAATTTTTTTACTTAGTCGAATTCCTGAGCAACGAAAAACACTTGTTTTTAGTGCAAATTCTGGGACTAGTAGCCTGAGAGGTCAGCGATGAAAATTTCGATTTTTTCTGATAGCGCCAATCGATTCAGAATGCTCGTTTCATACCCCTTAGAAACCCCGAAGGGGCGAATGAGGCCCGAGAACGCGAATTTTCCGCGAAAAACGCGATTAAAGTTTCATCATACGTGAAAAGGTACCTAAACAGCAATTTTACCCGATGCCGGCATCATTAATTTTTTTACTTAGTCGAATTCCTGAGCAACGAAAAACACTTGTTTTTAGTGCAAATTCTGGGACTAGTAGCCTGAGAGGTCAGCGATGAAAATTTCGATTTTTTCTGATAGCGCCAATCGATTCAGAATGGTCGTTTCATACCCCTTAGAAACCCCGAAGGGGCGAATGAGGCCCGAGAACGCGTATTTTCCGCGAAAAACGCGATTAAAGTTTCATCATACGTGAAAAGGTACCTAAACAGCAATTTTACCCGATGCCGGCATCATTAATATTTTTACTTAGTCGAATTCCTGAGCAACGAAAAACACTTGTTTTTAGTGCAAATTCTGGGACTAGTAGCCTGAGAGGTCAGCGATGAAAATTTCGATTTTTTCTGATAGCGCCAATCGATTCAGAATGGTCGTTTCATACCCCTTAGAAACCCCGAAGGGGCGAATGAGGCCCGAGAACGCGTATTTTCCGCGAAAAACGCGATTAAAGTTTCATCATACGTGAAAAGGTACCTAAACAGCAATTTTACCCGATGCCGGCATCATTAATTTTTTTACTTAGTCGAATTCCTGAGCAACGAAAAACACTTGTTTTTAGTGCAAATTCTGGGACTAGTAGCCTGAGAGGTCAGCGATGAAAATTTCGATTTTTTCTGATAGCGCCAATCGATTCAGAATGCTCGTTTCATACCCCTTAGAAACCCCGAAGGGGCGAATGAGGCCCGAGAACGCGTATTTTCCGCGAAAAACGCGATTAAAGTTTCATCATACGTGAAAAGGTACCTAAACAGCAATTTTACCCGATGCCGGCATCATTAATTTTTTTACTTAGTCGAATTCCTGAGCAACGAAAAACACTTGTTTTTAGTGCAAATTCTGGGACTAGTAGCCTGAGAGGTCAGCGATGAAAATTTCGATTTTTTCTGATAGCGCCAATCGATTCAGAATGGTCGTTTCATACCCCTTAGAAACCCCGAAGGGGCGAATGAGGCCCGAGAACGCGTATTTTCCGCGAAAAACGCGATTAAAGTTTCATCATACGTGAAAAGGTACCTAAACAGCAATTTTACCCGATGCCAGCATCATTAATTTTTTTACTTAGTCGAATTCCTGAGCAACGAAAAACACTTGTTTTTAGTGCAAATTCTGGGACTAGTAGCCTGAGAGGTCAGCGATGAAAATTTCGATTTTTTCTGATAGCGCCAATCGATTCAGAATGGTCGTTTCATACCCCTTAGAAACCCCGAAGGGGCGAATGAGGCCCGAGAACGCGTATTTTCCGCGAAAAACGCGATTAAAGTTTCATCATACGTGAAAAGGTACCTAAACAGCAATTTTACCCGATGCCGGCATCATTAATATTTTTACTTAGTCGAATTCCTGAGCAACGAAAAACACTTGTTTTTAGTGCAAATTCTGGGACTAGTAGCCTGAGAGGTCAGCGATGAAAATTTCGATTTTTTCTGATAGCGCCAATCGATTCAGAATGGTCGTTTCATACCCCTTAGAAACCCCGAAGGGGCGAATGAGGCCCGAGAACGCGTATTTTCCGCGAAAAACGCGATTAAAGTTTCATCATACGTGAAAAGGTACCTAAACAGCAATTTTACCCGATGCCAGCATCATTAATTTTTTTACTTAGTCGAATTCCTGAGCAACGAAAAACACTTGTTTTTAGTGCAAATTCTGGGACTAGTAGCCTGAGAGGTCAGCGATGAAAATTTCGATTTTTTCTGATAGCGCCAATCGATTCAGAATGCTCGTTTCATACCCCTTAGAAACCCCGAAGGGGCGAATGAGGCCCGAGAACGCGTATTTTCCGCGAAAAACGCGATTAAAGTTTCATCATACGTGAAAAGGTACCTAAACAGCAATTTTACCCGATGCCGGCATCATTAATTTTTTTACTTAGTCGAATTCCTGAGCAACGAAAAACACTTGTTTTTAGTGCAAATTCTGGGACTAGTAGCCTGAGAGGTCAGCGATGAAAATTTCGATTTTTTCTGATAGCGCCAATCGATTCAGAATGGTCGTTTCATACCCCTTAGAAACCCCGAAGGGGCGAATGAGGCCCGAGAACGCGTATTTTCCGCGAAAAACGCGATTAAAGTTTCATCATACGTGGAAAGGTACCTAAACAGCAATTTTACCCGATGCCAGCATCATTAATTTTTTTACTTAGTCGAATTCCTGAGCAACGAAAAACACTTGTTTTTAGTGCAAATTCTGGGACTAGTAGCCTGAGAGGTCAGCGATGAAAATTTCGATTTTTTCTGATAGCGCCAATCGATTCAGAATGCTCGTTTCATACCCCTTAGAAACCCCGAAGGGGCGAATGAGGCCCGAGAACGCGTATTTTCCGCGAAAAACGCGATTAAACTTTCATCATACGTGAAAAGGTACCTAAACAGCAATTTTACCCGATGCCAGCATCATTAATTTTTTTACTTAGTCGAATTCCTGAGCAACGAAAAACACTTGTTTTTAGTGCAAATTCTGGGACTAGTAGCCTGAGAGGTCAGCGATGAAAATTTCGATTTTTTCTGATAGCGCCAATCGATTCAGAATGGTCGTTTCATACCCCTTAGAAACCCCGAAGGGGCGAATGAGGCCCGAGAACGCGTATTTTCCGCGAAAAACGCGATTAAAGTTTCATCATACGTGAAAAGGTACCTAAACAGCAATTTTACCCGATGCCAGCATCATTAATTTTTTTACTTAGTCGAATTCCTGAGCAACGAAAAACACTTGTTTTTAGTGCAAATTCTGGGACTAGTAGCCTGAGAGGTCAGCGATGAAAATTTCGATTTTTTCTGATAGCGCCAATCGATTCAGAATGCTCGTTTCATACCCCTTAGAAACCCCGAAGGGGCGAATGAGGCCCGAGAACGCGTATTTTCCGCGAAAAACGCGATTAAACTTTCATCATACGTGAAAAGGTACCTGAACAGCAATTCTACCCGATGCCGGCATCATTAATTTTTTTACTTAGTCGAATTCCTGAGCAACGAAAAACACTTGTTTTTAGTGCAAATTCTGGGACTAGTAGCCTGAGAGGTCAGCGATGAAAATTTCGTTTTTTTCTGATAGCGCCAATCGATTCAGAATGGTCGTTTCATACCCCTTAGAAACCCCGAAGGGGCGAATGAGGCCCGAGAACGCGTATTTTCCGCGAAAAACGCGATTAAAGTTTCATCATACGTGAAAAGGTACCTAAACAGCAATTCTACCCGATGCCGGCATCATTAATTTTTTTACTTAGTCGAATTCCTGAGCAACGAAAAACACTTGTTTTTAGTGCAAATTCTGGGACTAGTAGCCTGAGAGGTCAGCGATGAAAATTTCGATGTTTTCTGATAGCGCCAATCGATTCAGAATGGTCGTTTCATACCCCTTAGAAACCCCGAAGGGGCGAATGAGGCCCGAGAACGCGTATTTTCCGCGAAAAACGCGATTAAAGTTTCATCATACGTGAAAAGGTACCTAAACAGCAATTCTACCCGATGCCGGCATCATTAATTTTTTTACTTAGTCGAATTCCTGAGCAACGAAAAACACTTGTTTTTAGTGCAAATTCTGGGACTAGTAGCCTGAGAGGTCAGCGATGAAAATTTCGATTTTTTCTGATAGCGCCAATCGATTCAGAATGGTCGTTTCATACCCCTTAGAAACCCCGAAGGGGCGAATGAGGCCCGAGAACGCGTATTTTCCGCGAAAAACGCGATTAAAGTTTCATCATACGTGAAAAGGTACCTAAACAGCAATTTTACAAACGCGATTAAAGTTTCATCATACGTGAAAAGGTACCTAAACAGCAATTTTACCCGATGCCGGCATCATTAATTTTTTTACTTAGTGGAATTCCTGAGCAACGAAAAACACTTGTTTTTAGTGCAAATTCTGGGACTAGTAGCCTGAGAGGTCAGCGATGAAAATTTCGATTTTTTCTGATAGCGCCAATCGATTCAGAATGGTCGTTTCATACCCCTTAGAAACCCCGAAGGGACGAATGAGGCCCGAGAACGCCTATTTTCCGCGAAAAACGCGATTAAAGTTTCATCATACGTGAAAAGGTACCTAAACAGCAATTTTACCCGATGCCGGCATCATTAATATTTTTACTTAGTCGAATTCCTGAGCAACGAAAAACACTTGTTTTTAGTGCAAATTCTGGGACTAGTAGCCTGAGAGGTCAGCGATGAAAATTTCGATTTTTTCTGATAGCGCCAATCGATTCAGAATGGTCGTTTCATACCCCTTAGAAACCCCGAAGGGGCGAATGAGGCCCGAGAACGCGTATTTTCCGCGAAAAACGCGATTAAAGTTTCATCATACGTGAAAAGGTACCTAAACAGCAATTTTACCCGATGCCAGCATCATTAATTTTTTTACTTAGTCGAATTCCTGAGCAACGAAAAACACTTGTTTTTAGTGCAAATTCTGGGACTAGTAGCCTGAGAGGTCAGCGATGAAAATTTCGATTTTTTCTGATAGCGCCAATCGATTCAGAATGGTCGTTTCATACCCCTTAGAAACCCCGAAGGGACGAATGAGGCCCGAGAACGCCTATTTTCCGCGAAAAACGCGATTAAAGTTTCATCATACGTGAAAAGGTACCTAAACAGCAATTTTACCCGATGCCAGCATCATTAATTTTTTTACTTAGTCGAATTCCTGAGCAACGAAAAACACTTGTTTTTAGTGCAAATTCTGGGACTAGTAGCCTGAGAGGTCAGCGATGAAAATTTCGATTTTTTCTGATAGCGCCAATCGATTCAGAATGGTCGTTTCATACCCCTTAGAAACCCCGAAGGGACGAATGAGGCCCGAGAACGCCTATTTTCCGCGAAAAACGCGATTAAAGTTTCATCATACGTGAAAAGGTACCTAAACAGCAATTTTACCCGATGCCGGCATCATTAATTTTTTTACTTAGTCGAATTCCTGAGCAACGAAAAACACTTGTTTTTAGTGCAAATTCTGGGACTAGTAGCCTGAGAGGTCAGCGATGAAAATTTCGATGTTTTCTGATAGCGCCAATCGATTCAGAATGGTCGTTTCATACCCCTTAGAAACCCCGAAGGGGCGAATGAGGCCCGAGAACGCGTATTTTCCGCGAAAAACGCGATTAAAGTTTCATCATACGTGAAAAGGTACCTAAACAGCAATTTTACCCGATGCCAGCATCATTAATTTTTTTACTTAGTCGAATTCCTGAGCAACGAAAAACACTTGTTTTTAGTGCAAATTCTGGGACTAGTAGCCTGAGAGGTCAGCGATGAAAATTTCGATTTTTTCTGATAGCGCCAATCGATTCAGAATGGTCGTTTCATACCCCTTAGAAACCCCGAAGGGGCGAATGAGGCCCGAGAACGCGTATTTTCCGCGAAAAACGCGATTAAAGTTTCATCATACGTGAAAAGGTACCTAAACAGCAATTTTACCCGATGCCGGCATCATTAATTTTTTTACTTAGTCGAATTCCTGAGCAACGAAAAACACTTGTTTTTAGTGCAAATTCTGGGACTAGTAGCCTGAGAGGTCAGCGATGAAAATTTCGATTTTTTCTGATAGCGCCAATCGATTCAGAATGGTCGTTTCATACCCCTTAGAAACCCCGAAGGGGCGAATGAGGCCCGAGAACGCGTATTTTCCGCGAAAAACGCGATTAAAGTTTCATCATACGTGAAAAGGTACCTAAACAGCAATTTTACCCGATGCCAGCATCATTAATTTTTTTACTTAGTCGAATTCCTGAGCAACGAAAAACACTTGTTTTTAGTGCAAATTCTGGGACTAGTAGCCTGAGAGGTCAGCGATGAAAATTTCGATTTTTTCTGATAGCGCCAATCGATTCAGAATGCTCGTTTCATACCCCTTAGAAACCCCGAAGGGGCGAATGAGGCCCGAGAACGCGTATTTTCCGCGAAAAACGCGATTAAAGTTTCATCATACGTGAAAAGGTACCTAAACAGCAATTTTACCCGATGCCGGCATCATTAATATTTTTACTTAGTCGAATTCCTGAGCAACGAAAAACACTTGTTTTTAGTGCAAATTCTGGGACTAGTAGCCTGAGAGGTCAGCGATGAAAATTTCGATTTTTTCTGATAGCGCCAATCGATTCAGAATGGTCGTTTCATACCCCTTAGAAACCCCGAAGGGGCGAATGAGGCCCGAGAACGCGTATTTTCCGCGAAAAACGCGATTAAAGTTTCATCATACGTGGAAAGGTACCTAAACAGCAATTTTACCCGATGCCAGCATCATTAATTTTTTTACTTAGTCGAATTCCTGAGCAACGAAAAACACTTGTTTTTAGTGCAAATTCTGGGACTAGTAGCCTGAGAGGTCAGCGATGAAAATTTCGATTTTTTCTGATAGCGCCAATCGATTCAGAATGGTCGTTTCATACCCCTTAGAAACCCCGAAGGGGCGAATGAGGCCCGAGAACGCGTATTTTCCGCGAAAAACGCGATTAAAGTTTCATCATACGTGGAAAGGTACCTAAACAGCAATTTTACCCGATGCCAGCATCATTAATTTTTTTACTTAGTCGAATTCCTGAGCAACGAAAAACACTTGTTTTTAGTGCAAATTCTGGGACTAGTAGCCTGAGAGGTCAGCGATGAAAATTTCGATTTTTTCTGATAGCGCCAATCGATTCAGAATGGTCGTTTCATACCCCTTAGAAACCCCGAAGGGGCGAATGAGGCCCGAGAACGCGTATTTTCCGCGAAAAACGCGATTAAACTTTCATCATACGTGGAAAGGTACCTAAACAGCAATTTTACCCGATGCCGGCATCATTAATTTTTTTACTTAGTCGAATTCCTGAGCAACGAAAAACACTTGATTTTAGTGCAAATTCTGGGACTAGTAGCCTGAGAGGTCAGCGATGAAAATTTCGATTTTTTCTGATAGCGCCAATCGATTCAGAATGGTCGTTTCATACCCCTTAGAAACCCCGAAGGGGCGAATGAGGCCCGAGAACACGTATTTTCCGCGAAAAACGCGATTAAAGTTTCATCATACGTGAAAAGGTACCTAAACAGCAATTCTACCCGATGCCGGCATCATTAATTTTTTTACTTAGTCGAATTCCTGAGCAACGAAAAACACTTGATTTTAGTGCAAATTCTGGGACTAGTAGCCTGAGAGGTCAGCGATGAAAATTTCGATTTTTTCTGATAGCGCCAATCGATTCAGAATGGTCGTTTCATACCCCTTAGAAACCCCGAAGGGACGAATGAGGCCCGAGAACGCGTATTTTCCGCGAAAAACGCGATTAAAGTTTCATCATACGTGGAAAGGTACCTAAACAGCAATTTTACCCGATGCCGGCATCATTAATTTTTTTACTTAGTCGAATTCCTGAGCAACGAAAAACACTTGATTTTAGTGCAAATTCTGGGACTAGTAGCCTGAGAGGTCAGCGATGAAAATTTCGATGTTTTCTGATAGCGCCAATCGATTCAGAATGGTCGTTTCATACCCCTTAGAAACCCCGAAGGGACGAATGAGGCCCGAGAACGCGTATTTTCCGCGAAAAATGCGATTAAAGTTTCATCATACGTGGAAAGGTACCTAAACAGCAATTTTACCCGATGCCGGCATCATTAATTTTTTTACTTAGTCGAATTCCTGAGCAACGAAAAACACTTGATTTTAGTGCAAATTCTGGGACTAGTAGCCTGAGAGGTAAGCGATGAAAATTTCGATGTTTTCTGATAGCGCCAATCGATTCAGAATGGTCGTTTCATACCCCTTAGAAACCCCGAAGGGGCGAATGAGGCCCGAGAACGCGTATTTTCCGCGAAAAACGCGATTAAAGTTTCATCATACGTGAAAAGGTACCTAAACAGCAATTTTACCCGATGCCGGCATCATTAATTTTTTTACTTAGTCGAATTCCTGAGCAACGAAAAACACTTGTTTTTAGTGCAAATTCTGGGACTAGTAGCCTGAGAGGTCAGCGATGAAAATTTCAATTTTTTCTGATAGCGCCAATCGATTCAGAATGGTCGTTTCATACCCCTTAGAAACCCCGAAGGGGCGAATGAGGCCCGAGAACGCGTATTTTCCGCGAAAAACGCGATTAAAGTTTCATCATACGTGGAAAGGTACCTAAACAGCAATTTTACCCGATGCCGGCATCATTAATTTTTTTACGTAGTCGAATTCCTGAGCAACGAAAAACACTTGATTTTAGTGCAAATTCTGGGACTAGTATCCTGAGAGGTCAGCGATGAAAATTTCGATTTTTTCTGATAGCGCCAATCGATTCAGAATGGTCGTTTCATACCCCTTAGAAACCCCGAAGGGACGAATGAGGCCCGAGAACGCGTATTTTCCGCGAAAAACGCGATTAAAGTTTCATCATACGTGAAAAGGTACCTAAACAGCAATTCTACCCGATGCCGGCATCATTAATTTTTTTACTTAGTCGAATTCCTGAGCAACGAAAAACACTTGTTTTTAGTGCAAATTCTGGGACTAGTAGCCTGAGAGGTCAGCGATGAAAATTTCGATGTTTTCTGATAGCGCCAATCGATTCAGAATGGTCGTTTCATACCCCTTAGAAACCCCGAAGGGGCGAATGAGGCCCGAGAACGCGTATTTTCCGCGAAAAACGCGATTAAAGTTTCATCATACGTGAAAAGGTACCTAAACAGCAATTTTACCCGATGCCGGCATCATTAATTTTTTTACTTAGTCGAATTCCTGAGCAACGAAAAACACTTGTTTTTAGTGCAAATTCTGGGACTAGTAGCCTGAGAGGTCAGCGATGAAAATTTCGATTTTTTCTGATAGCGCCAATCGATTCAGAATGGTCGTTTCATACCCCTTAGAAACCCCGAAGGGGCGAATGAGGCCCGAGAACGCGTATTTTCCGCGAAAAACGCGATTAAAGTTTCATCATACGTGAAAAGGTACCTAAACAGCAATTCTACCCGATGCCGGCATCATTAATTTTTTTACTTAGTCGAATTCCTGAGCAACGAAAAACACTTGTTTTTAGTGCAAATTCTGGGACTAGTAGCCTGAGAGGTCAGCGATGAAAATTTCGATTTTTTCTGATAGCGCCAATCGATTCAGAATGGTCGTTTCATACCCCTTAGAAACCCCGAAGGGGCGAATGAGGCCCGAGAACGCGTATTTTCCGCGAAAAACGCGATTAAAGTTTCATCATACGTGAAAAGGTACCTAAACAGCAATTTTACCCGATGCCGGCATCATTAATTTTTTTACTTAGTCGAATTCCTGAGCAACGAAAAACACTTGTTTTTAGTGCAAATTCTGGGACTAGTAGCCTGAGAGGTCAGCGATGAAAATTTCGATTTTTTCTGATAGCGCCAATCGATTCAGAATGGTCGTTTCATACCCCTTAGAAACCCCGAAGGGACGAATGAGGCCCGAGAACGCGTATTTTCCGCGAAAAACGCGATTAAAGTTTCATCATACGTGGAAAGGTACCTAAACAGCAATTTTACCCGATGCCGGCATCATTAATTTTTTTACTTAGTCGAATTCCTGAGCAACGAAAAACACTTGTTTTTAGTGCAAATTCTGGGACTAGTAGCCTGAGATGTCAGCGATGAAAATTTCGATTTTTTCTGATAGCGCCAATCGATTCAGAATGGTCGTTTCATACCCCTTAGAAACCCCGAAGGGGCGAATGAGGCCCGAGAACGCGTATTTTCCGCGAAAAACGCGATTAAAGTTTCATCATACGTGAAAAGGTACCTAAACAGCAATTTTACCCGATGCCGGCATCATTAATTTTTTTACTTAGTCGAATTCCTGAGCAACGAAAAACACTTGTTTTTAGTGCAAATTCTGGGACTAGTAGCCTGAGAGGTCAGCGATGAAAATTTCGATTTTTTCTGATAGCGCCAATCGATTCAGAATGGTCGTTTCATACCCCTTAGAAACCCCGAAGGGGCGAATGAGGCCCGAGAACGCGTATTTTCCGCGAAAAACGCGATTAAAGTTTCATCATACGTGAAAAGGTACCTAAACAGCAATTCTACCCGATGCCGGCATCATTAATTTTTTTACTTAGTCGAATTCCTGAGCAACGAAAAACACTTGTTTTTAGTGCAAATTCTGGGACTAGTAGCCTGAGAGGTCAGCGATGAAAATTTCGATGTTTTCTGATAGCGCCAATCGATTCAGAATGGTCGTTTCATACCCCTTAGAAACCCCGAAGGGGCGAATGAGGCCCGAGAACGCGTATTTTCCGCGAAAAACGCGATTAAAGTTTCATCATACGTGAAAAGGTACCTAAACAGCAATTTTACCCGATGCCGGCATCATTAATTTTTTTACTTAGTCGAATTCCTGAGCAACGAAAAACACTTGTTTTTAGTGCAAATTCTGGGACTAGTAGCCTGAGAGGTCAGCGATGAAAATTTCGATTTTTTCTGATAGCGCCAATCGATTCAGAATGGTCGTTTCATACCCCTTAGAAACCCCGAAGGGGCGAATGAGGCCCGAGAACGCGTATTTTCCGCGAAAAACGCGATTAAAGTTTCATCATACGTGAAAAGGTACCTAAACAGCAATTTTACCCGATGCCGGCATCATTAATTTTTTTACTTAGTCGAATTCCTGAGCAACGAAAAACACTTGTTTTTAGTGCAAATTCTGGGACTAGTAGCCTGAGAGGTCAGCGATGAAAATTTCGATTTTTTCTGATAGCGCCAATCGATTCAGAATGGTCGTTTCATACCCCTTAGAAACCCCGAAGGGACGAATGAGGCCCGAGAACGCGTATTTTCCGCGAAAAACGCGATTAAAGTTTCATCATACGTGAAAAGGTACCTAAACAGCAATTTTACCCGATGCCGGCATCATTAATTTTTTTACTTAGTCGAATTCCTGAGCAACGAAAAACACTTGTTTTTAGTGCAAATTCTGGGACTAGTAGCCTGAGAGGTCAGCGATGAAAATTTCGATTTTTTCTGATAGCGCCAATCGATTCAGAATGGTCGTTTCATACCCCTTAGAAACCCCGAAGGGACGAATGAGGCCCGAGAACGCGTATTTTCCGCGAAAAACGCGATTAAAGTTTCATCATACGTGGAAAGGTACCTAAACAGCAATTTTACCCGATGCCGGCATCATTAATTTTTTTACTTAGTCGAATTCCTGAGCAACGAAAAACACTTGTTTTTAGTGCAAATTCTGGGACTAGTAGCCTGAGAGGTCAGCGATGAAAATTTCGATTTTTTCTGATAGCGCCAATCGATTCAGAATGGTCGTTTCATACCCCTTAGAAACCCCGAAGGGGCGAATGAGGCCCGAGAACGCGTATTTTCCGCGAAAAACGCGATTAAAGTTTCATCATACGTGAAAAGGTACCTAAACAGCAATTTTACCCGATGCCGGCATCATTAATTTTTTTACTTAGTCGAATTCCTGAGCAACGAAAAACACTTGTTTTTAGTGCAAATTCTGGGACTAGTAGCCTGAGAGGTCAGCGATGAAAATTTCGATTTTTTCTGATAGCGCCAATCGATTCAGAATGGTCGTTTCATACCCCTTAGAAACCCCGAAGGGACGAATGAGGCCCGAGAACGCGTATTTTCCGCGAAAAACGCGATTAAAGTTTCATCATACGTGGAAAGGTACCTAAACAGCAATTTTACCCGATGCCGGCATCATTAATTTTTTTACTTAGTCGAATTCCTGAGCAACGAAAAACACTTGTTTTTAGTGCAAATTCTGGGACTAGTAGCCTGAGAGGTCAGCGATGAAAATTTCGATTTTTTCTGATAGCGCCAATCGATTCAGAATGGTCGTTTCATACCCCTTAGAAACCCCGAAGGGGCGAATGAGGCCCGAGAACGCGTATTTTCCGCGAAAAACGCGATTAAAGTTTCATCATACGTGAAAAGGTACCTAAACAGCAATTTTACCCGATGCCGGCATCATTAATTTTTTTACTTAGTCGAATTCCTGAGCAACGAAAAACACTTGTTTTTAGTGCAAATTCTGGGACTAGTAGCCTGAGAGGTCAGCGATGAAAATTTCGATTTTTTCTGATAGCGCCAATCGATTCAGAATGGTCGTTTCATACCCCTTAGAAACCCCGAAGGGACGAATGAGGCCCGAGAACGCGTATTTTCCGCGAAAAACGCGATTAAAGTTTCATCATACGTGGAAAGGTACCTAAACAGCAATTTTACCCGATGCCGGCATCATTAATTTTTTTACTTAGTCGAATTCCTGAGCAACGAAAAACACTTGTTTTTAGTGCAAATTCTGGGACTAGTAGCCTGAGATGTCAGCGATGAAAATTTCGATTTTTTCTGATAGCGCCAATCGATTCAGAATGGTCGTTTCATACCCCTTAGAAACCCCGAAGGGGCGAATCAGGCCCGAGAACGCGTATTTTCCGCGAAAAACGCGATTAAAGTTTCATCATACGTGAAAAGGTACCTAAACAGCAATTTTACCCGATGCCGGCATCATTAATTTTTTTACTTAGTCGAATTCCTGAGCAACGAAAAACACTTGTTTTTAGTGCAAATTCTGGGACTAGTAGCCTGAGAGGTCAGCGATGAAAATTTCGATTTTTTCTGATAGCGCCAATCGATTCAGAATGGTCGCTTCATACCCCTTAGAAACCCCGAAGGGGCGAATGAGGCCCGAGAACACGTATTTTCCGCGAAAAACGCGATTAAAGTTTCATCATACGTGAAAAGGTACCTAAACAGCAATTTTACCCGATGCCGGCATCATTAATTTTTTTACTTAGTCAAATTCCTGAGCAACGAAAAACACTTGTTTTTAGTGCAAATTCTGGGACTAGTAGCCTGAGATGTCAGCGATGAAAATTTCGATTTTTTCTGATAGCGCCAATCGATTCAGAATGGTCGTTTCATACCCCTTAGAAACCCCGAAGGGGCGAATGAGGCCCGAGAACGCGTATTTTCCGCGAAAAACGCGATTAAAGTTTCATCATACGTGAAAAGGTACCTAAACAGCAATTTTACCCGATGCCGGCATCATTAATTTTTTTACTTAGTCGAATTCCTGAGCAACGAAAAACACTTGTTTTTAGTGCAAATTCTGGGACTAGTAGCCTGAGAGGTCAGCGATGAAAATTTCGATTTTTTCTGATAGCGCCAATCGATTCAGAATGGTCGTTTCATACCCCTTAGAAACCCCGAAGGGACGAATGAGGCCCGAGAACGCGTATTTTCCGCGAAAAACGCGATTAAAGTTTCATCATACGTGGAAAGGTACCTAAACAGCAATTTTACCCGATGCCGGCATCATTAATTTTTTTACTTAGTCGAATTCCTGAGCAACGAAAAACACTTGTTTTTAGTGCAAATTCTGGGACTAGTAGCCTGAGATGTCAGCGATGAAAATTTCGATTTTTTCTGATAGCGCCAATCGATTCAGAATGGTCGTTTCATACCCCTTAGAAACCCCGAAGGGGCGAATGAGGCCCGAGAACGCGTATTTTCCGCGAAAAACGCGATTAAAGTTTCATCATACGTGAAAAGGTACCTAAACAGCAATTTTACCCGATGCCGGCATCATTAATTTTTTTACTTAGTCGAATTCCTGAGTAACGAAAAACACTTGTTTTTAGTGCAAATTCTGGGACTAGTAGCCTGAGAGGTCAGCGATGAAAATTTCGATTTTTTCTGATAGCGCCAATCGATTCAGAATGGTCGTTTCATACCCCTTAGAAACCCCGAAGGGACGAATGAGGCCCGAGAACGCGTATTTTCCGCGAAAAACGCGATTAAAGTTTCATCATACGTGGAAAGGTACCTAAACAGCAATTTTACCCGATGCCGGCATCATTAATTTTTTTACTTAGTCGAATTCCTGAGCAACGAAAAACACTTGTTTTTAGTGCAAATTCTGGGACTAGTAGCCTGAGATGTCAGCGATGAAAATTTCGATTTTTTCTGATAGCGCCAATCGATTCAGAATGGTCGTTTCATACCCCTTAGAAACCCCGAAGGGGCGAATGAGGCCCGAGAACGCGTATTTTCCGCGAAAAACGCGATTAAAGTTTCATCATACGTGAAAAGGTACCTAAACAGCAATTTTACCCGATGCCGGCATCATTAATTTTTTTACTTAGTCGAATTCCTGAGCAACGAAAAACACTTGTTTTTAGTGCAAATTCTGGGACTAGTAGCCTGAGAGGTCAGCGATGAAAATTTCGATTTTTTCTGATAGCGCCAATCGATTCAGAATGGTCGTTTCATACCCCTTAGAAACCCCGAAGGGACGAATGAGGCCCGAGAACGCGTATTTTCCGCGAAAACCGCGATTAAAGTTTCATCATACGTGGAAAGGTACCTAAACAGCAATTTTACCCGATGCCGGCATCATTAATTTTTTTACTTAGTCGAATTCCTGAGCAACGAAAAACACTTGTTTTTAGTGCAAATTCTGGGACTAGTAGCCTGAGAGGTCAGCGATGAAAATTTCGATTTTTTCTGATAGCGCCAATCGATTCAGAATGGTCGTTTCATACCCCTTAGAAACCCCGAAGGGACGAATGAGGCCCGAGAACGCGTATTTTCCGCGAAAAACGCGATTAAAGTTTCATCATACGTGGAAAGGTACCTAAACAGCAATTTTACCCGATGCCGGCATCATTAATTTTTTTACTTAGTCGAATTCCTGAGCAACGAAAAACACTTGTTTTTAGTGCAAATTCTGGGACTAGTAGCCTGAGAGGTCAGCGATGAAAATTTCGATTTTTTCTGATAGCGCCAATCGATTCAGAATGGTCGTTTCATACCCCTTAGAAACCCCGAAGGGACGAATGAGGCCCGAGAACGCGTATTTTCCGCGAAAAACGCGATTAAAGTTTCATCATACGTGGAAAGGTACCTAAACAGCAATTTTACCCGATGCCGGCATCATTAATTTTTTTACTTAGTCGAATTCCTGAGCAACGAAAAACACTTGTTTTTAGTGCAAATTCTGGGACTAGTAGCCTGAGAGGTCAGCGATGAAAATTTCGATTTTTTCTGATAGCGCCAATCGATTCAGAATGGTCGTTTCATACCCCTTAGAAACCCCGAAGGGGCGAATGAGGCCCGAGAACGCGTATTTTCCGCGAAAAACGCGATTAAAGTTTCATCATACGTGGAAAGGTACCTAAACAGCAATTTTACCCGATGCCGGCATCATTAATTTTTTTACTTAGTCGAATTCCTGAGCAACGAAAAACACTTGTTTTTAGTGCAAATTCTGGGACTAGTAGCCTGAGAGGTCAGCGATGAAAATTTCGATTTTTTCTGATAGCGCCAATCGATTCAGAATGGTCGTTTCATACCCCTTAGAAACCCCGAAGGGACGAATGAGGCCCGAGAACGCGTATTTTCCGCGAAAAACGCGATTAAAGTTTCATCATACGTGGAAAGGTACCTAAACAGCAATTTTACCCGATGCCGGCATCATTAATTTTTTTACTTAGTCGAATTCCTGAGCAACGAAAAACACTTGTTTTTAGTGCAAATTCTGGGACTAGTAGCCTGAGAGGTCAGCGATGAAAATTTCGATTTTTTCTGATAGCGCCAATCGATTCAGAATGGTCGTTTCATACCCCTTAGAAACCCCGAAGGGACGAATGAGGCCCGAGAACGCGTATTTTCCGCGAAAAACGCGATTAAAGTTTCATCATACGTGGAAAGGTACCTAAACAGCAATTTTACCCGATGCCGGCATCATTAATTTTTTTACTTAGTCGAATTCCTGAGCAACGAAAACACTTGATTTTAGTGCAAATTCTGGGACTAGTAGCCTGAGAGGTCAGCGATGAAAATTTCGATTTTTTCTGATAGCGCCAATCGATTCAGAATGGTCGTTTCATACCCCTTAGAAACCCCGAAGGGGCGAATGAGGCCCGAGAACGCGTATTTTCCGCGAAAAACGCGATTAAAGTTTCATCATACGTGGAAAGGTACCTAAACAGCAATTTTACCCGATGCCGGCATCATTAATTTTTTTACTTAGTCGAATTCCTGAGCAACGAAAACACTTGATTTTAGTGCAAATTCTGGGACTAGTAGCCTGAGAGGTCAGCGATGAAAATTTCGATTTTTTCTGATAGCGCCAATCGATTCAGAATGGTCGTTTCATACCCCTTAGAAACCCCGAAGGGGCGAATGAGGCCCGAGAACGCGTATTTTCCGCGAAAAACGCGATTAAAGTTTCATCATACGTGGAAAGGTACCTAAACAGCAATTTTACCCGATGCCGGCATCATTAATTTTTTTACTTAGTCGAATTCCTGAGCAACGAAAAACACTTGTTTTTAGTGCAAATTCTGGGACTAGTAGCCTGAGAGGTCAGCGATGAAAATTTCGATTTTTTCTGATAGCGCCAATCGATTCAGAATGGTCGTTTCATACCCCTTAGAAACCCCGAAGGGACGAATGAGGCCCGAGAACGCGTATTTTCCGCGAAAAACGCGATTAAAGTTTCATCATACGTGGAAAGGTACCTAAACAGCAATTTTACCCGATGCCGGCATCATTAATTTTTTTACTTAGTCGAATTCCTGAGCAACGAAAAACACTTGTTTTTAGTGCAAATTCTGGGACTAGTAGCCTGAGAGGTCAGCGATGAAAATTTCGATTTTTTCTGATAGCGCCAATCGATTCAGAATGGTCGTTTCATACCCCTTAGAAACCCCGAAGGGACGAATGAGGCCCGAGAACGCGTATTTTCCGCGAAAAACGCGATTAAAGTTTCATCATACGTGGAAAGGTACCTAAACAGCAATTTTACCCGATGCCGGCATCATTAATTTTTTTACTTAGTCGAATTCCTGAGCAACGAAAAACACTTGTTTTTAGTGCAAATTCTGGGACTAGTAGCCTGAGAGGTCAGCGATGAAAATTTCGATTTTTTCTGATAGCGCCAATCGATTCAGAATGGTCGTTTCATACCCCTTAGAAACCCCGAAGGGGCGAATGAGGCCCGAGAACGCGTATTTTCCGCGAAAAACGCGATTAAAGTTTCATCATACGTGAAAAGGTACCTAAACAGCAATTTTACCCGATGCCGGCATCATTAATTTTTTTACTTAGTCGAATTCCTGAGCAACGAAAAACACTTGTTTTTAGTGCAAATTCTGGGACTAGTAGCCTGAGAGGTCAGCGATGAAAATTTCGATTTTTTCTGATAGCGCCAATCGATTCAGAATGGTCGTTTCATACCCCTTAGAAACCCCGAAGGGACGAATGAGGCCCGAGAACGCGTATTTTCCGCGAAAAACGCGATTAAAGTTTCATCATACGTGGAAAGGTACCTAAACAGCAATTTTACCCGATGCCGGCATCATTAATTTTTTTACTTAGTCGAATTCCTGAGCAACGAAAACACTTGATTTTAGTGCAAATTCTGGGACTAGTAGCCTGAGAGGTCAGCGATGAAAATTTCGATTTTTTCTGATAGCGCCAATCGATTCAGAATGGTCGTTTCATACCCCTTAGAAACCCCGAAGGGGCGAATGAGGCCCGAGAACACGTATTTTCCGCGAAAAACGCGATTAAAGTTTCATCATACGTGAAAAGGTACCTAAACAGCAATTTTACCCGATGCCGGCATCATTAATTTTTTTACTTAGTCGAATTCCTGAGCAACGAAAAACACTTGTTTTTAGTGCAAATTCTGGGACTAGTAGCCTGAGAGGTCAGCGATGAAAATTTCGATTTTTTCTGATAGCGCCAATCGATTCAGAATGGTCGTTTCATACCCCTTAGAAACCCCGAAGGGGCGAATGAGGCCCGAGAACGCGTATTTTCCGCGAAAAACGCGATTAAAGTTTCATCATACGTGAAAAGGTACCTAAACAGCAATTCTACCCGATGCCGGCATCATTAATTTTTTTACTTAGTCGAATTCCTGAGCAACGAAAAACACTTGTTTTTAGTGCAAATTCTGGGACTAGTAGCCTGAGAGGTCAGCGATGAAAATTTCGATGTTTTCTGATAGCGCCAATCGATTCAGAATGGTCGTTTCATACCCCTTAGAAACCCCGAAGGGGCGAATGAGGCCCGAGAACGCGTATTTTCCGCGAAAAACGCGATTAAAGTTTCATCATACGTGAAAAGGTACCTAAACAGCAATTTTACCCGATGCCGGCATCATTAATTTTTTTACTTAGTCGAATTCCTGAGCAACGAAAAACACTTGTTTTTAGTGCAAATTCTGGGACTAGTAGCCTGAGATGTCAGCGATGAAAATTTCGATTTTTTCTGATAGCGCCAATCGATTCAGAATGGTCGTTTCATCATACGTGAAAAGGTACCTAAACAGCAATTTTACCCGATGCCGGCATCATTAATTTTTTTACTTAGTCGAATTCCTGAGCAACGAAAAACACTTGTTTTTAGTGCAAATTCTGGGACTAGTAGCCTGAGAGGTCAGCGATGAAAATTTCGATTTTTTCTGATAGCGCCAATCGATTCAGAATGGTCGTTTCATACCCCTTAGAAACCCCGAAGGGACGAATGAGGCCCGAGAACGCGTATTTTCCGCGAAAAACGCGATTAAAGTTTCATCATACGTGGAAAGGTACCTAAACAGCAATTTTACCCGATGCCGGCATCATTAATTTTTTTACTTAGTCGAATTCCTGAGCAACGAAAAACACTTGTTTTTAGTGCAAATTCTGGGACTAGTAGCCTGAGAGGTCAGCGATGAAAATTTCGATTTTTTCTGATAGCGCCAATCGATTCAGAATGGTCGTTTCAAACCCCTTAGAAACCCCGAAGGGGCGAATGAGGCCCGAGAACGCGTATTTTCCGCGAAAAACGCGATTAAAGTTTCATCATACGTGAAAAGGTACCTAAACAGCAATTTTACCCGATGCCGGCATCATTAATTTTTTTACTTAGTGGAATTCCTGAGCAACGAAAAACACTTGATTTTAGTGCAAATTCTGGAACTAGTAGCCTGAGAGGTCAGCGATGAAAATTTCGATTTTTTCTGATAGCGCCAATCGATTCAGAATGGTCGTTTCATACCCCTTAGAAACCCCGAAGGGGCGAATGAGGCCCGAGAACACGTATTTTCCGCGAAAAACGCGATTAAAGTTTCATCATACGTGAAAAGGTACCTAAACTGCGATTTTACCCGATGCCGGCATCATTAATTTTTTTACTTAGTCGAATTCCTGAGCAACGAAAAACACTTGTTTTTAGTGCAAATTCTGGGACTAGTAGCCTGAGAGGTCAGCGATGAAAATTTCGATTTTTTCTGATAGCGCCAATCGATTCAGAATGGTCGTTTCATACCCCTTAGAAACTCCGAAGGGGCGAATGAGGCCCGAGAACGCGAATTTTCCGCGAAAAACGCGATTAAAGTTTCATCATACGTGAAAAGGTACCTAAACAGCAATTCTACCCGATGCCGGCATCATTAATTTTTTTACTTAGTGGAATTCCTGAGCAACGAAAAACACTTGTTTTTAGTGCAAATTCTGGGACTAGTAGCCTGAGAG
Source organism: Leptarthrus brevirostris (assembly GCA_964036015.1). Taxonomy (NCBI): domain Eukaryota; kingdom Metazoa; phylum Arthropoda; class Insecta; order Diptera; family Asilidae; genus Leptarthrus; species Leptarthrus brevirostris. The sequence goes on from OZ038371.1 coordinate 23,059,971, forward strand.
GTCAGCGATGAAAATTTCGCTTTTTTCTGATAGCGCCAATCGATTCAGAATGGTCGTTTCATACCTCTTAGAAACCCCGAAGGGGCGAATGAGGCCCGAGAACGCGTATTTTCCGCGAAAAACGCGATTAAAGTTTCATCATACGTGAAAAGGTACCTAAACAGCAATTTTACCCGATGCCGGCATCATTAATTTTTTTACTTAGTCGAATTCCTGAGCAACGAAAAACACTTGTTTTTAGTGCAAATTCTGGGACTAGTAGCCTGAGAGGTCAGCGATGAAAATTTCGATTTTTTCTGATAGCGCCAATCGATTCAGAATGGTCGTTTCATACCCCTTAGAAACCCCGAAGGGGCGAATGAGGCCCGAGAACGCGTATTTTCCGCGAAAAACGCGATTAAAGTTTCATCATACGTGGAAAGGTACCTAAACAGCAATTTTACCCGATGCCGGCATCATTAATTTTTTTACTTAGTCGAATTCCTGAGCAACGAAAAACACTTGTTTTTAGTGCAAATTCTGGGACAAGTAGCCTGAGAGGTCAGCGATGAAAATTTCGATTTTTTCTGATAGCGCCAATCGATTCAGAATGGTCGTTTCATACCCCTTAGAAACCCCGAAGGGGCGAATGAGGCCCGAGAACACGTATTTTCCGCGAAAAACGCGATTAAAGTTTCATCATACGTGAAAAGGTACCTAAACAGCAATTCTACCCGATGCCGGCATCATTAATTTTTTTACTTAGTCGAATTCCTGAGCAACGAAAAACACTTGTTTTTAGTGCAAATTCTGGGACTAGTAGCCTGAGATGTCAGCGATGAAAATTTCGATTTTTTCTGATAGCGCCAATCGATTCAGAATGGTCGTTTCATACCCCTTAGAAAACCCGAAGGGGCGAATGAGGCCCGAGAACGCGTATTTTCCGCGAAAAACGCGATTAAAGTTTCATCATACGTGAAAAGGTACCTAAACAGCAATTTTACCCGATGCCGGCATCATTAATTTTTTTACTTAGTCGAATTCCTGAGCAACGAAAAACACTTGTTTTTAGTGCAAATTCTGGGACTAGTAGCCTGAAAGGTCAGCGATGAAAATTTCGATTTTTTCTGATAGCGCCAATCGATTCAGAATGGTCGTTTCATACCCCTTAGAAACCCCGAAGGCGCGAATGAGGCCCGAGAACGCGTATTTTCCGCGAAAAACGCGATTAAAGTTTCATCATACGTGAAAAGGTACCTAAACAGCAATTTTACCCGATGCCGGCATCATTAATTTTTTTACTTAGTCGAATTCCTGAGCAACGAAAAACACTTGTTTTTAGTGCAAATTCTGGGACAAGTAGCCTGAGAGGTCAGCGATGAAAATTTCGATTTTTTCTGATAGCGCCAATCGATTCAGAATGGTCGTTTCATACCCCTTAGAAACCCCGAAGGGGCGAATGAGGCCCGAGAACACGTATTTTCCGCGAAAAACGCGATTAAAGTTTCATCATACGCGAAAAGGTACCTAAACAGCAATTCTACCCGATGCCGGCATCATTAATTTTTTTACTTAGTCGAATTCCTGAGCAACGAAAAACACTTGTTTTTAGTGCAAATTCTGGGACTAGTAGCCTGAGATGTCAGCGATGAAAATTTCGATTTTTTCTGATAGCGCCAATCGATTCAGAATGGTCGTTTCATACCCCTTAGAAAACCCGAAGGGGCGAATGAGGCCCGAGAACGCGTATTTTCCGCGAAAAACGCGATTAAAGTTTCATCATACGTGAAAAGGTACCTAAACAGCAATTTAGCAATTTTACCCGATGCCGGCATCATTAATTTTTTTACTTAGTCGAATTCCTGAGCAACGAAAAACACTTGTTTTTAGTGCAAATTCTGGGACTAGTAGCCTGAAAGGTCAGCGATGAAAATTTCGATTTTTTCTGATAGCGCCAATCGATTCAGAATGGTCGTTTCATACCCCTTAGAAACCCCGAAGGCGCGAATGAGGCCCGAGAACGCGTATTTTCCGCGAAAAACGCGATTAAAGTTTCATCATACGTGGAAAGGTACCTAAACAGCAATTTTACCCGATGCCGGCATCATTAATTTTTTTACTTAGTCGAATTCCTGAGCAACGAAAAACACTTGTTTTTAGTGCAAATTCTGGGACAAGTAGCCTGAGAGGTCAGCGATGAAAATTTCGATTTTTTCTGATAGCGCCAATCGATTCAGAATGGTCGTTTCATACCCCTTAGAAACCCCGAAGGGGCGAATGAGGCCCGAGAACGCGTATTTTCCGCGAAAAACGCGATTAAAGTTTCATCATACGTGGAAAGGTACCTAAACAGCAATTTTACCCGATGCCGGCATCATTAATTTTTTTACTTAGTCGAATTCCTGAGCAACGAAAAACACTTGTTTTTAGTGCAAATTCTGGGACTAGTAGCCTGAGATGTCAGCGATGAAAATTTCGATTTTTTCTGATAGCGCCAATCGATTCAGAATGGTCGTTTCATACCCCTTAGAAACCCCGAAGGGGCGAATGAGTCCCGAGAAATCGTATTTTCCGCGAAAAACGCGATTAAAGTTTCATCATACGTGAAAAGGTACCTAAACAGCAATTTTACCCGATGCCGGCATCATTAATTTTTTTACTTAGTCGAATTCCTGAGCAACGAAAAACACTTGTTTTTAGTGCAAATTCTGGGACTAGTAGCCTGAGAGGTCAGCGATGAAAATTTCGATTTTTTCTGATAGCGCCAATCGATTCAGAATGGTCGTTTCATACCCCTTAGAAACCCCGAAGGGACGAATGAGGCCCGAGAACGCGTATTTTCCGCGAAAAACGCGATTAAAGTTTCATCATACGTGGAAAGGTACCTAAACAGCAATTTTACCCGATGCCGGCATCATTAATTTTTTTACTTAGTCGAATTCCTGAGCAACGAAAAACACTTGTTTTTAGTGCAAATTCTGGGACTAGTAGCCTGAGAGGTCAGCGATGAAAATTTCGATTTTTTCTGATAGCGCCAATCGATTCAGAATGGTCGTTTCATACCCCTTAGAAACCCCGAAGGGGCGAATGAGGCCCGAGAATGCGTATTTTCCGCGAAAAACGCGATTAAAGTTTCATCATACGTGAAAAGGTACCTAAACAGCAATTTTACCCGATGCCGGCATCATTAATTTTTTTACTTAGTGGAATTCCTGAGCAACGAAAAACACTTGATTTTAGTGCAAATTCTGGGACTAGTAGCCTGAGAGGTCAGCGATGAAAATTTCGATTTTTTCTGATAGCGCCAATCGATTCAGAATGGTCGCTTCATACCCCTTAGAAACCCCGAAGGGGCGAATGAGGCCCGAGAACACGTATTTTCCGCGAAAAACGCGATTAAAGTTTCATCATACGTGAAAAGGTACCTAAACAGCAATTTTACCCGATGCCGGCATCATTAATTTTTTTACTTAGTCAAATTCCTGAGCAACGAAAAACACTTGTTTTTAGTGCAAATTCTGGGACTAGTAGCCTGAGATGTCAGCGATGAAAATTTCGATTTTTTCTAATAGCGCCAATCGATTCAGAATGGTCGTTTCATACCCCTTAGAAACCCCGAAGGGGCGAATGAGGCCCGAGAAATCGTATTTTCCGCGAAAAACGCGATTAAAGTTTCATCATACGTGAAAAGGTACCTAAACAGCAATTTAGCAATTTTACCCGATGCCGGCATCATTAATTTTTTTACTTAGTCGAATTCCTGAGCAACGAAAAACACTTGTTTTTAGTGCAAATTCTGGGACTAGTAGCCTGAAAGGTCAGCGATGAAAATTTCGATTTTTTCTGATAGCGCCAATCGATTCAGAATGGTCGTTTCATACCCCTTAGAAACCCCGAAGGCGCGAATGAGGCCCGAGAACGCGTATTTTCCGCGAAAAACGCGATTAAAGTTTCATCATACGTGGAAAGGTACCTAAACAGCAATTTTACCCGATGCCGGCATCATTAATTTTTTTACTTAGTCGAATTCCTGAGCAACGAAAAACACTTGTTTTTAGTGCAAATTCTGGGACAAGTAGCCTGAGAGGTCAGCGATGAAAATTTCGATTTTTTCTGATAGCGCCAATCGATTCAGAATGGTCGTTTCATACCCCTTAGAAACCCCGAAGGGGCGAATGAGGCCCGAGAACGCGTATTTTCCGCGAAAAACGCGATTAAAGTTTCATCATACGTGGAAAGGTACCTAAACAGCAATTTTACCCGATGCCGGCATCATTAATTTTTTTACTTAGTCGAATTCCTGAGCAACGAAAAACACTTGTTTTTAGTGCAAATTCTGGGACTAGTAGCCTGAGATGTCAGCGATGAAAATTTCGATTTTTTCTGATAGCGCCAATCGATTCAGAATGGTCGTTTCATACCCCTTAGAAACCCCGAAGGGGCGAATGAGGCCCGAGAAATCGTATTTTCCGCGAAAAACGCGATTAAAGTTTCATCATACGTGAAAAGGTACCTAAACAGCAATTTTACCCGATGCCGGCATCATTAATTTTTTTACTTAGTCGAATTCCTGAGCAACGAAAAACACTTGTTTTTAGTGCAAATTCTGGGACTAGTAGCCTGAGAGGTCAGCGATGAAAATTTCGATTTTTTCTGATAGCGCCAATCGATTCAGAATGGTCGTTTCATACCCCTTAGAAACCCCGAAGGGACGAATGAGGCCCGAGAACGCGTATTTTCCGCGAAAAACGCGATTAAAGTTTCATCATACGTGGAAAGGTACCTAAACAGCAATTTTACCCGATGCCGGCATCATTAATTTTTTTACTTAGTCGAATTCCTGAGCAACGAAAAACACTTGTTTTTAGTGCAAATTCTGGGACTAGTAGCCTGAGAGGTCAGCGATGAAAATTTCGATTTTTTCTGATAGCGCCAATCGATTCAGAATGGTCGTTTCATACCCCTTAGAAACCCCGAAGGGGCGAATGAGGCCCGAGAATGCGTATTTTCCGCGAAAAACGCGATTAAAGTTTCATCATACGTGAAAAGGTACCTAAACAGCAATTTTACCCGATGCCGGCATCATTAATTTTTTTACTTAGTGGAATTCCTGAGCAACGAAAAACACTTGATTTTAGTGCAAATTCTGGGACTAGTAGCCTGAGAGGTCAGCGATGAAAATTTCGATTTTTTCTGATAGCGCCAATCGATTCAGAATGGTCGCTTCATACCCCTTAGAAACCCCGAAGGGGCGAATGAGGCCCGAGAACACGTATTTTCCGCGAAAAACGCGATTAAAGTTTCATCATACGTGAAAAGGTACCTAAACAGCAATTTTACCCGATGCCGGCATCATTAATTTTTTTACTTAGTCAAATTCCTGAGCAACGAAAAACACTTGTTTTTAGTGCAAATTCTGGGACTAGTAGCCTGAGATGTCAGCGATGAAAATTTCGATTTTTTCTAATAGCGCCAATCGATTCAGAATGGTCGTTTCATACCCCTTAGAAACCCCGAAGGGGCGAATGAGGCCCGAGAAATCGTATTTTCCGCGAAAAACGCGATTAAAGTTTCATCATACGTGAAAAGGTACCTAAACAGCAATTTTACCCGATGCCGGCATCATTAATTTTTTTACTTAGTCGAATTCCTGAGCAACGAAAAACACTTGTTTTTAGTGCAAATTCTGGGACTAGTAGCCTGAGAGGTCAGCGATGAAAATTTCGATTTTTTCTGATAGCGCCAATCGATTCAGAATGGTCGTTTCATACCCCTTAGAAACCCCGAAGGGACGAATGAGGCCCGAGAACGCGTATTTTCCGCGAAAAACGCGATTAAAGTTTCATCATACGTGGAAAGGTACCTAAACAGCAATTTTACCCGATGCCGGCATCATTAATTTTTTTACTTAGTCGAATTCCTGAGCAACGAAAAACACTTGTTTTTAGTGCAAATTCTGGGACTAGTAGCCTGAGAGGTCAGCGATGAAAATTTCGATTTTTTCTGATAGCGCCAATCGATTCAGAATGGTCGTTTCATACCCCTTAGAAACCCCGAAGGGGCGAATGAGGCCCGAGAACGCGTATTTTCCGCGAAAAACGCGATTAAAGTTTCATCATACGTGAAAAGGTACCTAAACAGCAATTTTACCCGATGCCGGCATCATTAATTTTTTTACTTAGTCGAATTCCTGAGCAACGAAAAACACTTGTTTTTAGTGCAAATTCTGGGACTAGTAGCCTGAGATGTCAGCGATGAAAATTTCGATTTTTTCTGATAGCGCCAATCGATTCAGAATGGTCGTTTCATACCCCTTAGAAACCCCGAAGGGGCGAATGAGGCCCGAGAACGCGTATTTTCCGCGAAAAACGCGATTAAAGTTTCATCATACGTGAAAAGGTACCTAAACAGCAATTTTACCCGATGCCGGCATCATTAATTTTTTTACTTAGTCGAATTCCTGAGCAACGAAAAACACTTGTTTTTAGTGCAAATTCTGGGACTAGTAGCCTGAGAGGTCAGCGATGAAAATTTCGATTTTTTCTGATAGCGCCAATCGATTCAGAATGGTCGTTTCATACCCCTTAGAAACCCCGAAGGGACGAATGAGGCCCGAGAACGCGTATTTTCCGCGAAAAACGCGATTAAAGTTTCATCATACGTGGAAAGGTACCTAAACAGCAATTTTACCCGATGCCGGCATCATTAATTTTTTTACTTAGTCGAATTCCTGAGCAACGAAAAACACTTGTTTTTAGTGCAAATTCTGGGACTAGTAGCCTGAGAGGTCAGCGATGAAAATTTCGATTTTTTCTGATAGCGCCAATCGATTCAGAATGGTCGTTTCAAACCCCTTAGAAACCCCGAAGGGGCGAATGAGGCCCGAGAACGCGTATTTTCCGCGAAAAACGCGATTAAAGTTTCATCATACGTGAAAAGGTACCTAAACAGCAATTTTACCCGATGCCGGCATCATTAATTTTTTTACTTAGTGGAATTCCTGAGCAACGAAAAACACTTGATTTTAGTGCAAATTCTGGAACTAGTAGCCTGAGAGGTCAGCGATGAAAATTTCGATTTTTTCTGATAGCGCCAATCGATTCAGAATGGTCGTTTCATACCCCTTAGAAACCCCGAAGGGGCGAATGAGGCCCGAGAACACGTATTTTCCGCGAAAAACGCGATTAAAGTTTCATCATACGTGAAAAGGTACCTAAACTGCGATTTTACCCGATGCCGGCATCATTAATTTTTTTACTTAGTCGAATTCCTGAGCAACGAAAAACACTTGTTTTTAGTGCAAATTCTGGGACTAGTAGCCTGAGAGGTCAGCGATGAAAATTTCGCTTTTTTCTGATAGCGCCAATCGATTCAGAATGGTCGTTTCATACCTCTTAGAAACCCCGAAGGGGCGAATGAGGCCCGAGAACGCGTATTTTCCGCGAAAAACGCGATTAAAGTTTCATCATACGTGAAAAGGTACCTAAACAGCAATTTTACCCGATGCCGGCATCATTAATTTTTTTACTTAGTCGAATTCCTGAGCAACGAAAAACACTTGTTTTTAGTGCAAATTCTGGGACTAGTAGCCTGAGAGGTCAGCGATGAAAATTTCGATTTTTTCTGATAGCGACAATCGATTCAGAATGGTCGTTTCATACCCCTTAGAAACCCCGAAGGGGCGAATGAGGCCCGAGAACGCGTATTTTCCGCGAAAAACGCGATTAAAGTTTCATCATACGTGAAAAGGTACCTAAACAGCAATTCTACCCGATGCCGGCATCATTAATTTTTTTACTTAGTCGAATTCCTGAGCAACGAAAAACACTTGTTTTTAGTGCAAATTCTGGGACTAGTAGCCTGAGATGTCAGCGATGAAAATTTCGATTTTTTCTGATAGCGCCAATCGATTCAGAATGGTCGTTTCATACCCCTTAGAAAACCCGAAGGGGCGAATGAGGCCCGAGAACGCGTATTTTCCGCGAAAAACGCGATTAAAGTTTCATCATACGTGAAAAGGTACCTAAACAGCAATTTTACCCGATGCCGGCATCATTAATTTTTTTACTTAGTCGAATTCCTGAGCAACGAAAAACACTTGTTTTTAGTGCAAATTCTGGGACTAGTAGCCTGAAAGGTCAGCGATGAAAATTTCGATTTTTTCTGATAGCGCCAATCGATTCAGAATGGTCGTTTCATACCCCTTAGAAACCCCGAAGGCGCGAATGAGGCCCGAGAACGCGTATTTTCCGCGAAAAACGCGATTAAAGTTTCATCATACGTGGAAAGGTACCTAAACAGCAATTTTACCCGATGCCGGCATCATTAATTTTTTTACTTAGTCGAATTCCTGAGCAACGAAAAACACTTGTTTTTAGTGCAAATTCTGGGACAAGTAGCCTGAGAGGTCAGCGATGAAAATTTCGATTTTTTCTGATAGCGCCAATCGATTCAGAATGGTCGTTTCATACCCCTTAGAAACCCCGAAGGGGCGAATGAGGCCCGAGAACGCGTATTTTCCGCGAAAAACGCGATTAAAGTTTCATCATACGTGAAAAGGTACCTAAACAGCAATTCTACCCGATGCCGGCATCATTAATTTTTTTACTTAGTCGAATTCCTGAGCAACGAAAAACACTTGTTTTTAGTGCAAATTCTGGGACTAGTAGCCTGAGATGTCAGCGATGAAAATTTCGATTTTTTCTGATAGCGCCAATCGATTCAGAATGGTCGTTTCATACCCCTTAGAAAACCCGAAGGGGCGAATGAGGCCCGAGAACGCGTATTTTCCGCGAAAAACGCGATTAAAGTTTCATCATACGTGAAAAGGTACCTAAACAGCAATTTTACCCGATGCCGGCATCATTAATTTTTTTACTTAGTCGAATTCCTGAGCAACGAAAAACACTTGTTTTTAGTGCAAATTCTGGGACTAGTAGCCTGAAAGGTCAGCGATGAAAATTTCGATTTTTTCTGATAGCGCCAATCGATTCAGAATGGTCGTTTCATACCCCTTAGAAACCCCGAAGGCGCGAATGAGGCCCGAGAACGCGTATTTTCCGCGAAAAACGCGATTAAAGTTTCATCATACGTGGAAAGGTACCTAAACAGCAATTTTACCCGATGCCGGCATCATTAATTTTTTTACTTAGTCGAATTCCTGAGCAACGAAAAACACTTGTTTTTAGTGCAAATTCTGGGACAAGTAGCCTGAGAGGTCAGCGATGAAAATTTCGATTTTTTCTGATAGCGCCAATCGATTCAGAATGGTCGTTTCATACCCCTTAGAAACCCCGAAGGGGCGAATGAGGCCCGAGAACGCGTATTTTCCGCGAAAAACGCGATTAAAGTTTCATCATACGTGGAAAGGTACCTAAACAGCAATTTTACCCGATGCCGGCATCATTAATTTTTTTACTTAGTCGAATTCCTGAGCAACGAAAAACACTTGTTTTTAGTGCAAATTCTGGGACAAGTAGCCTGAGAGGTCAGCGATGAAAATTTCGATTTTTTCTGATAGCGCCAATCGATTCAGAATGGTCGTTTCATACCCCTTAGAAACCCCGAAGGGGCGAATGAGGCCCGAGAACGCGTATTTTCCGCGAAAAACGCGATTAAAGTTTCATCATACGTGAAAAGGTACCTAAACAGCAATTCTACCCGATGCCGGCATCATTAATTTTTTTACTTAGTCGAATTCCTGAGCAACGAAAAACACTTGTTTTTAGTGCAAATTCTGGGACTAGTAGCCTGAGATGTCAGCGATGAAAATTTCGATTTTTTCTGATAGCGCCAATCGATTCAGAATGGTCGTTTCATACCCCTTAGAAAACCCGAAGGGGCGAATGAGGCCCGAGAACGCGTATTTTCCGCGAAAAACGCGATTAAAGTTTCATCATACGTGAAAAGGTACCTAAACAGCAATTTTACCCGATGCCGGCATCATTAATTTTTTTACTTAGTCGAATTCCTGAGCAACGAAAAACACTTGTTTTTAGTGCAAATTCTGGGACTAGTAGCCTGAAAGGTCAGCGATGAAAATTTCGATTTTTTCTGATAGCGCCAATCGATTCAGAATGGTCGTTTCATACCCCTTAGAAACCCCGAAGGCGCGAATGAGGCCCGAGAACGCGTATTTTCCGCGAAAAACGCGATTAAAGTTTCATCATACGTGGAAAGGTACCTAAACAGCAATTTTACCCGATGCCGGCATCATTAATTTTTTTACTTAGTCGAATTCCTGAGCAACGAAAAACACTTGTTTTTAGTGCAAATTCTGGGACAAGTAGCCTGAGAGGTCAGCGATGAAAATTTAGATTTTTTCTGATAGCGCCAATCGATTCAGAATGGTCGTTTCATACCCCTTAGAAACCCCGAAGGCGCGAATGAGGCCCGAGAACGCGTATTTTCCGCGAAAAACGCGATTAAAGTTTCATCATACGTGGAAAGGTACCTAAACAGCAATTTTACCCGATGCCGGCATCATTAATTTTTTTACTTAGTCGAATTCCTGAGCAACGAAAAACACTTGTTTTTAGTGCAAATTCTGGGACAAGTAGCCTGAGAGGTCAGCGATGAAAATTTCGATTTTTTCTGATAGCGCCAATCGATTCAGAATGGTCGTTTCATACCCCTTAGAAACCCCGAAGGGGCGAATGAGGCCCGAGAACGCGTATTTTCCGCGAAAAACGCGATTAAAGTTTCATCATACGTGAAAAGGTACCTAAACAGCAATTCTACCCGATGCCGGCATCATTAATTTTTTTACTTAGTCGAATTCCTGAGCAACGAAAAACACTTGTTTTTAGTGCAAATTCTGGGACTAGTAGCCTGAGATGTCAGCGATGAAAATTTCGATTTTTTCTGATAGCGCCAATCGATTCAGAATGGTCGTTTCATACCCCTTAGAAAACCCGAAGGGGCGAATGAGGCCCGAGAACGCGTATTTTCCGCGAAAAACGCGATTAAAGTTTCATCATACGTGAAAAGGTACCTAAACAGCAATTTTACCCGATGCCGGCATCATTAATTTTTTTACTTAGTCGAATTCCTGAGCAACGAAAAACACTTGTTTTTAGTGCAAATTCTGGGACTAGTAGCCTGAAAGGTCAGCGATGAAAATTTCGATTTTTTCTGATAGCGCCAATCGATTCAGAATGGTCGTTTCATACCCCTTAGAAACCCCGAAGGCGCGAATGAGGCCCGAGAACGCGTATTTTCCGCGAAAAACGCGATTAAAGTTTCATCATACGTGGAAAGGTACCTAAACAGCAATTTTACCCGATGCCGGCATCATTAATTTTTTTACTTAGTCGAATTCCTGAGCAACGAAAAACACTTGTTTTTAGTGCAAATTCTGGGACAAGTAGCCTGAGAGGTCAGCGATGAAAATTTCGATTTTTTCTGATAGCGCCAATCGATTCAGAATGGTCGTTTCATACCCCTTAGAAACCCCGAAGGGGCGAATGAGGCCCGAGAACGCGTATTTTCCGCGAAAAACGCGATTAAAGTTTCATCATACGTGGAAAGGTACCTAAACAGCAATTTTACCCGATGCCGGCATCATTAATTTTTTTACTTAGTCGAATTCCTGAGCAACGAAAAACACTTGTTTTTAGTGCAAATTCTGGGACTAGTAGCCTGAGATGTCAGCGATGAAAATTTCGATTTTTTCTGATAGCGCCAATCGATTCAGAATGGTCGTTTCATACCCCTTAGAAACCCCGAAGGGGCGAATGAGGCCCGAGAAATCGTATTTTCCGCGAAAAACGCGATTAAAGTTTCATCATACGTGAAAAGGTACCTAAACAGCAATTTTACCCGATGCCGGCATCATTAATTTTTTTACTTAGTCGAATTCCTGAGCAACGAAAAACACTTGTTTTTAGTGCAAATTCTGGGACTAGTAGCCTGAGAGGTCAGCGATGAAAATTTCGATTTTTTCTGATAGCGCCAATCGATTCAGAATGGTCGTTTCATACCCCTTAGAAACCCCGAAGGGACGAATGAGGCCCGAGAACGCGTATTTTCCGCGAAAAACGCGATTAAAGTTTCATCATACGTGGAAAGGTACCTAAACAGCAATTTTACCCGATGCCGGCATCATTAATTTTTTTACTTAGTCGAATTCCTGAGCAACGAAAAACACTTGTTTTTAGTGCAAATTGTGGGACTAGTAGCCTGAGAGGTCAGCGATGAAAATTTCGATTTTTTCTGATAGCGCCAATCGATTCAGAATGGTCGTTTCATACCCCTTAGAAACCCCGAAGGGGCGAATGAGGCCCGAGAACGCGTATTTTCCGCGAAAAACGCGATTAAAGTTTCATCATACGTGAAAAGGTACCTAAACAGCAATTTTACCCGATGCCGGCATCATTAATTTTTTTACTTAGTGGAATTCCTGAGCAACGAAAAACACTTGATTTTAGTGCAAATTCTGGGACTAGTAGCCTGAGAGGTCAGCGATGAAAATTTCGATTTTTTCTGATAGCGCCAATCGATTCAGAATGGTCGCTTCATACCCCTTAGAAACCCCGAAGGGGCGAATGAGGCCCGAGAACACGTATTTTCCGCGAAAAACGCGATTAAAGTTTCATCATACGTGAAAAGGTACCTAAACAGCAATTTTACCCGATGCCGGCATCATTAATTTTTTTACTTAGTCAAATTCCTGAGCAACGAAAAACACTTGTTTTTAGTGCAAATTCTGGGACTAGTAGCCTGAGATGTCAGCGATGAAAATTTCGATTTTTTCTAATAGCGCCAATCGATTCAGAATGGTCGTTTCATACCCCTTAGAAACCCCGAAGGGGCGAATGAGGCCCGAGAAATCGTATTTTCCGCGAAAAACGCGATTAAAGTTTCATCATACGTGAAAAGGTACCTAAACAGCAATTTTACCCGATGCCGGCATCATTAATTTTTTTACTTAGTCGAATTCCTGAGCAACGAAAAACACTTGTTTTTAGTGCAAATTCTGGGACTAGTAGCCTGAGAGGTCAGCGATGAAAATTTCGATTTTTTCTGATAGCGCCAATCGATTCAGAATGGTCGTTTCATACCCCTTAGAAACCCCGAAGGGACGAATGAGGCCCGAGAACGCGTATTTTCCGCGAAAAACGCGATTAAAGTTTCATCATACGTGGAAAGGTACCTAAACAGCAATTTTACCCGATGCCGGCATCATTAATTTTTTTACTTAGTCGAATTCCTGAGCAACGAAAAACACTTGTTTTTAGTGCAAATTCTGGGACTAGTAGCCTGAGAGGTCAGCGATGAAAATTTCGATTTTTTCTGATAGCGCCAATCGATTCAGAATGGTCGTTTCATACCCCTTAGAAACCCCGAAGGGGCGAATGAGGCCCGAGAACGCGTATTTTCCGCGAAAAACGCGATTAAAGTTTCATCATACGTGAAAAGGTACCTAAACAGCAATTTTACCCGATGCCGGCATCATTAATTTTTTTACTTAGTCGAATTCCTGAGCAACGAAAAACACTTGTTTTTAGTGCAAATTCTGGAACTAGTAGCCTGAGAGGTCAGCGATGAAAATTTCGATGTTTTCTGATAGCGCCAATCGATTCAGAATGGTCGTTTCATACCCCTTAGAAACCCCGAACGGGCGAATGAGGCCCGAGAACGCGTATTTTCCGCGAAAAACGCGATTAAAGTTTCATCATACGTGAAAAGGTACCTAAACAGCAATTTTACCCGATGCCGGCATCATTAATTTTTTTACTTAGTCGAATTCCTGAGCAACGAAAAACACTTGTTTTTAGTGCAAATTCTGGGACTAGTAGCCTGAGAGGTCAGCGATGAAAATTTCGATTTTTTCTGATAGCGCCAATCGATTCAGAATGGTCGTTTCATACCCCTTAGAAACCACGAAGGGGCGATTGAGGCCCGAGAACGCGTATTGTTCGCGAAAAACGCGATTAAAGTTTCATCATACGTGAAAAGGTACCTAAACAGCAATTTTACCCGATGCCGGCATCATTAATTTTTTTACTTAGTCGAATTCCTGAGCAACGAAAAACACTTGTTTTTAGTGCAAATTGTGGGACTAGTAGCCTGAGAGGTCAGCGATGAAAATTTCGATTTTTTCTGATAGCGCCAATCGATTCAGAATGGTCGTTTCATACCCCTTAGAAACCCCGAAGGGGCGAATGAGGCCCGAGAACGCGTATTTTCCGCGAAAAACGCGATTAAAGTTTCATCATACGTGAAAAGGTACCTAAACAGCAATTTTACCCGATGCCGGCATCATTAATTTTTTTACTTAGTGGAATTCCTGAGCAACGAAAAACACTTGTTTTTAGTGCAAATTCTGGAACTAGTAGCCTGAGAGGTCAGCGATGAAAATTTAGATTTTTTCTGATAGCGCCAATCGATTCAGAATGGTCGTTTCATACCCCTTAGAAACCCCGAAGGGGCGAATGAGGCCCGAGAACGCCTATTTTCCGCGAAAAACGCGATTTAAGTTTCATCATACGTGGAAAGGTACCTAAACAGCAATTTTACCCGATGCCGGCATCATTAATTTTTTTACTTAGTCGAATTCCTGAGCAACGAAAAACACTTGTTTTTAGTGCAAATTCTGGGACTAGTAGCCTGAGAGGTCAGCGATGAAAATTTCGATTTTTTCTGATAGCGCCAATCGATTCAGAATGGTCGTTTCATACCCCTTAGAAACCCCGAAGGGGCGATTGAGGCCCGAGAACGCGTATTGTTCGCGAAAAACGCGATTAAAGTTTCATCATACGTGAAAAGGTACCTAAACAGCAATTTTACCCGATGCCGGCATCATTAATTTTTTTACTTAGTCGAATTCCTGAGCAACGAAAAACACTTGTTTTTAGTGCAAATTGTGGGACTAGTAGCCTGAGAGGTCAGCGATGAAAATTTCGATTTTTTCTGATAGCGCCAATCGATTCAGAATGGTCGTTTCATACCCCTTAGAAACCCCGAAGGGGCGAATGAGGCCCGAGAACGCGTATTTTCCGCGAAAAACGCGATTAAAGTTTCATCATACGTGAAAAGGTACCTAAACAGCAATTTTACCCGATGCCGGCATCATTAATTTTTTTACTTAGTGGAATTCCTGAGCAACGAAAAACACTTGTTTTTAGTGCAAATTCTGGAACTAGTAGCCTGAGAGGTCAGCGATGAAAATTTCGATTTTTTCTGATAGCGCCAATCGATTCAGAATGGTCGTTTCATACCCCTTAGAAACCCCGAAGGGGCGAATGAGGCCCGAGAACGCCTATTTTCCGCGAAAAACGCGATTTAAGTTTCATCATACGTGGAAAGGTACCTAAACAGCAATTTTACCCGATGCCGGCATCATTAATTTTTTTACTTAGTCGAATTCCTGAGCAACGAAAAACACTTGTTTTTAGTGCAAATTCTGGGACTAGTAGCCTGAGAGGTCAGCGATGAAAATTTCGATTTTTTCTGATAGCGCCAATCGATTCAGAATGGTCGTTTCATACCCCTTAGAAACCCCGAAGGGGCGAATGAGGCCCGAGAACGCGTATTTTCCGCGAAAAACGCGATTAAAGTTTCATCATACGTGAAAAGGTACCTAAACAGCAATTTTACCCGATGCCGGCATTATTAATTTTTTTACTTAGTCGAATTCCTGAGCAACGAAAAACACTTGTTTTTAGTGCAAATTCTGGGACTAGTAGCCTGAGAGGTCAGCGATGAAAATTTCGATTTTTTCTGATAGCGCCAATCGATTCAGAATGGTCGTTTCATACCCCTTAGAAACCCCGAAGGGGCGAATGAGGCCCGAGAACGCGTATTTTCCGCGAAAAACGCGATTAAAGTTTCATCATACGTGAAAAGGTACCTAAACAGCAATTTTACCCGATGCCGGCATCATTAATTTTTTTACTTAGTCGAATTCCTGAGCAACGAAAAACACTTGTTTTTAGTGCAAATTCTGGAACTAGTAGCCTGAGAGGTCAGCGATGAAAATTTCGATGTTTTCTGATAGCGCCAATCGAGTCAGAATGGTCGTTTCATACCCCTTAGAAACCCCGAACGGGCGAATGAGGCCCGAGAACGCGTATTTTCCGCGAAAAACGCGATTAAAGTTTCATCATACGTGAAAAGGTACCTAAACAGCAATTTTACCCGATGCCGGCATCATTAATTTTTTTACTTAGTCGAATTCCTGAGCAACGAAAAACACTTGTTTTTAGTGCAAATTCTGGGACTAGTAGCCTGAGAGGTCAGCGATGAAAATTTCGATTTTTTCTGATAGCGCCAATCGATTCAGAATGGTCGTTTCATACCCCTTAGAAACCCCGAAGGGGCGATTGAGGCCCGAGAACGCGTATTGTTCGCGAAAAACGCGATTAAAGTTTCATCATACGTGAAAAGGTACCTAAACAGCAATTTTACCCGATGCCGGCATCATTAATTTTTTTACTTAGTCGAATTCCTGAGCAACGAAAAACACTTGTTTTTAGTGCAAATTCTGGGACTAGTAGCCTGAGAGGTCAGCGATGAAAATTTCGATTTTTTCTGATAGCGCCAATCGATTCAGAATGGTCGTTTCATACCCCTTAGAAACCCCGAAGGGGCGATTGAGGCCCGAGAACGCGTATTGTTCGCGAAAAACGCGATTAAAGTTTCATCATACGTGAAAAGGTACCTAAACAGCAATTTTACCCGATGCCCGGCATCATTAATTTTTTTACTTAGTCGAATTCCTGAGCAACGAAAAACACTTGTTTTTAGTGCAAATTCTGGGACTAGTAGCCTGAGAGGTCAGCGATGAAAATTTCGATTTTTTCTGATAGCGCCAATCGATTCAGAATGGTCGTTTCATACCCCTTAGAAACCCCGAAGGGGCGAATGAGGCTCGAGAACGCGTATTTTCCGCGAAAAACGCGATTAAAGTTTCATCATACGTGGAAAGGTACCTAAACAGCAATTTCACCCGATGCCCGGCATCATTAATTTTTTTACTTAGTCGAATTCCTGAGCAACGAAAAACACTTGTTTTTAGTGCAAATTCTGGGACTAGTAGCCTGAGAGGTCAGCGATGAAAATTTCGATTTTTTCTGATAGCGCCAATCGATTCAGAATGGTCGTTTCATACCCCTTAGAAACCCCGAAGGGGCGAATGAGGCCCGAGAACGCGTATTTTCCGCGAAAAACGCGATTAAAGTTTCATCATACGTGAAAAGGTACCTAAACAGCAATTTTACCCGATGCCGGCATCATTAATTTTTTTACTTAGTCGAATTCCTGAGCAACGAAAAACACTTGTTTTTAGTGCAAATTCTGGGACTAGTAGCCTGAGAGGTCAGCGATGAAAATTTCGATTTTTTCTGATAGCGCCAATCGATTCAGAATGGTCGTTTCATACCCCTTAGAAACCCCGAAGGGGCGAATGAGGCTCGAGAACGCGTATTTTCCGCGAAAAACGCGATTAAAGTTTCATCATACGTGGAAAGGTACCTAAACAGCAATTTTACCCGATGCCGGCATCATTAATTTTTTTACTTAGTCGAATTCCTGAGCAACGAAAAACACTTGTTTTTAGTGCAAATTCTGGGACTAGTAGCCTGAGAGGTCAGCGATGAAAATTTCGATTTTTTCTGATAGCGCCAATCGATTCAGAATGGTCGTTTCATACCCCTTAGAAACCCCGAAGGGGCGATTGAGGCCCGAGAACGCGTATTGTTCGCGAAAAACGCGATTAAAGTTTCATCATACGTGAAAAGGTACCTAAACAGCAATTTTACCCGATGCCCGGCATCATTAATTTTTTTACTTAGTCGAATTCCTGAGCAACGAAAAACACTTGTTTTTAGTGCAAATTCTGGGACTAGTAGCCTGAGAGGTCAGCGATGAAAATTTCGATTTTTTCTGATAGCGCCAATCGATTCAGAATGGTCGTTTCATACCCCTTAGAAACCCCGAAGGGGCGATTGAGGCCCGAGAACGCGTATTGTTCGCGAAAAACGCGATTAAAGTTTCATCATACGTGAAAAGGTACCTAAACAGCAATTTTACCCGATGCCGGCATCATTAATTTTTTTACTTAGTCGAATTCCTGAGCAACGAAAAACACTTGTTTTTAGTGCAAATTCTGGGACTAGTAGCCTGAGAGGTCAGCGATGAAAATTTCGATTTTTTCTGATAGCGCCAATCGATTCAGAATGGTCGTTTCATACCCCTTAGAAACCCCGAAGGGGCGATTGAGGCCCGAGAACGCGTATTGTTCGCGAAAAACGCGATTAAAGTTTCATCATACGTGAAAAGGTACCTAAACAGCAATTTTACCCGATGCCCGGCATCATTAATTTTTTTACTTAGTCGAATTCCTGAGCAACGAAAAACACTTGTTTTTAGTGCAAATTCTGGGACTAGTAGCCTGAGAGGTCAGCGATGAAAATTTCGATTTTTTCTGATAGCGCCAATCGATTCAGAATGGTCGTTTCATACCCCTTAGAAACCCCGAAGGGGCGAATGAGGCTCGAGAACGCGTATTTTCCGCGAAAAACGCGATTAAAGTTTCATCATACGTGGAAAGGTACCTAAACAGCAATTTCACCCGATGCCCGGCATCATTAATTTTTTTACTTAGTCGAATTCCTGAGCAACGAAAAACACTTGTTTTTAGTGCAAATTCTGGGACTAGTAGCCTGAGAGGTCAGCGATGAAAATTTCGATTTTTTCTGATAGCGCCAATCGATTCAGAATGGTCGTTTCATACCCCTTAGAAACCCCGAAGGGGCGAATGAGGCCCGAGAACGCGTATTTTCCGCGAAAAACGCGATTAAAGTTTCATCATACGTGAAAAGGTACCTAAACAGCAATTTTACCCGATGCCGGCATCATTAATTTTTTTACTTAGTCGAATTCCTGAGCAACGAAAAACACTTGTTTTTAGTGCAAATTCTGGGACTAGTAGCCTGAGAGGTCAGCGATGAAAATTTCGATTTTTTCTGATAGCGCCAATCGATTCAGAATGGTCGTTTCATACCCCTTAGAAACCCCGAAGGGGCGAATGAGGCTCGAGAACGCGTATTTTCCGCGAAAAACGCGATTAAAGTTTCATCATACGTGGAAAGGTACCTAAACAGCAATTTTACCCGATGCCGGCATCATTAATTTTTTTACTTAGTCGAATTCCTGAGCAACGAAAAACACTTGTTTTTAGTGCAAATTCTGGGACTAGTAGCCTGAGAGGTCAGCGATGAAAATTTCGATGTTTTCTGATAGCGCCAATCGATTCAGAATGGTCGTTTCATACCCCTTAGAAACCCCGAACGGGCGAATGAGGCCCGAGAACGCGTATTTTCCGCGAAAAACGCGATTAAAGTTTCATCATACGTGAAAAGGTACCTAAACAGCAATTTTACCCGATGCCGGCATCATTAATTTTTTTACTTAGTCGAATTCCTGAGCAACGAAAAACACTTGTTTTTAGTGCAAATTCTGGGACTAGTAGCCTGAGAGGTCAGCGATGAAAATTTCGATTTTTTCTGATAGCGCCAATCGATTCAGAATGGTCGTTTCATACCCCTTAGAAACCCCGAAGGGGCGATTGAGGCCCGAGAACGCGTATTGTTCGCGAAAAACGCGATTAAAGTTTCATCATACGTGAAAAGGTACCTAAACAGCAATTTTACCCGATGCCGGCATCATTAATTTTTTTACTTAGTCGAATTCCTGAGCAACGAAAAACACTTGTTTTTAGTGCAAATTCTGGGACTAGTAGCCTGAGAGGTCAGCGATGAAAATTTCGATTTTTTCTGATAGCGCCAATCGATTCAGAATGGTCGTTTCATACCCCTTAGAAACCCCGAAGGGGCGATTGAGGCCCGAGAACGCGTATTGTTCGCGAAAAACGCGATTAAAGTTTCATCATACGTGAAAAGGTACCTAAACAGCAATTTTACCCGATGCCCGGCATCATTAATTTTTTTACTTAGTCGAATTCCTGAGCAACGAAAAACACTTGTTTTTAGTGCAAATTCTGGGACTAGTAGCCTGAGAGGTCAGCGATGAAAATTTCGATTTTTTCTGATAGCGCCAATCGATTCAGAATGGTCGTTTCATACCCCTTAGAAACCCCGAAGGGGCGAATGAGGCTCGAGAACGCGTATTTTCCGCGAAAAACGCGATTAAAGTTTCATCATACGTGGAAAGGTACCTAAACAGCAATTTCACCCGATGCCCGGCATCATTAATTTTTTTACTTAGTCGAATTCCTGAGCAACGAAAAACACTTGTTTTTAGTGCAAATTCTGGGACTAGTAGCCTGAGAGGTCAGCGATGAAAATTTCGATTTTTTCTGATAGCGCCAATCGATTCAGAATGGTCGTTTCATACCCCTTAGAAACCCCGAAGGGGCGATTGAGGCCCGAGAACGCGTATTGTTCGCGAAAAACGCGATTAAAGTTTCATCATACGTGAAAAGGTACCTAAACAGCAATTTTACCCGATGCCGGCATCATTAATTTTTTTACTTAGTCGAATTCCTGAGCAACGAAAAACACTTGTTTTTAGTGCAAATTCTGGGACTAGTAGCCTGAGAGGTCAGCGATGAAAATTTCGATTTTTTCTGATAGCGCCAATCGATTCAGAATGGTCGTTTCATACCCCTTAGAAACCCCGAAGGGGCGAATGAGGCTCGAGAACGCGTATTTTCCGCGAAAAACGCGATTACAGTTTCATCATACGTGAAAAGGTACCTAAACAGCAATTTTACCCGATGCCGGCATTATTAATTTTTTTAATTAGTCGAATTCCTGAGCAACGAAAAACACTTGTTTTTAGTGCAAATTCTGGGACTAGTAGCCTGAGAGGTCAGCGATGAAAATTTCGATTTTTTCTGATAGCGCCAATCGATTCAGAATGGTCGTTTCATACCCCTTAGAAACCCCGAAGGGGCGAATGAGGCCCGAGAACGCGTATTTTCCGCGAAAAACGCGATTAAAGTTTCATCATACGTGGAAAGGTACCTAAACAGCAATTTCACCCGATGCCCGGCATCATTAATTTTTTTACTTAGTCGAATTCCTGAGCAACGAAAAACACTTGTTTTTAGTGCAAATTCTGGGACTAGTAGCCTGAGAGGTCAGCGATGAAAATTTCGATTTTTTCTGATAGCGCCAATCGATTCAGAATGGTCGTTTCATACCCCTTAGAAACCCCGAAGGGGCGAATGAGGCTCGAGAACGCGTATTTTCCGCGAAAAACGCGATTAAAGTTTCATCATACGTGAAAAAGTACCTAAACAGCAATTTTACCCGATGCCGGCATTATTAATTTTTTTAATTAGTCGAATTCCTGAGCAACGAAAAACACTTGTTTTTAGTGCAAATTCTGGGACTAGTAGCCTGAGAGGTCAGCGATGAAAATTTAGATTTTTTCTGATAGCGCCAATCGATTCAGAATGGTCGTTTCATACCCCTTAGAAACCCCGAAGGGGCGATTGAGGCCCGAGAACGCGTATTGTTCGCGAAAAACGCGATTAAAGTTTCATCATACGTGAAAAGGTACCTAAACAGCAATTTTACCCGATGCCCGGCATCATTAATTTTTTTACTTAGTCGAATTCCTGAGCAACGAAAAACACTTGTTTTTAGTGCAAATTCTGGGACTAGTAGCCTGAGAGGTCAGCGATGAAAATTTCGATTTTTTCTGATAGCGCCAATCGATTCAGAATGGTCGTTTCATACCCCTTAGAAACCCCGAAGGGGCGAATGAGGCTCGAGAACGCGTATTTTCCGCGAAAAACGCGATTAAAGTTTCATCATACGTGGAAAGGTACCTAAACAGCAATTTCACCCGATGCCCGGCATCATTAATTTTTTTACTTAGTCGAATTCCTGAGCAACGAAAAACACTTGTTTTTAGTGCAAATTCTGGGACTAGTAGCCTGAGAGGTCAGCGATGAAAATTTCGATTTTTTCTGATAGCGCCAATCGATTCAGAATGGTCGTTTCATACCCCTTAGAAACCCCGAAGGGGCGATTGAGGCCCGAGAACGCGTATTGTTCGCGAAAAACGCGATTAAAGTTTCATCATACGTGAAAAGGTACCTAAACAGCAATTTTACCCGATGCCGGCATTATTAATTTTTTTAATTAGTCGAATTCCTGAGCAACGAAAAACACTTGTTTTTAGTGCAAATTCTGGGACTAGTAGCCTGAGAGGTCAGCGATGAAAATTTAGATTTTTTCTGATAGCGCCAATCGATTCAGAATGGTCGTTTCATACCCCTTAGAAACCCCGAAGGGGCGATTGAGGCCCGAGAACGCGTATTGTTCGCGAAAAACGCGATTAAAGTTTCATCATACGTGAAAAGGTACCTAAACAGCAATTTTACCCGATGCCCGGCATCATTAATTTTTTTACTTAGTCGAATTCCTGAGCAACGAAAAACACTTGTTTTTAGTGCAAATTCTGGGACTAGTAGCCTGAGAGGTCAGCGATGAAAATTTAGATTTTTTCTGATAGCGCCAATCGATTCAGAATGGTCGTTTCATACCCCTTAGAAACCCCGAAGGGGCGATTGAGGCCCGAGAACGCGTATTTTCCGCGAAAAACGCGATTAAAGTTTCATCATACGTGAAAAAGTACCTAAACAGCAATTTTACCCGATGCCGGCATTATTAATTTTTTTAATTAGTCGAATTCCTGAGCAACGAAAAACACTTGTTTTTAGTGCAAATTCTGGGACTAGTAGCCTGAGAGGTCAGCGATGAAAATTTAGATTTTTTCTGATAGCGCCAATCGATTCAGAATGGTCGTTTCATACCCCTTAGAAACCCCGAAGGGGCGATTGAGGCCCGAGAACGCGTATTGTTCGCGAAAAACGCGATTAAAGTTTCATCATACGTGAAAAGGTACCTAAACAGCAATTTTACCCGATGCCCGGCATCATTAATTTTTTTACTTAGTCGAATTCCTGAGCAACGAAAAACACTTGTTTTTAGTGCAAATTCTGGGACTAGTAGCCTGAGAGGTCAGCGATGAAAATTTCGATTTTTTCTGATAGCGCCAATCGATTCAGAATGGTCGTTTCATACCCCTTAGAAACCCCGAAGGGGCGAATGAGGCTCGAGAACGCGTATTTTCCGCGAAAAACGCGATTAAAGTTTCATCATACGTGGAAAGGTACCTAAACAGCAATTTCACCCGATGCCCGGCATCATTAATTTTTTTACTTAGTCGAATTCCTGAGCAACGAAAAACACTTGTTTTTAGTGCAAATTCTGGGACTAGTAGCCTGAGAGGTCAGCGATGAAAATTTCGATTTTTTCTGATAGCGCCAATCGATTCAGAATGGTCGTTTCATACCCCTTAGAAACCCCGAAGGGGCGAATGAGGCTCGAGAACGCGTATTTTCCGCGAAAAACGCGATTACAGTTTCATCATACGTGAAAAGGTACCTAAACAGCAATTTTACCCGATGCCGGCATTATTAATTTTTTTAATTAGTCGAATTCCTGAGCAACGAAAAACACTTGTTTTTAGTGCAAATTCTGGGACTAGTAGCCTGAGAGGTCAGCGATGAAAATTTCGATTTTTTCTGATAGCGCCAATCGATTCAGAATGGTCGTTTCATACCCCTTAGAAACCCCGAAGGGGCGAATGAGGCCCGAGAACGCGTATTTTCCGCGAAAAACGCGATTAAAGTTTCATCATACGTGGAAAGGTACCTAAACAGCAATTTCACCCGATGCCCGGCATCATTAATTTTTTTACTTAGTCGAATTCCTGAGCAACGAAAAACACTTGTTTTTAGTGCAAATTCTGGGACTAGTAGCCTGAGAGGTCAGCGATGAAAATTTCGATTTTTTCTGATAGCGCCAATCGATTCAGAATGGTCGTTTCATACCCCTTAGAAACCCCGAAGGGGCGAATGAGGCTCGAGAACGCGTATTTTCCGCGAAAAACGCGATTAAAGTTTCATCATACGTGAAAAGGTACCTAAACAGCAATTTTACCCGATGCCGGCATCATTAATTTTTTTACTTAGTCGAATTCCTGAGCAACGAAAAACACTTGTTTTTAGTGCAAATTCTGGGACTAGTAGCCTGAGAGGTCAGCGATGAAAATTTCGATTTTTTCTGATAGCGCCAATCGATTCAGAATGGTCGTTTCATACCCCTTAGAAACCCCGAAGGGGCGAATGAGGCCCGAGAACGCGTATTTTCCGCGAAAAACGCGATTAAAGTTTCATCATACGTGAAAAGGTACCTAAACAGCAATTTTACCCGATGCCGGCATCATTAATTTTTTTACTTAGTCGAATTCCTGAGCAACGAAAAACACTTGTTTTTAGTGCAAATTCTGGGACTAGTAGCCTGAGAGGTCAGCGATGAAAATTTCGATTTTTTCTGATAGCGCCAATCGATTCAGAATGGTCGTTTCATACCCCTTAGAAACCCCGAAGGGGCGAATGAGGCCCGAGAACGCGTATTTTCCGCGAAAAACGCGATTAAAGTTTCATCATACGTGGAAAGGTACCTAAACAGCAATTTTACCCGATGCCGGCATCATTAATTTTTTTACTTAGTCGAATTCCTGAGCAACGAAAAACACTTGTTTTTAGTGCAAATTCTGGGACTAGTAGCCTGAGAGGTCAGCGATGAAAATTTCGATTTTTTCTGATAGCGCCAATCGATTCAGAATGGTCGTTTCATACCCCTTAGAAACCCCGAAGGGGCGATTGAGGCCCGAGAACGCGTATTGTTCGCGAAAAACGCGATTAAAGTTTCATCATACGTGAAAAGGTACCTAAACAGCAATTTTACCCGATGCCCGGCATCATTAATTTTTTTACTTAGTCGAATTCCTGAGCAACGAAAAACACTTGTTTTTAGTGCAAATTCTGGGACTAGTAGCCTGAGAGGTCAGCGATGAAAATTTCGATTTTTTCTGATAGCGCCAATCGATTCAGAATGGTCGTTTCATACCCCTTAGAAACCCCGAAGGGGCGAATGAGGCTCGAGAACGCGTATTTTCCGCGAAAAACGCGATTAAAGTTTCATCATACGTGGAAAGGTACCTAAACAGCAATTTCACCCGATGCCCGGCATCATTAATTTTTTTACTTAGTCGAATTCCTGAGCAACGAAAAACACTTGTTTTTAGTGCAAATTCTGGGACTAGTAGCCTGAGAGGTCAGCGATGAAAATTTCGATTTTTTCTGATAGCGCCAATCGATTCAGAATGGTCGTTTCATACCCCTTAGAAACCCCGAAGGGGCGATTGAGGCCCGAGAACGCGTATTGTTCGCGAAAAACGCGATTAAAGTTTCATCATACGTGAAAAGGTACCTAAACAGCAATTTTACCCGATGCCCGGCATCATTAATTTTTTTACTTAGTCGAATTCCTGAGCAACGAAAAACACTTGTTTTTAGTGCAAATTCTGGGACTAGTAGCCTGAGAGGTCAGCGATGAAAATTTCGATTTTTTCTGATAGCGCCAATCGATTCAGAATGGTCGTTTCATACCCCTTAGAAACCCCGAAGGGGCGATTGAGGCCCGAGAACGCGTATTGTTCGCGAAAAACGCGATTAAAGTTTCATCATACGTGAAAAGGTACCTAAACAGCAATTTTACCCGATGCCGGCATCATTAATTTTTTTACTTAGTCGAATTCCTGAGCAACGAAAAACACTTGTTTTTAGTGCAAATTCTGGGACTAGTAGCCTGAGAGGTCAGCGATGAAAATTTCGATTTTTTCTGATAGCGCCAATCGATTCAGAATGGTCGTTTCATACCCCTTAGAAACCCCGAAGGGGCGATTGAGGCCCGAGAACGCGTATTGTTCGCGAAAAACGCGATTAAAGTTTCATCATACGTGAAAAGGTACCTAAACAGCAATTTTACCCGATGCCCGGCATCATTAATTTTTTTACTTAGTCGAATTCCTGAGCAACGAAAAACACTTGTTTTTAGTGCAAATTCTGGGACTAGTAGCCTGAGAGGTCAGCGATGAAAATTTCGATTTTTTCTGATAGCGCCAATCGATTCAGAATGGTCGTTTCATACCCCTTAGAAACCCCGAAGGGGCGAATGAGGCTCGAGAACGCGTATTTTCCGCGAAAAACGCGATTAAAGTTTCATCATACGTGGAAAGGTACCTAAACAGCAATTTCACCCGATGCCCGGCATCATTAATTTTTTTACTTAGTCGAATTCCTGAGCAACGAAAAACACTTGTTTTTAGTGCAAATTCTGGGACTAGTAGCCTGAGAGGTCAGCGATGAAAATTTCGATTTTTTCTGATAGCGCCAATCGATTCAGAATGGTCGTTTCATACCCCTTAGAAACCCCGAAGGGGCGATTGAGGCCCGAGAACGCGTATTGTTCGCGAAAAACGCGATTAAAGTTTCATCATACGTGAAAAGGTACCTAAACAGCAATTTTACCCGATGCCGGCATTATTAATTTTTTTACTTAGTCGAATTCCTGAGCAACGAAAAACACTTGTTTTTAGTGCAAATTCTGGGACTAGTAGCCTGAGAGGTCAGCGATGAAAATTTCGATTTTTTCTGATAGCGCCAATCGATTCAGAATGGTCGTTTCATACCCCTTAGAAACCCCGAAGGGGCGAATGAGGCTCGAGAACGCGTATTTTCCGCGAAAAACGCGATTACAGTTTCATCATACGTGAAAAGGTACCTAAACAGCAATTTTACCCGATGCCGGCATTATTAATTTTTTTAATTAGTCGAATTCCTGAGCAACGAAAAACACTTGTTTTTAGTGCAAATTCTGGGACTAGTAGCCTGAGAGGTCAGCGATGAAAATTTCGATTTTTTCTGATAGCGCCAATCGATTCAGAATGGTCGTTTCATACCCCTTAGAAACCCCGAAGGGGCGAATGAGGCCCGAGAACGCGTATTTTCCGCGAAAAACGCGATTAAAGTTTCATCATACGTGGAAAGGTACCTAAACAGCAATTTCACCCGATGCCCGGCATCATTAATTTTTTTACTTAGTCGAATTCCTGAGCAACGAAAAACACTTGTTTTTAGTGCAAATTCTGGGACTAGTAGCCTGAGAGGTCAGCGATGAAAATTTCGATTTTTTCTGATAGCGCCAATCGATTCAGAATGGTCGTTTCATACCCCTTAGAAACCCCGAAGGGGCGAATGAGGCTCGAGAACGCGTATTTTCCGCGAAAAACGCGATTAAAGTTTCATCATACGTGAAAAAGTACCTAAACAGCAATTTTACCCGATGCCGGCATTATTAATTTTTTTAATTAGTCGAATTCCTGAGCAACGAAAAACACTTGTTTTTAGTGCAAATTCTGGGACTAGTAGCCTGAGAGGTCAGCGATGAAAATTTCGATTTTTTCTGATAGCGCCAATCGATTCAGAATGGTCGTTTCATACCCCTTAGAAACCCCGAAGGGGCGAATGAGGCCCGAGAACGCGTATTTTCCGCGAAAAACGCGATTAAAGTTTCATCATACGTGAAAAGGTACCTAAACAGCAATTTTACCCGATGCCGGCATCATTAATTTTTTTACTTAGTCGAATTCCTGAGCAACGAAAAACACTTGTTTTTAGTGCAAATTCTGGGACTAGTAGCCTGAGAGGTCAGCGATGAAAATTTCGATTTTTTCTGATAGCGCCAATCGATTCAGAATGGTCGTTTCATACCCCTTAGAAACCCCGAAGGGGCGAATGAGGCCCGAGAACGCGTATTTTCCGCGAAAAACGCGATTAAAGTTTCATCATACGTGGAAAGGTACCTAAACAGCAATTTTACCCGATGCCGGCATCATTAATTTTTTTACTTAGTCGAATTCCTGAGCAACGAAAAACACTTGTTTTTAGTGCAAATTCTGGGACTAGTAGCCTGAGAGGTCAGCGATGAAAATTTCGATTTTTTCTGATAGCGCCAATCGATTCAGAATGGTCGTTTCATACCCCTTAGAAACCCCGAAGGGGCGAATGAGGCCCGAGAACGCGTATTTTCCGCGAAAAACGCGATTAAAGTTTCATCATACGTGGAAAGGTACCTAAACAGCAATTTTACCCGATGCCGGCATCATTAATTTTTTTACTTAGTCGAATTCCTGAGCAACGAAAAACACTTGTTTTTAGTGCAAATTCTGGAACTAGTAGCCTGAGAGGTCAGCGATGAAAATTTCGATTTTTTCTGATAGCGCCAATCGATTCAGAATGGTCGTTTCATACCCCTTAGAAACCCCGAAGGGGCGAATGAGGCCCGAGAACGCGTATTTTCCGCGAAAAACGCGATTAAAGTTTCATCATACGTGGAAAGGTACCTAAACAGCAATTTTACCCGATGCCGGCATTATTAATTTTTTTACTTAGTCGAATTCCTGAGCAACGAAAAACACTTGTTTTTAGTGCAAATTCTGGAACTAGTAGCCTGAGAGGTCAGCGATGAAAATTTCGATTTTTTCTGATAGCGCCAATCGATTCAGAATGGTCGTTTCATACCCCTTAGAAACCCCGAAGGGGCGAATGAGGCCCGAGAACGCGTATTTTCCGCGAAAAACGCGATTAAAGTTTCATCATACGTGGAAAGGTACCTAAACAGCAATTTTACCCGATGCCGGCATCATTAATTTTTTTACTTAGTCGAATTCCTGAGCAACGAAAAACACTTGTTTTTAGTGCAAATTCTGGGACTAGTAGCCTGAGAGGTCAGCGATGAAAATTTCGATTTTTTCTGATAGCGCCAATCGATTCAGAATGGTCGTTTCATACCCCTTAGAAACCCCGAAGGGGCGAATGAGGCCCGAGAACGCGTATTTTCCGCGAAAAACGCGATTAAAGTTTCATCATACGTGGAAAGGTACCTAAACAGCAATTTTACCCGATGCCGGCATTATTAATTTTTTTACTTAGTCGAATTCCTGAGCAACGAAAAACACTTGTTTTTAGTGCAAATTCTGGAACTAGTAGCCTGAGAGGTCAGCGATGAAAATTTCGATTTTTTCTGATAGCGCCAATCGATTCAGAATGGTCGTTTCATACCCCTTAGAAACCCCGAAGGGGCGAATGAGGCCCGAGAACGCGTATTTTCCGCGAAAAACGCGATTAAAGTTTCATCATACGTGGAAAGGTACCTAAAAAGCAATTTTACCCGATGCCGGCATCATTAATTTTTTTACTTAGTCGAATTCCTGAGCAACGAAAAACACTTGTTTTTAGTGCAAATTCTGGGACTAGTAGCCTGAGAGGTCAGCGATGAAAATTTCGATTTTTTCTGATAGCGCCAATCGATTCAGAATGGTCGTTTCATACCCCTTAGAAACCCCGAAGGGGCGAATGAGGCCCGAGAACGCGTATTTTCCGCGAAAAACGCGATTAAAGTTTCATCATACGTGGAAAGGTACCTAAACAGCAATTTTACCCGATGCCGGCATCATTAATTTTTTTACTTAGTCGAATTCCTGAGCAACGAAAAACACTTGTTTTTAGTGCAAATTCTGGAACTAGTAGCCTGAGAGGTCAGCGATGAAAATTTCGATTTTTTCTGATAGCGCCAATCGATTCAGAATGGTCGTTTCATACCCCTTAGAAACCCCGAAGGGGCGAATGAGGCCCGAGAACGCGTATTTTCCGCGAAAAACGCGATTAAAGTTTCATCATACGTGAAAAGGTACCTAAACAGCAATTTTACCCGATGCCGGCATCATTAATTTTTTTACTTAGTCGAATTCCTGAGCAACGAAAAACACTTGTTTTTAGTGCAAATTCTGGGACTAGTAGCCTGAGAGGTCAGCGATGAAAATTTCGATTTTTTCTGATAGCGCCAATCGATTCAGAATGGTCGTTTCATACCCCTTAGAAACCCCGAAGGGGCGAATGAGGCCCGAGAACGCGTATTTTCCGCCAAAAACGCGATTAAAGTTTCATCATACGTGAAAAGGTACCTAAACAGCAATTTTACCCGATGCCGGCATCATTAATTTTTTTACTTAGTCGAATTCCTGAGCAACGAAAAACACTTGTTTTTAGTGCAAATTCTGGAACTAGTAGCCTGAGAGGTCAGCGATGAAAATTTCGATTTTTTCTGATAGCGCCAATCGATTCAGAATGGTCGTTTCATACCCCTTAGAAACCCCGAAGGGGCGAATGAGGCTCGAGAACGCGTATTTTCCGCGAAAAACGCGATTAAAGTTTCATCATACGTGAAAAAGTACCTAAACAGCAATTTTACCCGATGCCGGCATTATTAATTTTTTTAATTAGTCGAATTCCTGAGCAACGAAAAACACTTGTTTTTAGTGCAAATTCTGGGACTAGTAGCCTGAGAGGTCAGCGATGAAAATTTCGATTTTTTCTGATAGCGCCAATCGATTCAGAATGGTCGTTTCATACCCCTTAGAAACCCCGAAGGGGCGAATGAGGCCCGAGAACGCGTATTTTCCGCGAAAAACGCGATTAAAGTTTCATCATACGTGGAAAGGTACCTAAACAGCAATTTTACCCGATGCCGGCATCATTAATTTTTTTACTTAGTCGAATTCCTGAGCAACGAAAAACACTTGTTTTTAGTGCAAATTCTGGAACTAGTAGCCTGAGAGGTCAGCGATGAAAATTTCGATTTTTTCTGATAGCGCCAATCGATTCAGAATGGTCGTTTCATACCCCTTAGAAACCCCGAAGGGGCGAATGAGGCCCGAGAACGCGTATTTTCCGCGAAAAACGCGATTAAAGTTTCATCATACGTGGAAAGGTACCTAAACAGCAATTTTACCCGATGCCGGGATCATTAATTTTTTTACTTAGTCGAATTCCTGAGCAACGAAAAACACTTGTTTTTAGTGCAAATTCTGGAACTAGTAGCCTGAGAGGTCAGCGATGAAAATTTCGATTTTTTCTGATAGCGCCAATCAATTCAGAATGGTCGTTTCATACCCCTTAGAAACCCCGAAGGGGCGAATGAGGCCCGAGAACGCGTATTTTCCGCGAAAAACGCGATTAAAGTTTCATCATACGTGAAAAGGTACCTAAACAGCAATTTTACCCGATGCCGGCATCATTAATTTTTTTACTTAGTCGAATTCCTGAGCAACGAAAAACACTTGTTTTTAGTGCAAATTCTGGGACTAGTAGCCTGAGAGGTCAGCGATGAAAATTTCGATTTTTTCTGATAGCGCCAATCGATTCAGAATGGTCGTTTCATACCCCTTAGAAACCCCGAAGGGGCGAATGAGGCCCGAGAACGCGTATTTTCCGCGAAAAACGCGATTAAAGTTTCATCATACGTGGAAAGGTACCTAACCAGCAATTTCACCCGATGCCCGGCATCATTAATTTTTTTACTTAGTCGAATTCCTGAGCAACGAAAAACACTTGTTTTTAGTGCAAATTCTGGGACTAGTAGCCTGAGAGGTCAGCGATGAAAATTTCGATTTTTTCTGATAGCGCCAATCGATTCAGAATGGTCGTTTCATACCCCTTAGAAACCCCGAAGGGGCGAATGAGGCCCGAGAACGCGTATTTTCCGCGAAAAACGCGATTAAAGTTTCATCATACGTGAAAAGGTACCTAAACAGCAAATTTACCCGATGCCGGCATCATTAATTTTTTTACTTAGTCGAATTCCTGAGCAACGAAAAACACTTGTTTTTAGTGCAAATTCTGGAACTAGTAGCCTGAGAGGTCAGCGATGAAAATTTCGATTTTTTCTGATAGCGCCAATCGATTCAGAATGGTCGTTTCATACCCCTTAGAAACCCCGAAGGGGCGAATGAGGCCCGAGAACGCATATTTTCCGCGAAAAACGCGATTTAAGTTTCATCATACGTGGAAAGGTACCTAAACAGCAATTTTACCCGATGCCGGCATCATTAATTTTTTTACTTAGTCGAATTCCTGAGCAACGAAAAACACTTGTTTTTAGTGCAAATTCTGGGACTAGTAGCCTGAGAGGTCAGCGATGAAAATTTCGATTTTTTCTGATAGCGCCAATCGATTCAGAATGGTCGTTTCATACCCCTTAGAAACCCCGAAGGGGCGAATGAGGCCCGAGAACGCGTATTTTCCGCGAAAAACGCGATTAAAGTTTCATCATACGTGAAAAGGTACCTAAACAGCAATTTTACCCGATGCCGGCATCATTAATTTTTTTACTTAGTGGAATTCCTGAGCAACGAAAAACACTTGTTTTTAGTGCAAATTCTGGGACTAGTAGCCTGAGAGGTCAGCGATGAAAATTTCGATTTTTTCTGATAGCGCCAATCGATTCAGAATGGTCGTTTCATACCCCTTAGAAACCCCGAAGGGGCGAATGAGGCCCGAGAACGCCTATTTTCCGCGAAAAACGCGATTTAAGTTTCATCATACGTGGAAAGGTACCTAAACAGCAATTTTACCCGATGCCGGCATCATTAATTTTTTTACTTAGTCGAATTCCTGAGCAACGAAAAACACTTGTTTTTAGTGCAAATTCTGGGACTAGTAGCCTGAGAGGTCAGCGATGAAAATTTCGATTTTTTCTGATAGCGCCAATCGATTCAGAATGGTCGTTTCATACCCCTTAGAAACCCCGAAGGGGCGAATGAGGCCCGAGAACGCGTATTTTCCGCGAAAAACGCGATTAAAGTTTCATCATACGTGAAAAGGTACCTAAACAGCAATTTTACCCGATGCCGGCATCATTAATTTTTTTACTTAGTGGAATTCCTGAGCAACGAAAAACACTTGTTTTTAGTGCAAATTCTGGGACTAGTAGCCTGAGAGGTCAGCGATGAAAATTTCGATTTTTTCTGATAGCGCCAATCGATTCAGAATGGTCGTTTCATACCCCTTAGAAACCCCGAAGGGGCGAATGAGGCCCGAGAACGCGTATTTTCCGCGAAAAACGCGATTAAAGTTTCATCATACGTGGAAAGGTACCTAAACAGCAATTTTACCAGATGCCGGCATCATTAATTTTTTTACTTAGTCGAATTCCTGAGCAACGAAAAACACTTGTTTTTAGTGCAAATTCTGGAACTAGTAGCCTGAGAGGTCAGCGATGAAAATTTCGATTTTTTCTGATAGCGCCAATCGATTCAGAATGGTCGTTTCATACCCCTTAGAAACCCCGAAGGGGCGAATGAGGCCCGAGAACGCCTATTTTCCGCGAAAAACGCGATTTAAGTTTCATCATACGTGGAAAGGTACCTAAACAGCAATTTTACCCGATGCCGGCATTATTAATTTTTTTACTTAGTCGAATTCCTGAGCAACGAAAAACACTTGTTTTTAGTGCAAATTCTGGGACTAGTAGCCTGAGAGGTCAGCGATGAAAATTTCGATTTTTTCTGATAGCGCCAATCGATTCAGAATGGTCGTTTCATACCCCTTAGAAACCCCGAAGGGGCGAATGAGGCCCGAGAACGCCTATTTTCCGCGAAAAACGCGATTTAAGTTTCATCATACGTGAAAAAGTACCTAAACAGCAATTTTACCCGATGCCGGCATTATTAATTTTTTTAATTAGTCGAATTCCTGAGCAACGAAAAACACTTGTTTTTAGTGCAAATTCTGGGACTAGTAGCCTGAGAGGTCAGCGATGAAAATTTCGATTTTTTCTGATAGCGCCAATCGATTCAGAATGGTCGTTTCATACCCCTTAGAAACCCCGAAGGGGCGAATGAGGCCCGAGAACGCGTATTTTCCGCGAAAAACGCGATTAAAGTTTCATCATACGTGGAAAGGTACCTAAACAGCAATTTCACCCGATGCCCGGCATCATTAATTTTTTTACTTAGTCGAATTCCTGAGCAACGAAAAACACTTGTTTTTAGTGCAAATTCTGGGACTAGTAGCCTGAGAGGTCAGCGATGAAAATTTCGATTTTTTCTGATAGCGCCAATCGATTCAGAATGGTCGTTTCATACCCCTTAGAAACCCCGAAGGGGCGAATGAGGCCCGAGAACGCGTATTTTCCGCGAAAAACGCGATTAAAGTTTCATCATACGTGAAAAGGTACCTAAACAGCAATTTTACCCGATGCCGGCATCATTAATTTTTTTACTTAGTCGAATTCCTGAGCAACGAAAAACACTTGTTTTTAGTGCAAATTCTGGAACTAGTAGCCTGAGAGGTCAGCGATGAAAATTTCGATTTTTTCTGATAGCGCCAATCGATTCAGAATGGTCGTTTCATACCCCTTAGAAACCCCGAAGGGGCGAATGAGGCCCGAGAACGCGTATTTTCCGCGAAAAACGCGATTAAAGTTTCATCATACGTGAAAAGGTACCTAAACAGCAATTTTACCCAATGCCGGCATCATTAATTTTTTTACTTAGTCGAATTCCTGAGCAACGAAAAACACTTGTTTTTAGTGCAAATTCTGGGACTAGTAGCCTGAGAGGTCAGCGATGAAAATTTCGATTTTTTCTGATAGCGCCAATCGATTCAGAATGGTCGTTTCATACGCGAAAAACGCGATTAAAGTTTCATCATACGTGAAAAAGTACCTAAACAGCAATTTTACCCGATGCCGGCATTATTAATTTTTTTACTTAGTCGAATTCCTGAGCAACGAAAAACACTTGTTTTTAGTGGAAATTCTGGGACTAGTAGCCTGAGAGGTCAGCGATGAAAATTTCGATTTTTTCTGATAGCGCCAATCGATTCAGAATGGTCGTTTCATACCCCTTAGAAACCCCGAAGGGGCGAATGAGGCCCGAGAACGCGTATTTTCCGCGAAAAACGCGATTAAAGTTTCATCATACGTGAAAAGGTACCTAAACAGCAATTTTACCCGATGCCGGCATCATTAATTTTTTTACTTAGTCGAATTCCTGAGCAACGAAAAACACTTGTTTTTAGTGCAAATTCTGGGACTAGTAGCCTGAGAGGTCAGCGATGAAAATTTCGATTTTTTCTGATAGCGCCAATCGATTCAGAATGGTCGTTTCATACCCCTTAGAAACCCCGAAGGGGCGATTGAGGCCCGAGAACGCGTATTGTTCGCGAAAAACGCGATTAAAGTTTCATCATACGTGAAAAGGTACCTAAACAGCAATTTTACCCGATGCCGGCATCATTAATTTTTTTACTTAGTCGAATTCCTGAGCAACGAAAAACACTTGTTTTTAGTGCAAATTCTGGGACTAGTAGCCTGAGAGGTCAGCGATGAAAATTTCGATTTTTTCTGATAGCGCCAATCGATTCAGAATGGTCGTTTCATACCCCTTAGAAACCCCGAAGGGGCGATTGAGGCCCGAGAACGCGTATTGTTCGCGAAAAACGCGATTAAAGTTTCATCATACGTGAAAAGGTACCTAAACAGCAATTTTACCCGATGCCGGCATCATTAATTTTTTTACTTAGTCGAATTCCTGAGCAACGAAAAACACTTGTTTTTAGTGCAAATTCTGGGACTAGTAGCCTGAGAGGTCAGCGATGAAAATTTCGATTTTTTCTGATAGCGCCAATCGATTCAGAATGGTCGTTTCATACGCGAAAAACGCGATTAAAGTTTCATCATACGTGAAAAAGTACCTAAACAGCAATTTTACCCGATGCCGGCATTATTAATTTTTTTACTTAGTCGAATTCCTGAGCAACGAAAAACACTTGTTTTTAGTGCAAATTCTGGGACTAGTAGCCTGAGAGGTCAGCGATGAAAATTTCGATTTTTTCTGATAGCGCCAATCGATTCAGAATGGTCGTTTCATACCCCTTAGAAACCCCGAAGGGGCGATTGAGGCCCGAGAACGCGTATTGTTCGCGAAAAACGCGATTAAAGTTTCATCATACGTGAAAAGGTACCTAAACAGCAATTTTACCCGATGCCGGTATCATTAATTTTTTTACTTAGTCGAATTCCTGAGCAACGAAAAACACTTGTTTTTAGTGCAAATTCTGGGACTAGTAGCCTGAGAGGTCAGCGATGAAAATTTCGATTTTTTCTGATAGCGCCAATCGATTCAGAATGGTCGTTTCATACGCGAAAAACGCGATTAAAGTTTCATCATACGTGAAAAAGTACCTAAACAGCAATTTTACCCGATGCCGGCATTATTAATTTTTTTACTTAGTCGAATTCCTGAGCAACGAAAAACACTTGTTTTTAGTGCAAATTCTGGGACTAGTAGCCTGAGAGGTCAGCGATGAAAATTTCGATTTTTTCTGATAGCGCCAATCGATTCAGAATGGTCGTTTCATACCCCTTAGAAACCCCAAAGGGGCGAATGAGGCCCGAGAACGCGTATTTTCCGCGAAAAACGCGATTAAAGTTTCATCATACGTGAAAAGGTACCTAAACAGCAATTTTACCCGATGCCGGCATCATTAATTTTTTTACTTAGTCGAATTCCTGAGCAACGAAAAACACTTGTTTTTAGTGCAAATTCTGGGACTAGTAGCCTGAGAGGTCAGCGATGAAAATTTCGATTTTTTCTGATAGCGCCAATCGATTCAGAATGGTCGTTTCATACCCCTTAGAAACCCCGAAGGGGCGATTGAGGCCCGAGAACGCGTATTGTTCGCGAAAAACGCGATTAAAGTTTCATCATACGTGAAAAGGTACCTAAACAGCAATTTTACCCGATGCCGGCATCATTAATTTTTTTACTTAGTCGAATTCCTGAGCAACGAAAAACACTTGTTTTTAGTGCAAATTCTGGGACTAGTAGCCTGAGAGGTCAGCGATGAAAATTTCGATTTTTTCTGATAGCGCCAATCGATTCAGAATGGTCGTTTCATACGCGAAAAACGCGATTAAAGTTTCATCATACGTGAAAAAGTACCTAAACAGCAATTTTACCCGATGCCGGCATTATTAATTTTTTTACTTAGTCGAATTCCTGAGCAACGAAAAACACTTGTTTTTAGTGCAAATTCTGGGACTAGTAGCCTGAGAGGTCAGCGATGAAAATTTCGATTTTTTCTGATAGCGCCAATCGATTCAGAATGGTCGTTTCATACCCCTTAGAAACCCCGAAGGGGCGAATGAGGCCCGAGAACGCGTATTTTCCGCGAAAAACGCGATTAAAGTTTCATCATACGTGAAAAGGTACCTAAACAGCAATTTTACCCGATGCCGGCATTATTAATTTTTTTAATTAGTCGAATTCCTGAGCAACGAAAAACACTTGTTTTTAGTGCAAATTCTGGGACTAGTAGCCTGAGAGGTCAGCGATGAAAATTTCGATTTTTTCTGATAGCGCCAATCGATTCAGAATGGTCGTTTCATACCCCTTAGAAACCCCGAAGGGGCGAATGAGGCTCGAGAACGCGTATTTTCCGCGAAAAACGCGATTAAAGTTTCATCATACGTGAAAAGGTACCTAAACAGCAATTTTACCCGATGCCGGCATCATTAATTTTTTTACTTAGTCGAATTCATGAGCAACGAAAAACACTTGTTTTTAGTGCAAATTCAGGGACTAGTAGCCTGAGAGGTCAGCGATGAAAATTTCGATTTTTTCTGATAGCGCCAATCGATTCAGAATGGTCGGTTCATACTCCTTAGAAACCCCGAAGGGGCGAATGGGGCTCGAGAACGCGTATTTTCCGCGAAAAACGCGATTAAAGTTTCATCATACGTGAAAAGGTACCTAAACAGCAATTTTACCCGATGCCGGCATCATTAATTTTTTTACTTAGTCGAATTCCTGAGCAACGAAAAACACTTGTTTTTAGTGCAAATTCTGGGACTAGTAGCCTGAGAGGTCAGCGATGAAAATTTCGATTTTTTCTGATAGCGCCAATCGATTCAGAATGGTCGGTTCATACTCCTTAGAAACCCCGAAGGGGCGAATGGGGCTCGAGAACGCGTATTTTCCGCGAAAAACGCGATTAAAGTTTCATCATACGTGAAAAGGTACCTAAACAGCAATTTTACCCGATGCCGGCATCATTAATTTTTTTACTTAGTCGAATTCATGAGCAACGAAAAACACTTGTTTTTAGTGCAAATTCAGGGACTAGTAGCCTGAGAGGTCAGCGATGAAAATTTCGATTTTTTCTGATAGCGCCAATCGATTCAGAATGGTCGGTTCATACTCCTTAGAAACCCCGAAGGGGCGAATGGGGCTCGAGAACGCGTATTTTCCGCGAAAAACGCGATTAAAGTTTCATCATACGTGAAAAGGTACCTAAACAGCAATTTTACCCGATGCCGGCATCATTAATTTTTTTACTTAGTCGAATTCATGAGCAACGAAAAACACTTGTTTTTAGTGCAAATTCAGGGACTAGTAGCCTGAGAGGTCAGCGATGAAAATTTCGATTTTTTCTGATAGCGCCAATCGATTCAGAATGGTCGGTTCATACTCCTTAGAAACCCCGAAGGGGCG
The DNA here is from genome assembly GCA_964036015.1 of Leptarthrus brevirostris. NCBI lineage: Eukaryota > Metazoa > Arthropoda > Insecta > Diptera > Asilidae > Leptarthrus > Leptarthrus brevirostris. The sequence continues at coordinate 23,098,236 of OZ038371.1, forward strand.
AATGGGGCTCGAGAACGCGTATTTTCCGCGAAAAACGCGATTAAAGTTTCATCATACGTGAAAAGGTACCTAAACAGCAATTTTACCCGATGCCGGCATCATTAATTTTTTTACTTAGTCGAATTCCTGAGCAACGAAAAACACTTGTTTTTAGTGCAAATTCTGGGACTAGTAGCCTGAGAGGTCAGCGATGAAAATTTCGATTTTTTCTGATAGCGCCAATCGATTCAGAATGGTCGTTTCATACCCCTTAGAAACCCCGAAGGGGCGAATGAGGCCCGAGAACGCGTATTTTCCGCGAAAAACGCGATTAAAGTTTCATCATACGTGAAAAGGTACCTAAACAGCAATTTTACCCGATGCCGGCATCATTAATTTTTTTACTTAGTGGAATTCCTGAGCAACGAAAAACACTTGTTTTTAGTGCAAATTCTGGGACTAGTAGCCTGAGAGGTCAGCGATGAAAATTTCGATTTTTTCTGATAGCGCCAATCGATTCAGAATGGTCGTTTCATACCCCTTAGAAACCCCGAAGGGGCGAATGAGGCCCGAGAACGCGTATTTTCCGCGAAAAACGCGATTAAAGTTTCATCATACGTGGAAAGGTACCTAAACAGCAATTTTACCAGATGCCGGCATCATTAATTTTTTTACTTAGTCGAATTCCTGAGCAACGAAAAACACTTGTTTTAAGTGCAAATTCTGGAACTAGTAGCCTGAGAGGTCAGCGATGAAAATTTCGATTTTTTCTGATAGCGCCAATCGATTCAGAATGGTCGTTTCATACCCCTTAGAAACCCCGAAGGGGCGAATGAGGCCCGAGAACGCCTATTTTCCGCGAAAAACGCGATTTAAGTTTCATCATACGTGGAAAGGTACCTAAACAGCAATTTTACCCGATGCCGGCATTATTAATTTTTTTACTTAGTCGAATTCCTGAGCAACGAAAAACACTTGTTTTTAGTGCAAATTCTGGGACTAGTAGCCTGAGAGGTCAGCGATGAAAATTTCGATTTTTTCTGATAGCGCCAATCGATTCAGAATGGTCGTTTCATACCCCTTAGAAACCCCGAAGGGGCGAATGAGGCCCGAGAACGCCTATTTTCCGCGAAAAACGCGATTTAAGTTTCATCATACGTGAAAAAGTACCTAAACAGCAATTTTACCCGATGCCGGCATTATTAATTTTTTTAATTAGTCGAATTCCTGAGCAACGAAAAACACTTGTTTTTAGTGCAAATTCTGGGACTAGTAGCCTGAGAGGTCAGCGATGAAAATTTCGATTTTTTCTGATAGCGCCAATCGATTCAGAATGGTCGTTTCATACCCCTTAGAAACCCCGAAGGGGCGAATGAGGCCCGAGAACGCGTATTTTCCGCGAAAAACGCGATTAAAGTTTCATCATACGTGGAAAGGTACCTAAACAGCAATTTCACCCGATGCCCGGCATCATTAATTTTTTTACTTAGTCGAATTCCTGAGCAACGAAAAACACTTGTTTTTAGTGCAAATTCTGGGACTAGTAGCCTGAGAGGTCAGCGATGAAAATTTCGATTTTTTCTGATAGCGCCAATCGATTCAGAATGGTCGTTTCATACCCCTTAGAAACCCCGAAGGGGCGAATGAGGCCCGAGAACGCGTATTTTCCGCGAAAAACGCGATTAAAGTTTCATCATACGTGGAAAGGTACCTAAACAGCAATTTCACCCGATGCCCGGCATCATTAATTTTTTTACTTAGTCGAATTCCTGAGCAACGAAAAACACTTGTTTTTAGTGCAAATTCTGGGACTAGTAGCCTGAGAGGTCAGCGATGAAAATTTCGATTTTTTCTGATAGCGCCAATCGATTCAGAATGGTCGTTTCATACCCCTTAGAAACCCCGAAGGGGCGAATGAGGCCCGAGAACGCGTATTTTCCGCGAAAAACGCGATTAAAGTTTCATCATACGTGAAAAGGTACCTAAACAGCAATTTTACCCGATGCCGGCATCATTAATTTTTTTACTTAGTCGAATTCCTGAGCAACGAAAAACACTTGTTTTTAGTGCAAATTCTGGAACTAGTAGCCTGAGAGGTCAGCGATGAAAATTTCGATTTTTTCTGATAGCGCCAATCGATTCAGAATGGTCGTTTCATACCCCTTAGAAACCCCGAAGGGGCGAATGAGGCCCGAGAACGCGTATTTTCCGCGAAAAACGCGATTAAAGTTTCATCATACGTGAAAAGGTACCTAAACAGCAATTTTACCCAATGCCGGCATCATTAATTTTTTTACTTAGTCGAATTCCTGAGCAACGAAAAACACTTGTTTTTAGTGCAAATTCTGGGACTAGTAGCCTGAGAGGTCAGCGATGAAAATTTCGATTTTTTCTGATAGCGCCAATCGATTCAGAATGGTCGTTTCATACGCGAAAAACGCGATTAAAGTTTCATCATACGTGAAAAAGTACCTAAACAGCAATTTTACCCGATGCCGGCATTATTAATTTTTTTACTTAGTCGAATTCCTGAGCAACGAAAAACACTTGTTTTTAGTGCAAATTCTGGGACTAGTAGCCTGAGAGGTCAGCGATGAAAATTTCGATTTTTTCTGATAGCGCCAATCGATTCAGAATGGTCGTTTCATACCCCTTAGAAACCCCGAAGGGGCGAATGAGGCCCGAGAACGCGTATTTTCCGCGAAAAACGCGATTAAAGTTTCATCATACGTGAAAAGGTACCTAAACAGCAATTTTACCCGATGCCGGCATCATTAATTTTTTTACTTAGTCGAATTCCTGAGCAACGAAAAACACTTGTTTTTAGTGCAAATTCTGGGACTAGTAGCCTGAGAGGTCAGCGATGAAAATTTCGATTTTTTCTGATAGCGCCAATCGATTCAGAATGGTCGTTTCATACCCCTTAGAAACCCCGAAGGGGCGATTGAGGCCCGAGAACGCGTATTGTTCGGGAAAAACGCGATTAAAGTTTCATCATACGTGAAAAGGTACCTAAACAGCAATTTTACCCGATGCCGGCATCATTAATTTTTTTACTTAGTCGAATTCCTGAGCAACGAAAAACACTTGTTTTTAGTGCAAATTCTGGGACTAGTAGCCTGAGAGGTCAGCGATGAAAATTTCGATTTTTTCTGATAGCGCCAATCGATTCAGAATGGTCGTTTCATACCCCTTAGAAACCCCGAAGGGGCGAATGAGGCCCGAGAACGCGTATTTTCCGCGAAAAACGCGATTAAAGTTTCATCATACGTGGAAAGGTACCTAAACAGCAATTTTACCAGATGCCGGCATCATTAATTTTTTTACTTAGTCGAATTCCTGAGCAACGAAAAACACTTGTTTTTAGTGCAAATTCTGGAACTAGTAGCCTGAGAGGTCAGCGATGAAAATTTCGATTTTTTCTGATAGCGCCAATCGATTCAGAATGGTCGTTTCATACCCCTTAGAAACCCCGAAGGGGCGAATGAGGCCCGAGAACGCCTATTTTCCGCGAAAAACGCGATTTAAGTTTCATCATACGTGGAAAGGTACCTAAACAGCAATTTTACCCGATGCCGGCATTATTAATTTTTTTACTTAGTCGAATTCCTGAGCAACGAAAAACACTTGTTTTTAGTGCAAATTCTGGGACTAGTAGCCTGAGAGGTCAGCGATGAAAATTTCGATTTTTTCTGATAGCGCCAATCGATTCAGAATGGTCGTTTCATACCCCTTAGAAACCCCGAAGGGGCGAATGAGGCCCGAGAACGCCTATTTTCCGCGAAAAACGCGATTTAAGTTTCATCATACGTGAAAAAGTACCTAAACAGCAATTTTACCCGATGCCGGCATTATTAATTTTTTTAATTAGTCGAATTCCTGAGCAACGAAAAACACTTGTTTTTAGTGCAAATTCTGGGACTAGTAGCCTGAGAGGTCAGCGATGAAAATTTCGATTTTTTCTGATAGCGCCAATCGATTCAGAATGGTCGTTTCATACCCCTTAGAAACCCCGAAGGGGCGAATGAGGCCCGAGAACGCGTATTTTCCGCGAAAAACGCGATTAAAGTTTCATCATACGTGGAAAGGTACCTAAACAGCAATTTCACCCGATGCCCGGCATCATTAATTTTTTTACTTAGTCGAATTCCTGAGCAACGAAAAACACTTGTTTTTAGTGCAAATTCTGGGACTAGTAGCCTGAGAGGTCAGCGATGAAAATTTCGATTTTTTCTGATAGCGCCAATCGATTCAGAATGGTCGTTTCATACCCCTTAGAAACCCCGAAGGGGCGAATGAGGCCCGAGAACGCGTATTTTCCGCGAAAAACGCGATTAAAGTTTCATCATACGTGGAAAGGTACCTAAACAGCAATTTCACCCGATGCCCGGCATCATTAATTTTTTTACTTAGTCGAATTCCTGAGCAACGAAAAACACTTGTTTTTAGTGCAAATTCTGGGACTAGTAGCCTGAGAGGTCAGCGATGAAAATTTCGATTTTTTCTGATAGCGCCAATCGATTCAGAATGGTCGTTTCATACCCCTTAGAAACCCCGAAGGGGCGAATGAGGCCCGAGAACGCGTATTTTCCGCGAAAAACGCGATTAAAGTTTCATCATACGTGAAAAGGTACCTAAACAGCAATTTTACCCGATGCCGGCATCATTAATTTTTTTACTTAGTCGAATTCCTGAGCAACGAAAAACACTTGTTTTTAGTGCAAATTCTGGAACTAGTAGCCTGAGAGGTCAGCGATGAAAATTTCGATTTTTTCTGATAGCGCCAATCGATTCAGAATGGTCGTTTCATACCCCTTAGAAACCCCGAAGGGGCGAATGAGGCCCGAGAACGCGTATTTTCCGCGAAAAACGCGATTAAAGTTTCATCATACGTGAAAAGGTACCTAAACAGCAATTTTACCCAATGCCGGCATCATTAATTTTTTTACTTAGTCGAATTCCTGAGCAACGAAAAACACTTGTTTTTAGTGCAAATTCTGGGACTAGTAGCCTGAGAGGTCAGCGATGAAAATTTCGATTTTTTCTGATAGCGCCAATCGATTCAGAATGGTCGTTTCATACGCGAAAAACGCGATTAAAGTTTCATCATACGTGAAAAAGTACCTAAACAGCAATTTTACCCGATGCCGGCATTATTAATTTTTTTACTTAGTCGAATTCCTGAGCAACGAAAAACACTTGTTTTTAGTGCAAATTCTGGGACTAGTAGCCTGAGAGGTCAGCGATGAAAATTTCGATTTTTTCTGATAGCGCCAATCGATTCAGAATGGTCGTTTCATACCCCTTAGAAACCCCGAAGGGGCGAATGAGGCCCGAGAACGCGTATTTTCCGCGAAAAACGCGATTAAAGTTTCATCATACGTGAAAAGGTACCTAAACAGCAATTTTACCCGATGCCGGCATCATTAATTTTTTTACTTAGTCGAATTCCTGAGCAACGAAAAACACTTGTTTTTAGTGCAAATTCTGGGACTAGTAGCCTGAGAGGTCAGCGATGAAAATTTCGATTTTTTCTGATAGCGCCAATCGATTCAGAATGGTCGTTTCATACCCCTTAGAAACCCCGAAGGGGCGATTGAGGCCCGAGAACGCGTATTGTTCGCGAAAAACGCGATTAAAGTTTCATCATACGTGAAAAGGTACCTAAACAGCAATTTTACCCGATGCCGGCATCATTAATTTTTTTACTTAGTCGAATTCCTGAGCAACGAAAAACACTTGTTTTTAGTGCAAATTCTGGGACTAGTAGCCTGAGAGGTCAGCGATGAAAATTTCGATTTTTTCTGATAGCGCCAATCGATTCAGAATGGTCGTTTCATACCCCTTAGAAACCCCGAAGGGGCGATTGAGGCCCGAGAACGCGTATTGTTCGCGAAAAACGCGATTAAAGTTTCATCATACGTGAAAAGGTACCTAAACAGCAATTTTACCCGATGCCGGCATCATTAATTTTTTTACTTAGTCGAATTCCTGAGCAACGAAAAACACTTGTTTTTAGTGCAAATTCTGGGACTAGTAGCCTGAGAGGTCAGCGATGAAAATTTCGATTTTTTCTGATAGCGCCAATCGATTCAGAATGGTCGTTTCATACGCGAAAAACGCGATTAAAGTTTCATCATACGTGAAAAAGTACCTAAACAGCAATTTTACCCGATGCCGGCATTATTAATTTTTTTACTTAGTCGAATTCCTGAGCAACGAAAAACACTTGTTTTTAGTGCAAATTCTGGGACTAGTAGCCTGAGAGGTCAGCGATGAAAATTTCGATTTTTTCTGATAGCGCCAATCGATTCAGAATGGTCGTTTCATACCCCTTAGAAACCCCGAAGGGGCGATTGAGGCCCGAGAACGCGTATTGTTCGCGAAAAACGCGATTAAAGTTTCATCATACGTGAAAAGGTACCTAAACAGCAATTTTACCCGATGCCGGCATCATTAATTTTTTTACTTAGTCGAATTCCTGAGCAACGAAAAACACTTGTTTTTAGTGCAAATTCTGGGACTAGTAGCCTGAGAGGTCAGCGATGAAAATTTCGATTTTTTCTGATAGCGCCAATCGATTCAGAATGGTCGTTTCATACGCGAAAAACGCGATTAAAGTTTCATCATACGTGAAAAAGTACCTAAACAGCAATTTTACCCGATGCCGGCATTATTAATTTTTTTACTTAGTCGAATTCCTGAGCAACGAAAAACACTTGTTTTTAGTGCAAATTCTGGGACTAGTATAGTAGCCTGAGAGGTCAGCGATGAAAATTTCGATTTTTTCTGATAGCGCCAATCGATTCAGAATGGTCGTTTCATACCCCTTAGAAACCCCGAAGGGGCGAATGAGGCCCGAGAACGCGTATTTTCCGCGAAAAACGCGATTAAAGTTTCATCATACGTGAAAAGGTACCTAAACAGCAATTTTACCCGATGCCGGCATCATTAATTTTTTTACTTAGTCGAATTCCTGAGCAACGAAAAACACTTGTTTTTAGTGCAAATTCTGGGACTAGTAGCCTGAGAGGTCAGCGATGAAAATTTCGATTTTTTCTGATAGCGCCAATCGATTCAGAATGGTCGTTTCATACCCCTTAGAAACCCCGAAGGGGCGAATGAGGCCCGAGAACGCGTATTTTCCGCGAAAAACGCGATTAAAGTTTCATCATACGTGAAAAGGTACCTAAACAGCAATTTTACCCGATGCCGGCATTATTAATTTTTTTAATTAGTCGAATTCCTGAGCAACGAAAAACACTTGTTTTTAGTGCAAATTCTGGGACTAGTAGCCTGAGAGGTCAGCGATGAAAATTTCGATTTTTTCTGATAGCGCCAATCGATTCAGAATGGTCGTTTCATACCCCTTAGAAACCCCGAAGGGGCGAATGAGGCTCGAGAACGCGTATTTTCCGCGAAAAACGCGATTAAAGTTTCATCATACGTGAAAAGGTACCTAAACAGCAATTTTACCCGATGCCGGCATCATTAATTTTTTTACTTAGTCGAATTCATGAGCAACGAAAAACACTTGTTTTTAGTGCAAATTCAGGGACTAGTAGCCTGAGAGGTCAGCGATGAAAATTTCGATTTTTTCTGATAGCGCCAATCGATTCAGAATGGTCGGTTCATACTCCTTAGAAACCCCGAAGGGGCGAATGGGGCTCGAGAACGCGTATTTTCCGCGAAAAACGCGATTAAAGTTTCATCATACGTGAAAAGGTACCTAAACAGCAATTTTACCCGATGCCGGCATCATTAATTTTTTTACTTAGTCGAATTCCTGAGCAACGAAAAACACTTGTTTTTAGTGCAAATTCTGGGACTAGTAGCCTGAGAGGTCAGCGATGAAAATTTCGATTTTTTCTGATAGCGCCAATCGATTCAGAATGGTCGGTTCATACTCCTTAGAAACCCCGAAGGGGCGAATGGGGCTCGAGAACGCGTATTTTCCGCGAAAAACGCGATTAAAGTTTCATCATACGTGAAAAGGTACCTAAACAGCAATTTTACCCGATGCCGGCATCATTAATTTTTTTACTTAGTCGAATTCATGAGCAACGAAAAACACTTGTTTTTAGTGCAAATTCAGGGACTAGTAGCCTGAGAGGTCAGCGATGAAAATTTCGATTTTTTCTGATAGCGCCAATCGATTCAGAATGGTCGGTTCATACTCCTTAGAAACCCCGAAGGGGCGAATGGGGCTCGAGAACGCGTATTTTCCGCGAAAAACGCGATTAAAGTTTCATCATACGTGAAAAGGTACCTAAACAGCAATTTTACCCGATGCCGGCATCATTAATTTTTTTACTTAGTCGAATTCATGAGCAACGAAAAACACTTGTTTTTAGTGCAAATTCAGGGACTAGTAGCCTGAGAGGTCAGCGATGAAAATTTCGATTTTTTCTGATAGCGCCAATCGATTCAGAATGGTCGGTTCATACTCCTTAGAAACCCCGAAGGGGCGAATGGGGCTCGAGAACGCGTATTTTCCGCGAAAAACGCGATTAAAGTTTCATCATACGTGAAAAGGTACCTAAACAGCAATTTTACCCGATGCCGGCATCATTAATTTTTTTACTTAGTCGAATTCCTGAGCAACGAAAAACACTTGTTTTTAGTGCAAATTCTGGGACTAGTAGCCTGAGAGGTCAGCGATGAAAATTTCGATTTTTTCTGATAGCGCCAATCGATTCAGAATGGTCGTTTCATACCCCTTAGAAACCCCGAAGGGGCGAATGAGGCCCGAGAACGCGTATTTTCCGCGAAAAACGCGATTAAAGTTTCATCATACGTGAAAAGGTACCTAAACAGCAATTTTACCCGATGCCGGCATCATTAATTTTTTTACTTAGTGGAATTCCTGAGCAACGAAAAACACTTGTTTTTAGTGCAAATTCTGGGACTAGTAGCCTGAGAGGTCAGCGATGAAAATTTCGATTTTTTCTGATAGCGCCAATCGATTCAGAATGGTCGTTTCATACCCCTTAGAAACCCCGAAGGGGCGAATGAGGCCCGAGAACGCCTATTTTCCGCGAAAAACGCGATTTAAGTTTCATCATACGTGGAAAGGTACCTAAACAGCAATTTTACCCGATGCCGGCATTATTAATTTTTTTACTTAGTCGAATTCATGAGCAACGAAAAACACTTGTTTTTAGTGCAAATTCAGGGACTAGTAGCCTGAGAGGTCAGCGATGAAAATTTCGATTTTTTCTGATAGCGCCAATCGATTCAGAATGGTCGGTTCATACTCCTTAGAAACCCCGAAGGGGCGAATGGGGCTCGAGAACGCGTATTTTCCGCGAAAAACGCGATTAAAGTTTCATCATACGTGAAAAGGTACCTAAACAGCAATTTTACCCGATGCCGGCATCATTAATTTTTTTACTTAGTCGAATTCATGAGCAACGAAAAACACTTGTTTTTAGTGCAAATTCAGGGACTAGTAGCCTGAGAGGTCAGCGATGAAAATTTCGATTTTTTCTGATAGCGCCAATCGATTCAGAATGGTCGGTTCATACTCCTTAGAAACCCCGAAGGGGCGAATGAGGCCCGAGAACGCGTATTTTCCGCGAAAAACGCGATTAAAGTTTCATCATACGTGAAAAGGTACCTAAACAGCAATTTTACCCGATGCCGGCATCATTAATTTTTTTACTTAGTCGAATTCCTGAGCAACGAAAAACACTTGTTTTTAGTGCAAATTCTGGGACTAGTAGCCTGAGAGGTCAGCGATGAAAATTTCGATTTTTTCTGATAGCGCCAATCGATTCAGAATGGTCGTTTCATACCCCTTAGAAACCCCGAAGGGGCGAATGAGGCCCGAGAACGCGTATTTTCCGCGAAAAACGCGATTAAAGTTTCATCATACGTGAAAAGGTACCTAAACAGCAATTTTACCCGATGCCGGCATCATTAATTTTTTTACTTAGTGGAATTCCTGAGCAACGAAAAACACTTGTTTTTAGTGCAAATTCTGGGACTAGTAGCCTGAGAGGTCAGCGATGAAAATTTCGATTTTTTCTGATAGCGCCAATCGATTCAGAATGGTCGTTTCATACCCCTTAGAAACCCCGAAGGGGCGAATGAGGCCCGAGAACGCGTATTTTCCGCGAAAAACGCGATTAAAGTTTCATCATACGTGAAAAGGTACCTAAACAGCAATTTTACCCGATGCCGGCATTATTAATTTTTTTAATTAGTCGAATTCCTGAGCAACGAAAAACACTTGTTTTTAGTGCAAATTCTGGGACTAGTAGCCTGAGAGGTCAGCGATGAAAATTTCGATTTTTTCTGATAGCGCCAATCGATTCAGAATGGTCGTTTCATACCCCTTAGAAACCCCGAAGGGGCGAATGAGGCTCGAGAACGCGTATTTTCCGCGAAAAACGCGATTAAAGTTTCATCATACGTGAAAAGGTACCTAAACAGCAATTTTACCCGATGCCGGCATCATTAATTTTTTTACTTAGTCGAATTCATGAGTAACGAAAAACACTTGTTTTTAGTGCAAATTCAGGGACTAGTAGCCTGAGAGGTCAGCGATGAAAATTTCGATTTTTTCTGATAGCGCCAATCGATTCAGAATGGTCGTTTCATACTCCTTAGAAACCCCGAAGGGGCGAATGGGGCTCGAGAACGCGTATTTTCCGCGAAAAACGCGATTAAAGTTTCATCATACGTGAAAAGGTACCTAAACAGCAATTTTACCCGATGCCGGCATTATTAATTTTTTTAATTAGTCGAATTCCTGAGCAACGAAAAACACTTGTTTTTATTGCAAATTCTGGGACTAGTAGCCTGAGAGGTCAGCGATGAAAATTTCGATTTTTTCTGATAGCACCAATCGATTCAGAATGGTCGTTTCATACCCCTTAGAAACCCCGAAGGGGCGAATGAGGCCCGAGAACGCGTATTTTCCGCGAAAAACGCGATTAAAGTTTCATCATACGTGAAAAGGTACCTAAACAGCAATTTTACCCGATGCCGGCATCATTAATTTTTTTACTTAGTCGAATTCCTGAGCAACGAAAAACACTTGTTTTTAGTGCAAACTCTGGGACTAGTAGCCTGAGAGGTCAGCGATGAAAATTTCGCTTTTTCTGATAACGCCAATCGATTCAGAATGGTCGTTTCATACCCCTTAGAAACCCCGAAGGGGCGAATGAGGCCCGAGAACGCGTATTTTCCGCGAAAAACGCGATTAAAGTTTCATCATACGTGAAAAGGTACCTAAACAGCAATTTTACCCGATGCCGGCATCATTAATTTTTTTACTTAGTGGAATTCCTGAGCAACGAAAAACACTTGTTTTTAGTGCAAATTCTGGGACTAGTAGCCTGAGAGGTCAGCGATGAAAATTTCGATTTTTTCTGATAGCGCCAATCGATTCAGAATGGTCGTTTCATACCTCTTAGAAACCCCGAAGGGGCGAATGAGGCTCGAGAACGCGTATTTTCCGCGAAAAACGCGATTAAAGTTTCATCATACGCGAAAAGGTACCTAAACAGCAATTTTACCCGATGCCGGCATTATTAATTTTTTTAATTAGTCGAATTCCTGAGCAACGAAAAACACTTGTTTTTAGTGCAAATTCTGGGACTAGTAGCCTGAGAGGTCAGCGATGAAAATTTCGATTTTTTCTGATAGCGCCAATCGATTCAGAATGGTCGTTTCATACCCCTTAGAAACCCCGAAGGGGCGAATGAGGCCCGAGAACGCGTATTTTCCGCGAATAACGCGATTAAAGTTTCATACGTGAAAAGGTACCTAAACAGCAATTTTACCCTATCCGGCATCATTAATTTTTTTACTTAGTCGAATTCTTGAGCAACGAAAAACACTTGTTTTTAGTGCAAATTCTGGGACTAGTAGCCTGAGAGGTCAGCGATGAAAATTTCGATTTTTTCTGATAGCGCCAATCGATTCAGAATGGTCGTTTCATACCGAGAACGCGTATTTTCCGCGAAAAACGCGATTAAAAATTCATCATACTTGAAAAGGTACCTAAACAGCAATTTTACCCGATGCCGGCATCATTAATTTTTTTACTTAGTGGAATTCCTGAGCAACGAAAAACACTTGTTTTTAGTGCAAATTCTGGGACTAGTAGCCTGAGAGGTCAGCGATGAAAATTTCGATTTTTGCTGATAGCGCCAATCGATTCAGAATGGTCGTTTCATACCCCTTAGAAACCCCGAAGGGGCGAATGAGGCCCGAGAACGTGTATTTTCCGCGAAAAACGCGATTAAAGTTTCATCATACGTGAAAAGATACCTAAACAGCAATTTTACCCGATGCCGGCATCATTAATTTTTTTACTTAGTGGAATTCCTGAGCAACGAAAAACACGTGATTTTAGTGATTTTAGTGCAAATTCTGGGACTAGTAGCCTGAGAGGTCATCGATGAAAATTTCGATTTTTTCTGATAGCGCCAATCGATTCAGAATGGTCGTTTCATACCCCTTAGAAACCCCGAAGGGGCGAATGAGGCCCGAGAACGTGTATTTTCCGCGAAAAACGCGATTAAAGTTTCATCATACGTGAAAAGATACCTAAACAGCAATTTTACCCGATGCCGGCATCATTAATTTTTTTACTTAGTGGAATTCCTGAGCAACGAAAAACACGTGATTTTAGTGCAAATTCTGGGACTAGTAGCCTGAGAGGTCAGCGATGAAAATTTCGATTTTTTCTGATAACGCCAATCGATTCAGAATGGTCGTTTCATACCCCTTAGAAACCCCGAAGGGGCGAATGAGGCCCGAGAACGCGTATTTTCCGCGAAAAACGCGATTAAAGTTTCATCATACGTGAAGAGGTACCTAAACAGCAATTTTACCCGATGCCGGCATCATTAATTTTTTTACTTAGTCGAATTCCTGAGCAACGAAAAACACTTGTCTTTAGTGCAAATTCTGGGACTAGTAGCCTGAGAGGTCAGCGATTAAAATTTCGATTTTTTCTGATAGCGCCAATCGATTCAGAATGGTCGTTTCATACCCCTTAGAAACCACGAAGGGGCGAATGAGGCCCGAGAACGCGTATTTTCCGCGAATAACGCGATTAAAGTTTCATACGTGAAAAGGTACCTAAACAGCAATTTTACCCTATCCGGCATCATTAATTTTTTTACTTAGTCGAATTCTTGAGCAACGAAAAACACTTGTTTTTAGTGCAAATTCTGGGACTAGTAGCCTGAGAGGTCAGCGATGAAAATTTCGATTTTTTCTGATAGCGCCAATCGATTCAGAATGGTCGTTTCATACCGAGAACGCGTATTTTCCGCGAAAAACGCGATTAAAAATTCATCATACTTGAAAAGGTACCTAAACAGCAATTTTACCCGATGCCGGCATCATTAATTTTTTTACTTAGTGGAATTCCTGAGCAACGAAAAACACTTGTTTTTAGTGCAAATTCTGGGACTAGTAGCCTGAGAGGTCAGCGATGAAAATTTCGATTTTTTCTGATAGCGCCAATCGATTCAGAATGGTCGTTTCATACCCCTTAGAAACCCCGAAGGGGCGAATGAGGCCCGAGAACGTGTATTTTCCGCGAAAAACGCGATTAAAGTTTCATCATACGTGAAAAGATACCTAAACAGCAATTTTACCCGATGCCGGCATCATTAATTTTTTTACTTAGTGGAATTCCTGAGCAACGAAAAACACGTGATTTTAGTGATTTTAGTGCAAATTCAGGGACTAGTAGCCTGAGAGGTCATCGATGAAAATTTAGATTTTTTCTGATAGCGCCAATCGATTCAGAATGGTCGTTTCATACCCCTTAGAAACCCCGAAGGGGCGAATGAGGCCCGAGAACGTGTATTTTCCGCGAAAAACGCGATTAAAGTTTCATCATACGTGAAAAGATACCTAAACAGCAATTTTACCCGATGCCGGCATCATTAATTTTTTTACTTAGTGGAATTCCTGAGCAACGAAAAACACGTGATTTTAGTGCAAATTCTGGGACTAGTAGCCTGAGAGGTCAGCGATGAAAATTTCGATTTTTTCTGATAACGCCAATCGATTCAGAATGGTCGTTTCATACCCCTTAGAAACCCCGAAGGGGCGAATGAGGCCCGAGAACGCGTATTTTCCGCGAAAAACGCGATTAAAGTTTCATCATACGTGAAGAGGTACCTAAACAGCAATTTTACCCGATGCCGGCATCATTAATTTTTTTACTTAGTGGAATTCCTGAGCAACGAAAAACACGTGATTTTAGTGATTTTAGTGCAAATTCTGGGACTAGTAGCGTGAGAGGTCAGCGATGAAAATTTCGATTTTTTCTGATAGCGCCAATCGATTCAGAATGGTCGTTTCATACCCCTTAGAAACCCCGAAGGGGCGAATGAGGACCGAGAACGCGTATTTTCCGCGAAAAACGCGATTAAAGTTTCATCATACGTGAAAAGGTACCTAAACAGCAATTTTACCCGATGCCGGCATCATTAATTTTTTTACTTAGTGGAATTCCTGAGCAACGAAAAACACTTGTTTTTAGTGCAAATTCTGGGACTAGTAGCCTGAGAGGTCAGCGATGAAAATTTCGATTTTTTCTGATAGCGCCAATCGATTCAGAATGGTCGTTTCATACCACTTAGAAACCCCGAAGGGGCGAATGAGGCCCGAGAACGCGTATTGTTCGCGAAAAACGCGATTAAAGTTTCATCATACGTGGAAAGGTACCTAAACTGCAATTTTACCCGATGCCGGCATCATTAATATTTTTACTTAGTGGAATTCCTGAGCAACGAAAAACACTTGTTTTTAGTGCAAATTCTGGGACTAGTAGCGTGAGAGGTCAGCGATGAAAATTTCGATTTTTTCTGATAGCGCCAATCGATTCAGAATGGTCGGTTTATACCCCTTAGAAACCCCGAAGGGGCGAATGAGGCCCGAGAACGCGTATTTTTCGCGAAAAACGCGATTAAAGTTTCATCATACGTGGAAAGGTACCTAAACTGCAATTTTACCCGATGCCGGCATCATTAATATTTTTACTTAGTGGAATTCCTGAGCAACGAAAAACACTTGTTTTTAGTGCAAATTCTGGGACTAGTAGCCTGAGAGGTCAGCGATGAAAATTTCGATTTTTTCTGATAGCGCCAATCGATTCAGAATGGTCGTTTCATACCCCTTAGAAACCCCGAAGGGGCGAATGAGGCCCGAGAACGCGTATTTTCCGCGAAAAACGCGATTAAAGTTTCATCATACGTGAAAAGGTACCTAAACAGCAATTTTACCCGATGCCGGCATTATTAATTTTTTTAATTAGTCGAATTCCTGAGCAACGAAAAACACTTGTTTTTAGTGCAAATTCTGGGACTAGTAGCCTGAGAGGTCAGCGATGAAAATTTCGATTTTTTCTGATAGCGCCAATCGATTCAGAATGGTCGTTTCATACCCCTTAGAAACCCCGAAGGGGCGAATGAGGCTCGAGAACGCGTATTTTCCGCGAAAAACGCGATTAAAGTTTCATCATACGTGAAAAGGTACCTAAACAGCAATTTTACCCGATGCCGGCATCATTAATTTTTTTACTTAGTCGAATTCATGAGCAACGAAAAACACTTGTTTTTAGTGCAAATTCAGGGACTAGTAGCCTGAGAGGTCAGCGATGAAAATTTCGATTTTTTCTGATAGCGCCAATCGATTCAGAATGGTCGTTTCATACCCCTTAGAAACCGCAAAGGGGCGAATGAGGCCCCAGAACGCGTATTTTCCGCGAAAAACGCTATTAAAGTTTCATCATACGTGAAAAGAGAAAACCCTTTTCGGGTATCACACCTAACAGAGAAGACTGGAATAACCCTGAAAATATCAGAGGAACTCTCGTTTTCACAGGCGGATCAAAACCGTAGAGGGGGGTTGGAGTTGGAATTTTCTTGCAAGCGCTGCAAATAACTGAGCCTTATAGACTCATGAACGATTGCAGCATCTTCCAAACATAAATTTACGCCATTTTGAAAGCTGCACTCGCTCTTCAAGCAAAGAAGATGTCGGCAACCGAAATCTCATGTGGACATTCAAGCACCACTAAAAGCTTTAAACAGCCACCTGATAAAATCAAAATGCGTCAAACAGTGTATCAGAGCTTTAAGAGATTTTTCAGACCATACGGTCAGGATCTACTGTTTTCCAGGACATAATGAAATAACAAAAAATACTTCTGATACAATAAATAAAATTATTCCTCATCGTAATCATCCAGCGAATTGGCCAAAAAAGATTCAAATACAGATATAAACATGATCATGGATAGGGTTCCCCTTAACATAACGAAAAGTTTAATTGAAAGATACTACTCTATTAAGACTTCGGAACGGTGGGAAAATATTACCTATTGTCTCACAACACGAAGTCTTTGGCCGAAACTGAAATACAGCAGAACTTCTAATCTCTTATCCAGTCCGAGCAATCTTCGGTTTACCACTGGACATTGCCCCATTGGAGTTTTATGGCCATGAGACTGTGAGTACCATCGAATGAGTTCCGTAGAAATGGCAGAGATGAGGACGAAACTGAATCTATAGTCCACCTACTCTGTGATTGTCCAGCTCTAAAATAACGACGACTCGCCTGCTTGGGAGCAAGGTTTTTTGACAATCTGGCGACTTAGCTGAGATAGCACTGGTGGATCTAAATAGATTTTTACACAGATCTGACTTATTTTTAGGCGCACTCTCAAATACTAGGCTTGGAAGAGATTCTGCTTCTCTCTGAGCGAGGATGATTACTTATCTTACTCAAATTTCCGCAATTAAGAGTTTGTTTAGAGTCTTCTTACAAAATCTACTTGGATTGAATTAGGTCTACTTTGCGCACTGGGTCTATGCAATTTTGGAAATTCGTTAACTCGAAGCGTAACTGTGATGGATATGCTTCCATTTTGAGAGTGGAGACGCCTTGGTTATTCCCGATCTCTTTGGTCGCTTTTTTAAAACTGCTTTCCTGGAGAAAGACTGTGATATTAGTGATAAGAATTTTACTCACCTGACAAAGTTTATGCTGACTGAAAGACCTCGCATTTGCCGAGGCTACCATCTTAAAGCACATCTCGAATTTGGCCAATAGCTTCTCGAGCAGTCCAGATGGTATCCCAGTCTCCTTTTTGAAAGCATGTAGCTCGTCCCTTATTTCTGTAATTTGTTATTTATTTAATTTACCTAATTGTGGCATTTTTCCTAGACCGTGGAAGCATTCTGTGGTTATTCCCCTACATAAAAGGGGCAATAAGTGCGACAATGAATTATCGACCTATCGCTTATGTTGCATTGCGAAGGTTTTTGAATCTTTAGTTTGTGATGTGTTTCAGTTTCACTGTAAACCTTTTCTGAGCTCGTTTAAATGGAGTTTTATAAAGAGCAAATCTACTACAATCAACTTATTAGAATTCCCTAAGTACTGCGTTTCCGCTATTGAGGCTGGTAAGCAAGTCGATTGCATTTTTACGGATTTCAGTAAAGCTTTCGACAGACAGTTTTCGTATTTGACTGAACGTACTCAGCGTGTTTTGTTTCGTGGTTCGCTTTCTAATGAAGTACCTAACACTTCAGGGGGTGCCACAATGTAGCCATCTTGGATCGTTGCTTTTTATCATTTACAACAATGACCTATCAGCGATCCTTCATCACTCGAGAATTCTTTGCTATACTGATGAGGCCAAAGTTTTTCGCACTGTTGCTAATGAAGAGGACTGTTCAATTTTAAATTCTGATTTAGACGCCTTTCATAAATGGTGTTTTAAGCCGCGTCCACATTATAACATGATCGAACGAACGTCATAAGCACAAGATAACAAACCTCAGAAGCATAATGTGGACGTGACGCGAACCACCTCACAAGCACGACCGAACGGCTGGAGCAAATGATCGTCGTGTTCGATACAGAAGCGGAAACATCAAAGAATTTGTGTCGGAGCATCATTAAACCTCACGAACCGAACAATAAGGTCATATTGAACAAGCAATGTGGAGGTGTCTCGAACATGCAAGACTGAACACCTCGAACATGATAACCCAAACATCACGAGCTTTGCAAGCAGCCGGAGCACAAGCACGAGCGAACAATGTGGACGCGGCTTTATATACTACCTCCCGCTGAACATTCTTAAGTGTACTACTTGTCCTGTTCACGCAAAGGAACTCTATTGCACTTTAACTTTTATATTGATGGTAGCTTATTTACCAGACTTGACAAGACGAGGGTTAAGCGTCATACTTGATATTCATTTCTCCTTTGAGGACCACATATGTCGATTCTCTCGTAAACAAGACTAACGCGTCCCGAGGTGTTATTAAACGCTGGTCAAAAGAGTTCGACGATCCTTATATAACAAAACTTCTCTATTGTTCTATTGTTTGGCCTATTGTAGAGTACGATAGCCCTGTTTGAGGCGGTAAGCGTAGATTTTTGAGAATTGCTTTCAGCGGTCTTCCTTGGAATAACCCTCTTATTCTGCCTCCATATTCAGACAGACTCAAACTATTCTCGCTGGATTCTTTTGAAGATAGGCGTAAAAGGTCTAACATTATTCTTGTTTTCAGTTGTTTGCAGGGCACAACAATTCTCCGGAGTATACTAGGGTCTCTGAATATCTCTGTTCCGGCTCGCTGCCTGCGGACTCACAGTTTCTTCCAAGTTTCTTATAATTGCACTAAATATGATATGAATGAGCCGCTGACATTGATGTTGCGTTTCTTTAATACCAAGTTTGCTTATATTGACTTTCATCTCTCGAGAAATCAGATAAGAGATGAATCTTTGAATAAATAAATAAATGGGTCTAATTGGCCTCGGAGTGGACTGGGTGCTTCGGCATCAATAACCAACCAACTAACCAAGGAATTAGTTGTGTTTTTGAGAATTTATTTAGGATTTCAGTTGATGCTATCTTTTTTCGCGTATATATTTAACTAAATGTAAAAAATAACAGAGACATTAGAAGGTGCGAACTTTTTCTTCCCGCGAGTGTACATCAACGGCAGGTTAAACAGTTTGCTGTCTGACT
Organism: Leptarthrus brevirostris; assembly: GCA_964036015.1. Lineage (NCBI taxonomy): Eukaryota > Metazoa > Arthropoda > Insecta > Diptera > Asilidae > Leptarthrus > Leptarthrus brevirostris. Next base: position 23,117,242 of record OZ038371.1, read on the forward strand.
GTATTCGCAGCAAAAGAATCATATACTGTGCGACGAGCTGCAGTGACAAATATTGTGTAACGGTTAAGCCTGAGAATACAGCAAATAAGAAGACTGTTTAGAAATATCGCTATGATTTTACCAGATGACGTGAGTATTTAATTGTAATTTAGTAACTAAAAAAAACTAAAAAAAATTTTAGGTGAAGTGCACCGTATGCGCGAAAGTATTTTGCTGTATTCAATGTCGTGAAAAACATGAAATGAAGGAGCATCCCAACAAAGGTATTGAACCTCTACACGTCAACAAAACCACATGCCCGCTATGTCAAAATCAACCACTTATTCTTCTACCAAAAATGTCGAAAAAATTACTACAGCACATTTTAAACGAACACCTGCCCTTGCACTGCAAAAAATGTCTAAAGGTTGTATAGTTGATTTCACATAAATTCTTATTAATTTTACATTTGTCTAATTTTGCAGATTTACGAAACGCAAAGAAATTTTTTGCACTTTTCCAAATGCATTCAAACTAACAAAATTTGTAGTTTGGAAATTTGCGAGGGTGTAGAAGTGGAAAAAAATGACGTCGAAAAAGATACAAAAATTTCTTGTTCAACACAAACATCTCCAGCACTAGCAAATTGTGCACAACGAACAGAAGATAGCGTTCTGACGCCATTGTCAATGATTAATTTACGATGGAAAGCAAAAAATAAATCGTCCGACGGTTATGTTAGCGATAGTATTTCATCAGTTAAAAATATTTCATCAATTGGAAATGTCTCAAGGAATTGTTTAGAAATTTCCAACAAACCTTCGAAGGGAACTCTAGTCCGATCTACATCAACTCCTATGCAAGCTCTTCTATCTAAGCCAAGGGAAAATGTTTTTGATTCATCCGGTTGCTATGTTTCGAGTATTTATGCCTCTGGAAGTGAATCAGATATAAGTCCTCCAACAAATTTGTAAGTATTAAAAGAATTTTGGTACGTTTGCATGCTAAATTGAGACCCGATTACATTAATACAACATCACCCTTCAAAATTTTAGTCGAATATAGAATTCAAAGTGCAAGAATTCACCCTTGAATTGGTCTGAATCCAATCGAAATTCACTTATCCATCATCCAACCTTAAACGAGCCAGGCTCAATTTCCACCTAAATCATATGCCTTTGTCCACTCTTTAGCTCTAATGGACTAGGTGTATATTTCGTTAACAGTTTTTTTTTGTTCATTTCCATTTCTATAAACTAAAAAAAAAAAAAATCTTCCCAACGCCTTTTGATATAATACACTTCGAGGTTACCAATAGAGATGCAAAACTGCAAAATACGACTTTGCTTTTTCGGATTTTTACAGCCGACTTCTTTAATGCTTCGATCTGTACCTACGCACAGTCTACTCTATATACAAGCCCGGAATCTGAAATGAACAGCTGAGCATTGGTGGTGTAAACAAACCAAGGCTTGCTACAGTAAGAAATAGGAAAACGTTGGGGAATCCTACTTTTTCGTAGTATATCTCGCAGTACTTTTAAGGTGTCAACTTGGAATTTACTTGAGGTGAATTTACAAATGTTCTGAACATTGTGTTTCTCATTTACAATTTTCATGTGTTTTAATGGGAAGACTCTTTTGTGTTTGTTTTGTTAAAGTATTGAGGTTAGAATGCGTCAATGACATCAGCATTTCTCTTTAGTTTTAGTTAAGATAGTGTGCAAGAATTGATTAATCTGTAATACAAAAATAAATGAAATAATGACGATACGCTTGGTGGTAAAATGGTCGAACTGTTTTCCGGGCTTGTAAGTAGAGTAGGCTGTGACCTACGTTTAAAAATTATGACGTCACGGCTTTTTATGGGTTTTTTCGGCTTTTTATGTGTGTGGTATTTTTTTTTCTTTATTTAATATTTTTTATATTAATGTACAACATATTAGGATTATTGTGTCAAAATTTGAATTGATTGGAGTAAAACTAACGGAAATATGGGGTTGTAAGTTTCCGCCTCTTCAGTCCGGTTTCGCGGACAGCTACCTGACAGCGCTAACAAAAGGAGATTTCCTTGGGAATTTCCAGCAGCTGCTCCATTCCTTTTGTCAAATCCCCAAATCCCTCTTTTAGTCAAATTGTGTATATCCCCATACCTGTACTGCATAGGATATGATAGCATTATAAACGGCTCTATATATTTTAAATTTATCGGAGTTCTTTATACTTTTGTTTTGAATCACGCTTCTCCACGTAACATTAACGTTTTGTTTTGCCATAGTTAGTCTTTCCTGTAAATGTTTCTTAAAGGACAACTTTGGTGTGAATATCACTCCAAGATATTTATACTCCTTGACTATTTCCACCTCATTACCTTCAAGAATCCATTTCTTGTTTCTCGTTCTGATCCCCTGGCCTTAAGAAAAGATTAAAATTTTGGTCTTCGATATGTTTACAGACAAGCTCCATAACTTGCAGTAATTCTCTAAATTGGTTATCATATTCTGCAGTGTCTCTGGGTTATCGGATATAAGAACTACATCATCAGCATAAATTAACAGCCGAATATGAACACCAGCTAGCGAAATTCCTCCTCCTACAAAATCATGCAAGTCATTTAAATACAGAGAGAATAGCAAGGGGCTCAGTACGCAACCCTGACGTACGCCCGACCTTGTTTCGAATCAATCACTACAAGCGGTATCGGTCCAAACTGCTGACAAAGTACGAGCGTAAAGTCCCTGTAATACATTTATGAATTTCGTCGAAATTCCTGCAATATATAGTTTTAGAAATAATGCTCGTCTATCAATAGAATCAAAGGCGCCACTGAAGTCGACAAATAGAAAGTATACTTTTTTCTTGCCCCCATGCCATGCGATATTTACCAGATTACACAAATTGAAAATATTGTCAGTTGTACCGTAACCTGGTCTAAACCCTACTTGATATTCATTTAAAATATCGTTTGCTTCTATGTTCTTAAGTAGTCTTTCTAACAATATTCCGCAAAAAAGTTTTTGGACCACATCCATAAACAATTCTGCGGCATCTCAGGATCACCCCATTTATAAATAGTCTGATTATTCTTCCTATCTATCTGCTTATACCTCTTTTTCTGAACGTTGTGATACCCTCTACCATGAGTAGCTCGAGCTCGAGAATACCTCTTCGTCTGATCCTAAGGTTATCGCTAACCTCTTTGCACACTTCTTCAGTAAATCATTCAGCGACAATTCTCTACAACCCAACCTTAACTATTTTGCATTCATGGACAATTGCACTCAAACGTCGTTTACATCGTTTACGTTTGACCCTGATCCTGAACTAATCGCAGCCAGTATTAATGGGCTTGAGGACGACTTTCACCCAGATCCAGATGGCATTCCGGCCATCGTTCTGAAAAAGTGTGCCATGCATCTAGTTCAAACCCTTACTTTGCTTTTCTCGGTCACTCAAGGGGTTTTCCCTCAATTATGGAAAAATACGTATATTATCAATGCGTTGCGCGGCAAGACCAACATGCCGTGGGTCCCGGGTTCGAGCCCAGTTGACCGTGAGCTTTTATTAAGAAATTAAAATAATCCACTCCGTCTCTGGGCTGTTGTCTAGCTCGCAGCAATGCAAACAAGACTCAAGTTTCCTCACTTCCCTTACCCTAATTACCTTCCAGCCAAAACCATGCTAACGCATCAAAGGGTTGTCCCCTAGGATTTGGCCATATCGTATAAAAAAAAAAAAACAAAAAAAAAAAAAAAAAAAAAAAAAGGCTGCAAGAACGATGTATCCAACTACAGACCCATTGCTAAATTATCATCCATACCTAAACTATTCGAAAAATTGGTCTATGATTCCATGTTCTTCTTCTCACTCTCCCAGCATGGCTTCCTCAAAGGTAGATCTACAACCACCAACCTTACTGACTTCGTCTCTAAAACACTATGTGCCCTGGAAAACGGTAAAGATGTTGATGTTATCGCCACCGATTTTAGTAAAGCCTTTGACAAGATCTCCCATAACGTTATCTTGTTCAAACTTGATCGCCTAGGCTTCCCCCCAGATTCATCTCCTGGATTCGATCCTACCTCAACAACCGTCAGTACAATATTCTTTTCAGCTCATCCATTTCTAACCCTATTGTCGCTCGTTCCGGCGTCCCTCAGGGCAGCCACCTCGGCCCATTGATTTTTATCCTTACAATAAATGATGTTGTTGATGTTGTGTCATCAAACATTCAGAGCTGTCCATTTATGCTGATGACATGAAAATAATTAAACATATCTCCTCCACAACCGACTCTCTTCTCCTGCAAAAAGACCTCAATTCATTCACCACATGGTGCATAAAAAACTTTCTAGAGCTCAATGTCTCCAAATGCCAGTCCATCTCTTATTCCCGCAAGCGTCTTACCACCACCCCGAGAGTCTATATGTTAACCGACGTACCAGTCGCTATCGTTACCTCTCTGTGTGACTTAGGAATAATCTGTGATAGTGAACTCAATTTCCGTTCCCACATTGACAGCATAATTAACAGAGCTAACTCCGCGCTAGGGTTTGTGAAGCGCTGGTCTAGAGAGTTCTCCAATCCTTATGTTTCCAAATCTCTCTACGTCTCCTTCGTTAGACCTCTCCTTGGATATGCCAGCCAGGTATGGTCACCTACACAAACAACTCACATTATTAGGATTGAATCTGTCCAGCGTAGGTTTATTAGCTTCGCTCTACGTGATCTTTCGTGGGCTGACAGATTCAACCTTTCACCCTATGAAAACCGTCTGAAACTGATCGACTTACAACCTCTAAGCAAACGTCGTGATGTTTCCGACATTCTTTTCATTTATCAATTATTAACTGGTGCCATAGACTGCCCCTCAATCCTGCAATCTTTACCCATCTATACCAATCCCCGTAACCTTAGGTCCATTCCCCTTTTCTGGCTCGACCACCATCGCAAAAACTACGGTCAAAGCGAGCCAATTACCAGGATGTTACGAAAAGTCAACGACCTTTCCTCTTTTGACTACCATCTGAGTAAAGCATCCCTTCACAAAGCCTTATATCTTGACCCCGCCCATCTTGATCCTGATCGCCTACCCTAATTCTTCTTCCTTACGCCTTCTGCCAGTATCTACTGTATTTATAGCTCATATTGTAGCTTATACTTTTTATTTATTTATTATTACTTAACATTTATTGTAGTTTGTAGAATTAGTAGTAAGTTATAACTTGTATTTTTTTGTATTATTATGGAATAGCTTGTATTAAGCTTAAATAAATAAATAAAGATTAAGAATATGTAAATAAAAGAATTTATAAATTTCTTACGACCTAGGTCTCCTACAAAATCTAATGGCTCGAAAAACATTGATGCGATAGGTGGAAATCGAAACAAATTTAAAACAAGAGGAAAAATCCAAACGGTAATGGCATCCCCTTTGCGTCAAGTGATGTCCAAAAGCATTCAAAGAGCAATCGCTAAACATGGCTCAAGTGACTGTTACATTAAAACTGGCTCAAAAAAAGGTTTTGACTTGGTTGTAAATGGTAGGTTTTCCCAAATATCAATTAATTCAGTATTTAATGCAAAACCATATCTTAGATCCTACAGGTTCTCCATTAGATTTACGGACAACACCAGCTTTACGCCGTTCACAAAGTGAAATAATAACGCGAAATTCAAATTTTAACCAGGTCCCAGTTAGTCAAAAACAAGAATTTGTTTATTCATCTCAAAAAATGACAACAACAGAATCAATTTTGGTATCAGCATCTTCTACAAGTATAGACGATAAGAAAATGGACACGGTGTACAAAACATGTCACAGCGTAGAGGTATTCACACAAGAAATTAGTGAGCTAAATATCCGAGAAAATTGTTCAAATCATCTCGATTCGATGCATATTACTCCAAAAATAGCTGGAGCACCATTAAAAAAAGTTATTTCATTTGAAACTCCTAATATTCCTGAAGATCCATTGGGATCACCTGAAAATGAAATTTTCTATACTCCAAGTGGAACACCATCAAGAAATTTAAGAGTTCATTCTTCAATATCGGAAATAAGTGAAAAAGATGAAAATCAAAATGATTGTAACTGTAATGATAAAAAGGAATCTCGAGGTGGACGTCTATGGTCTTTAGTAACGTCGGTTATAAGATTCCCTTCATTTGGAAGCATTAGTGATAAACGCCAATGTAAAAGTCCACCACAGTCGTTAATTAAACGATGCGCTTCGTTCGCAGGTTTGTGATAACATATTATTTTGATGGACAGAAAATATTTTTATTTATTACTGTAGGAACTATGACTGAAAGCAAAGAAACGAACGAGAATCAAATTTTGAAAAGAAAAAGAACATTTACTGCAGAGGGGCAAGCAGCACAATTTCCAGAAAATTCACCGAAACGCATAAGAAAGATTCATGGAAGAAAACCAATCGAAAGAATGCGGTACGCATCTTAATACATAAATGGTTTAGTTTACATCTATAAATAAATTTTAAACAATTAACGCCCACGTATGTTATGTACCATCCAGGAAATTAAAAAAAATCATGGAATGGGTAACGATTAGGCACAAGGAAAAATGGGAGGGATCCGATATCGCCAGACACACAAAGGCGTTTTAGGGAACTCTCAATGCACATGAATCTGAAAAGATCATTAAGCTTAACAAAGCCAAACTGAAACTTCTTGTTGGCCTTGAGACAGGACATGCATGACTAAGGGCGCATGAGATAAAAATGGGAAGGGCGAATACTAGTCTATGCAGGGAATGTGGGGAAGAAGACGAGGCCGTATTACACGTTCTCGGCCAATGCCCAGCCCTAACGCAAAAAAGATTTAGAATCTTAGGAACATACTACTGCGAAGATTTACCAGAAGTTAAGAAATCAAGTTATAATCGAATTATCCAATTCGTCATGGGGATCAGTTGGCTCGACAGTGGACTTTAGGGTACGTTGCCGAGCAGGGGGCGTACAACGGGCCACTATAGGCCTTATTGCATGGAAGACACACATCTGTCCCCCCTCGAAAACCAACCAAACAACCATGTTATGTACCTAAAGACTTCCCACGAAACCTCAATTTGTAGTATGTCAAGAAATCTCCGGTTGTTTGGTTGCTTTGCTCGGGAAGAAGATACTCGCCTCCTTTATACTGCGGCCCAAATAGCCCGTTACATGTCTCTCGCTGTTTTTTTATTGCTGTTCATTCTAGACGCATTTTGTGAGTACAGCGGAGCTTTGTTAGGTTCGATTAAGAGACCTCCCTCAGGATTCCTTCTTATGTGGATCGCCTCTGGTTGTTTAATATGTGTTCTTTGGAAGAACGACGTAGAATTGCTGATTTGGTCTTTATTCACCAGCTTTAACATAGATTCTCGGTGTGTGGAACAGGGGCTCGTCATAAATGTAAGAAAATCTTATCTAATCGCATTCACTAAGAAAAGGAAGAATCGACCTTAAATCAGTATAACTTACTGTCTCGGGTTCGGTCAAGTATCTGGGGGTATTTCTAGATTCAAGACTTACCTGAAAAAGTCATGTTGAGGAAAAAATGCAAAGAGCGAACAGGGCTCTACTTCAATGTGGGAGGGTGTGTGGTCGAAGGTGAGGCATCTGACTAAGCTCCTCATACTGGATTTACACTATGATTACCCATTATATTATATGACTCGGTGCTCTGGTGGCTAAGTGCTACAAAGGCCACCGCTAAAAGGCAAATGAGTAAGTTTCAGAGGCTAGCGTGTGTAGAGATAATAGGGGACTTTCGAACCACACTGACATTGGCGTTAGAGATGATACTGGGTTTGCTGCCATTAGACATATATGTAAAGAGAAATGCTGAATCAGCAGCGCTTTGCATGGAACGAGGCGCAAACTGGTACAGGTCTCGTGATAACCATGGGCATAGGAATATACTGGATCTTGTTAAAAATAAGATACCGGAATTGGAAATGCCTGTCAACGGTATAAGCAAAGTAAAGGTAATTGATAAATACCACAAACCCTTATAAGGGACGGGCCCCTCCCTGAAAACAGTTTAACCGACGTTAAAATTTTCACAGATGGATCCAAAATTGATGGGAGATTAGGTACAGGATTCTTTAGTTAGGACCAGGGGCCTTATTACTGAATACAACTCGATTGCAATCGATCGTAAATATAGGAAATTTAGAGTTGAATGGACCTAAAGCTAGCAATTCACGCAAGTACAAATTTTTTTTTAATTTCATTCAATTCTAAATTTCCTATATTTACGATCTGTGGGTGTGTGTACGAAGAGTGGAACGTCGTGGACTCGTGCAGACAGGGTAAGATTACGATTGTAGCGACCAAAAGTGCTGAACAGAGGAAGGTCCTGGATATGGATCGTAGGACTCTGATAAGGCTGACAGCACTACTAACAGGACATGGTAACTTCAGCTGTCATCTAAAGAAGATTAACATTCTCGAGGAAGATACATGCAGGCTGTGCCTGCAGGAGCAAGAGGCGGCGGTGCAGATAGTGTGCCAGTATCCTGCACTAGCAGGCAGAAACGAAAGCTGATGCGACACCAATGGATGGAAGAAAGAAGCGTGGCAGAGGTGTCTTATAAGCGAATGCGTGCTCTGACTCAAGGAATAAAAAAAACTGGATTAGTCCAGGTCTCTCTCACTGAGATCGCAAGGGTTAGGGACGAAAAGGAACCCGGATGAAGTGGCATGATTCGAATAATCCGTGGAGGGGTGTTTTTATTGAGCAAAAATCTCACAATGTCATGGAAAATCGGCTTCCCTGGTGTCTTTGGAAAATGTTAACCTCTCACGAAAAAATAGTATTAAGAAACTTGTGTGAATGCGGATTAAAATTCCTTTGAAATTTCTAAGAAATTTATTTGTCGAAAGTTTTCCTCATATTGCAATAATACCAAAATTCTCACCAGCTCAAAACGTATATATTTACAAAAAAACAACTTTTTAGTCGTATATACAAAAAACGATATTTACAATTGATCGACAATTTTACACATAAGTCTATCTAAAGGATTACATCGTTCAACATCATTTTCACTTCCACAATGTCTTTCATCGGTTTCCATATCATCGTTGCTCGCCAAATCTGAGTCACTGTCTTGTGGTTCTGGAAGCGCAGCAAAGGCATTCTTCACTATTTCTTTAACTCTATCTAAATGCTTTTGAAACCTGAAATTTTTTACATTATATTATGAGTAGGTAAGGAAAACTGATAGCTTACCTTATGGCAGTCTCAACTCTCTGTCTTTTTTGCATTTCCATCATGACCCTCAGTGTCTCACGAGCTTGATGGGGGCGAAACTCATTGAGTAAATGGTGCATATGAACAAACAGAAGGCTCAAATCATCAATCTGAAAGTAAAAATGTTCACCTTTACTTCATAAATAGTAGAATTTATACCTTTTCTGCTCTTCTAGGACTATCTGGGTAACGTATTAATAAGTCTATTAAGTCCAGAAAGTTTACAAATAAAGAATGATTTAATTTTTTTAATTCCTTTCTCCTATCAAAGTGTTGAGGAATCAAGCGCTTTATTCCTTGACTTTCTAGAGAACGTATCATTTCTTCATTATTATATGTATTACCAAACATTGAATAAGCATCGTATATAGGTGATGGAGGTGGCGGAGCCCGATTTTTTCGTATATTTTCATCAGTATATAAATTTATGTACTGTGTAGGTGGTAAGGGCAGGGACATAACTTGCGTTGTTTCAGGATTAGCCATTTTTAATTTGTCTGTATAAACACTTCTTCCTTGTTAAATTAAAATAAACTTTACAAAACACAAAACAGTGATATTTTATTTAATCTTTTAGGGTTTTAAACTAAACATGTACAGCTGTGCACCCGATTTCACCAAAAGGGCACACTTGACAATGCCAAACTAACTGTCATTGAGTTGTCAAACGATTTTGAATGAAATTTTGAATGTTTGAAAATTGTGGCAGTCCCGAAGTATTTAAAATTTTGAAATATATCGAACTCTTACAAAGTGATTATAATTAAATTTAACATTTTATCTTATTATTTTGAGCCAATTTGCATTTAAAATAAAAATTATGAAAGTATTTCAAAATTTCAATCAAAAAATCTTCCATTAAACCTTTTGTAAGCAGTTGTTCAATGAGAATTTCCAATGGCGCGATATATCATTACACAAATATCGACTACCGAGAGTAAGTAAATTATCGATATATTTAAAATTTATAAGAACATTGACATTCCTTCACCACCGGCTGTCAGTACAGTATAAGTTGAAATGTCAGGTCCGTTTGCCTTCAGCTGGTATCAACGATTTATGAAAGTGCTGGAAAAGTGGCCAGTGGATAAATCTAAATATAAAAGGTAAGTTATATTGTGTCCTAATATCTAAATATAGTATTGATACTTTGTTTTACTAATTTTATGTAGTGTTATGTATAATTGCGTTGATGGTTTGTAGACCTTGTTGATTATAACTGTGTCGGTCATTGCCAGGTTAAAATTATGCCAGTATAATTCCTGTGTGAAAAAAAGTGAAAATATTTTTAAATGCATATCGTACAGCAACTGGGAAAGTAATCTTAACATTTTTTTTCAAAGATTAGTCTATTCTATATCATGATAACTTTTTTAACTTTATCATCAAGCATCTCTCTAGTCTCTAGTTCCCGGAAACGCTTGTGGGGCATTGGACGGGAAAATAAGTTTTCCCTATTTGAGGCAATGATAGCGGGTGTACCTACAATTTAGAGTGGACTCCAAATCACCAACATTACTCTGCAAATCTTAATGTTCTCGGGTTGTTAGAACCTGAAACTTTCGCTCTGTAAGACCGACACGTTATCGCTTACTCCACCGACGACTAATCGAGTACACCCCATTCTGTTTTTGCAAGGTGTCTACGGTTTTTATTTAAAACTGTCTGGAAAAAAAATTCAATTTCCGTTTTTATACGATTTCATTCGATTTAACACGGTTAAAAGAAACTTAATTAAATATAACCCTATGTAGAAATATGAATATTCCAAAAACACAAACAAAGGAGCAGATGACGGATTACCTTGAATCGTCGGGCCGTCTCTATGGTGGTCTGTCCGGGCTGTCGATATTTGTGAGGAGATACGAATGAACATGGACATCCGCAAAGCCACAATTTTGCTCGCAGGCTCTGGCTTTCTATTGCTTCCCTATTCGGAATCGCGTTGGAGCTATCTGGTTAGATAATGCTCTTATTCCTCTCAGCCAAACCATCACTAGTTTTGGCTTAACTTTAGATGAGTGCCTGACCTGGGCCTCCCACATCAGTCATGTAAGAAAAAGCGTGTTCTTCGCCCTTCGCAAATTAAAATCGGCTAGGTCCTTCACTCCACAATGGCTGAGGGCCTTGTTGTTCAGGTCACTACTCATGCCGATCATTTGCTACGGATGTGAAGACTTTTCGGGGTGCAATGTAGACAAGCTAAATAGACTGAAAGCTTAACTCAGGTGTCAGATATATATAGATAGATGCTTTATTTAGCACAGATTGCTACTTGTTCAACATCACCGATTGCTAATAGAAGAATAATTTGGCCCATGGTGGGGGGAGGAGTAGTCTAACTTCGTAACGCGTGAACCGATAATTCTTTTTCTTTATGGTAGAGTATGATCCCTGGTTGATAGCACGAGAAAAAACATTGTTGGTGTGGTTGGGGTGGGAAAAGGGGGGTGGAACCTAACTTGGTAACGCTGGACCGATTAAGATGGTTCTTTTGTTGTTGTATAGAGTGTGATCCCCCATTGCTAATAGGAGAATAATTTGGTCCTATGGTGGTGGGGGGGGGGGGGGGGGGGGTTAGTAACTTCGTAACGCGTGGACCGATTTCGATGATTCCTTTTCTGTTCGGCAGAGTATGTTCCTTGATTGATACCATGAAAAAAAATTTAGTGGAATGGGGGAGGGGTACGGGGTTAAAACTAACTTTTAACGCGTGGACCGATTTGGATGGTTCTTTCTTCGTTTTATAGAGTAGAAGAGACTAAAAAGTGAAAAATAAAATAGTTTTTAAGAAAAAAGTTGAGTTGAGGGAATTTCCGTTGCTAAATCCATAACAGAAGATTATGTCTGCGTATTCTAAACTAGTAAATTGCACCATTATTAACTTTTAAACTATCGAAACGACTTCTCAAACTCTCAAAACCAATTCTCACTATCAAAACTATCCAAACGACTTTTCACTTTGAAATATTACGTGCCATTAAAAGTTGGATTTCCATTCCCAGTACAACAAATCATTAGAATCTTGCGGTGCGAATGTTTACAAAACAATTATTTTATGCCCTACAGTAAGCGTTTTACTACCCGATCTACTAAACCATTCAAATTAGGGTTATTCCCATAAAACAATTTAGGAAGCAGGTAAAATTTTTTCTTAAGAGGCCAGGTATGGTCTGTACGTTTGGTGGTGTAATTTGAGAATGGTAGACGATTTTTGTGCGCTTCAAGTTTCCATCGAAACGAACACATTGGCCACTTTTAAACCCAAAAAAAAAAATAATAAAGCAATTCTTCAAGATATTTCCCTTTGAAATGAAAAAATAGATTTTTTCTAAAAATTTAAGTTTGAAAATCATTTTTTTTAAATATTAGCAGAAAAAATTACAGTCTTTAGCACCATTGTGATACCCGTCAACTGAGGTATTACTTTATTTAGGATTCATCAAATGCTGATTACATGAAAGGAACTTACAATCGAACTTAAAGCTAAATGCAAAGGAGAATAAGTCTTAACTAGGCTGACCCATTGGCGTTTTATTAAGCCCTTTGACAAGTGAAAGTCCATATAATCATATACAGAATTGAACATACGAGACAGCTGTAATTGGCTCATTCAGTCTATAGTTAGTACGATGATGCGAAACATAGAGGAAGTTATGACTCCTCAAGGCGCGTGATGGTACAGATATATTAAAACATTTTAGCAATTCAGGAGAGTTAATAGCCCCCTGCAGACATTCGAGCGTAAAAACAGCTCTGGCGTTATTTCGTCTAGTTTCTAGGGATTCCAAGGATAAAAAGCTAAGTCTATCAGCGTAAGGAGGTAAAAGACGATCATTGTTAGATGGAAGATTACGCAGAGCAAACCTTAAAAACCTTCTCTGGACGGACTCAATGAGTTTAACATAGACAATTCTTTGACGGGAAAAGGGCGTGACAATGCATTTGGACACGTTTAAAGGGAGGCAGTTGATGGAACACGACTTGCAAAAGGCGTCCAAGTCAGAGGGAGATGGCAGCCATGATCATTCGAAATTGAACGAAATAGCTTGTCATCATCAGCATGACAAAAAATTCTCGAGTGTGATGGAATTGGGGATACATCATTGATGTAGATATTGAATAATAAAGGACCCAGGTGACTACCCTGAGGCATCCCAGAATCGATGCGGATAGGATCCGAAAGAATTCAGCGAAACAAAACACGCTAAGAGCGCTCCGACAAATACGAGCGTAGCCATTGAACAAATTGACAATTTGTGAAGGAGAATTTTATGATTAATTCAATCAAAAGCTTTATTAAAGTCGGTGAAAGTGCAACCAACTTGTTTAGCTTGTTCAATAGAAGATAGACAGAAATTTGAGAATTTCAATAAGTAAGTCGTTGTTGATTTACCCTTTATATTTACATCTCTATACGCATCAGCAGCCAAATGGTTTTGGACGACCGACAATGATCAGCACTGAGCGGTGGGTGGTGGGTGTTTTTACATGCGAAGTTCTCCGATGCAATTCGAATTCGAGTGACTAGAATGGTCGGAAAGAACATTTAGTGTAGCCAGATTATATATTTTAGCAGGAGGTTTGTAGAAATGCTTGAATTTACTTTTTATAAATTGTTTTGAATTATTTATTTTGAAATATGTATATATTTTTGGTTCAATTTTGCACAGCTGTTAATAAAAACCGCCTTATGAATGGTTATGGATTCACAAAAAACTTGTTTGGCTTGTTTGTTTGTTGTTTGAGAGAGACATAAAATTTTATTTTGTGTATCACTTAGATCTACCAGATCCTTCATTTTTGCACACGCGCTGTGAAACAACCTGTATTTACTAGGTCAATACGAGATTATATATTACGAAATTTCAGAGATATCGGTTATATCAGACTTCTCCCGAATTTTTTTTTCTGTTCGCCCTGAGTGAAAAATGCTCCTCTTCCGCACTAATCGCACCTATCAGTACACTTTGCATATTTCTTAACTTCACTTTTATTGTCAATTAAAAACCCTTACTTCACTTCTATCTTAATTCAATTTCTTGAACTGGTAAATTTTTCTAAGTAACTTGATAGGTATCGGCTGATTTCGAAAATTAGATTCATATGGCAGGATAGATTTTTATTCCGAGCGAAATTAAGAAAAATTTCGTTCGAAAAACACGATTTGATCGGACTGACGATCCGACGGAATTGAGAATAGGCCTGATGAGGTATTACATCTAAGCATCGATATATTTTTAAGAGTGCTTTAGTACCCACTAAGTATTTGAAATTTTTTGGTTATTGTTATTGTTAAAATGGTTTTTCATATAATTATAAAACATGTTCATTATATAATTCTAAATAAATCCCTTCTCCATTAAATCTAAATGCTTTCATCCTCCTCTTCCTAATAAATATTTGGTGACTTCTTTTCCCTCACCAACAAACACATAACCAATCATGTTTATATCCGCTTTCATCTTCCTTTCTTGATAAAGTGGTTAAATGTTTGTTTTTGTTCACAGGGACTTAGGTGAACACCTCAGAAAGCAAGTCAAGGATTTAGTTAACATTGCTAGCAGTTTTTCCGAACACAAAATCGCTCAACTAAATACTCAAATTGATTCACTTGAGAAAATTGCAGACAATGTTCACGGCAACAAATATAAAAGAATTCATTCGGCTACTGCGACTGGTTTAGCAGCAGACGAGTGTCGTCAAGTTCTTTCTTCAGAAAGTTTAGAGCACTTAAACGAAGAACGGGGATATTTTAAAAGTACCAAAGAATAAAACGAGAAAAAATGTTTTCATCAATTAATACTTCTACAATTAGATTAATAAAACAAAATTTATTTTTTAAATCGTTCCATACAGCCGTGTTAGCTGAAAAGGCTGTAGAGTATTTAGATGTGGGCCCAAACAAAACTTTTATTGACATGACTTTTGGGGCTGGAGGACATAGCAAGGAAATTTTAAAATCATGTGATAGCGTAAAAATTTTTGCCCTCGACCGAGATCCGCTTGCTCATGAATATGCAAATTCGTTAAAAGAAGAATATCCTAACCAAGTTGTACCATTGCTGGGTAAATTCTCCGATATACCGAAGTTATTAAAAGAACACAATTTCCGACAGAATTCAATAGACGGCATCCTCTTCGATTTTGGATGTTCATCCATGCAGTTTGATGAGGGTGATAGAGGATTTTCTGTTTCTAAAAATGGTCCTTTAGATATGCGAATGGATAGAGGACATAATAACGAACAACTAACAGCCGCAGATGTGCTGGCTAATATTGAAGAAAATGATCTCGTTAAAATTCTGAAAGTTTATGGAGAAGAAAAGGCAGCCAAGAAAATTGCTCGAACAGTTATTGAAGCTAGATCGACTATCCACAATATTCAAACAACTAAACAACTCGCTGATTTGGTAATGTCGTGTATGTCGAGTTCACATAAAATAGACAAATTACAGCGTCCGGCACACGTTGCAACTAAAACGTTTCAAGCTCTTAGGATTTTTGTAAACAATGAATTAAATGAGATTAATTATGGAATTATTTTGGCTAGAAAATATTTAAAAAATACTGGTAGACTGGTTACAATAACGTTTCACTCGCTTGAAGATGCAATTGTAAAGCGTCACATAAATGGCAATATTATTGATGGTCTTGCTAATCCATTACCGCTTAAGTACTGTAGTCCCAGCATTATGCATGGAAAAGAATTTGTTGAGCACTTGGTTGAATCGAATTGGAAACAACTGCATAAACATGTTATAGTTCCAGATGAAGAGGAAGTTACTAAAAATCCACGCAGTAGATCGGCAAAACTCAGAGCGGCAGTTAAAATTAATTAAAAAATCAGTGTAAATGTAGATTAAATAACTAAGTAGATTGTTTATAAAAAAATAAATTGCGTTTTTCAATTCAAACCTATAAATTTTCTTCTAACTATTCATGAGCGGCTAAGATCTGTTAAAAAATCCCTCTAAAGGTAACCAGGTCGCGAATGGGGTCAACAAAATCGATTTTTTAAAAACAGTTCTATTTGAAAGCCCGCGCTTTCCCCTTTCAGAAAATGTATGACATGTCATACCAACGCGAATATTTAGCCCCAAAAATTGATATTTTAAAAGATGGTGACGAGTCGTCTGCACAGTTGTCACGAGAGATTTTCGTCTCAACCCGTAAGTTCATTTTTTTGACCTTTAGGTACCATTTGCAAAAAACTATTCAACCTATTTTGATGAAATTTTTTCCTTCATCTTTTATACCTAAATTCATCTTTGTATTCCATTTTTAACTTTATTTTAAATCCAAATGCATTTTTTTAAGAGTGATTTTTGACCTTGTTTCAAAAAAAATGATACAAAAATTGCAATTTAGGCAAAAGGTTCAAAATTTTAGGTATACAATGTTGCCTTACTCTTGTTTCAGGTTCACCATCAATTTAGAGAAGATAGCATCAGTGGTTAAGGATAACAGTGTACCTAAATAAGTTAATTTTATTATTTTTCATTTTTTTCTTGTCATTTTTATTTATTTTTTTATTATTTTATTAATTTTAATAACTTTCACACTAATAAAGTCACAGGGTTTGTTTAGCACTCATTTTAATGCGTAATTCGTCCTCTAAAGCATGTTTAAAACCGCGAGCTTATATCTTAAATACCAACTGAACAGGAGCGAAATATCTAAACGTGTGAAAAAGCCCATTTTAACCATCATTCGTGACCTGGTTACCTTAAGAAGAAAAAAAATCATCATAACTATGAGACACTATAAAATAAGATTTTGCCATTTGGCCTGATTATGGAAGTTGAGTGAATTTCCCTCGATTCGAATGTGTAAAATAGAAATTTACTTAAGGGAGTAGTCTCATGTCCGAGGTAAAATTTGGAAGGTTTTTAAGGATTTTTTTTCCGAAAATGAAATACAATCTTCTTATGATAATTATATGTTATTTAGCTATTGAATAATACAAAAAATTTGTTGTTAAATAAAAAAAAGTATTTTAACGTCATTTTGGTGAGGTAAAGTAGGTCTCTTAAAAAAAAGTAGGTGGCTGGCCCCCCTGATTGCTTTTGTAATCATCTGAAATCAAAATTCCAAAAAGATTATTATTCAGTAGGGTTGTCAATCTGTCCCGTAGCAGATTTAAAAGATTTGAGTGAAAAATAACAAAATGGCGGCCTTGTAAATTTTTTTTTTCAAAAATCAACTTTTTTTCGGTTTAAAATCGAGATAAAAAAGTGGATAAAAAATCTAATTCTGGTACCGGACAGAACCATTCATGTGTAGAATATTGTGTTAAAATTTCAACCCAGTCGGTCCAATAGTTTTTTTTAATCATAAGGGCCGACGGAAAAAAAGTAGTTTCGAGAAAAACGCGTGTAAAGTTTGGAGAAGAAAATTTTCATTGAAAATTTATACTTACATTAATCATCTATTCCTGGCGCGTACAGGATATCTGCGGTTTCTTCATAAGCATCATTTTCAGCAACTCTCGCTGATCTACGTGCAATTCTTTCACTTTTCTTTAAAATACCAAAATTCGTCGTGTCGTACACTACAAGTATAAATTTTTCAAGGCTATAGGGTCGCAAACAATAGCGCAGGCAAAGATTACTATTACTAGATAAACGGCTTCGAACAAAGTAGTGACAAATTTTTGGTTGCTTTTGTATATTTCCCGTATCGGGCAACCCTGCAGTCAGAATTAAAAATTTGTTTTTCGGGAGAGTTTGCGGATAAGAGACACGTATACCTTTCATATATACATTTACAAATATTAAATGTACTTCGCCAAAACCTCCGTAAACTACAAGCCATGAACTAGACTTTTATCTGTGGTCGTAAATGGTCTTACTGAATGGTCCAATTTACATTGTTTCTTATGGAAGCCAGGGGGTAATTTTTCCTTAAACTCGCTCCAGCGCCAAAACTATTAGTTATATGAAAAAATTCGTTGTATTACTTAAAACAGACTAAATGATCTTTCTAATAAAGTAAAAACATGTACAATTTATTAAGCAAAATAGCAAGAAATCTTTGATTAAATGTGAAATTTTAGTCGCAATCCAAATTTTCATCCAAAACGAAAGCAGTAAGTTATGGTCCGACCATGCTCTGTCGCTTGTATTTTCTTTAAATTTCCACTTCCGCACTTTTAGGTTTAAAAATGTTTATTATTTTCTTAACTAGGGTATGAATATTTTTACTTCATTCGAAAGATTGTTTTGTTTACTTCAAGTAGAACAAAACAATTTTTTCATAGAAGCAATAGTTTAGACACTACGGCGAGTTAAAGAAAAATCACCCCCCGGCTGCCATAAGAAGCAATGTAAACTTATCGAAAAACCAGACCATTTTGGCCCTAAGATGTGTGCGTGAAATTCGTCAGTTCATGGCTTGTAGTTTACGGTAGTTTTGACTTCGCTCATTAAAAGATCAGAATACATCGACAATTTGCAGTCTTATTGCCGGATACGATTCGATTGCAATCGATTGATCGTAAATATAGCAAATTAAGAGTTGAACGAGAGTAAAAAAAGATATTGTGCTTGGGAGGGCTATGGCCGGGAGGGGATTTTTTTTGTATTGCTGCGAGCTAGATAGCCCGGAGTTTGTGTGCATTTATATTTATTGCAATTGCAAATGAAAGAAATCCTCAAAAGCAAGTCGAGGTTTGAACCTGCATCTGTGGCGTAGTGATCGTGCCACTTAACCATTAAACAATTGTTTTCTCAATTCTTATGCTATAATACATTAGAGTCGAGGAAAGTTACTCAATTTCTGTGATTAAACCCAATTTGTTAAAGCGACGATCACTTCCTATATGAAATACAACAGTAGAAGTAAAATTTCAATGTTACGGTCTAAGCGACATATGACCTATTAGTATATTTTATGAGACACTTTCCATATGTAATTATTCATTCCTCTCTGACTTAATTTATAACACCTCGGAAGTGCCGAAGAGCAGAACTCCCTGAGTACCTAATTATTTTATTGCACTTTAATTAGGAAATTCTTTAAATAAACAAAAATTTTTTTAAGATAACGAATCGAAAATGTTTGTTTGTTGCAAAACAGTTATAACAATGTTAGTGTACTTTTGTTTTATTGTCGATATTAGCTTAGCCAGTGTTAGCCAGAATTCACACCCTTCTATCCTGGCGTTCTGTTACTCGTACCCGATGGAAATGTTGCTATAAAATATTGTCAGTTAGCAGGAATACCTATCATAGTCGAAGAACAAATAAATAAGTAGGGATGTTTTTAAGCAAAAGTTATTAAAAAATGGTAGAATTTACTTTTGAGGAATACGCGGATATTATTTACATTTATGGTGTAGTAGACGAAAAAGGGAGAGCGGCTGTACTGGAATATCAAAGAAAATTTCCTAATCGGCGAGCACCCCAAAGAGGGGTATTTACACGGACTTTCCGAAGGGTAAGAGAAACAGCAAGTGTAACTTCACACGACTCGAAACTTCGGGAACTTCTGCCGACGTTGAGCAGCAAATAATCACCATCGTGAGGCAGGACCCTGAGACGAGCACGAAACGAGTCGCAAGGCGATTAGGAGTGTCGTCATCTAATTTTTAGAGGGTTATTCATGGAACGGGATTACGTCCATATCATCATCACCCAGCCCAAGGACTACTGGAAGGAGATTCTGAGAGAAAAATGAAATTTAGCACTTGCTTCTGGAACGGGACATTGACGACAGAACGTTTCTGGACCGAATTCTTTGGACAGATGAATTTCAATTCATCACTAATTATATCACGAGATTCAGTGTCAATGTTTGGGCTGGCATTATCGGCAACCATTTGGTATGACCATTCATTTTGCCGCAAGTGCTTAATATTGAAATTTATCCGGACTTTTGGGACAATACACTGCCAGATCTAATATAGGAGAATCCTATGGATTATCTTAGGGGAATGTTTTACCAACACGATGGAGTACCAGCGTATATGGCTAACATTGTGAAGGTAATACTAAGCGGAAAATTTCCTAACCGCTGGATTGGACGAGGCGCACCGATTCCTTGGCCTGCTAGATCTCCAGACCTTACCCCATTGGACTTTTTCGAGCCCAGTTAACAATAGGGAGGATTAAGTTAGCCGAATTGGGAATGCAGCGACGAAAGTACGGGAGAGGCTGACTGCAATACGCCAAAAACAGGGACTTAAAAGGATATTGTTGGCATGCATCCAAAGTGGCGGTGGACATTTGATTATTTTTAAATTCAATAAAAAAGCATTTTAGAATTAATTTGAGTTTAATTTCTTTAATTTGTTGATTTTTATAATATTCTCCGATCGGATTTCTACGTATAAATGTCTACATATTTTCTCTACGTAGACATGTTGCACCTTTTTGGGAAGGTAATAAGATGGGAAATCTAATAAAAATAAAAAAGGGGTGTACTAATTACATGAATTCAGCGAAAATTTGGGAAAATGCTGAACTTTAGGTCACAAACCATTTTTTTTTCACTTTTGGAAGTGACTGTACCTTAAATGGCCGGAGTTAGATCAACATTGTTGACAATTTTAGTAAGGCGATTGGGATAGTAGTTTCTTAGCGTTTGTTTGATGCCGCTATGTTGGATAGATCAAAAGATAAAAATAAAAGAGTAATGTGCATACCATGAAAAACTGAAATTTATGAATCACCCTGTAACTCCCTGCCATACAATTTTTTGTTTGTCTAGTTGAGATCTATCATCCTACTCATTTTGGCACTTCAGATCTGAAACGCCCTGTATATTCCCATTATTGACTTGTAGGATTCTGTTATGCTGAAAGAGCTAACAATTTTCGAACAGTTTCAAATGAAACTGATGATAAATAAAAGCCGAATTTTTTTCTTATTAACATTTAGTAGCAACACATTATTAGTAGTTTTAATAAAACATTTTAAAAAAGTCCTTCAATTTCGCCGGTGCTCGTATTTAAATCAATATCATAAAAACAAGGTCGTGTTGGTAATCCAGGCATTCTAGAGATATCTCCACACATGACTACTAAAAATCCAGCCCCGATTGATGGATAAATATCGGTTATAGGCAACACGAATCCTTTGGGAGCGCCCTTGATGTTCGGATCTGCAGTAAGCGAAGCTGATGTCTTCGCCATACATATTGGAAGTTTGTCTAAACCCTGAAAAGTGTTTCGAATTGTAGCATTGATTCTTCTTTAAAGAATATAAATTATATGCGCCTACCTTCGCTTCAAGCACTTCTATTGCATTCTTCGCAATTTCAGATAATTGAATGGAACCGGCTCCATACATTTTCTTCGCAATAACGCAAATTTTTGTGGAGATTGGAAGTTGCGGATCATACAAAAACTGGAAATTGCTCTTTATTTCGCAGGCCTTTATAACTTCTTCAGCCAGTTCATTAGCTCCGCATCCACCATCTTTCCAGCTTGTGGTACTAACTGCAGCGACTGCACCACTATTAAGTGATGCTTCCTTTACAATTTGATGCTCTTTGATAGTATCATGGCTGCAAAGTAGAAACATTATTCACAAAAAAAATGTATCGTTTAAATTAAACGCACCTGTGGGAGTTGATAGCAACAACAACAGGAATACCAAACTCTTTTCCATTCTCGATGTGTTTGATTAAATTGCCCAGTCCTTTACGCAATAGCTCCAAGTTTTCCTCCGTGTACTCCTTTGGTAGTTTTGCTCCTGCAGGAACTGGTGGTCCACCACCGTGCATTTTAAGGGCACGAATTGTTGTTACAAGCACAATAGCATTAGGGACCTTGCAGAATGCGCGACACTTAATATGGATAAATTTCTCTAAGCCAATATCAGAGCCAAAACCTGCTTCCGTTAGAACATAACCATTTTCACCAACCAGTTTCATTGCAATTTCATCAGCAATTATGGATGAACACCCATGAGCGATATTGGCAAAGGGTCCAGCATGTACAAGTACAGGAGTCCCTTCTAATGTTTGCATCAGGTTCGGTTCAACAGTATCTTTTAAAAGAACTACTAGAGCTCCGGTAACGCCTAAGTCATCTGCTGTAACCGGATTTCTATATTTATCAAATGCAACAACCATAGCGGCTAGACGTTGTTTCAAATCTTCAAGATTTCTTGCAAGTGCTAGGACAGCCATAATTTCACTTGCGACAGATATTGTGAATTCTGTGACGCGTGTGTGATTTTTTTCAGTTGGTGACTGTCCTATTGTTATCTTTCGAAGATAGCGATCGTTGACGTCGAGAACTGAAAAATATAGAAAAAAGTTGGTAAACTATTATTTCTTTGTTCAGAATTGAAACGAGTGAAGTGATGGAAGTTTTGGCACTACCTGCCTAAAGCACATTTCAAGACCCGCTATAAAATGGGTTATATTAATCTCTAAGTCATTTAAATCACAGGGTTTAGACGGCAACCCTGCTGAACTTCACAATTAGCCCTCCAGATCTGAGGTGATGAAGCTATTCTCCTGGAGCATCGTATGGTCTGGATATAAACCCGGACAAAATAGAGTTGTTGCTCTTCTCACGGCAACAGAGTTCCTCATACAACATTAAATGGGGCAAGACTGAAACTAAGTGACCAAGTTAAATATGGAGGCTTTGTTCTGGATGGAAACCTAATATCCAAGAAAGAGAACGTACGTCCTTAATACTATTCTCCACCTATTGCCGGTGGAACTCTTTGGAAAGCAAACTGCATTCTCGACTTCCATTAGGCTTAGTTCAGTCCAAACTTGGACTACTGGTATTCTCTGGACGGTAATATACCACCATATAGCCAAGCCTTCTTTCAACGCCGAATTTGACTCCTTGATTCTTACTAGGTACCTTCGGTAGTTGCCAACATCGCTTAATACAACCTGTACAGTTGACGCTTTCTTTAGGGCGAGTTCTGCGCCGCAATTTGTGCCAGATAGTGTCAGAAGAAATATATACACTTTTGCCGACCTTTTTGGGTATAGCCGATTCTGTTTTCCGCTCCACGATTACCACTGATTCAGACTTTGCTAGAATTGGTCGCCAAAAGGTCTAAATTTAGTCTTCAACGCTTAATCGCGTTATTCTGAAGGTTTTTGCGATTTCAAACTTATCGACGTTCAAGACGTTGTGGACTAAGCGATAACATTTCAGCCAGCCTTACATCCCAAGGGAACCACTTCCGAAACCCACCGACGACCAATGGTTGGTTTTTGCTGACAACAGATTGCGCTGAAAGGCCATTGGAGGTTGCAGAGTAATTTCGGTGGTTCGGATTTCACCATTGCAGGTTCAATTACAATCGTTGTCATTGAACCGAATGAAAGTTTTTTCCTGCCGTATGTCTGAAAAGTGGTTATGGGGACTAGAGAGAGTCGCTCTAACTAAGTGGTGGTCGCTCTCACGAATCCTTTCTGTGTGCAGTTAATAAAATTAAGCAGGCCAGGTGACACTGCCACAGGATATAAAACGGATTCTCCACTTGGACAAATATGTCCACCCACATCGTGCCATCTTGTTTCGCTGAGTTCCATGACTTGAAGTATGGCTGGATGTAGTACTGAGCAAGGTAAACATTACCTTGTTGAGGACTACATCCACCCGCTCTTTAAAAACAGAACTTTAATATTTCAATTCATGTCCTTCATTCTTAACATTTCAGTTCCCTAGGAAACACGACATTCCTCTCATGCCCTTATTATTGCTTCCACATGGAGAAAAAAGTTCTGGGATCTTTATATTCCGGGAAAAATTACGATTCTAACTGCATTCATGTTGCAATTGTGAGCTACCTTAAGTTTAGCAAAAAATAAATAAACAATGTACAGTTTGAGATTCCAACCCTAGCACACTTTAAGTCAATCTTCAGTTTAAACAATTCACTTTCAAACAGATTAAAAGAGCTGGAAAAATTACGGTGGGAAACCGTACAATTTACCGCTTCGTCAAGGAAAAATTCTGTATTAGGTGGTCAATTTTTCCTAAATCACAAATTACCTATGAACAAAAATAATTACTGGAAGATCGATAGTGCTGCCGCTTAAATTTTGCTAGAATGCGTTACTTGCAACACAAACACGGTGAGTGGAACGTAATTTTTCCTCAAATTTTCTGTCCGTCCTCAGTTATTGCTCTGACTTTGTTGGTTTTCAATTATCACAGAACCGGGTAAAGTGTTAGCTTTGACTCATTCAACTTTATGAATAGAACGTAATTATATTTTTGTAGTAATCCCTTATTGATGAGCAAATAATAAGCACATAAATAGTAATCTAGTCCCACGTAAATATTACTGGTAAACAATTACTTAATTACCTCGAGACCACATGATAGTATTAGGGTCAATATCCAATCTAGAAAATCGTTTTATCTCGTCAGAGGTCAGAGTTGTCGGATCAGTTTTGTTAATACTCAATTTTTGAAGACGCCTTAATTGAATATTAGAGAACACTCTTTTGCCCCCTATACTAGGCACAAGCCGGTCATAAAGTGCTTGATCACTTTGAGTAGCTTCGTGAAATATTCTGGTATCTAATTGAGCTGCAAGCAAATTATTTGCAGCAGTTATTGCGTGAATATCTCCAGTAAGATGTAGATTAAAGTCCTCCATTGGGATCACCTGAAAAGAGAAAAATATTTTTGGGGAATTTTTCATATTATTTTTGAAGACTTTTACCTGAGAATAACCTCCTCCAGCTGCGCCACCTTTAATTCCAAATGTTGGTCCTTGAGAAGGTTGTCGTATGCAACCAAAGGCATTTTTCTTGCTATGAGCGCAAAGAGCTTGAACTAAACCAACTAACACAGTGCTCTTTCCCTCACCAAGAGGAGTTGGGGTAACGCTAAAATTAATTTTTCGTTGAAATTTTGGTAAAAAGTGGTTTTAGTTTCTATCTTACCCTGTAATTACAACGTATTTCCCATCTTGTCTATGATTAAGTCTTTTCAAAACATCGAGAGATATCTTAGCTTTCTTGTTGCCATACAGTGTTACTTCGTTGGGATGGAGACCAACCTCATCTGCTAGATGTGATATGTCTTTTGGAGTTTGAGATCGTGAAATTGTGATGTCACTAAAATTAAGTTGTTAGTTAATCATAAACATCTATTTATTATTTTTTTTCTTAAAAATAAAATATAAATTGTGATTGCAGGGGGAGTATTCTTTTTGTTTATGTCTTCTTACAGAATTGAATTTTTAAATATGATTTATGCTTTTATGTAACTTTACTTGAAGTAGAGTGTAGAATTGGAGAAGTTCTTGTCTGTGAAAATCTCGTACGCGTGATAAGCATATTTCAAGTAGACAAAGCTTCGCACAAATGACCGTTTCTTTTTAATAAATTCAAGGAGTTTTGAGTTTATTTAAAATATATACTGATTTGTGCGAAAATATACTTAGAAATCGAAAAAATATTATTGGAGTGATTTATTTTTAAAACTTTCGAAACAATTCAAAAATTGTAAAAGAAGAATTCTTAAAATGAAAATAGAACTACACACTACAAAAGAAAAAACAGCCTCAATAGCTCTCGGATTCAGAAAGAATAGCCAATGGCCGCGGTAGAACTTTAGACACGCAGTAATACTTAACCTCTTCAATCAAAGCCGGCTGCACCCCACAACGGACTTTATGAAACCTTAGTACGATATGGGGAATGCTTTTTCTGTCATCATACCTAGCAGAGAATATCAAAAACAGATAAAATGATCCGAGTCGAAGCTTTCTCGGGAGCGCTGGAAATGGAAAAGTCATATGGAATTACAGATGAATGCAGCTTTTTCCAAGCAGAAATATACGCTATAATGAAGAATATATGGCGGGCTGAGAGTAAAAGTGACCTATTTATAAGGTTCGAGCAAAAGTGGCTTAGAAAATGTTCCGGGCGCAAAAACGACTCGCGTGAGATTCCGGGCAAAAACGAATCGTAGAAAATTTCCGGGCAAAAACGACTAAACTACTTAATTGCAATTACTTTGCATTACTTTTTGTAGTTAAGCCGATTTTGACCGGAAATTGTCTACGATTCGTTTTTGCCCGGAATCTCACGCGATTCGTTTTTGCGCGGAACATTTTCTAATCCACTTTTGCCCGAACCTTATAAATAGGACACTTTTACTCTCAGCCCGTCATATATAATCACTATTTGCGTGGATTGTCAAGCAGCACTCAACGCATTAAACTTCAATTTGATAAAATTTAAATGGGTTAGAAACTGTATCAGAGCACTTGGCACCATTAGCTGGGGAGAGTGGGTTGGAACCCCCTAAAAGTCTGGCAAGTCAATCTACACCATAGCAGGGCGGTATCAGACATGATGTGTTGTATTTTGCCCTGAATTTTTTGTAAGAAGACCCGGGGCCGTCCAAAGCGCGATGCTACTCTGTACTATGAAAAATCAGAGCGATGTGGGTCTAGAAATTCTTACTGCCACAACACTGCACGGCGGACATTGTGGTCATAAGAATGGATGCAGGCGCTAGGGAATTTATTCTGGCATCAGGGTATGATTCCGCCTCCAGTACAGTAAAACTACTGAAATTTGCACCAAGGTAAAGTTTAACCTTCCTAAGCGGGGGGACAGAACTGACCTTTGTCGATAGAGGAGCAGAAAACGACCCTATGGTAGTGGAGTTAGCTGGAATCTCTTAGGAAGGAAGTAAGGCAGGCTTTCAACCATACTGGGAGAAGCTTGAAATAAATATAAGCTTACAAAAATTCTGAAGAAAACTCTGCAAAGAGAAGAGAGAATTATGGAGAGATATCTGTTCGAGTGCTAAGAATATTTCTCAAGTTTGTCGGCTTCAGGAAATGGTCTTGGGACATCGAGAGCTGGGATCAAACAAATAAAGTTCTCCTTCGCATTCACTTTCCCGGAAACTTCAAGAATGATATGCCTTGGCCTCTAAATAAACGGGTCGATCAGGTTGGAACGTTTTAAAGCAGAGCGAATAAGAACGTATTGCTAGATTTAAACCAAGTGGTGCGACTAGTAGAAGAAGAATTATCTTTCGGAGGAATCACAATTGCCACTCGAGTGGACATTGAAGAAGCCTGGGATAAAATAAAATAAATATCCAAAAAGGTGAGTGGAATATAACTATCGACTCATCGTTACACAGACTCGATAGTGAAGGCATTTACAATGTAGGATATGCGTACGATATAGCAATTATGGCAAGAGGAATGTTCATGGACATCACAGGAGACATGGGAAAAGCTTTCAAGGTGATGGATCAATGGTGCCAGGAACAGGAGCCCTACAAAAATGTAAATAATTCCGTTTTGATAGTTTTCACCAAGAAAAGGAAGGATTTGAACTTTTGACCGTTAAAACTCCTTAGAACCGAAATCAAAGTGTCAAGGGAGGTCAAGTATCTACATAGGAGTATTTCACATTGCGGAGAAGGTTCATAAAGCTAGTAGAGCACTACACAGTGTAGAGGAGTGTATGGGCAGAGGTGATGCATCTCACCAAGAGCTCCGTACTGGATCTACAATATGATGGTAAGGCCATTGTCTCATACGCCTTAGTGCTCTAGTTAAAAGCCTCACAGATTGCAGTAAAGAGAAAATGGCGTGAGGTGCAAAGATTGCCTTTCGTATTTATAACGGATGTATTTTGCACTGCTACATTAAAAAGAAAGAAGTCAGTCATGGCATCGCTCCGAATTGAGCGTGTTCAAAACTGGGACAGGTCAGGAAACAACCATGGGTATCAGAAGAAACTGTAATAAAACATAACGAGTCTGGTAATGCAAATTGACGGAAAAGGCAAAGTAAGGGTCGTCGGTGGAGTCTTTCAACGTGTCGGCCCATCAATCCCGAGGTCCCAGGTTCGAATTCCACTGGCGGCGACCCATGGCTGTTTTCTGTTGACAACATATAACGATAGAAAGGCCATGAGGGGTTGCAGAGAAAATGTCAGTGGTTCGGAATGCATTTTAAATGGTAGGTCCACTTGCAATCGTTGTCTCGAATTGGATGAAGTTCTTCTCCCGGCGCATGCCTTACAAGGGGTTATGTGAACTAGAGAGGGAAGGGTTATCGAAGATATCACGAAACTCTAATAAATTATGGAAGTCTGACAGATGTCACAATTTTCACAGATGGATCCATAATTGACGGAAGAGCCGTAGCAAAAAGAATACTAAAGTATACAAAGCTGAGATGTTGGCGCTGGATTACTTGAGGGAAAATTAGGTCATGGGGAAAAATATGCTTATAGCACTTAATAATTAAGCTGTGATTAAGTGCATGAAATTAACGGAGCTCACACATCTTTGGTTTTAGAATGTGTTCTGAAACTCAAGGAGTGTGTGCTAACAAACAGGATGACCCTGATTTGGATATAGGGACATGAGAAGACAGATAGTCTCGCTAAGCGAGGAGCTGACTCGAACTTTCAAGACCCGGAGCCATATGTTGCCTTCGGAAGATGCAAGTTTAGAGGTTTAATTGCGAAATGGGCCATAGAGGAACACTGGAGACAATCGGACTAAGGAGACTTATGTAGACAGGCCAAATAGGATTATTTCGAGTCTGAATCGGAAGACTGAAATAGCTGATTGCACAGGACATGGTAATTTTGGGTCTCATCTGAAGAAAATAGGACTTACTGAAGACATGGCTGCAAGGTAAAGAAGGGGGGGGGGGGGTGCTGTGCATATAGTGTGTCAATACCCTACCTTAGCAAGCAGGAGGTGTACACTGCTAGTGAAACACTTGATTGGAAGAGCTTGGCACAGGAACCTGAAAACATATGATTGCAATAAGCAAAGGAATTAAGATGAGGATGAAGTACTGGAGAAATCAAGCCATTTCATTGCTGGCGAGGGACGAAAAGGGGACAATAGAGGTCTGTTTTTGAGAATCTTAGGAGGGTGGTTTTAGTATGTAAGAATCCCACACGGTCGGAGGTAAGAGTCTTCCAGTGTATTTTTCAGTTAACCACCTCCCACAGAAAAAACAGGAATCATTGCACATCATAGGGTTCGATTCTGTTGGGTTCCAGGACATGTCGATATACAGGGCAATGAAAAAATTGGTAAACTGGCCAAAAAGGGTGCAAACACAGACAGAGACTTAGCCATCGAAAGGGTTTACCCTCCACTTAACACAAAAAAAAATCGTTTTACAACACGTGGACAAAAATACTCGGTGTATCATCAAATGAGTGCTGTAGAAAAAGCAAATGAGTTCATAGTGCACCTGCTCTGCGAAGTTTCAGCTCTAAACACAACTTTGACGACTTAGCTGAGATAGCACTGGTAGATCTCACTAGATTTTTACAGAAATCTTGGTGGTTTTAAGCCCAACAGAATTTGTCTTTATTCAGAGGGTATTCACAATGTGCCTCATTGGCCTAAGATTGGAATTACTGTCGTTAGCAGCAAACAGCCCGACTAACCAACCAATCAACAACCGTTGAGCGAAAGTGTTGGGAAGAAGCGGACAAGCTACAACAAATCTGTTTTAACAAATTACTTTCTAAAAAAGAAATACAGTTCCAAGTAAGATCTCCATAACACTGAATAATTTACAGTTAAAAAATAAAGCTATGTTAGGACCGTTCCACAGTTGTTATGCTTCCGCGCACTTTGTGGGGTGCGAAAAGAATGACAAGTGCGGGATGGCCATAAGGGGCTAACACACGGTCGCACATGTGCGGTGCGAAGGCATGTGCGCAGGTGTTTGGTGCTGTTTTAAGACCTATTTTCAGGTTCGATGTGCGGTACGAAGAAGATCAACCCAGTTTAATATTTTGAGGGTGGAGCTTCTGGTGTGTCAACATGTGCGCGAACAATTCATCATTTTTAAAGTGACAGTCGTAGTGCACACATCAGAGGTGATTTTTTAATTGAACGTGAAATTAAAGTAAAAAAATGGCGGGAATTTTAAATAATGAATTTTGGAGAGAATTCTTTAAAATTTTAGAGACTATCCCGAGTTGCGGCAAGTGAAAAGCCGTTCATTTGGAGAAATAGCATCCCTCGTCATCGTGTTTTTCTTTTCAATGAGGGGTGTAACCATGTTCTAGAGCTTTTGATAAGTGGTGGTATCCATTCTTAAAAAATTCTTGTAATCCATGGGCGAATTTGCTTCCAGCTCTTGGAGTAAGTTTCTGTGGGAGTATTTCCTTCGTTTCAGTAGCAAATTCTTTGCCGTTTTTCCGTGGTCTTTTCTTTATATTTTCCTCTTTTAAACAACCGTCAATAATTAAATCACAGACTAAGAACTCAACTTCACTTATTTTAATTATCTAACGTTGAAAGCCAGCAATCGAATGAGGTTTTAGCACATGTTTCTACGAGTAGGGGATAACTTGTTTTCTTGTGCGCAAACAAGTGCGATCGCGTTAGAATGGAAATTTAAATTTTTCTTAACACGGTCACTATCTTTTGTGAAAACTGTGACACAAATTAAAAACAAAATAATCCCTGGCATATTTCAATTAATTACTAAACATAAAAACTTACCTGGGAGTAGGACTGACAATTTTCAACGGTAACGGTTTAATGCACCAATCGTTTTTCAAAATTTTTGTAGCTGCTCTTCTAGCAGATTGTACAGTATTCTTCATCAGCATGGCTACTGTCATTGGTCCAACACCACCAGGGACTGGAGTTATAAACGATGCAACATTCTGTGCTTCTTGAAAGCATACATCACCGACAAGTCTTTTGCCAGATACTTTTGTTGGATCTGTAATATATGAATACAGTAAACATTTAGCCATTCACAAAACGTCAAAAGAATGTTTAGCGTCATTATCGGAATTAATTTGATCTGTTGACCTTAGTTATCTTGGGATTATGTTGTTAAATTGTTAACAGCAACTCATCGTCACTCTGCTGATACCCACCTGATAAAACGTTAATTCCACAATCAATAACGACGGCCCCTGGTTTAATCCAGCTTCCCTTGACCATCTCAGCGCGACCGATGCCCACTACTAGGATATCTGCAGCTTTCGTCTATCTTGAAAAGTGATAATTTAACAAAAAGGCTCATGGCTTGCTTATTTTATTAGAACATGCCTCCTCGGAAAGATTTTTAGTTCTTGAGTGGCAAACAGTTACAGTTGCATTTTCCCACTTAAGAAGTTCTGATACAGGTGTTCCCACGATTTTACTTCGACCTAGAACGACTGCTTTAGCTCCAGCTATTTGGACCCCAGTCGATTTGATTAGCTCAATACATCCGTGAGGAGTGCATGGTAGGAATCCACTCATGTTTCCAATTGATACGCGACCCTCATTGATGGTGTGCAAACTATAAATTTTAAGATGAAAGCAATTGAGATACAAACTTATTTCGCTTACCCGTCAACATCTTTATCTGGTGATACTGCATCTGTAACTAAGTGAGAATCGATATCGTTATCACAATCTAACGGCATTTGAATGATCACTCCATGGACATTGGCATCATTGTTAAGCTGCGCTATCTATGAAAATTCGGCAATTTAAATTTGTCATTTCTTAGAACTCAATACTTACTTTCATTAGCAGTTCGGTTTCAGTTATGTCTCTAGGTAACTTAAGGTGAGTTGCATTAATTCCGATTTCTGTTGCTGCTTTAATTTTCATACGAATGTAAACATTAGAATCCTCCCGTCCGCCTACTTGTACAATTGTTAAGCCAGGCTTAAAATTTGGTAATTGTGTGGCAAGCTCTGCAGTAACAGTTTTCAGGTCTTGTTGAATTTTTCTGTAAAAACAGCCAAAAAGTACACTAAAATTATGTTCA
This sequence comes from Leptarthrus brevirostris, assembly GCA_964036015.1. Classification (NCBI taxonomy): domain Eukaryota; kingdom Metazoa; phylum Arthropoda; class Insecta; order Diptera; family Asilidae; genus Leptarthrus; species Leptarthrus brevirostris. Next base: position 23,149,214 of record OZ038371.1, read on the forward strand.
TAGCTCATTTGCAATTACTTGGCTATTTCGGTGCCAGAAATCAACTTGGCTTCACTCATTTTTAAATAAGTTAAAATTCAGGTAAAGGTAGAAAAATATCGATGATAATGTTAAGAGATCCGCGTAACCACACTAAACTGAGGAAACTGCTGCATCCATTCTCGACAGCAGAGCTCTATACAGTTATCATCATGAGTTTATCATAAGGTCATAAGGGCAAGAAACAACAGTTCAAATGATTTTTAATCCAAAGAAAACATAAGATGATAGGGATTATCGTAAACAAGAGAATCGTACTGATAATTGGCAAGTTAAAGCTGGGTAGCTGTATAAGATGTATTTGGGGCCTTATAACCTCCAAGATCTAAAAAAAAGGGAGATAGGTAAGGTGTAGTATATGATTTCTGACTTGTACAGATTTCTATCTATCCTAAAAGGCAAGTAAAGAGATTTAAAGCTTTGAATTAATTACAATCTTTTAGTTTGCTGGATACGTCATCCTTCGTCATTGTCATGGTTGACTCCTGAGTGATTATTCCCACTTCGGGAACAACGTTGCTCTGGCTGCGTTCTCTAAAATATTCCATTCAGTATTATCCAAGTATGAAATTTAGGTTTGTGGGTAGAGAGTTTCCGTGATTAGTTGGTGTGGGTGGTGGGCTTTCCAATTAGAATTGAAAAAGTGTAGCTTTGATGCTACAGTAAATCTAAAAGAAAAGAGATCCTTCTTTCTAAATGTATTCCGTTTGAAATTCAAAGTCATAAAATAGAATCAGGTTGATTACCCATCCACCGCCCGAGAAAAGGAAGATCGAAACCTCTTTTTACCCGACTACGGCAGAAACAGGAGGATTATGAGTTTAGCAGTCATTGTATGTATCTATGTATACTTGCGCTGTGTGATTGTGATGTTGCTGATGGGGATTTGTTCGGAGTTATTTGTGTGGTTTTGCGGCTTCCTCATAAAAACGTTTATATCGCCACAGCTTATATTGCACCTGGCTCGCCCCAGCATACTTATGAGCAGTTGGCTGTTTATGTCGATCAAGTTGCTGATATCTTGCTTCCATCGGACGACTTGTTGCTTTTGGGTGACTTCAACATGCCTGCAGTTGGTTGGGAGTGGTCCGAGGATGATGATTGTTTTATGATTTCTCCACAACACTTTCTTGCTTTCATTGATAGTAATGCCTCTTCTGGATTGTCTTCGTCTAACTTTCCGCGCAATCACGATTCTCCTCTGGATATTCACTGCTCTCGTCTTTAACATTTACTCCTCACGGTAGAGTTAGTTCCATGTCTGATAAGAGCATACCCCAGCCTTCCAAAGTCTATGTTATGAAAGGCTCCTTCAATTCCATTATGGCGGACCTTATTATACCATTGCTATCAAGCTCCTCTTCTACTACTCTCACCACTTGATGGAGTGTCGATTCTGTAGATCTACCAGGCAGGAAAACATCAGTGATTTAAAAAATAAACGGGGGGGGGGCAAGAATGCTGCCCTGTTGCACCGCAGAGGAAACAGATCTCAGCAGACACAGCTCGCCTGAACAGGACACGCTGTGAGCGATCAGAGAAGTAAGAGGACAATGATGGCTTCTGAATAAGGATGCGATGGCCGCACCTATCGAAAGCTTGATTAAAGTCAGTAAATATACCAGCTACTTGTTTACTAAATTCAATGGCCGGCAAGGAGTGGTGGAGTAAAAGGTCATAAAAGGCTGGCAGTGAAAGTGAAGCACATGACTTACTGAAGCCTCAAAAATTTTCACAACATGACGTAAGTTTGCGATAAGCCTGTAGTTAGGTATTTATCGCCTTTTTTTTAAAGGGATCATCACAGAGTCCTTCCGCAGATGAGAAATATGCTGACAGACAAAGACAGATTAAATAACTAACAGAGAATATGGACAAGAAACATGTTGGCGTCAAATAAGTAAGGGGTTGACGCTTAAAGTAGATCTCATGTTGGACAGAAATGCGCTGTAAGACATCTAAACCGAGTAGGCAAGGTAATCGAAAGGCCGTACAGTCAGGGTTGAGAAAAATGAGAAGATTTAGAAGAGCATATTGGAACGCGCTGAGTAAAACATGCATGAAGAATATCGTAGAAAGCGCCAAAAGCATGATCAACATCACGCTTCCTGTGTACGCTCGACCAATCGCAGGTTAACAACCAATCGTTGAAAATCGCAAAGTTAGCCGCACTGAAGTTTAAATACCAGTTCCTAAGCTGAGAAGAAGAAGCATCTCAGTCGAGAAAGAAGGCACCAGAACGTCAACGACGGAAGAACGCTCCCAGCCAACGGCAGGAAGGCCACCAAAAACAATAATGTCGTCAGAAGCATCAGTGATAGCCCAATCATCTATTGATTAAGCTCTTTGTTGTCTAGCTTCATATTTGCCAACCAGATGCAACCCTACATTTTTTCGGTATCCTCTCCGCTGGAATAAGTCTAAGTCTGAATAAAACTCATGCGCAACTAATTCGGCAAAAATAGTTGATGATAAATGTTTCCTTGACCGATATTACCGAAGAATGCCTTTTCGATGTCCTGCTCGTCTACAAACGCTATTTGCAAATGATCCCTGATCACCTAGCTTAATAGCCTTTGCAACTGTACTTCGATTTCAGCTGTACATGAGGTGCTTCTGCGAGAACTGAGCCAACTGAGGTAACTGAGAATTCTTACTTGCCTCAGCTGAAATGCGCTTTTGTGCAACCATCAGCTTGCTTCTCATCTCCTTCGAAAATGCACTGATCGTACCCTCTTTTGAGCGATCTTACAGGGCAGAACTTCTTCTCTGGCTCCGGCTTTAAGGCAAGTAGTCCTGTGAAAAAATACTTAAAGCTGTAATGAGGTACATATAATGTTCTTATGGACTTTTTTTTTATGAATGAGGACTATAAAGGAGCCCTCGGCGCACCATCAGAAACTATGTTTGGTATTGTTCATCCAACGGGGAAGAAGTAGCAATAGGAACCTTTCGGCATTTGGTATTGCGATTAGGAGGATGGTGCAATGCAGATAGGGGCAGCAGGGCCGACAAATTAATTATAAGGGTCCCCATCCTAGCTCAATGGACCTTTCCTTTTAAAGTACGAGACAAAAGAACACTTAACAACGCTTCTTATGGTTTCTCTCCTTATAAGAGTTCCTACCCCTCCATGATGAGCCTTATCGCCCTTCCAGTCATTATTCTACGGTAATATAATTTTTTAATGCCACAAATCATGTCATCTAGTACGTGTTAGAGCGAAACCGTGTTATAGCAGGGTTTCCGTACTAACTAGCCATGTACTGGAGAGAGAGAACTAAAATTTAACTTAAAAACAGAATGCGCTCTAACATTCTCAGCTGAGCTTGGGACCGGCTTTGGCGAAGTTAGAAGTGTATAAAAGATAATTTTGAAATGTTTTAGTTATGGAAGAAAATGTACGCGCTAAGTAAATATTGATTTATACTCGTACAGTAATTTGCCTGATTATGTCAGTTGGCAGAAATTTGCTGTTTTGTAGCTTTTCTCCAGACTAGTGTATTGGATTGGTCAATAATTTTCGGTTTGTTCCATCATAAATGATAGACGATTTTTTCCATAGAAGGCTATACTGCCTCAGTGGATTTGTCGTTGCCATTCTCTACCTTTTGTGATATATTAGATAGCTTTATGAACAATTAAAAATTGTTTCAAATGTCGTATGACGTTTTCATGATAGAGCAGTGTGCCTGTGGGAATTGTAATGAAAGGAAAAAAGTTTAAGTAATCGGAGGCGGCAAGGTCAGGGTGAGGTGAAAATGAAGTATATAGTACTGCATCTAAACAGATAAAATTAAAATAATTTTATAATTTTTTAGTTTAATTTTAATTCCATCTAAATTCAAATTAAAGTTGTACTGAACGTGTCCTTAAAACAAAGTGTCCTTATCTAATATCATCACACTGTAAACAGTATAGCACTTCCTTATGGTCTATTTAAGAGCGGTTTTATGAGTTTTTGGCAACAAACAGCATAGTCCTGCAGAAACTGAAAATAATTCAATAATATTAATTTATATAAAACAATCAATAGTTTTAACATACTAAGCATAACAAGGCCCACCATTAAGAAAGGTGGAAAACATCCAAGGGACATGAAAAACGGAAAAAGAACGTTCCCAATTAAGGCACCAAGACGTCCGAACATCATGGAAAGCGACACTATCATAGTCCTAATTGAATGAAGAGGATTTATAAAAGAACATTGAAAATAAATAAATTTTTTGTGTCATTTACCTTAACGATGTAGGAAACAAGTTAACAATTACTCCCAGCAAAGCAGTTGATCCTATGCTTCCAACACTTACGTATATTGAAGACAATATAAGTGTCATTATAGAATTATTAGCCCAGAACATTCCTATTCCACACAATCCAGAGATAGCCAGGCCGATAACTAAATAAAATAGAGTTTAGTCAAAATAAGATACTTTAACACATTTTATCACATTTGCAAATGTTTACTTAAAATCCCTTTGTTTCCCAGTGCATTGATCAGTGCTCCTGCAATGAAGTATCCAAATAAGCCGACTGCACCAACGATGATTGTGTTCGTGTACATTTGATCTCCAACAGCCTGTAAATTATAACGTCATATTATGCTAAATTAAGTACGATTTTAAAACTAATTCACTTCAATAAATACTAGGAAAGTTGAGTTAAATTATAGTTCCTTCGAAAAACTTTACAGAGTTCTTGTCTTAGTATCATATATATAGTATCATATAATATTGCCAAAGATAAATCTTCGGGTTAGACTTTGGGCCATATTCGACATGTTGTAGGTTCGGACTGTGATCAAACAGCTAGATTGTAACGTTAATTCTGGATTGGGGACCAAAAGGTTAACCGATCCGGCCCTATTTTGGTTATTTTATATGACCGCTATAGGATTATTTTATGTGGATCTGATCAGATGTTTTTTATTAGGGTCTGACCAAATTTACTGATCTATATCTGATATGGTAAGTAGATCTGGCTTTAATCAGCTTCGGGCAAAATAAATTTGTATAGAGTACACCAAGCCCCACGTACGGTGAAACGCGGTAAGAAAACACTTCCCCCTTGGTAGAATGGGGACCTATCTAAATCAGGAAGTTAAGTAGAGAGATCTTCAACATCTGCTGCAAGCATAAATTCTGGCAGCCTTAAAATTTACAAGAAACCAGTAAGGATGACCAAAAAGTAGGCTTGGTGGATGCACTGTGAATCTATTGAAGACAAAAGAGATTGTCATCTCCCCCCTATTTTGGATCATTAGTATGAATAAGATTCTGTTCATACTGTGCAGAAATGGGATTAAAGTAGGCGCGTATACGGATGATGTAGCAATTTTGGTTTCAGTAATGTGTCCATCCATGCTAAGTGAAATCACGGAATGTTTCTTTGATAAAGTAAGCTTTTGGGCTACAGGATGTCGACTTAGTATTAATCTACGCAGAACTGTACTGATTTTTACCATAAGATTCTTTTACTCAGGTTGTCAGTCTGTCATCCTTCCAAACTAAACCTAAGCTCAGCTGAAAATTTAAAGGAGAAGAGCGGGTTTAGAAAGCCTGCATCGCTTTCTATGCCTGTAAGAGAACCTTTGGTTGGATGTGGGGTCTGCAGTCAAAGATGAGCTTGTGGATGTCCGCTGCTGTAGTACGTCCGATCCTTAACTACCTGTTGAAGCGGAGTAGGATTTAAAGATCTTCGGAAATAGGCATCACTGGCGCCATGCGATACTGTCCAAAAGCTGCTTACAGAGAACCGATGTGAGTGGGCCAAACCTACAATTTAAGGTGGATTTTGAAACACCGATATTATTCTGTAACCCCCAATAATATTTTTATTGTAATCTGTTGTCGGCAGAAAAAACTATGGATCGCCGCCGATAGAACCCGAACCTTGCACCTTCGGAATGGAAGAATTATAGCTACAGTAAAATTTTAGATCTGCTATCAAGAATTGGTAACACCTCTAACTGACTACATCATCCTAAAGCTAAACTTCGGAAAAACTTCGCGATGAAGCTTTCCATTAGAGGGGAGTGATGGAGACTTTCGACATAACAATATTCACAGACGGCTCTAAAACAAACTACGGTGTGGGTGCCGGTATTTTCTCGAAGACGTTGTCCATATTAAAGTCTTACCGCTTTCCGGATAACGCGGAATTTTTTAAGGCTGAAGTGTTTGTCATCCTAAAGGTTTGTCAGACTGCGAAACAAACACTAAACCTCGGCCGAAGGATCGATATCTTTTTCGACATCCAAACTGGAATGGTGTCGGGATGAGCTTTTACTTCTCTGTGAGCGTCTTGAAGTCACCCTGTATAGGGAGAATAGAAAGATTCACAATCCCCGTAGAGATATTTCTAGGGCATGAGATCGCCAAGGCAAGGCGCCTTCAATATATACTGCCACAGCCGTAGGGACAAGAAAGCGAAGGAAACCCTAGTTTACTTCTTTTGCAGAAGTCCGGCTCTAGCATCTGCTAGATCCAACCACCGGCTTCTTGACCAATCGCGCACAGACATGTTCACGAGATGTGATTACAAAAAGGCACATCTTGGTGCTTATTGGACCCTGGCGAGTAGCCTGGGTTTCCACTTCAATCAAATGCCCTTTAACCTTAGTAATCTTATGTCGGCAGAAAACAATCAGGCATCGTCGCCAGTGCGGTTCGATGGAAGAGCGACACATCATCGCTTAATCTACCGAAGTCTGAAACAGTTTTACATAATAGTAGTTTCATAGCCTCACGTGTTCAGCTTGTTTTTTGTGCTTGCGGAAATGGATTAAGTTCACTATGTGATACCATATACTTTCAGGCCATGATTAAAAATTTAAATTGAATTTGGAATATTCGAAATTTCATTTTCATAAAAGTTCGCTCCCCTAAGCGATTTTGACGCGTAAAAATTTTGTCAGCATTTCTGGAACTCGTACGACCAGGAAAACGGTGGTGGTGGCTTGCTGGCATGTGTTGGGCTAAAAATTGGATCTGGATCTGTTAATATCCGGATATCCGGATCTGCGAAAAGTTCGATTCCTGAAATCCAGGTATTCGGATTATCCGGGCCCTAGTATCCGGGTAATCCGAATCTGTGTTGATCCGAAGTTTGAAACTTTCTTTTAGATTGCGTTATTTCATTAGGAAAATGACAATTTTATCGAACAAACTCCATAGTGCAATGTAGAGCAAATTTTCAACCTTTTTGCTTAGTCTGGATTCAGATCCACACAGATTCGCACTACACTGATAGTAGAATTCGGATTATCCGAGATTATTGGGAATCGGATCCTAATTATATCGGATAATCCAGATAGCAAATTATCAGGATATTGGCAGCCCTAGGCATATGGCACCATCCAGCTGAAATCACATCTCTTCGCGGTCCGTCTTGTCTAATTGATCACACAAAAAGTTCGATGACATGCCATGATTGGATTTCAATTCCTTCTCCGGAATTCACTCAGAAACTCTAGTCTGAGAAATAATATTTCTTTTACGTCTCCGATAAACCGAAGTCGATGTAGCCACAGTCGAGATTACGATATGCTTTTGATTCGAGTAAATAAAATGTCTCTTCATACAGAGTCTGTACTGCGGCAAGCTACGTCAAATCATAAACAAGGTCATTGTAGAAGGTCACTGTGGCCAATGACAACGCCTCAGTGTGCTTACTTAATTATATTTAACTGGCTTTTAAGATTTTAAATTACTTACCACTTCACAGTTTTCTGTTGGTAGTCCTGTATTGACTTGGGATTTATTAACGCCATAAGCTATCATCGCACAGAGATTTGCAGAGCTATCTGAATTCGTAAAGTCATGCCTTTTTTCAAATTCAGCAATTGATGAAAAAAGCTGTGGCAACCAAAGTCGCACGGTATTAAGTCTATTAAAGATTTAAAAATAAATTTAGTTGTTGTTTAGCTACATTACCTTTTGTTTACTTACCCTAATAAAATACAAAATTGTATAATGTAAACATGAATCGAGTGACCAAGATATGGTTTGGAAAACATCGGTTTAAGTTGCTTAAGTCCGGCTCGAAGAGATTGTAACACAGACAAAGGCTCGTCTCGATTACTTTCTGTCTTTGTATCATTGTTGTTGCTCGATTTGTTATGTGGAGCTATTTCTGTTATTAAGCTTTTAATCTATAAATAAATTTTTGTTAAAATTTTAAATATATTTAATAAATTTGCCAACTAACTGGATAGTTCTCTTTTGGTTGGTGCATGTTTAACGAATAAATCAATTGAAAAACTTTCAGAGCTTCTGCGTTTCTACCTTGTGACATCAAAAATTTCGGACTTTCGGGCATAAATATAATTACAAAACCACTTAGAAGGCTCGGAATGGCACAGATAGCCAAAAATATTTGCCATGAGTGAAAAACTTAAAAACAAATATTTAAAATTATATTCTGTACAATAAAAATTGAAACAGTAGCCGTGTTTTTTGCAAAAGATCTGTGTAAATCTTAAGATTGGATCTTGTTTTAACCTAAAACTACTTCATCATGTAAAGATCTGGAAACGCTGAAATTAATTACTTTTTTTTTTGGTACAGTTGTCGTTAATATTAAACTAATTAATTAATAATTAGTCACAGTATAAATAATTTATATACTAAATAGAACAGTAGCTAAGAAAAGAAAACCCTTCCACATCTTTCGTTACTTGGAAGCTTGCTTACTTACTTTGAAAACAAGTGGTAAGCACTAGGAAAGGCTTATATATGTAGGGCCAGTCATAAAAAAAATAATCAAAAGGGTAAGAGAGGTCTAGTAATCAAACATAAAATCTTCTCTCATAATGAAGAATTAGATAAAGCGTTGTTTTGTGTGCATTTTCAACCCGAATTCAACAAGATTGTCTTTTAGTATCAAAATATACTATGGCGTTACGTACATGGATATCCCGATCAATCATAGTTTTAAATCACGTGGCGCTTATCGTATGTTGGATTGTTGCTTTAAGTCATTCTCAGATACAGGCAACCCCCGTTCATTGTGGCTTTTTTTAAATTTTATTATCTCGGCACTTGTTTGGCTTTGACACATGCCAGGAATCAGCATAAAAAATGTTTGCACGTGTAAACTATCTTTCTTTATTGCCTACTCATATCATACACATTTGCATGCATAGAGTTGACGCCAAAGTAGATATCTTTTGTAGTGGTAATCTTACGTCCGAATATCACTTCCATTTTACAGCCTATGGATCAAGGCCCAATTTCGGCATTCAAAGTCTATTATTTAAGAAAAACGATGCACCGACTCACTAAAAAAGTGGTAAGAGAGATACTCTCCCTTTCTCTCACTCTACTTCCTTAAACCTCTTGTGGGACATATAAGGGCGTATACTATACCGACTCCCCACCTGGTCTAGTTCTGTTCTAATACCTCCGACTTGTCTGGGTACCTTCCTTCTTTACGGATCTTCGCCATGTCTCCGGTCGTCCAATTCGGCGCCTTCCTCAGCTCCCATATAGGTTCCAAACAAGAGCCTGTTGAGCGATGTTACTTGGCGCTTTTATCAGTGTGTGGTCCATCTATTACCACTTTCGTATTCAAACACTGATGCCTATCCCGTTTTGGTCTGTAAGACGGTGTAATTCTTCGTTGGCAATGACCTTCGGTCAATGAATGTTAAAGTTGCATCGGAGACCCCGGTTGATAAAAGTTTGTAGCTTAGATTTTATTTGACAGTTCACTTCCCATGATGAACAGCTGAATCGATGATCCGGATTTTTGTGTTTCTGGAGGTATTGTTATTGTGTTATACCTTAGCAAGAGCATTAAATGCAACTCGGGTCTTGTTGATGCGAGCCTGTGCATCAGCTTCAGCTTCGTCATCTGTTGTGCCTATGCTTCCGAAATAACTAAATTTATCCAAAAAAATTTCAAAACAAACAGTTCAAAACTCGGACGGAGCAAGAAATATAAAAAAAAATTTCTTGACATGAGCGGCGTTTCTAATAAAGAAAATCTAAATTCCTTTGGCTCTCCATCAACAGCATCACTAAACGCTTTGTTTTGGAATTTTTTAGTAAGTTTCAAATGATTTGCTCAACATTATTTGTACATTTTGAAAATCTATCCACTTGTTCTATTTGCTGCTCTTCAAACTAAATTTCATTCTGTCTCCTAGAGTCCAAGCCCATAAGTTTGGTTTCAGCAGCATTGATCTTAAGCTCTGTTTTACGATCTTATTTATTCGGGGCTTCGGTCATCAGGGCTACATGACTCTATTTGTTGGAAAGGATGCATGCATCGTCGACATATTCCAGGTGCGTAAGGTGGTTATAGAGATTCCATCTAATCCCTTGCGATGGGTGGTTATCTTGAACGCTGCACAATATGTCATTAATGACGATCAGGAAAAGCAAAGGTAGCAGTACACATTCTTGTCTTACTCGACAGTTTTTGTTTGCGTAGGACTCCTTTATAATGGTGGTAATTTTTTCTGGGATACCTTTCCAACGCAAAGCATATATGCACTCGCGATCAACGCTGTCAAACACCTTCTCGAAATTGACGAATATTAGATGTAAATCGGACCTCCATTAGGCGAATTACTGGATGACAATTCGGAGGGTGTTGATGCGGTCACTGTAGGAGAAACCCTTACGAAAGCCTTAAGATGGGTTTTGCCATCAATTGCTACAACTCCTCAGATCGCCTTTTTTTGGAATCTTCACAATTATGCCTGTTTTACATTCAGTGGGATAGAACGTTGGGGTTTTGCAACTTTCATAGATTACGAGAAGAAAGATATCAGCCGCAGCAATGGTATTCGCCCTAAGTAATTTCGTTGGTATTCCATCAATCCCTCTGGCCTAACCGAAGTCCATTGACTTAGTTGCGTGCGCCAACTGAAAACTTGTCGGAGGTCTGGTGGTAATGTTGCCAACAGCCGGCGGTTCTTCTGGAGTGGATGACGGTGCAAAGGTGTTTACTTCAACTAAATATTCTCTATACCTCCGCAGGCAATTTTCTGCTAGCTCGTTGATGTAGTTGCGCTTGTCACGTTTTTCATTTTTTTGGATGCTTTTCTGTCAAGATCTGTAATCAGTTCTGCGGTGTTGTTTGACAGAATTAACGCAGTCTTTAATCTGCATCCGTTCTTGCATTTTGGAATATGTGACGTCACTGATCCATGGTCTTCTTCTTCTTTCTAATCGTCCCACGTATTCTGTACCATAGTTAGTGGTTTCCTTCGCCCTTTCTCTTTTTTGGTCAATAGAGTCGTCAGTGTTATGACGCAGTGCATCCGTTTTTTGGCGGAATGCGGTTGAATATGCGTCGCGGATGTTGATTGTTTAAAGCCTCTGCACATTGAGCCGTGGTATTTTAGAGGATGTATTACGTGAGCGTACTGTTGGTTTGCATAAGCGAAACTTACCTGTAACAAGATACTGATCGCTGTTAATATCAGCGCCGCGCTTAGACTTCACATCGAGAAGACACTTTCTCCAGTTTTCGAAACTGTATTATAGTCAGTCTGATTCTCAGTTTTGCCGTCTGGGGAAACCCAGGCTGTTAGATGGCATTTTTTGTGTTTAATTAAGGATCCACCGATGATAAGTTACCGCGAGTTAAAAAATACAACAAAGAACTCTCAATTTGCGTTCCTGTTACAAACTTTACCATTATATGTTCCATGTAATCGAATTTCGATTCCTCCGACTTGATCAAGCCTGCAGCGTCATGCAAACTTGAACGTGTGCATGAGCGGTCAAGTATGCATGATGTTAGTCGGAACGAGTGTATCTTTTTGGTTTCTTAATTGCGAGCAATAAGCCTAGAATGGCTAACGCCTCGTCGCTCGTCACTGGTGACGCCATGGCTTGAACTGGTGCGGCATCATGCAAACTGGACGGTAAACTTGATCGTGAGTGGTCTATGGGGATGCGCTGCAAACTGGACGCCGCGTCAAGTCCGCTGCAGACTTGAACGTGTATGGCCTGCTTTAGGAGACTTATTCGCTAAGCAGCTGGAAGAATGCCTCCTTGCTTGTTAAGTCCGCATGCTCGGTCGGTTAGCGCATAGCACTGAATTATTGAGATGTTACGTACCCTGGTTCGGTCGGATATTGGTGACCAGTTCAATAGTGATCAGTGGGCAAGCTTGGTTAGCAAGATGATTACGCCTGCTATGCGGAGTGTTTCTGATTCTTTCAGGCCAGAGTATAGCAGCACGGTTTCAGATGTTGTTGATGTAAACTCTTCATTTCATATCCATCTAGGTTCGATTAACCCTAAAGTATATATTTTTTAAACTGAGCCATTTCCCGCTCTACCTCCATGATCTTCGCGTATCCACATTCGTTTCACAGAGTTTTCACATTTCATAGCTCAATCGTAGCCCGATGTTTATAGCCAACGGTTCTTGTCACAAAAACATTCCGAAGTGACCAAGGCGTACTAGACGTTTCGTGTGTAGAAGTTGATTTTCAGATATTCTATCCCAGAAAGAGGGCTGTTCCCTTAGGCGTCATGGGAATCACCGAGAATGTATTTGCATAGTGCACAGATGTTCTGGCTGGCGCATGAGTTTCTTTCCTCCGACAAGCTACGTTAAAGATAGAGATACTGGTGAACTTAATTTAATATTATGAAAGCTATCAGAAACATCTACGAAGCATGGAATGAAGTTATCCAGTCCCTAAAGAGTGTTTGGAGGAAAATGTTGATCAGAGAAATTGTTGAATTATGAATATGATATTTAAAATAGCATCGAAGAGATGAGTTTTATAGCCATTTGCGGAGGTTGATGTAGATGATATTCAGACTTTGTTAAAATGACACTGCGAGTCCTTGACTAATGAATAGCTAGTGGAAATAGACTGCCATATTATGTCCGAAGAAAATGACCTGTCGGAACCTGTTTTCGAGAAAAATTTTAACTCTCAAAATCATCGAAAAGGCCCTTTATCTTTACTGAGAGAGAGAGAGAGAGCTAAACAACAGCCCAGAGACAGACTGGATTTTTACTGCATTGCAATTGAAAATTAACAACTCACAAGAAGGACGAGGCTAGAACCGGCATTCTTGGCGTGGGGATCGTGCTATTCAACGAATTGATCCAACTGTCCGTGGATAATAAACGTAGAGAGGCCAAACAGGGAAATCTAGATTTCTTTTTGCATGAATTATGAATGTTGTGCATGAAATGGTTTTTGTTATTAATAATGTTTATTTGTGTATACTTTTAAAAAAAAAGTGAATAGAATATTATAAAAGGCTTATCGCAGTTAATTATTTTTCTGGCTCCTTCCCTGTTACATACGGATAATATTTTGCGGTAATACATATGTATGACTTTTATTCTTCTACGATGTGTGAAGCACTGGTTAATCCTGTCTTTATATATCTAGTAAGGTTCCGCTCTACTAAGTTTTTTAAAATTTTACTTCGCAAAAATTTTTAACTAAGCGTTTCTTATTTGTTCCGTATTCGAAGCGTTTTTATATTCCAACCGTTAAAAGCAGTAATTTCAAGGTTCCGATCATACTTTTTTTGGGGGTTTATTATTTTGACCTTGTTGCAAAAAAAAACACGGCGAATTCAATACACTTACCTAATACATTTTCAAGAATAACTAAATTTAATTGACTTGGAAGTATTCCCCATGCAATCATAGGCAGAAAAAGAGTCGCTATACTAAAGAACATTCCAAGGATCATCATAATTCTAGCTCTATGTTTGACGCCATGAAATTCTGTCACATACGACATTAGTACAGCAAATGGGCCACATACTCTGAATTATGAAAAGGTTATAGAGGCATGTTGCATTCTAATCAAACCTTTCAATTTTTTACAGAAATCCGCCAAGATACTTGAATGTCATTAAAGTATAAACGTTTTGACTGAAAGATCCGAGTATAACGCATACACCGTCCAGAAGATATCCAAAGACCAAGAGTAGTTTTCGACCTTTTGTATCAGCTACGTAGCCCCAAAAAATAGCCGATGATATCATTCCTGTAAAATTAAATTTCCTAAGATTTGTTGTTTGACAAGTGGTAACATTTTTTACGAACCAGCATATGTTATAGCATTCAATACTCCTTTATCAATTAGAGTAAGTTTTAGGTCACATTCAGCACTTGGAAGGATATATGACATTGTTGACGTTTCGTATACGGTGGCAAAGCATGACGGTAAAGCGATTACCAACAAAATAAAATTAAACTTGCCAAATCCTGTTGCCGAAATAGCTTCTTCAAAATCAGCTGATTCTTTGTTTTTATCTTAATTATGACGAAAAGTTTTAATATTTGTTATTTGCTTATGGTGAAAGATAAAAATAAAACTTTTTGTTTGAATTTTTTTAAGTACACAAACCGAAATTTCGAAGAAATTTCACTTTTTTCACTAAAATACACTTTAGAAAAAAACTAAACCTACAAAGCACCCTTACCTGCTTCCCTTTTTTCTTCCATGGTGAACTATTGATGATATTATTAAAGCTATTACGACTAAAACTAAAACTATACTGGCAAGCTTTCTCCGCTTTTAATAGCGTGAACCGTGCAACCTGAATAGAACGTCCGCTAATGAAAAACTTCTATTGCATTAGTGGCAGAGCACGAAGCTATTTTATCTTAAAAAACTTCTCTTTTCCATCAGTACTATCATAAAATATTTAAAGTCGGTGGCAACAGCAAATAAAAAGGAAAACAATAGACGTAATATCATGCAAATATTTGAATAAAAAACTCCGTTCAGTAATTACGTGATAACGAAAGACGTGAGATTTTCACTATTTTGGTAGATGTTTGCGTCGATTGTAAACAGCGCAGTACTCGTGTATACTTTTAGAAAAAAAAGTGAATTAAATATTATAAAAGGCTTATCGCAGTTAATTATTTATTCTGGTACAATTCTGTCCGATCAAATATTTATTTCATGGACCCATATGTCTTTTTGAGCTAAATATTCGCACAAAAGTCGGATGATACCTTTATCTTGATTTTATCTCCTTTGACACGTTATTTGCCTAAGATTGTAAACAACAATGAAATTGCTGAATTAAGTCCAAGCCCCGATGTCTAACTTATTAACTGCGTGTTTAACTTGAGATCGTCCCCCCACCTTACTTAATATTTATGTTGACTTTTACACACGGAGTGTAAATAATCTGAGAAATAAATGTGCATTTACTGCTTCGAGGACATAACCCGTCATATCTGCTGCATTAAGGTCAATTAGAGCTGAGTTAAGTTATTTTAAGTTAGAGTGTCGGAAAATTGATGCAACGATTAGATAACAAGTTCACGTCGTGTGTGATGTAAGTAAAATCGTTTTGGCTTTCCATCACTAGAGTTACAGATTTAAGTCGGCGCCTACCCTTGGTTCTTTCTTGCCATTGGGGTAACAGATTATGAGATCGATGTTCCGGAACCATTTTTAAATGATCCACCTGTAATCTTTGTTATCTGACCGAATGAAGTTTTTTTTCTATTATATTCAAAAGGGGTTGTAGAAATTGGGGAGAGAGAGAGAGAGAAACTGGAGAGAACAAGATCACGACACATAACTAATAGGCCATACCGTTCTTAATATGAAAAAGATCATTAAGTGTTCTCACTTAAAAGTTGAATAAAAAAAAATTAATTATTTTTATTCGTCTATGTAAAAGAGGGTTACCCATATGATGAGCACTACGACCAATGGTCTTTTGTGCCGGAACCCCACTACTACAAAATACACTGCCACTTTGAGGTAGGCAAGGAGGTCTTTAACAGGTAAGGAATCTAACACTAACCGGGCTCAGAAGTTCTCGACTGAAAACCTTCCTTCTAAGTCATGCTACGGAAAGACAAAAGCACATAATGTGCATTGTAGTTTCATGTCTCCCAGACAGAGCCGACACTCCCAGCTCACTTAGGCAGACCTATCCGGTGTAGGTATAAATTGAAGTATGTATATGGTTTAACAATTGCTTTGTCCTAGGTAAACCTGGGGATAATTCTCCAGTATAGCAGCTGTTTACTCCTAGCCCAATCTTCTATCGCAGCCCTTGCTGACAACCGGCTGAGGCCGCTTTAGTTCATCAGCGATCTCATTATCCTAGAGTGACTCGGTCTCCAACAGATCGTTACCCTGCTAAGAGAAGCCAGTTGTTGGAAATTGTCGAAGCAGTCTTACGTAAGCTCCTTTCAGTCCTTTATTGACCAACGTCAACATAAGGGCGCAGGTTTCGATGGCATGGATTTCGAGTTAAAAAAACATCTATTCAGTGCAATCAAGCCCGTAGTGTTGGGTCAAAGACACCAGCACCAGAAAGATATTTCACTTGGATCACCGCTGTTCCAATCTGCTTGCTCAGGAAACACAGTCCTGCCAAAGTGCAGTTTCTTGGTCATGGGTCCGTTACAGTGTCTACATCTATGCCAGAAATTCTCGGAAGGATGCCCCATGTGGCCCTTGTCACCATCCGGCATGTTTGATGTTAGTCGTAGATGTTTGCACTTGATTTGAATGTCTAGCAGTCTATCCATTGTCTTAAGTAGAGAGAAGGTTAGACTGATTGATCCAAATGATTTAGGTAGCGATAGAGGCCTATCTCCTTGTTTGAGAATAAATCTGTGGTCACATCGGATAAGTTGGTAAGCCGAAAATCGCAACTTTTCAGGGCAAGATTTTTTTACTTTTGAACAATTCCTGTAAATCTACTTTTGACAGAAAATACCTTTTTTTTGATAACAATGTGGTCGGAAAGTAAGAAACTAAGGCATTGGAGATAAACACAGTACACTTATCTCATTTTGACCATTTTTCGACTTACCAAGTTATCCCCTGTGAGCACAGAAATAAAACAACTACTTTTCTCCATGAGAGCTGTATGTAGATATAGCCGGCCCTAAGCAAATTGGCCATTGGAACAAGGATGGTATCCAGGGAGTTTTGTAGGAGGGTTGGGAAAATACCATCGCCTTCAAGGGCTTTAAAAAGTCCAAACGGGGCCACTGTCCATCTAACCTTGTCATTGTCACAAATAATGTCGGACAAGCTCGAAACCCTACCGCGCAACGGAAACCATTCATTACCGGCTATGTGGTGGACTTAATTTGGTTCTAGAATTGATCCAGGGAACACATGTAATATATATTCCAGGGTTTCACTTTGAGTTTCGGTGTAGGTGCATTCCTACTTCTTGAGAAGCCCTACCCGGTTTAAGACGTCCTTGGGTAGTACCTTTTGTAGATGAGCTGCCTCTGGCAAGAAGCCTCTTCCAGGACTCACACTTGAAACGCCTTATTTCTTTGTTTAATATAGTGAGTGCGAATCTTTATTCATCCCATTATTTGGAGCGTTCAGTCCTATTATAAAGACGTCTCACTTGCCTACGGATTTCAGACATCCGTTCGCTCCATCGGGGTATTCTTCCTTTCATACCATTTTAGGAGGAGATGAGCACATTATTTAGCTGGTTCGCTGCCACTTCCAATTCACCAATCGAACTAATTGTGGAGACAAAAATGTCAGCCTTCGAAGCTGGGATACCTTTCTTTTCTTGGAGATAATAGTACTTGATATGATCTCTGAATATCCGGAAATTTCGAATCAAATGTCCGACAGCGAGGCTTCATCTGAGACTTGCCAGTTCCTTTCTGAACTCGGGCAGGACCCTGCTAGCTCTAGCTCCTCTTCGAGTCTTCTCTGTAATAATAGCAGTAGTAATAAAAGTAAGTTCGCACGCTCGATTAATTATATATGTAGATATTTCTTACACTAGAGAATTTAGCAGGTACTCTCACCTCTTTCATTGAAGTTGCTGCTGGTCGAAACTACATATATGGTGTGCGTTCGCATCGCAAGTTATAATGAACTGTTGGATTGTCCGTTGACAGAACCTCACTAGGTTGATCGTATGGATATGGGTCTCCAGGAAAGTAGGCAGAAGTAAGGACAATTTCCTGCGTACCATTTTCTGTAAAGGTCTCTGCCAGGCCCGCCACGACGTCCCTGGAAATAAAGTTATTAATGGGAAAATGATTTTCACTATTGTCAATAACCCGAGCGGTGTATCCTGTCCTCGGTAGTAAAGCAACTTATAGGAGTTTATTGCGAACCCTTGGACTTGGACACTCAAAACACAGGTCTTGAGTTAGCGCCAGCGTTAAATTTTGTTCGGCAAAAAACCTGCATACTGTTGCCGATGCTCGTTTGGAATGGCTCAGGTTTGCCTGGAGCTTATGGGACCTCCCGTGCTGACTGCCGTATGAGCCTCGCCGATTTAGCTTGACGGGATCCTTTGATTTCATCTACTTTGATGGTTCGCGGCGCCTTCGTATAAGCTTGGATATGGCCACTTTAGCTGCCCTACCAGCCATGGTGTAACAACAGGCAACTCTAAAAGGCCACTGGGGGTTACACATTATCATCGATCATATCGATTATCCGGAAACAATTTTAAATTGTAAGTCCACCTGTAATATTTCTATTTATGTTATCTGCGTAAGGTGCCTAGGGACAAGCTCGCCTCATTCTGCGGCCTGAGATCACGAGACTGGCACAAACTGCAGAGCTAGTATTATTGCGGTTTGCTTGTCTGGAGGCAACCATCCAAGAACTGAACATATCGATTTAATTATTTTTTATTCGATTCCTAGATCTGTAGTCTGAGAACTTCATAATACATAACGTTCCAATGGAGGGGACCTAGGGCAGATCCTTGTGGTACCCCTGCGGAAACGTTATAGTATTCTGTTCCTGCATCACTATTATATCTGAGTTTCCTGTTCCTGAAGTAACTTGATATGATCTTCAAGATGTATGTCGGGGCTTTTTATGAATTTTAAAAGTGAAAAGTTAATTGTTTTTAAATAAAGTATAAAACAGGGCTGAGTGACCTTCTATCCAAAGCACTCACCAGTCCTTGGGTGAAAAATTAACCCAGAACAGCTTGCATTGTTCCGGAAATACGCCTTCTATTAATAACTTTTACGAAAATGTCGGGTCTTTTGAGAATCGTTGTCGTAACTGTCGAGATATCCTCTATATTACTTTCTTCTACGATAGCAGGAGCAGTCGTTGGACGCTGTTGGAAAAGTGTCGTTATGATTTCTCTCAGTATTATTGGGAATGTAATCTGGGGAGATTTTTGTTCTTTTAGTTTCGACATAACGACTCTGTAGGCGGTTCCCCAGTGGTTACTGTTAGCCTCTTCGCAAAGGCGTTTGAAGTTTTCTCTTTTATTGTCCTTGATGGGATTCTTCAAAGCATTTCTTTTTTCTTTAAAGGCACTGAGCAGCGGGTTGTACTCCGGTCTACCTCTTGATCTTTGAAGTTTGCGTCTGGTTTTCAGACATTTTGTTCTAAGCGGCAGTCAATTTGCTGAGGTGACGCACTAACCTCGACACTGTAGCTTGGTTAAGGTTACAAGAAGTGTCACTGCCAACCCTGATAACGAGCGGATGCATATAAATTAAGCACGCAAAAAACTTGAAGATTCTGTACAAAAAAAAAAGATTCATCAAAATCAATCCACGCGTTACAAAATTATGACCGGTCATATATAAAAAAAAATACCTATCGTACTTAGGACGTCCTTGTTGTTGGGAAATCGATTAATTAATTTAGGTTTAAGGTTATGACATAAACTCAGATTTTGGTAGCAAATTTTAAATATTTGCTGATGCTGCCGAAATTCGGTAAATCGCAGTTACGTTTTGTTTTAAATAATTTATTTGACATTAACATTAAATTTTTTGCCTTCGGTTTAATATCTATACAAAATTTAAAAATTATCCGTGAAAATGTCAAAAATACCACCTGGAAGAGGCCGAGTAGGATTACGAGGAGGAGTAAGAGGGGGAAAAAACCTAGCGCCTGGAAAAGGTCAACAGGGTGGAAAATTTTCTCCAAAGCCAGGAACTTCAAAAGTGTCACTAACGCCCAGTGAGATTGCAAGGCAAAATGAGGAAGCTGCCAATAAGCAAAAGGAGGACAATGAATATTTTGAAATGAATGCCCTTTTGGTGTCAAGTCTTCTACCTCTTATACCTACAGATGGTAACTTAATAACGAATTATAACCAAAAAATATACAGGATGAATAAATTTCAGAAAGGGAATCCGTTCAAAAATGGATGAAAAAACTTTATAAGATGAGCTCAAGTGCAACAGAGCGGGGCATAAGAAACGATTACGTTTGGTTTCTTCTTGTTCAATTGGAAAGCGGTACGGTAACCTTGCCTTTTGTGCGCGATCCTCCCGATGGCAACCTGGGCCCCGTCAACAAAGCAATTGTATGTTGTAAAATGTTTTACAAGATATTTTTATTAATTTAATTGGCTTTTGTCTTCTTATAGACTAAGGATTTATACGAACAAATTCTTGAAGCTGCCAATAATCGATCAGCTTTCATGGACGACCTCGCCTCACCACCTAGAGACACATCATTAAACGCAACTGGGGAGTCTGAAAATGTTCAATTTTGCTTACCATCTGAGTTTCATGAATTGCAACCAAAACCAAATATGGGCTTTATTGTCTATGGAAGTTGCTTCAGCGATCAAGTAAATTAAGAACTGAAAAAATATTTGATCACTTTAAGTATGCTACGAAAATCTCATAATTAATAAGATTAAATAAGACAAATATAAAATAAAATAAGAATCATAAAATGAATTGCATTTTCTGAGTCAAACATAGATAATAACTGACGTTTAGTCCTTCCGAAGTGCGACACTATACCGATGATTACACTGTTCGTGAAGAGGGGTAATGGGGATGACGAAAGGAAGTAACGAAAGTAAATTAACATTTTCGTTCGTTACTTGACGGAACGTTTTCATTTGCGAGAGAAAATCACTTGGTATGACAACTACCTCCTGTTGAGTCCAAAGACACCAGTACCATGTTCCATTTTTTGAGCCACCAGTAAACCATTTTAGGCTAATAGGGTTCAGGCTCGGACCACCGCCGTCTCAGTCTGCTCATTCACGAAAGAGAATCCTGAATCTTCTGCCGAAGCTTCGTTCCTTAATCATGTGGTCCAGTACGGCGCATACATCTGTGCCAGGAATGCGCTGAAGGATGCCCATGTGACCCTTGTCAGCAACCGGTATATTAAATGTGAGCTGCACTCTCAGGGCACTAATATGATAGAGATATATAGAGGAGAGAGTCCAATTATCGCCTCCATGGCAGCTGTTTGGACTAGTCCTCATTTTTCCTGTTATAAAGAGGCAGGTAAGCCACTGTAGCTTATTGCATTTGCCGATTGCCGACCGTTGTTGAACTTTTGGCAACCATATCTTTCCAAAGAGTTTTCGATAGGCTGATAGGCCTCGTGCAGCCTTATTTATGATAGAGGTAAGGTGCGTTTAAATTAAGTTTTCCATCGAGTGTAATGTCCAATTATTTCACCTCATTGGAGTATTCAATGACCGTGCCTTGGATCCAAATTTTACCAGGGTCAAAATTGTGCCTTCTGGTGAACGGCACAAGAACAGGGGGCTTATTACGGAACACGAAATCGAAACGAATTTCTAGCCGAGACACTTTTTTAAATGAGGAAGTGCATGTAAAAATTTGTCGCGACTAGAAATATGTTTTGTTTTCGTGTTCCATAATAAGCCCCCAGGCTTGGCAGCACCATTCAGTAACAGTGTGCAGAGCTCATTTAATTTAATCAGTGACTAGTCGAGCCGAACTCTGACTGCCTGGTGGACAAGCTCACTAAGCTGATTTAAGAGGTTGTCTACTAGTAGCGATCAGAGCAGCGGCGATAGGTCACCGCCTAGTGGGCATCCCTTACCTGCCCTAATGCACACAAGTGTTACCAAGGGTGGATGTAATTCCTCGCTCCTTTAGCATACCATTAACCAACTTAACAGTATGAGAATCCAGACTACTCCGTCCGAGAACTCCAGATATGGATCGAAAGCACTTTTATGTCAAGAAAAGCACATACAGCAATTTATTTATGGTGAAGGACTTTCTCAATCTTGCTAACAAGATTATGTTAGGCAGCCTCTCCAGGACTTGCGTTTGGAACGTCTTATTTCTTTTTTATATTCAGTGGGTGCAAACCTGTAATCATCCCGCTGTTGGAAGCGTTTCGCTCTATTAAGTAGTCTCACTTGCCAACTCATATCAGACAGCCGTTCGCTTCACCAGGATACCTTATGTACCGCTTTGGTTGAGATTGGGATGGTGCTGTCATGGTGGAAGGAGATCAGCACATCATTTTGCTGGTGTTCCACCACTTCTAGCTCACCTGATTGTGATATTTTCTTTTATATATGATGTTGCCAAAGCTCAAGGGATGCCCTATGATGCTAAAGCATGGCTTTGGCAGGAAAGGAATTAAGGGTGAGGAAAATGGGTTAGTAGGTGTCGATGTACGTCCCGTTTGAAATCTTCCACATTCGTGTTGTTCGGCTTAGAAAAGATTCCCGAAATTTGACGGTACGTCCAAATTTGTCCTGGGGAGTAGAGGGGAGCGACTTGTAGCTCTCGTACGCGCGTTGCCATCCGTCTGCAAGGGATCAGGCTAGCAATTTCGTTAGAACAATGGCCATGGAAATAGCGATAGAAGAGTGAGAGACAACCGACATTCCGTCGATGCTCTAGAGAGTCAAGCCCCTTAGAGATTGAGCAATCGCCAATAAATATAAAAGCCTTACGCTGGACTTTATCTAACGCGGACAATGCGGTATGTCCGGCCCCTGTCCGAATATGGGAATTATATTCAAGTCTAGGCCTAATGTGGGACTTGTAGATCAGAGCTAAGTCAGGTGGGGTGAAATATTTCTTACATCTCTGTAGAAAACCGAAGCATTTCATCGCACTTTTGGCGATTGCAAATATATGATCTAAGCTAAGATTGCTGGATATCTGAATACCCAAGATGTTTAGGTAGGGCGAATTTGGTATATTCACTCCGTCGACTGAAATAGGTTGGGGGTGAACTGGGCGTTTTTTAAGGGACAATAAACAGCATTGAGTTTTGGATGCATTAAACGAAACACGATTTGCTCTGCCCCAAGCAAGGACCATAGAAATGTCGTTGTTTAATGATCTAAACATGCGTTCTCGATTGGCTTCTATAGAATTTCCACGTGACTTCCTTACAGAATCAAATGAGAACACGAAATCAAGGGTGCTGTCGTCGGCGAAACTATGAATAGGATTGAGAGTAAGGGATAAGAGATCATTAATAAAAAGAAGAAATAATTTTGGTGAAAGAACTGAACCCTGAGGTACACCGGCACTTATTTCGTAGGAGTCAGATGTAACTCCGTCAATTACTTCACGTATTGAGCGATCTCACAAAAAAGCTCTATATTCATTTAACGAGGGTAGGGTGCAGACCAAATGTTTGAAGTTTGGCTAAAAGGGCAGCATGCCAGATTCTATCAAAAGAAATCGAAATATCAAGAGCGACGATTTCGCACTCACCAAAATTGTGGAGACAGTGATTCCAATGATCCCTTAGAGCCGTTAGTAAGTCTCCGGTTGAGCGGCCAGCGTTGACAAGATGGTTATATGGTGGTTATTTCAGCCTTCCAGCTCACAACAGCTTTTAAGGTATCCCAGTTTGTTTTCCTGGGAATAGCAATACTAGATAAAATATCAAAATGCCTCAGGATGTCGAATCGGATATGCTGATGGTCCGACAATGAAGCTTCGTCTGTAACTCGCCAGTTCTTCATGAACTAGGAGAGGACTCTGCTAGCCAGGTTGAGATATAGCACCTCTGCACCTCTTTTCTGACTGCAGTGACAATGATGATGTAACTGATGTGTTTTTAGACTGTATCAGACCAAGCGGATGGGCTTATTCTAAGATAGTAGGCCGATGCCAGGACGATTTCTTGCATACCACCTACTATGGGGATCTCCACAAATAAAATTGCTCACGGTGAAATGATTAACACTTTGTTTCAATTAGTATGGCCGTTGGCCGTGGCCTATCCTCTTCCCGGTGGTAAATCAACTTACGTGAGGGGATGTTGAATCCTCGATCTTGACCACTGAAAACCCAACCTTCCTGAATTACCACCGGGGCTAACTATTGTTCAGGAAAACTTCCCGCACCAGCTTCGTCGTGTCAGGCACTATAGTGCAGACGGAATCAATATCCGAAGACTCTTCTCCAGATACGAGTTCCTTTTCAACATGGCTTTGTACTGATGGAGTGGTGCCACTATAGCTCAGCAACTTTTGTGGGCAGGGGTTGGTACTCTGCCAAAATCGCCAGGAATGTGCCCAAAGGCCAGATCCGGAGAATCCGAAAGCTTTGTCTCACTGGCTATTATTATTATACATAGAACTTTAACAGTAACGGCACGTACACTAATGTGTTTCGTGGGGATCCACCTGTGTACCTTGTGGCTGACGGATTTCCAGCTGAGTTATTTCGGGATTATTTAAAAATAAGTGCTTTTTCGATCCTTGTGTCAACAGGAGATAAGGTTATAAGGTTTAACTTCCTTGTGTACATTGATGGCGTTTTCTTCTCTTTTTTAAAAAAAAGTAAAAGTCAATAAACAAATCGTCGCCATTCAAACAAAATTATTATAAAAAATATTCGAATTTTAACAAAATGGTATGTTTGTTCTCTCTCTCTCAGCATTCCATTGTTCGTGGCCGCTGAATTTTCGTTTCTTTTCGTTGTGGTTATCATAATTCGTCAAAAGCATCGATACGATTATTGTCAATTTCCGCAGTGGCTGTTATTGGAGCATTTCCATTGGTGAAGCTTCCAATAGGTTTATCGTGAAGCTTTTTACTACTGTTCAGCGGTGTATTATTTTTGTTATTTTCAACTGCATTGTCTACGTGTAACTGAGTTTCCATTGTACTTCTATTCCACTTCTCTCTCTTTTCATTTTTTTCGCTTTTTCTGCAGCCTGTGAAATACATATTAACATTATTTAAAAAATTCACCAATTATTCTTTACCAATAAAAACAATATTATCTTTTTTCATATTGGAAGTTTTGTAAATGCGTAAAAGGCTGGGCTCTTTTATTGAAGATCCTCTTCTGGAAGCATTGATGCAAATGAAACAAATAATTTGTTGGAAGTACATGCGAAACCTTTTGCAAAGAATTATATAAAATAAAAGTTTGTCTATTTAAAGAATATTTACCGTTTGTTCATCCAGTAATATATGATAGGATTAACCATTGCATTTGACATTGCCAGCCAATAGAATCCCAGATACATGTGCTGAACATATCTGGTTGTCGTTACTTTATTGTCGTGATAGGCATATATGAAAAACAAGTGATATGGAAGCCAGCAAATTGCGAAAATTGACACAATAGCAATAAACATTCGGACCACTTTTCTTTTGGATTTCATTGATTCCATTTGTCTTTCAGTATTTTCACCAATCGATCGGCTTCCCCATAGCACGCGACCCATTAGAAAGTAGCATATCATCATAACAACCATTGGAATTCCATACGTTAAAATTAGTATTATTATGTTATATCTGAAAAATTTTAAATGATTAATGGTTTTAAATATTTTAGTAGATTGTTTCTTATGCTAAACAAATTGGTAATTAACTTTTTGTATCAGTTGAAAAAGAAGATTTGTCCTCAGATTTGAAGTACTTTCTATTAATTGTTCAGACAGTTCTAAATCTTAACTAATATTGCAAAATAGATTTAATCAAGTCATCTGTTTACTTTTCTTTACTTTCAAAACTACCAGGCCTATTCTCAATTCCATGCGGAACGAAAATCTGTATGCCACATTAATCTAGTTTTCGATTAAATTAATATAAAAGTATAGTTAGGGTTTTTAATTGTGTATCACCTGCGAGGAAACAACGAAAGGAAAAGGAAGGTAAGTTATCACTTTAAGTAGAATAGACCCCCACACATTTTATTTTATGACGTCTCTACGCCAACTTAAACCAAGTTAAAGCAAAATAAAACCCTTGCACTTGCCATATTTTATTGAGTTGCTTATGGTTCATTGGTGCACCGCTGCCGAACCTCTCTAGTCCCGGAGTCCTGTCACCATCCTGCTCTGCAGATCCTTTTCTACTTCGATGCTATCCAGAACTTCTTCTCCACCTTGCACGGCTGTTCCTTCAACTTCAGGTCTGCCGACTTCTCCATTGTTAATGATTGGCTTTCGGACAACGACTGAGCCGGATATTGACCTTGGCTGTCCATCATTTTTACAACGCCCTTTATACCTACTTCACGCAGTGTGTTCCAATCCCTTTTTTCTCTTCTTCCTCCTTCAGTTCGTCGAAACCCTGGATTGATGGCCATTTGAGACACCTTAAAAGTCTTAGGTGTAAAGTCTGGAAAAAGTTCTGCTCCTCTAGGCGTGATGAGGACTATCTGGTTTACTATGACCTTCACATGCGGTTTTCCTCCGATCTACAGGCGTCAGAAAGTAGATTTTTGTCTAACTTGAGATCCACTTTGCTTAATAATCCCAGTCATTTTTGGAGGTTCATCAATTCTAAGCGGCGCAGCGACGGTTACCCTTTCTTCCTAAGGCTCTGCGACCGCGAGAGCCATGACCCTCATGCGGTGGCAAACTTGTTCGCTGACTTCTTTAGCGCTTCTGTGATCCTTACTGGGACGTCGCTTCCATCGACTTCTCACACTTGACAAGTCTCCCGCCAACATCCAAGAAGAATCCAAAGATCTGGTACTCAATGACACAGCTGTCTCCGATTTTATCTGTCGGATCTGCCCGACATATTTTCATGTGGTCCTGACGGTGTCCCGGCCCTCGTTGTTGAGAAGATGCTGCCCAACAGTCACTCCTGTCCTCTGTCATTTATTTAACTTGCCCCTGCACTGTGGTCGTTTCTCGAAGCTTTGGAAAGATTCTGTGATAATCCCTCTTCACAAGAAGGTCGACAAGGCAGATATTTCCAACTACAGAGCTATCGCCAATTTGTCACACGTTGCGAAGGCCTTTGAAACCCTGACTAGTGATGTGCTCCGCTTTCACTGTAGACCTTTCCTGGATTCTTTCCAGCATGGCTTCATGAAGGGTAAGTCAACCACCACCAATCTACTCGAGTTCGTGCATTAGTGTTTACCCCTGATCGACTCGGGTATGTAGGTCAACTGTATATTCAATGATTTAAGTAAGGCTTTCGATAGGATTAACCATGGCATTCTCGTTCATAAGCTCTGCCTGCTCGGTTTTCCGCTGCTCTTTGAAGAGTGGATGTCAACCCACCTGTCCGGCCGTTTCCAGCGCGTCCTGTTCCGTGGCATCCTCTCCACCGAAATCTCGGTCACCTCTGGTGTGCCCCAGGGAAGTATCTTTGGCCCGCTCTTCTTCATAATTTACATCAATGACGTCTCGTTACTCTTGCACAGGTCATAATCCTGTGTTATGCTGATGATGCTAAAATCTTCCGCGCGGTCTCCTGCGACAATGATTGTGCTCTGTTGATGTGCGCATTTTTCAGATTTGGTGCTCTAATAATCGTCTTCTACTGAACGCCAGCTAATGCACCGTTATGTCCTTTTCACGTAGGTTTTGATCTGTTTCCTGCAACTTTTCAATGGGCGGTTGCACCTTGAGCAGGATTGACTTGATCAAGAGCCTGGGGGTGTTTCTTAACTCCCTTCTCTCCTTCGAGGCCCACGTGGGTTTCTTGGTTGGCAGAGAAAATTGCACGCTTGGCTTTGTAAAAAGTTGGCCTAGGGAGCTTGACGATCCTTATTTGACGAGGCTTCTCTACTGAACTTTCATCAGACCTATCCTGTAGTACGCCAGTCCGGTCTGGGATCCTTACTTCGCAGTGCACATTAATGGATAGAGTCAGTCCAGCGTAGATTTCTTAGGTTCGCCCTTCGCGGCCTCCCCTGGCGCGACCCTACCTATCCTCTTCCCTATCCTGCCAGACTTATTCTGATTTCCCTTTACACGCTTGAAAAGAGACGCAAAGTCTCCAAAATTGTTTTTTTATATGATCTGTTGCAGGGGTCGATCAACTATGGCGAATTACTTATGGACGTGAGCCTCTCCGTCTCGACCCGGACCTTGAGGAACCACGACTTACTACATCTGCCTCACCACCGAACCTTGTATGGAATGCACAAGCCCCTCGCCTATATGTCCCGGCTATTCAACGAGTTTGCGGCCCACATCTAGTTTGGACGTTCCAGGTCGCAGCTAAAAGCGCAACTTCAGCAAATCATCGAACTATGATTATTTTTATCTTAGATATAAGCTGTAAATATATATCATAATTGTACTAGCCAACCTTGGCAAATCTTTATATAAATAAGTTGAAGTTGGCAATATTTTATTGAAGGCAATATATGGAAGAAAATATTTCTTTCCACAATTGTTTCAATAAAGTAGGAAAGAAATTTGATATTTATCAGTTCAAAATGGCGGAATGAGAATAGACACGGATTCCACGCCTTAGTTCTGCCTTCTTGCAAGAAAAGGATTTACCCAGAATGCCGGTTTGCTCCTTAAGGTACGCAGTTCTTCTAATTCCGGCTTTTCCATTAATTCCAATTCTTTAAAAGTTAACAGGACTTGTACAGTACTTGTTGTTTACACTTCAATGCCATATTTTCAAATGAAATGTCTGACTAATTTACCCACCCGTCAAAGTAAGCAATATACCATTGACAAAAAATTCCAGCTACTTTTCAATAAAATATTGCAAGTGCGGACAGGGTGTTACTTACATTTCGTTTTCCTACCCCCTGTCTACTACACTTGCAATTTGTATTGAATTGCTTATGGCAGACACTGTGAAGTTGGCAATATTTTACTGAAATCAATATATGGAAGGAAATTTTTCGTTCCATAATTGTTGCGATAAAGTAGGCAAGAAATTTGACATTTGTCAGTTCCATTTTTTTTTTCAAAGACTAACAGAACCTGCAAAGTACCCTTGAGCTTTTGCAAATGCTGGAGTAGGCAGTGAATGAGGATCACTCTCTACCTACGGTAGGAGCGACAACAATAAGCGCGGTGAGTACTGAGTACTTTTAATATATAACATAGGGACAATTACTAAAGGAATGAATAGTCTTTCTTCGATATATTTCACGTAGAGAGATACTAGCTTAATTTTGCAGAAAAAAAATCTGAACTGCAGGGATACGATATTAGGACACCCTTTGTACAGCGAGTACGAGTAAGAGTTTCAAGACTAACTTTTAGGGATATTTATCGTAAAAAAACATGATAGGTACAGAGAGTTAAAATTGTCCTCAGTACAGTTGCAAAATTTAGTTATACACTAATGTAAGTGTTATTACGTTATAGAACACAAAACGACAGCGAGAATCTTCCTTAGTATAATAGGATGCTAGGAAAACTGGCTAAGGGCCGGAAGCTCTTCAATAAGGCCAGGCGTTCAAGTAATTGGAATGAACAAAAAAGCTTCTTCTGCTTCTTTTGCAAAATGCTCAATGGCGTGATTGACACTCGACTCCAGTGTTAACAAATCAAATCGCGATTTGGCAACTTGGATTACTGCTATCTATCGCAGTGTAGTGCTTTACAGGCGGAGACGCCGTAGAAGTCAACGCCGATCGTCATATCGACATTCTCTGTGAGTGACGTCGCACCATCGAACTCGGCGTGTGTTGGGCCCACTGTGGATTCCCTGCCTGCTACTATTATATTAAGGCCTGCCAAGTTTCTGCGTAGTATTTTTATTTCAAGCATTTATCCGGACACATATGTGGGTGATATTATTTGTCATATTTCATTCTCCGTTGGAGTCTCACGTGATACGATTATCTACAGACGGCTCAACCTACCACGAAGTCGCGGCCGGCTGTACCTTCACTGCATCCCTTCAAGGTTTTTGCTCCTGAGGATATATTTTCAGCTATTTGCTCTCCTGCGATCTGGCCAACTTGCACCATTGCGCGTGAGTTCATTTCTAAGGGTGCTCTTATTGGACCTGCTTTGTCGAAAAACTTATTAGGGAGATATCCATCTACTACGCCAATATAACCGGTTTAAGATCTAAGAAGACTCGCTTCTTTACGGGTATGACCAACTGTTCCGTTGAGGTGATCTGTTTGACGGAAACCGATGGAATAGCGGATGCTGAGATCCTCGGTCCGGGTTTCATGGTCGTTCGTCGCGACCGACACTCTGCACTTTAGACCCCGGTTGGTGATTGGGTTTTGTGTAATATTCGCCGTGATATTCCTTCTGATTTCATGGACGTGGCCTCCTTCGATAACTTGTGTTGTCCTGCGGCTTCTACGTAAGAACATCTATATTTTTACAGTTTTTAGTATTATGCCTTTATTTTGGTGACCGTGGATAGGGGGTGGAAGACATTGCTTCTACTGATTTGACGAAGGTTTGAAATGTTTCGAATGACTCGGGTAGATTCTTATACCTCGTTCATGAGGCGATGCCATGCTCCTCTGCTGCCTGAGCCATCTCATCATCCTGTTCTTCATGTTGTTTTCTTTTTCAATCCCGGTTCGTGGGCGATTATTGCTACAACTTTAAAAAGGCTTACCCATCATTAAATGAGTTTTTTTCCACTTACTTTATGTTATGATCATTATGTCCCGATTACTGGGTCAAATGGCAGCTGCACTTCATAGCCATGGCTTAGGTCTGTAAGACATTTGAATTACGTAAAAAATAAAGCTTGAAGGAGGTTTTGCTCCCCAAGGAGCAACTCTGACTATCTTTCCTATATTGAGTTGCAGTGACTACAAAGGTAGGATCAAACAAAACTTGCGTAACAATCCTAAGGAGTTGTAGAGGTTTGTAAACTCTAAGCGTAATTTTAGGGATACCCCTCTACCAGGGACATAGGATCCTCTAACCATTGCTAATCTCTTTAGTGATATTTTTAAAGCTGCCTTCTTGGATAACCCTTCTGGGATAGCTTTAGTGATTTTACTCATATGACAGAGCTTACGCCAGCTTCTTTTCAGTCCAAGGTCGCTTAAGATATTTCGAACTTGACTGACAGTTTCTCGAGTGGCCCTGATGATATTCCTACTGTGATTGTGAATAGATATGGTCTGCCGTTTGCCTCTGACCTTTCACTCTCATTTAACTTATTTATCCGTAGTGCGGTTTTTTCCCAAAACTTGAAAACTTTCTGTTATTATTCCTACGCCAAAAAGGGCAAAACGAGTGATGTCTTTAATTACAGGCTCTTCGCAAACGTTTTTTGCATAGCCAAGCTCTTCGAGATGCTGGAATGTAAGGTTCTTTATTTTTACTACAAACCCTTCTTATCTTCTTTCCAGTATGGGTTTATAAAGAGGAAATCACCAACAACTAATCTGAGTCTCGAATTACTGCATATCTTCTATCGAAGCTGCTAAATAAGTTGATTGTATCTTCACGAACTTCAGTAAGACTGTTGATCAAATTAATGATAAAATGGTCCTTCGTAAGTTGTCGGTTCTTGGTTTTCCTTCGGATTGTGTTCACTGGTTATGCTCTTATCCATTCCAGCGTTCTCAAAGTATTTTGTTTAGTGGAGTTCTTTCAGATCTGATTCGCAGCATTTCTGGGATGCCACATGCTAGTCACCTTGATCCTTTATTATGCATTATTTACATTAATGATATATCGTTAATTACATCACACGCAAGAATTTTGTGCTATGCTGATGATGTCAAGATATCTCGATCAATTTCGAATGATCTTGACTGCCACCTTTTGAACTCTGACTTGAACGATTTCTGCAATTCGTATTCTATTAACTTTCTCCCTTTAAACGTGAACAAATGCACTATCATGTCCTTTTCTCGTAAAATAAATCTCTTGCGTTTAGCTACTCCTTACTCTTTAAATAGACTTCACAAATCCAAAGACTTGGCGGTCTTGCTTAATACTCGTTTTACTCTTGATGATCACATTGGTACTATTATTGGTAAGACGAATGCAACATTGCGCTTTATAAAGAGGTCGTCTCTGAGTTCAATGATCTTTATATCACTAGGACTTAGATCAACAAATCGTGGCCACAGTTCAAGGCGTTGGCGCAGGACCGGACCAAGTGGAGAGTCGGTGTAGTAGACGCCCTATGCCACATAAGGGGTTAAGGGAACCAGAGAGATATCACTAAAATCCTTTACTGTACATTTGTTAGGTCAATTCTTGAGTATGCTAGTACAATATGGTCTCTTTTCTATAGGTTGCATATTAAGCACATTAAGTGATTTCACAACGCCTAGTAGTTAATAGTGGTTAAATTTCACTTAAACAACAATTTCATGTGAACTTCTTCTAATGAACTATGAATAATATTTTCCCTATCGTAAGTCAATTTTAAGTCATCGGTGGAGTAAATGATAACGTGCCGGACTCCCAATACGAATGTCCAGGTTCGAATCCCACCGGCGGCGACCCATGGTTGTTTTCTGCTGACAACAGATTGTGATGGAAAGGCCATTGGGATTGGTGATTCGGAATTCACCTTAAATTGTAGGCTCACTTGCAATTGTTGTCTCGAATCGGGTTCTTCTCCCATCCCGAGGAGTTACGGGAACTAGAGAGAGAGAGAGAGTGAGAGAGGGATATGTCAATTTTTGCCAGGCCGAAGTCACACCATTTGATATTTCTTGCATAACATTGAACATTTTGAAGATTGAAATCGTGATACTGGCGACCAATCGAAATTATTGCACCGACCTTGTATTATATAGACTGTGTGGGTGGTGGCGAATAGATGCGGGTTGAGTAGTCGAGTTGGTTAGCGAATTTTGTTGGGGTTTTTGTCGTATACGTGGTAAATGTTGTAAAACGGCCTTAAGTCAATAACAGAGACCTTAAATTCGGCAGGATTTGCTAAAGTAGTGTTAATTTACCAAAAAATTAAATACAGATGACTCTGCTTTACTTAAAAGAAAAATACAGAATTAGCTCCCTACGTTAATTAGGAGGCGCGATATCAAAAAAGAGCTCCCTAGTGTTATGTGCACTGAAGTGGATGCTTGTTTAAATCTTATGTAGACAGCCAGAAATACATAGATAGATGTACTAAAATCCAAATTAGCTGTTATCAGTTTAATTTAATGGAAAAGTAGTGTCAAAAGGGACTTACAGAAAATTAAAAAAACCGGGGGAAAATTTAGATATAACCTATCTGCCTTGCAAAGCTGTAAAGATGTAC
Organism: Leptarthrus brevirostris; assembly: GCA_964036015.1. Lineage (NCBI taxonomy): Eukaryota > Metazoa > Arthropoda > Insecta > Diptera > Asilidae > Leptarthrus > Leptarthrus brevirostris. The sequence goes on from OZ038371.1 coordinate 23,182,348, forward strand.
AAAAAACATTCAATTGTCTTTTGGATTGTGTTAGGCAAGTTCAGCATACAATAGTTGTTCCCCTTTAATTCCTTGCTACGCATAGAGCGTTAACAGAGCAACCCTCCAATTGGTTGAGTTCCAATTCACTTCTTTTAGCTCTCGTCATAAATTATCTATTATTGCCTCTTTCTTTTCATATATTTTGCAGTCCAATCTGATTCTTAATTGGGTCCCATATGTGTTCCATAGTCCATTCTGAAGCCATTTAGTGGAGACATATTTCTGACTATCCCTTAACAGATTCCAATCGGAAGTTAAAGATGGAGCCATTCTTACATTTTCATGTTGGCTTCTTGGCAATTTTTTCATAACATATGGTATGATTATTTTGACTTAATTTATATTACGTTTTAAAAGCTTGATTTCTTAAAATACCAAATACTTACACATAGTCAGACATTGATGTTGGATAACGTCCATCTGGCCACATCATAAAACAAACTGTTCTCGATTTTCCATTGTAATACCTGCACAGTGGCACTATTGTATGAAAAAATCAAATGTAAAATTTAGTATATTACTTTTTTGTGGCTATTGATGAGTATAGAATGCATGGCGCTGCCAAGATACAGCTAAAAATCCATATCAAAATTAAAATTATATGCACTTTCTTGCGGGACGTCCGCCTTTTAAGAGGATACACAATGGCAACGTACCTGAAAAATATATACAATTTGTTTAGAAAGTTTATTTTAAAAATTGTAGTTAAAATTTAAATTCTTTAAAGGTTAAGTATTTTTTAATTTTATTTGGCGTATTTTTTTATAATACCCTTAACATCATTAATAACGCTACTCTACAAGGCAAATTAGGGCAAATAAAAACCACCATTTCTATAGTAAAACTGTCCGTTAAAACCGAAAATCATAGTAGTTTTGCTAGATCAGGTCTGATTTTCCGTCGTAGCCGATCTCAATCCCGGTTGAGAAAGAAGGAAGGAAACCCACGCGCCAGCCAGAATATCTCGGCTTAGAGAGTATCTACAGTCCTACCCACTATGCAAATATACTCTCGGTGACTGTCAGGACGCCTTAAGGAGCAGCCCTCCTTCTGGGATAGGATAGGTAAGCTTGCAACCTGCTTATCTGAAAAACACACGAAACGTCTGGTACGCCTGGGATACCTTGGACTGATTTTGTGATGACGACCTTTGGCTACAAACAAAGGACTACGCTCGGGCTATAGAACATGAGAACTCTGTTTCACGAGTGTGGATACGTGATGACTATGGAGGTGGAGCGGGAAATGGCCAATTATAAAATAAATATCTTGGGATTAAGTGAAACTAGATAGAGAGGAAATGGAGAGCTTACATCACCCACATCTGAAACCGTGTTGCTATACTCTGGCCAGGAAGAATTAGATACACCACGCATGGCATGGTCAATCACTACTGGACTGGAACGTAACATCTTCATAATTCAATGCTCCGCGCCGACTGAACCTGCGGATATAACAACTAAGGAAGTCTTCAACTAGTTCCTTGGCGACACCTTTGAAAAGGCTTCTAAAGGTGATATCAAAACAGTTATGGGAAATCTCAACGCTAAGATTGGCCCTAACAACATCGGCCTTGAATATGTAATGAGGAAGTTTGGACTCGGAAACAGAAACGCAAATGTTGAGTTGTTATAGAAAATGTGCAACTCTGATTGCAAAATCTCACAATCAGCATTAGATTTGATTGGTAGAAAAATCTTAATATCGTCAGCATATATAAGAATTGTACATCTCTGAAGCAAACACGAAATATCATCAATAGATAAGATGAATAACAATGGACCCAGATGACTGCCCTGGAGAACGCCAGAATGAGCCACAAAATCATCAGAGAGTGCGCTACGAAAACGTACTCTATAAGTCCTATTAGATAAATATGACTTAATCCAAACAATAAGCGAGGATGGGAAACCCAACTTAGCCAATTTAAAAGCAATGATAGAGTGAGACATTTTATCAAAGGCCTTACTAAAATCAGTGTGAATACATCCATATATTCGCCCACAGTGCAAGAAACAAACTCAACCAAGTTTGAAACCGTGGTCCTACCTTGAAGAAAACCATGCTGCCAGTGATGATTAAGCCTTTACATACTTCGGATAATGGAGATTCAATTAATAGTAGAGCTTAGGAATACAGAACAATTTAGCAATTGGCCTGTAATTGGAAATGTCTCTTCTATTGCCACTCTTGAAAATAGGAATTAAAACGGATGTCTTCCAGAGTGCTGGGAAATGGCCCCGCTAAAGAGACTATTCAGGAAGTAATAGCAAAGGCCATAATAACACCGAAGAACATGTCTTTATGACTGCAGCAGGAACCCCGTCAGGACCACTAGAAAAGTCAGTTGGAAGTGCAGTAATATGCTTCAACAAGATCTCCTCCGTGATAGATGGGACTGGTACCATGGATAAAATTCGGCTATTTATGTGCGAGAAGTTCCTACTATCCGGAATGATTCAAATGCACCCTTAAAAGATTTAACAAATAGGTTACAACTAATAATATTAGAATCATTGCTGGAAAACTCCCCGAATTCCATAATCGATGGATAGTTATCAACCTTTTTCTTCAAGTTGACATATTCGAAAAATGCACGGATGTCAAAGAATTGTCCGTTATTTAAATTTTGAAGATATTCTCCATAAAGAGAACCAGAACGGCTAATAAACTGTTCATGGCAAACATTAAAAGCATGCCAGGAGTCAACACTGCCAACTCGAAGGTACTTTTTCCAAAGTCTATTCTTCCTATTCTTAAGAGTCTTCAATTCTCTGTCAAAACAGAGTGGAGCGGAGTCTCTACCTCTAACCCGGACTAAGAAAACAAACAACCCGAAGGCTTCATACAAAACGTCTGTCGATATCGTCACCAGACAAGCAAGTATGGAAGTCTATCTCACGTCAACAACACGTCAAGATTTGTCAACAAAAGGAGGCTGGGTTCAACAAAAGTGAGCGTGGAGTTCGTAGAGAACACCAAATCAAGCTGTCTTCCCATATTGGTACTCACATTGCTCATTTGGCAAAGTCCTAAGGTAGCCAAGGTGTCGAGGAATACCCATTGTCCTTTAGTCAAGTCATGGGGAAGTCTTAGTATACAGTGTGTTCAATTTATCTGAAGACACTGAAATATCTCGAAAACTACACATCGGGTCAACAAGAAGAAAATCTCTACCTTTTTGAGGCACTTATTTGCGATGTTCTATACTTTCACTGCAAGCCGTTTCAACAGGGCTTCATTAGGGGTAAGTCAACTACCACCAATTTATTGGAATTTTCAAACTTCTGTATTTCTGCAATTGAAGGTGGTAAGCAAGTTGACTGTATTTTTGCTGCTGATAGAATTCTTGTTCTCAAACTCTCCCTTCTTGGGTTTCCGCGAGTTTTTGTAAATTGGATTCATTCGTACTTGTCTGAACGCACTCAGCGGGTTTCTTTTCCTGGAGCTCTGTTTGATGCTATTTTCAACACTTCCGGTGTACCGCAGGGCTCCCACATTGAGCCGTTGTTATTTATAATTTATATCAACGATGTATCTAAGATTCTGCCTCACTCAAATATTCTTTGTTATGCCGATGACGCTAAGATATTTCGCACTGTGTCTGGCAATGCCGATTGCCTACTTTTAAATTCTGACTTAGACTCCTTTCAGAATTGGTGTTCCATTAATGACCTTCCCCTAAATATCGGTAATTGTACATCTACGTCTTTCACACGAAAAATGTCTCCCTTTCAATTTAACTTTACCATTGATAGTTGTCCTTTAACAAGAGTTACAAAGACTAAGGACCTAGGTGTCTGGCTCAATTCCCAATTTTCGTTCGAGGATCATTTTGAAGGCTAATATGACTCTTGGTTTCGTGAAGAGGTGGTCAAAGGAATTTGATGACCATTACATTACAAAGCTCTTATATTGCACTTTTGTCCGACCTATTCTGGAATATGCCTCTCCAGTCTGGTTACCGCTCTATGGGACATATATCAATCGCATTGAAGCTGTTCAACGGAGGTTCGTTAGGTTCGCTCTTCGAGGCCTTCCTTGGAATAACTCCCTTATATTACCTCCCTATGTTGATAGACTTGAACTCTTGCACTTGGACACACTTGAAAAGAGACGCCAGGATCCTTTTTGCTTTCGACTGCGTTCGGGGGTCCATAGACTCTTCAGTTCTCTTGGCTTGTTTTAGCATATCGGTTCCGGCTCGCTCACTGAGGAATCGCGACTTTCTTCAGTTACCTTGTCATCGCAATAATTATGGATTAAATTAGCCTATCACATCAATGTCGCGATTTTTTAATTCCTCTTTTGATTGTATTGATTTGCATCTATCACGTAATCATATGGGGAGTCAGCTTTGTTGAGGCTACTTTTTGCTTTGTGTGCTTTTTACTTTTTGTTTGCTTTTTATTCACTTTGGCACTTTTATTTTCTGAATTTATATTTTGCGAATTCTCTTCTTGTTCTTTGTTTTTTTATAGTTTGTTATACTGTTTTTATTTAGTAGTGTATTTAGCAATTTTTCTCCTTATGCTTTGATTGTATATAGTTTATTTTACTATTTTTATCTAGTTTTTTTTGTAGTAGTCAGCACATTGATGAAATATTGTAAATAAATAAATAATTAAAATAAAACAACATTTAAAATTAAAATTCGTTCGTCTCGGAGGGGACAACCAATGATACCAAACTCGACCCCAACCTAGGAACGCCTATTTTTTATTGCAGATTCGTATTCTTTGCATAAACATGAACATATTTTGTCTCAAACATTTTTTTGAGATTTTTGAGGGACAAAATTGAAAATTTTACTCAAAAATGGTTCGGGTTACAGAAAAATTGCAAAGGAGAAAAAGTGTTTACTTTACTTTACTACTTTACTTTTTTGAATCTTAATTAAATATGTTATAGCGGGAAATCACGGGAAAAGCGACCGGGAATTTCGGGATCAAAATCCCGGGGTATGAGAAGCCCTAATTGTGAGATATAATAGCTTAAAATTTTTGTGGTGATCTCTACTTTTAGGAATAAAGACGTTGGAATGATATAATGTAAAATTACGTTTTTACTTCTGGGCTACATGGCGTTATCTCGCGGAACATTTTTTTGGTTTTTTCCATTATCTCAAAAAACCAGCAAAAACCACTATGATTTTCGGATTCAGCAGAATATTTTACTATGGCGGTTTTTATTTGCCACAATTAAATTTTGGAAAATTTTGTAGACTAGTGTTATTGGTTTTTTAGAACAATTATGTTTGCAGGGTGTGTCAAAACAATTGATAGAATTTATATCATCAAATAATCTGTGAATAAATAGCTTCAATTAAAAATCCCCGAATTAAAAGAAAAATTTGAATTTGTCACTATCTTAAGTTTGACCATTACATTTTTAATAAATATTTAATTACCTGTCAAAAGAAATAGCCACAAGAGTGAAAACAGATGTAGAAACCGTTACGTTGGCCATAAAATTATTAATCGTACAATAAACTGAACCAAATGGCCAATCAGAGTTCAGCATAAATATAAAATTAAACACGCAGTTCAAAGATGACATCAAAAGATCGGCTATGCTAAGATTAAGTAAGAAATAATTGGTAACTGTTCGCATACTTCTGTGTCCTGTGAAAATAAAAGTATTTTTTGTTAATAGAACTTCTATGCAAACTTCGCAAGAGACTACAAACCTACTACAATCCACAGAACTATACTGTTTCCAGCGATTGATATAAATAGCATGACTCCAAAAATCACTCCCCAAATCGTCTTTTGTTCCCATGGTAATTCGTATGGTCTCGTTGGAGATGGAAATAGGCATTCAGTCAAGAAATCTCTGAAAAATATTTAAATTGATAAAAGCCATAGACTTTATTTCAGAGATTATGTTATGCAAAGCTTTAAATTACTTCTAATGAAGATACTCCTACAAATGTCTCAGAATTAAATAAATTTTTCGGTCTTTTATGATGAGCACATTCAGACTGTTGTGTATCCCTAACTTGAAGATTTTTCATGTGGGTGGCAACAGGTAACACAGTGCGCTATTCTCAAGCTTTATTACAATACATATATCAGAGAAAGTTCGCTTTGACTGAATATACGACAAAGGAGTTTTTCAGTCTTAAAAAAAAATTAAGCAAAAAAAAAAAGAAATTCATGGATAAAATTTTCCATGCCCAAATCAATAAATTGAAAATAAAACAGCTTATTTATTTGCACGCTCTGATGATACAATCCGAATCCAATCAGAACTTGATAAGCCTCAAACCCCTATGAGACTGAAATTAGGTGTATGCAAAGTTCTCCCCAAATTGGGCAAAGGATTTTTGTGAACTTTATGGTAAGGATAAAATTTAAGTTTCTAACAAATGTCAAAATATGTATAGCAAATGTTATATTATAAGATCTTAAAAGGACATGTAAAAAGAATATTAAAAGGGCTAAAAGAAACATACGAGTATTAAACAAAAGATTGAAAATGCTTACGACCAAAAAAGTATTTAGTCCACATTTAAGAAACACATTCAAACCCCAAGGTTTCCTCGAGGCCTTGTTAAAACTTCCATCTCATGTTTTTAAATGAAGCAGCACTAAACGCAGGTTTGGGGCTTCTTCAGGAGCGAGGTTTGTTGCAATGTTGGAAAATTTTCTTCTCAAGCCAGGTGCTGTCTATATGACACTGTTGCACTAGAAAATCAAACAACTTTTACTGGTAAGTGGTGTAAATTTGCTTTCCTGTTGTGTTCAAAAAAATCCACGACAAATTTAATTCAATTCATTATAGCATCTACATACTTAATTTTTAAACTTATAACTATATGTAGGAATATAAAAGAAGATAATAATAATAAATAAATAAATAATAAAATAAATAAAGACAAATAGTGAAATAATTATATGCCTACTTGCTTAAAAATGTACAGTCTTCCACAAAACTCTACGTACAGCGAAGAATATTTTGAAAAGGGTGCCTATATTAATGCTGCGCCAATGATGTATTTTTAAAAAAGTGATATTTAAGTGAAACAATATTCGATGTGTCATTTTCCAACAAAGTAAACTTCAGTTTATTGTTCATTAAAAAAAACATTAACAAAAACTAAAAAAATCATGAAATTAACTACACAAAAGTCTACGTACACCTGAAAAGGAAATTGGAATAAATTATTAAAATCGAATAAATTATTATTGTATTTTTATTACTTGTCTTCTCAATATTTAGTTGAATATCCTTTCATTTTTAAAACTACACTTAGGTGCTTTGGCATTGAGTTTACGAGTTTTTCTGTGTAAGAACTGCTGATATTATGCCATTCAGATAATATAACGTCTTTTAGCTGCTGTTTATTTCTTATTTCGTGCAACCGGATCCTGTTTCCAGTACATCCCACACGTTCTCGATGGGATTAAGATACGGACTTTGTGGAGGGGTCGGCAATAGGTGGGGGGAGGGGTGTTAAACAATAGCCACATTCCCACTTTATGAGCTGTAAGTTTGGGGTCGTTGTCCTGCTGGAAGTAGAAGTCGTCTAAACCCCAAGCTTTTCAGCACTTTCTTTAAGATTCCTCTTAAGTACATATATCAATATAGACATTCTGATCCATCGTTCCTTGTATGACTTCCAATTTGCCGACCCCTGACGCTGAAATACAGCCCCACACCATAATTTCTCCTCCACCATGCTTCATCGTCTTAATTGTGCACTTCGGATTCAGTGCGTCTTCCTTCCTTCGCCACACCCTCAAACGGCCGTCCGAGCCAAAAATATTATATTTAAATATTACTTTCCGCCAGAAATCCGGAGGTTGATTTACATATTTTTTTGCGAAGTCAAGGCGTTTTTTCCTGTTAATTGCGCTTATTAAAGGTTTTTTTCCGAGGTGTGCGCGACTTAAATCCGGCATCGACGACAGCCCTTCTTACCGTTTCTTGGAGTACCTTTTTACTATATTTTTCGAGATCCGCACATATCTTTTTCGCACTTACAAAGGGGTTCTGATTCACCATCTGTGTTATTCTTCGTTTATCCCTTATGGTAAGCTTTGTGGGTCGTCCAGATCTTGCCTTGTTTTCAACACGACCTTCATTTTTAAAGCGACTTATGACTGTCTGAATTGTTGAACGGCTCCGAGAAGTTAATTTTGATATTTTCATTGCGTTATGTGCAAATTTATAATTAATTGTCTTTCAGCTATGCTTAATTCTTTTCTGGCCATTTTTTCTACTTTTTATCACTAATACTACACGAACAGTTTAGTTTTTACGCACAACACCAAAATAAGCACGCATTGACTTGATAAAAATTCGAAGAAAAAATTTATAGTTACTTTTAAGCAGCGGAAACAAAGAATGGGTGCATGTGTACTACGTAGACTTTTGTGGACTGTATCGGAATGGGAACAAAGACCCATTCCTTCTTAAGGGTGCCCCTCATAATGCCAACGTTTCCTGGGTACATAGCTTTTTTTCCCGGAATTTTGCATTCATCCCCGTTAGCTGCCTGAAGTTACTCTCGGACGCAAGGAAATTCAGCAACTTCAAGATCTCCATCCCGAGCAAGTATGTGTGGCTCATCAGTAACCCCTCCAGCAAAATCTTCACTCTCGGGACTATCGAAATTTCCAAGTGGACTAGGAAGTATGTTAAGTTTAACCCTAAGCCCTCTGCATCTAACCCTAAATTAAATACTAATAAACCAAATCCTACTAACTATCCCAAAGGTAATTCCAAACGTCCTTCTCCCATACCTAAATTTAGTATTCAGCCTAATCGTAAGAACATTAGTACTAGTAATAACATAATCTCTCATCACTCTTCCGCACCTCTCACCCTTTAGCCCTAAACCTAGTGATCCTAACTCCAATTGGCAGCTCAAAATGGGAGTATTTCAAAACTTTAATTTATGTACCTCAGTCAAGTATCCTAACTTTATATATTCTCACACCCTTAACCCCTCGGTTCCACTTACACCGAAGCCCTCGAACACGTCCATCCCAGCCGTCAACCCTACCACCACTGTTTTGAGTTCTGTATATCCAGCGTATCCACCTAACCATGCACTCCCAACTTTTTCCGCGTGTCCACCTAACCACAAGCCATCATTTTCCGACCACCCCACCACCTCTGCTTCGATTTCCGTCTGTCCCTCCCCTCCACTGTATACACCAAACCTGGCACCGGCTGCTTCCTCCGCATGCCCACCTAATTACAAGCCATCATCCTCCTTCACTATCGCCACATCTCAAACTACTTCTACCTCCAATAATTCGCCCCTTCCGCTAACCAAAACTACTTCATCACTCATTTAACGATCCCCTAATCCCACCTACAGTTAAATTGACTTTGCGCTCTGCGGATTCCAACGATGGACGATACCTCTTGTCCCGTTTACGGAACCGCCGAATTTATGGTTCGTCTATTTCTATTTATACCATGTTTAATAAAGATACTTTATCCTTTGTATTGGAAAACAAAACCCCCAAAGTCTTTTTGGGTTTTAGTGCCAATGAAACTGGCGCATTATACACTTTCATTAATCTCCCTGTTTCCTCAGACAAACCTGGAATATAGTCCACTTTTCGGAAAATTTTTTAATTTATTTGACGAAGGTTATTTTCATTTTCATTAGTGTTATTAACTGATGTGATATTTGCATTTTGGGATGTAGACTGCTCCGCAATTTTCGTATACCTTGCCATATGACAGTTTTAATAAGGTGTTTTGGGTAGCCATTCTTTTTAAGGATTTCCATTATAGCTGACTTATCTTTTCCCCAGAATCTATGATCACTTATTTTAAGAATTCTGTAAATAAAATTCCTCGCCGTATTTGTAATTTGAAATCTTGGATCACAAGACTTGTAATTAATTAGTCTGCCCGAATAGGTGGGTTTCCGATACCAGTCCGTAATCAGTCTATTATTTTCACGTATAACCATGACATCTAGATTAGGTTACCATCTTCTTTTTTTGTAGTTCTATTTTATTCATGTTGACATTTCGTTTCCATATTTCTTGTTAGAAAAGTGCTATTACCCTGAGGATGATTATGAATATAATCGAAACGTTGGAAAAATATAGCTATTTTATGTTGATGGACGTAATTATTGATGACTAGAATCCTGCCTTCCCTACATAATAATTTACAGATCACAAGAGGTCATAAACAAACTGCTGAGATTTAATCAACAACCGGCCAGGAATTAAAAACCGGTGAGAGGTATGGAGATGAGATTTTCGTATGAATTTTTTAGGACATATTATGGAGTGGAAACGTGCCATCTGATAAAAAAATCAAAAAGCAGACAAAGATTGGTTCGTCGATTTTATTTTTAAAAAAATGTCGAATTTTTGGATGAGTTCCTAATTTCATTAAGAATAGTACAATCAATACAGGTAAAATTTTTGTAAATGCTCCAAGTACCATGAATCATTCAATCAGGGCCGTCGAGAGGGGGGGGGGGGGCGAAGGGGGTAAACCCCCGGGCCCGGGCTTTCAAAAGGGGCCCCGTCATCAAGTCATCAACAGAAAAAATTTTCCATTTTAATTATATATACAAAAAAAATGTTTCACGATCGAAAAAGTGTAGTATACTAGACAGATTTTAAATTGAAAGTCACTCATTCGATTGTATATGAGCCCATAAACTCTTAGTCCCGGACCCGAAATTCCTTTCGCGGGGACCCGTATGTGGTACCCCCCGGGCCTGAATTTTGTCTCTACGGGCCTGCATTCAATATCCCTTCCTATAAGGTTTCAGAAGATCTATCCACCTATGCTGAGTACGTCAGTTCTCGCCGCATTTCCCATCTCCAAAAAAGTCGCACCGACTCCTTAAACTAATTTCATATTGTAGCTTTTACTATTTATTATGTCATCATTTATTATAGTTTGTAGCATTAGTATTATGTTATAGCTTGTAATTGTAGTACTAGTATGTAATAGCTTGTATTAAGCTTAAATAAATAAATAAGTTCATGTCCTCGCTGCTATGATGGCAGCATGGGTACATGAATTCTCCCACTTTTACCACAACAGCCCCCCCCCCCCCCACTTTTACCGCACGGCCTTTCGAAATTATATTCTTCTACTTTTCTTTCAAAGGCTGGGTTCGTACAACTTTTAAAATATTTGTCAGCCTTTGTGTAAAAACAAAATTTTCTTTAAAATGTTAATGATTTGGCAGTAAGTTGTAAATATGAAGAAACACAAGTGGGGAAATGACTTTGAAATCATTAGATTCGTGTATACTAGGTAAACTTTGCGAATTTTAATACCACATAGATGTGGGAATACCATGGTATGAAGTGACACATATAAGGTATACCACGTTGTAGTAAATACCATGATATCGATACTACAATTCTGTAAAACTGCGTATTATCGTTTTTCGCGAAGCGTTTAGTGACGAATAAACCTTCTTTAATATGTAATAACCAAAACACAACACAAAAGTCATGATTCGCTCTTTAAACTGGAAAGGATCAGAAAATAAATCTCAAAGTTTTTCAAATAAAGTTTGCAATTGCGATGCGGTGTACTGATGCGAAATGATTAACTCGTTAGGTGTGTTGTAATAATGATAGTTCGCTGAATAATCCAATTTATTTATTCGTAAAACAAACCATATCACTACTAACATAAACAGACAGCTTCTCCCAAACCTAGAACAAAAACATAAATTACTTTTGTATTCCGAACCCTTTTTGTGTTAACATTATTCTAATAGCAATCAAATCGTGTCAGCTTCATAAGACAAAAGGTAACAGAAAATGTTAAGGTGCGTTCCTATAATTCCAGGATTGAATTTTTCTGTAAGATGAAAGCAAATTGTCTTTACATGTGAAATAGATAATCGAACTGTCCTATTCTTTATGCCTGTCGTCACAACTCATCTCATAGACGATGTTCTAGATCACTGCGTTGTTCAGATAGCCTTGCAAGACATTCAACTGTGAACCGGTTTATGGATAGTATGTTTAGTGGAAAAACTGGACTTGAATAAGAGTACTCGCTGACATTGGTACATTGAGTAGAGGTCACTAAATGCAAACAAGAAAAGTGTTATAAGACAAAAACAACAAGAAATTAAAAATTCCATTGACCCACTCAAGTGTAGGCGACAGTTTTCAAGAGTAGGCAAAATAAGTCTTGGTGTCGAGGTGATTTCATCGAAACCTGTCCTGACTGCGCTGAAATTATATGTAATTAGGTTTAGTTCATACGAAAAGTATTTGAGTGCATTCCTTAATGAATTTTAACGCCTCAAATCATCGGCAAACCCATTAGGTACATAAAATTTAGTGTAATGTTCTAGTGAAAATTATATCCTTAAAAAATAGAAAGGCTTAAACCTTAAAAAAATGAGAGATAGGAAAATTAAATGAAGATAAGAAAGGGAGCCTGAAGGTTAGGTTACGTTAGAAATGAAATATAGGATAAGGAAACAAATCTGAGCTCAGTTTCGTTTAAGGGTTTTTGTTGAAACAGATTGCACACGACAGTGAGACGAAATGGTTTCGTCGTACAGAAATATTTTTATCAGTTTCAGCTTTTATTCTCTAAGGGGCCGTTCAAATATTACGAACTCAGTTTTTGTAGATTTCTGACCCCCTCCCTACTTGTAACGCGCCATAACGCCCCCCCCCCCCCCCCCCCCCCCCCGCCCTAAAAGTTACGCAACACTCAGATGATTGTTTATACCTAAAAATGTCAATTATGTTGCGCAAAATACCGGAAAAGCAAGCAATGTAAATTGGAATACTTCAGCCCGCTTTGGTCCTAATGTGTGTGTGCGTGAAATTCGTAAGTTCATGGCTTGTAGTTTAGGTGGTTTTGCTTGGCCGCAACGGTAGGACTGTAAAGTCCAAACTATGAACTCGTGGTACACGGCTTAAGCGGGAAGTACAATGGTTGCTTCGCTTGCTCTACTTTATGTGCTTTGGATGCTTCAGATGTTTACGTGACCAAATGCCCGCTTGCTTTGACATTACGCGTTCCATCATCTTCCGTCTCGTTTTTGTGCGGGAAGCGTGAATATTTTATTGAAATTTAAAAATAAATAAAATTTTATATTATAATAAAGTAAACAGAGTTTATTTATTTACTGTATGACATATTTTATGCTAGCTAGCATCTAATTTTAGAGGTTATGTTTTCATGTCAAAGCGTCCGAAGCTTTCAAAAGTAGAAAGTTGTTCAACTTTCGCTTCATATGCTTTGCTTGCTTCGTTCGTTTGGTTCGCACTCATACAAAGTCTTTATTTTAATCTTCTGTCAAAGCAAGTGAAGCAAATCAAGCGCACATTGTACTTCCACCTTTATTGTGGTTATTTGCCATATACAGGGTGTGTCAGATCTGACGTGCCAAAATGAGTGAGGTGATAGATCTCAACTAGACAAACAAAAAAATTGTGGCGCAGGGGGGGGGGGGGGGCAATCTCAACCGTTTGGGAGTTACAGGGTGATTCATAAATTTCAGTTTTTCATGGTATGCACATTACTCTTTTATTTTTATCTTCTGAACTCAACAAAATAGCCACATCAAACAAACTCTAAAAATTACTATTCCAATGACCTTTCCAAAATTGTCAACCATCTTGACCTAACTCCTACCATTGCAGGTACTTCCAAAATTTAAAAAAATGGTTTGCGATTACCTAAAATTGAGCATTTTTCCAAATTTTCTCCGAAATTCCTGTAGTTAGTACACCACTTTTTTATTTTTATTGGATTGCCCATCTTATTACCTTTCTAAAAAGGTGCAACATGGCAAGGTAGACAAAGCATTAGAAAAACCGCATCCTTAGAAATCCCTGACTACCTAATTATTTTATTGCACTTTAGGTAGGCAATTCTTCTTTATTGCTGCAAAAAAGTTATAACAATGTTAGCATTATTTTGTTTTATTGCCGATATTAGCTTGTGTTAGCCAGAATTCACACCATTGACCCTTGTATCCTGGCATTCTGATACTCGTACCTGATGGAAAGTTTGCTATAAAAAGGGGTCAGACTGCAAGAATACATATCAGAGTTGAAAAGCAAATCAATAAGTACGGGTGTTTTTAAGTAATAATTCTTAAAAAATTTTAGAATTAAGTTTTGAGGAATACGCGGATATTATATACACTTATGTCGTAGTAGGCGAAAACGAGAGAGTGTACTGGTATATCAAAGGAGATTCCCTAATCGGTGAGCACCCCAAAGAGGAGTATTTACACGAACATTCCGAAGGTTAAAAGAAACGGGAAGTCTGACTTCACACGACAGGGAGACACGACCCGAAACTTCGGGAACTTCTGCCGACGTTGAGTACCAAATAATCACCATCACCCAGTCCAAGGACTTCTGGAAGGAGATTCCGAGAGAAGATTTAAATTTAGCACTTGGCTTCTGGAACACGACACTGACGACAGAGCGTTTCTGGACAGAATTCTGTGGACGGATGAATCTCAATTCACGAACTTCCATAACCTCCATACTTGGTCGAACACTAACCCACACAGGGTAAAGGTGACCTCATTCCAGCAGAGATTCAGTGTCAATGTATGGGCTGGTATCATCGGCAACCATTTGGTAGGACCATTCATTTTGCCGCAAGTGCTCAACGATCAAATTTTTGCAGACTTTTTGTAGGATACAATGCCAGAACTAATAGAGGACATCCTTGTTGATAATCGAGTGGAGTGGACATGGAGCACTAGCGCATACTGCTATCATTGTGAAGGCAATACTAAGTGAAAATTTTCCTAATCACAATTGGATAAGGTGCACCGATTCCTTGGCCTGCTAGATCTTCAGACCTTACCCGGGACTTAGAAGGAGATTTTTGGCATGCATCCAAAGTGGCGGTGGATATTTTGAGCAGCTTTTGTAATTTGCTAAGATTAATTATAATACGTTTTGAATTCAATAAAAAGAATTTTAAAGTTAATATGAGTTTAGTTTCCCGATAAGTTTTTTACTTAAATTTTTACACCCTTTCTCTATCAGGGCATGTTGTACCTTTTTGGAAAGGGGCAATCCAATAAAAATAAAAAGGGGTGTGCTAATTACATGAATTTGGAAAAAATCTGGTAAAATGCTGAATTTGAGTTAATCGCAAATCATTCTTTTCACTTTTGGAAGTGACTGTACCTGTAATGGTTTGAAAAGGTCATTAGGATAGTAATTTTTGAGCGGTTGTTTCATGTCGCTGCGTTAGGTATAGCAATAGATAACAATAAAATAGTAATGAGCATACGACGAAAAACTGGAATTTATTAATCACCCTGTATGTCCCAAGCGGTTAAGATCCCCCCTCCCCCTGCCACAAAATTTTTTGTTTGGCTAGGTGAGATCTATATCCCCACTCATTTTGGCATGTCTGATCTGAAACACCCTGTATTGGAAGCAATCTTATCAATCTATGATAATATGTGATTTTTTTTTAAAGGGGTCTTTTTCAGTCTCTATCTATCTAGTGACACACTTGATCGACGACTTGGTAACACTGATTAGTCTTTTGTGAATTAAAGTGTTTCTTTTACAACAAAAAAACAATCCATTTGTCCAAACAAAGAGTTCAGTTTTTTAACCTTCACGTAGTGTTTTTTACCTTGGTGCGATTCGTCATTTGTTGTCTGTTAAATATAGTGTCTTCAGACAGTCCTACCTACATCTCACACCATCCATAAGTTATTCGTGTATCAAATTTCTCCGAAAGGACATTTTTCATGACTGCAGATAGGCGTCACGTGTTATCATATTTTCTACATTTTAGCTTTCATATTTTGCTATCTCCCGTAAAGGAGTATATATTTCCACGCTCGGGTGAATTCTAAAAATGGTTAGTTAGTTCACATGTACGATTATACTATATTTTTTTCCAAGATATCCAATTTCTTAAGCAAGTAGAAGGGTCAGTTTTGATGTAGGCTAATAATAATTTTAGGAAAGTTGTTCATCTCGACTAAGCAGATAAGGTAACCAACGAAACGTTATTAATGCAATTTTTTCTATTTCTCTCCGTTTCCTTTAACCCACCTGTGGCACATAGGGCGGATGGTTCTTTTTATCACCGTAATACTTTATATTTCTGAGCTGGTTAAACTCCCTCCTTTTGTGGAAGACGTCAGTCACAGTTGTTTTGTGGGTGTAAACACCACACGTGACCAAGTCACTGGCATATAGCTGTGGACCGACCGTATGCTATTTCATTTTGAGACAACTTTTGTTACCAGTAGTGGGAAACCTTCTTTGCCTGCATTTTTATTACTATCGAGAGAAACAACCATTATTATTTACAGATAAATTCTCTTCTTTGTAATAATTTTTTATGATATACTTTTTCCATGTACTCCTCTTATTTATTAAAATAAATGGTTGATTTCCTCTGGAATGTACTTAATCAGAATGAGAGCGGAGATATTTTCCTGTATGCTCGTCTATTTCTATTACATGTACTTCCTTGTTTTAAATGTGCTTACAAAACTACCAACATAAAAGCGCAATTGTATTTACTGGCGGCAATTTAAAATCCAGATAGAGAATTTAATCGGAAATATTTTAGATTGGCGGGAACTTCTACATCTCAAAATATGAATATAGTAATTATTGTAGTGTCTTTTTTTTATACAATGTGGCCAAATCCTAGGGGACAACCCTTTGATGCGTTAGCATGGTTCTGGCCGGAAGGGAATTAGGGTGAGGGAAGTGAGGGAACTTGAAAGTCTTGTTTTTGCATTGATTCGAGCTAGACAACAGCCCAGAGACGGAGTGGATTATTTAATTTCTTAATAAAAGCTCACCGAGACCTGGTCTCTCGTGAGGCTCAACGAATTGATCCAACTCCGTCTCCTGGCACGAAGTATAAGATAGTTTTTAAAATTAAAGAAAGGAAAATTCGCACTTTGAAACAGATCATTCCCAGTCTTTATGTTGCTAGGTCCGAAATAGCTCAATGAACTGTGCACGAATTTATCTTCTAGAGGAAGGATGACCATACAAAAGTGTTTCACCTTACGGCAACTAATTTTGGCAGCTCTATCTGTCTATAGTTAGTCATTGGACCAAGTACATATAAGCACGATTTTTCTTTCACGACCTTCAGGTAACTTCAGTGGAACCTGGACGAATTTTTTTTGCAGAAGGAAACGAATTAATTTGAATTTCGGGGCACTTGACTTTATGAGGAAGGAATAGGTATACTAGGTCTTGAGTTCATTTTTGGGTTGGATCAATACCAAACCATCCATTGAAGTCGGAATAAGACTCATTTAATGAGCTATATTGTTCTTCTTTCTCCGATGAGAGGAAGGGAGCATCTGAAACTCATCAGGGCAAGCTCTGGGAATCCCCTGAGGAACTACTCTTTGGGAACTTTTTCCGGCTTCATCGTGAATGAATTAAGAGAAAAAATGCATTCGTTCAAGATATGGATTTTGACGAACAAGCACATCTGTAGCAATTACAATGTAAATTTAATATTTTAATTAATTTTATTAAAAATTGTTTTTTTTTATTAAACTCCCGCCGAAAGTTCGAGTTGTGTCGCTATTTTACCGGAGCAAAATGGTGCTGTTTTATCTAGTACATTGTGCAACTAGGGAGCAAACGCGCGTGTGATAGATATTATCGTGTGATAATATTACATGAGGGTTGAAATGTCCTACTATGCTCCCTAGCTACACAATTGATTTGAACAATTAATTAGTTGACTTTACTTCTAAAATTTAATTGTTTTTACATTGTAGTATTTTGTATAACCTCCTTTTGCGCGGATGACCTCTTTTATCCTCCGTGACATGGAATCTATTAAATTAAACGTGCGAACATTATTTTCCTTTTTAACTCCATCGAATGGGCCACTACTTTCCCTCTTAACTCCATCTACAGTTGATAGATCGGGTTCAACTCGGAAGACTGTGGAGGCTAATCCAATAATTCAAATCCTTGGCTTTAGAGCCAATTAGCGGTCCTGCGAGCTTTATGATCCGAATCGTTATCTTGTTGGAAGATTACGTCAAACACCTTTTGTTTCCACTGGTTCAGTGCGCCAACAAAGTTATCCTAGACGATGCCAAAATAAGTATTGACCGTCATCCAGTTAACGATCCTTTAGTGACTCACAACTCCCTGGAAACTCATACATCCCTGAAACATTAGATTTCTGCCACCGAACTTTATATGGTAGGCGTGACAGGAAATTTAATAAAAACATAAATCAGGTGTATTAATTAAATGCATTTCGGAGAAAATTAGGAAAAATTCTGAATTTTAAGTAATCGCAAAACATATTTTATTTCACTTTCGCAAGTGACTGTACCTGCGTTGGTAGAAGTTAGATCAACATTGTTAAAATTTTTGAAAAGGACATCGGGACATTAGTTTTTTGGCGTGAGTTTATTGTCGCTGTGTTGAGGAGATCAAACGATAAAAATAAAGTAATGATGTGGTTATCATGACAATTTCAAATTTATGGATCACCC
Source organism: Leptarthrus brevirostris (assembly GCA_964036015.1). Taxonomy (NCBI): domain Eukaryota; kingdom Metazoa; phylum Arthropoda; class Insecta; order Diptera; family Asilidae; genus Leptarthrus; species Leptarthrus brevirostris. Next base: position 23,200,862 of record OZ038371.1, read on the forward strand.
TGTAACTTCCAAATGGTGGCGTTTGCTCCCCTCCTGCCATACAATTTTCTGATCACTATGTGAGATTTATCACCCCACTTATGGCACACCTTATATGAAACACCCTGTATATGAGATATGAGAATCTACAGAATTCGAATTATTAACATTTCAGGCCAGCTAATAACATCATTTCTTTCTGTAGTTGGGCAACTGATGCTATGGAAGCCTTAGAAGTTCCTGGAGAGCTTGTTATCACTGTATTTGAACTTGCTTGCAAAATGTTTTCTTTAACAATTTTCAGCGGAGTAAACAGTTTATAGCACTGATGATGGTAGCTGAACTCTGAATTCACAATGTCCATAAACTTCAACTTCGCTTTGGCTTTCCGGTAATCATCAACTTGTTGGCATTCTTTTAAATCTCGTTAATATTAATTTTCTCGACTCTTCTGCCTAACAAAAAATGCAAGGAGGTTTTATAGTGGAAATATCGATTTTCTAACGCTAGGTATAAGGTATGGTTGTTTCGCTGCACGAGAAGCGTAAGACAAGTGTAACATTTAGGTTACGGTAGTTTAAATTGGCTGCTATTTCTGTACTGAGGCCAGAGCGGCTCATTGCAATACCACAATTAAGGCTATGCGCTCAACCCTATTTAAACCCTAGAAAGGCAAAAAGGCGCTTCAAGGACTCTTTGACTGTCAGTGGCAGGATGATCGTTATGGTATGCACTTTGAGCACCTTGGTGGGTGCACTCAAAGTGCATACCTTAAAGCCTTGTCTCTGGTGGTCGCGATAAAGAACATATTTTCTCTCGGACTAGTTGGCCGCGGTCGACGCAGCCACCAAGTTGATGCTTGAGGGCATCGACGTGGGTGGTAGGCACCTCCAGCCTTACCCGGTCTCAGTGAAGCCGACCAGAGTCCGCTTTTCACGTCTGAGGTCTGAGGATCTTTAGGCCTTCTTAGGAACGTTCGGAAAGATCCACGGCAAGGTCCGGGCAGTGCCACTAAGAATTGGGGACGAAGGACTCGGTCGCGGCATCCTTAGTCTAAGCCGTGAAGCACACATCACATTAAACCAGGGATGCGTGCTTCCAGCCGGCTTTTACTGGAGTGTTTCGGGATCGATGACCTGAATTGAAGTGAGCACTGAAGCGAAATGCCATGCAGGGCAGGGCACTTTATTACGGAGTGTCCCAAGAGGCTCAGGAAAGTGGCTGATGTCACTGTGGAGGAAACATTTGCCCCAGCAGAGGTTTCCAAATCAGTGACTTCGCCCAGTCCTGTACCTGCCCTCTTAGAGCAACCTGCTGCTAAGGTGTCTGAGGAGCCAATCTCTGAGGCAAATCCGACGCCGGCTGTAAACAGTGCCACTCCAACACGGCAAAAAGCAGACACTTCGGACGAGGAGGTTACAAGTGATAGCCAGAAGAAGAAGAAAAAGAGGATGAAGAGAAAAGGTAAGGGCAAGCCTGATCAGGAGGTGATGCCACCACCGAAGAAGGCAGTGAGCAATGGGAGGGTCTCGGCTGAAGAGGCCATACCTTGCGCTCCGAGTGCATCATCGGTGACACCAATGGATGTCAAAGAAGTTCTCTCGGACGTAGAGCTTGTCTCTGCTCTCGAGAGGGCCGGTCCATATCAATTAGTAGCCGCTTTGAAGTGAGTCCTGCTTTGGTGGGGGTTCCGAGGGAGAAGCTGCGCTCGCTCCTCGACAGCCTTCATTATAAAAAGAGTTCGGACAGGATCCTGACCATTCTCAGGCGTGAGTTTGGAGATCCAGCCAGGATCCTGCCCCAACTGAAACTGCTTATGGCAGAGGCCAGAAAGAAGTACAATGAGGTGTCGAGGTGTGAGCGGCTCTTCTCTTCGGGAATCCTTGAGGATCTCCAACTGGACAGGACTCTTCATCATTAGAGTCGTACAGTCATTGTCTGAGTTCTTGCGATTTCTTGAACGTGTAGGATAACATCAAGCAATGCAGGGGGCTTGAGTGCACCCACTAGACTACACAGTATTTTCGAAGACATAAGACAACGGAACACGGGCATTGCACTTATACAGGAGACAAATTTTACACAAGCCACATTTACACGTCTAAAACAACATTCAAATCTACACAAGGGTTACATAGTTGTGGCCACAGAAACACCCCGTAGAGGTTCCGGTGTGGCAATTGCTGTATCCCACAGCTTTACACTGATGTCTCCTGTATACACAGACATCTTCCCACGTTTCGCGTCTTCTTTAGATTTCGTCTTAGGGGGCAAAACGCTTAGGATAGTAAACGTGTACCTGCCAAGATACTGCAAGACAGGTGTTGGACTCAATCCTGTCGCATATTACGAACTTCGGTGGTGAGGTTATCCTTGGTGCTAACTTCAACTGCACACTAGATTCTTCAATCGATCGGTATTCAAAAGTTGAATTCAACTCGGTGAACGCCGCGCGATTGCCGAGCCTAGTCAGACATAGTCACCTTGTGTGGATGTCTACCGTTGGCTCAATCCAACGACTAGGTCATACACAAGGCTTTCCCGAAATGCTTTATTTTTTAAGTTTTTAAGATACTTCAGCGAGTTATTGGGTCTTTCCCGTATATAAAAAAAATTCTATCGAGGCTCACCCAGTGCCCCCACCCCTGGATCTGCGCCTGTTTAAATTATTGGCTCTATGTTGCAGTCATGAGGCCAATCCTGTTGTATGGCGTGGTTGTCTGGTGGCCAGCACTGGACAAGGCCACTTACCTCAACGCTTTGAGGAAGGTGCATAGATCGGTCTGCATCTGTATCACCGGAGCGCAACGGACCACTCCTACTGATGCTCTGGAGATACTTCTTCACTTACTTCCTTTAGATTTGATGGGTAAACAGATGGCGGCTAAAGCTGCCGTTAGACTTACAGCCACATCTCAGTGGTCCAATACTAGAGTTGAGCACTCCACAATTCTGGACTCCTTTTCGCTCCAAGTGGAGCATCTTGACTACACCGCTCCTAGCTACTCCTTTGTCAAGTGTTTCTTATTGACCATTCCAACCAGGCTTGACTGGGATTGGGACACCAATCCCTGTAGGGAGTCCATTCAAATTTAAACATATGGCTCTAAGCTACACGGTAGGGTGGGGAGGGGGTGTGGTGTTTTCTCAGAGGCACTGAACATTAGCTTATCCTTCGGTCTTCCAGACTACTGCAGTGTGTTTCAGGCGGAGGTCATGGCTACTCAGGAAGCTTTGAATTGGTTGAGGGGGAACGAAGCTCCAAATGACATATGTATCCTTACAGATAGTCAGGCTGCTTTGCTATCCCTTGATTCTGTCCTATCGACATCTAGGGCTGTTAATAGCTGTCGCTCACACTTAAATGAGCTGGCTGAACGATATAAAATTCACCTGTGCTGGGTCCCGGGGCACAGGGATATTCCAGGAAACTGCGTGGCGGACGAGCTTGCAAAACGTGGTACCACCCTGGAGATCCAACCGGAAAGGACTACTCTTGGTTGGCCCCTGGCAACCTGTAAGATGTTGCTTAGCACGAGAGCAATTAACTTAGCGAACCACAGTTGGGCAAATGGCACTACGTGCCATACGTCCAGACAGATCTGGCCTAAGCTGGATTTTAGGCGCTCCAAGTGTATGCTTTCGAGGGGCAGATCTGACCTTAGAATAGCTACTGGGGTAATCACAGGCCATTGCCCTATTGGCTTACACGCGAGGAGACTGGGTATCCTCTGCACCTGCACTGGCACGCAGGCGAAAGCCGTTCTTGGGAAACTATTTCTTTGATAGTCTCTGCGATCTGGCAGCGATGGACGTTGCAGATCTTTGGCGCTTCATCGACAGTTCCGGATGGTTCCAATGAGGAGGTGGAGGGAATTCTTGGACCTTGGACCTTTTGAGGTCTAATTGTGCCCTTTAAGGCAGTCACACGAACCTAACCTAACCTAACCTAAGTTATTGGACAAACGTACAGAAAATCGTATTTGAAATAGTTTTAAACCCCTTCATGCAGTGTGAAGAAACAGTTTAGAACACTTTCGGACTTTCACTTATTAAATACGAAATCCTGTCTTTTCTGTTCAAAACAGCTTTATTGAAAAACGCTATTGTAAACGTGACAATTTTGTTATTTTTATAATCTTAATGACTTGGCAATAATGCCATATGTGATAGTTTTTTTAAACAAAACTTCGTCAGATATGTGTAACAAATTTGTGGTATAGTAACGGTGTACGTTATATTTCATGGTACACTTAAATTCGTCATTAGCAAGGTGGGCGTACCAAGTGAAATAATTAGTTTTCCATAGAAAATAAATCACTGGTATCCTTAATGCTTAACTCTTACTTGAACAGATATTTCAGAAAGATATTGAAGTGAGGAAGGACTCCATTGAGAGGGGGAAAATTTCACACTATTCCTTAAATGAGATGAGCTTCTTTGAATGTGTGTCTTATATAGTTTTTTACGACGTCTTGTAAGATACGAGTATTAGAGAGTAAATCTAATTTTATTTAAACTTTTATTCAATTAAAAAATTGCTTTTGTTTTGTATTGGTAAATATAATTAAGTGCTTCCCTAAACATCGGTTTTGACAAGCATTTTTTCTTTTTGGTAAATTTTCTGACATTTTTAAATGAGAACAAAATTGATTAAAATGTTTGTTTGCTTTAAAATACTTTAAAAAAATACAAAACAACGCAAAACACTTTTGCTCGTGTGCTTAATATAAATTCGTATAATCCTTATTATAGGTGTAGGTAGATATGTACATAAAACTGCTCTCACTCTTACTTATTAAATTTTCAGTTCACCGGTATATATGTAACAAAGAATTGATGTAATCTTTTTGAACTTGAAATTTCTGAGTGGAAAAGTCATATAAGTGGAAAATTATGTAATGGATTTGGGTGTTTGTAATGTATATATTCAAGCAAGCATTGATGTAATGGTTTGTATATATTGAACAATGCTACCTTTATGCTGAAATCAATTTCCAAAAATTGTTTTTCTTTTGTGTAACAAATCCAACATTATTGCACCCATCAGGAAAGCTATTTTCTTTATGGACCATAAACACTAAATGCCTTCCTTAAATAATTGAAAACGTTCCCCCCAAGTCCGAATCACGAGACAGGAAATGTTTAGGGAGTATCAGGTGAGGTATTAATCTTAGGGTAAACTTGACGTCCCTAATGCTTTCTTCTACCTATAATTATAGCAATCATGAATCACATCCTTTACATTCTAACAGGTAAATACACACACGTAATTCACGCACACTATTAAAAATAAACAAGTAAAACTCATTCGAGTCAAATTACGTTCTTGGACTAATCCCCCGTCACAAAATTCGCAACAAAACGGAAACATTGACATAAATGGAAATAAACTAAATCTGTAAAGTACAACAGGTCCTTACTTGGCGGCGTTGATGTTTTCGTCAATATCTTTCCTTTCAATGATTTCCGACAACATGGATATCACGTCCGAGCGATTCAATGCATTTAGGTTCGTTGCATTTATCATACTATTCAAAGAAAATCGATTCACAGCCAGAATGGTGCAATTAATTAACAATTCTGTATCTACATTTTCTCCCATTTTACTATTTATTTTTTCATTAAAATTGAACTAAATTAAAAATCCTTTAAACTTATAAAAGCAACAGTGCACATTTCTTTTCGTTCCGAGTTGTGTCGTCGTACGATAAAGGACGCGAACTAAACCAATAATTTGATAGCGCACTGGTCGTCTGTATCCTCTTCGCCTACTCCCTACGGAATCAGCTATCTATACCTATTTCAAGTTCCAGACACCTGAGTCTTCTATTCGTGGTATAAGCATGGTAAGCTTTTAGGCTGGAGAGAAGCTGCCTTCGTTGGTATCCTGATAAGAAAGCTTCCGTCGCCTCTACTAAGTACTTGAAAAATCATAACAAGAAACTTGAAAATTTCGATGCTATGAATGAAAGGATAAACGACGGGTAAGCAAGGAAAAGGACATTTTGTGAAAATCAGTGAAATGGATATTTAAGTTGAGCACTTTTTTTTAAATTAAATTTCATGTTCTTAGGGAGGGTATGTGCATGTGTTGGTAGATATAAGCAACCCACATAAATTGTGGTTGTACCTAAGCGTAAACGGATAACTACCATCTCTTATATCCTCAGAAGCAGCAAGAGTTATATTAGTTTGTACATATAAAACCATCTTTTAACACAATTACGAGAAAACTTGGGGGACAGGAGGTAGAACTTTTAAATCCTTTCAAGATTCACTTTGAAAGGGTTAAAAGGAAATTTTGTGAGAAACTGAAACATTCCAAAGCGTTGTCGCTTTCGAACGAAAAACAACTCAATTTAGAGTTAATATATTTTTTGAGGACAAATAAGGTCATCCATTATTCCACTTTACTACTATATCCTTTTGGCGTACGTGAGTTAGTTGTCCCTTCTCAAGTACGAAAAAATAAGCTGGGGCTTATGGGACTTTTCTACAGCGTCAGCTTGTTACTACTATTAAACTTGGCATAGGATGTCAGAGCTTATATCAATTCGTGTATTAAAAAAAAGCTCGTGACGTCATATCGAGGTGACCTCTCCTCCTAGTTAAGCTGTTTCCTACCTATTTACTTCCAATGTAGGAAGCCAACATTAAAGAATCTGTTTCAACTTTTACAATTTTTTTTTGTTTTCGCAATAAATGGTTGTACAAAGTTATACTTCAGCTTTCTAGTTTTTTTTTTATTTGTATTAAATTTTTTTATCATTAGCTTTTAGTGTTCCAAACCAAAATTGGGAAAAGAAAGGAAACACTTGTAACATCACACAGGTGTCAGTCTATCTATCTGGCATCGTTTGACATCGTTCTGGAATTTGCACCTGTGATGTGTAGTTAGTTGTCTTTACGTGCTACCGATTTTAATTTTTTGTTTTTTGTTAATTATACGAGTTTCCACGGTCCGATGAACTTAATTATATCGATGGTTAAGTACAAAAAAGTTGTATCTCCAACAATCTTTGGTTTTGAATTAAAAGCTTTGAAAAGTTGAAGTCCACATGTAACGGAAAGTAGAAGTTCAAATTTCAAAAAACTTTCTACAATAGCCTTTGAATCAACGAGATACCTACTGATCAGATATGCAGGGTGATTTGTAAAGAAGTGTTTCAACATGTGCTAATCGATTCCTTACAACCGCGAAGAAAAAGCCTTTAAATCCTTTGACTGTGGTGCGCCCAAAAAAAGACTGCAAGAAAACGTTCCTGAACCCGGGAGTGGCAACGAAAACCCCGAGCAATAAAGGGGCGGTTCGGACGCGAAAACCAACGCCCCGGCCTGACGCTATCTTGATCAAGCCGGCGCAAGGTAAAACCTTCGCAGAAGTGCTGAAGGAAATCCGCAGTTAGACCAACCCGGAAGCCTCGCAAGCAGAAGGTTGGTGATACATCGCTGCTATGCATGCTTGGATTATAGCCACCGGCAAGACGAATGCAAGGGACCGCAAAGACGACAGCTAGGTGTATGTATCCGATGTGGCGATGAAGGGCACAAGAAGAGCGATTTGCTTTTACGATTGCTTTACTTTCAGGCATGCGCTTGAAGAAGCCAAAAAGTCCAAAAGCGCATGAAGTTCCTCTAGGGAAACTTTCACAGAAGCAGAGTCTTTGATGACCTTCTTACGCAGATCACGCGAGACGCCGAAGCAGATGTCATATCAACGAACTGTATAGGAACAGAGAGAAGCCGGGATGGTTCTCCGACACCTTGGGCACGGCAGCAATCTGGATTCCAGAAGGGAGCTGGTTCTCGACGGAAAATTATGGCTCCAACAGAGGGTTCGTTTGGATTAGGAGTGACAAAGTAGTGTACGTGAGCTGCTACCTCACTCCAAATGAGAGCATCCAAGACTTCCAGGAGAAACTGGATTGCTTAGAAGATACCATACGTGAATGGGAAAAGATAAAGGTGGCCGAGAAGAGCTCGAACTTTTATTCGACGATCAGAAGGAGTGCTCAGATACAGAGTTGATGTAGCATTGACTGATAACTCCTTTGAGCAACAACTTCAACTTTTAGATCTGGCATTTTTTTCTGATATCAATGAATCCAAAATTTGGATGAATCCTTTTGCTTTGTTCCACAAGCACCGACAGTTGCTAGCGTATGTATTAATGCGATGCTGAAGATATGTGGAGAGCTTTGCAAAAGTAGTGAAATTTTCATTGTTAATAGAGGATTCCCAATCTTTGCGACCTGTGGGACCGTGATGAAGATTAACCAATCATCCCAATTATCAGCTGGCCTTCCGAGACGCTCAAGTGCTTTCATAGCTTTAGTAGTACCATCGTAAAATCTTTTGACTTGTTCTGCATACTTGGCAATAGTGATGTGTCGGTCGCGAACAATTCGGTCATTTTGACCGAGTCTATAAATGACTCAAAAGACCTGAGTCAATGTTTTCCTACTATATTGGTCAATCGTTCAGTCGTTCACTTGCTTTCGCCATATCATATCTCTAAGAACAAAAGAGATTGCGCACCAATTCTTTCAATCTCGCGGTTGCTCCCATCTTAAGGCAAAAAAGTTGTGAACAATGCATTGTGGGCTTTTTGCTTGAGTCAAAAACTGAGAGCTCAATTACCTCAGGCGGCTTGCTCTTCTTCAATTTTATGTAGTTCCTGTTGTTGCTGCTCACAACAGAAAGCAAAGCACACTTAGTACGATCCGTTTCCTGAAAAGTTGAAAAAATTCTCAAGGCCTTGACCTTCTGCAGCCATAATATGTGCCCAAAAGATTCAAGTGACCCAAATGACCGAATCTTTTTTTTTTGAGTACCTTATGCCAAATGACTCGTTTGACCTAAGACATCGAAGTGACCGGTTTTGCCTATTGGCAATGAAGTTAGAAGTTTTAGATTTGTAGTGGCAAGCACGCACTTGTTTTAATATCTATCGCATAAAATCTTCCAATCAGAAGGATAATCGGAGTTTGTTATGGCCAAATAGACTGGTTTTTTCGGAAGTAAAACTTTGGACTTTGGGCTCCTCCTTTTTTAAACAGTTAGAATTAGATTCTACAGATGTCCGGGACCTAGATCGGTTTATCAGGAGCTCGAAAAAGTTTCCTGTTACGTGACAGAACTCACAGCCTTTTCACCTCGTGTTCTAGAGAACAATATTTTTGAGCTCTCTGAGAACTAGTTTCTACTGGTGACAGAGTTCTAGCTCGGCTCTTTAGGATCTCCTAATCAGTTTTCTCTCTTTTAGGGGTTAAATCGGGCTGAGTGCAGTGAGCGCAACTATGGTATCACAATGGGCCACTCTGACCTAAGTGTGCCTTCCTTCCAGGACAGACAGCCATCTTAGCCTAACCTAAGACGCCTTTTGAATCTTAATGTCTTAGCTTTGGTATTTATTAAGCTTTTGTAAATTTTATACGAATATAACATACATACACACGATTCTCATCAATAAACTAATTTGTATTTTGTTTTTTATTTTAGTTGTGCATCCCACTTGACTGTGCAAGGTAAAGTTATTGAAATGCTAAAGAACAAAGAACAGGAGTGGAAAACGGTAAAAAAATTTCACGTTGAAATAATAAATAGTAGTAGTAGTAAATAATTTTATTCTGACAACTTTCAGCCTATCATCCTGCAAAGGTATTGGCAAAATCATGTACCGGCAAATGATGGAATACTGAGCTGCGAACAATAATTTACATCTCTTCCAATCCAGCTTTCGACCAAGGCACAGCTGTTAAACTGCCCATTTAAAAGTCACGACAGATATCAACGAAGCCGTCGATAATGATCACTTAAATATTATGGTTCTTCTCGACTTCAGTAATGCATTTGATTCTGTTAATCATTCGAAATTGCTCTCTAAACTAGGACACAGTCATGATTTTTCTTCATCGACTCTAAGATTAATTAGTAGCTTCCGCAGGTTGCCAAGACTCACAAGCTCATACCGCTTTCACTGTAAAAAGTTATCAGATCTGATGTGGAGCCAAGCCCCTAACTCTAGAAACCCTACATCTTGGTCAAAAAGTATGGCTTGGCAGTTTCGCGGCGATCGTACAGTCACTCCTATGGACTTGTGGTAAGAAATTAAGTCACTGATCTTTAATGTTGTGTCGTGCATTAGATCTATGAAACGGCCAAGCCCTACTTAGGGTTTTTAGGGGGATAAGGGGGGGGGGGGGGGGGGTTAGGGGTTGTAGAGTTAGGCCTTAGGGGATTGGCTCCACATGAGATCTGATAAATTTTTAACAGTGAAAGCGGTATGAGCTTGTGAGTGTTGGCAACCTTCTTTACATGAAATGTTTTTGGTGAGATTTCAGTTCTTTTTGTAAGATGTTCTAGTTTTTTTTTATTCTTTTCGGGTTGTATTCTGTTGCACTCAGCGTTTGCGATGTACCTATTGTGTTCGCACCATCTCACTCTAATCGCTCTCGATGACTGGCCAATATATACTTTATTGCACGATGAACATTTTAGGGAGTATATGTCGCTCTTATCTAGAGGATCATCGCTGTCTTTTATTTTACACAAATAGGCGCCAAGTCTATCCCTAGTCACTGGGGCAACCATTGTTCCCATCTTCTTAAAGATGTTTTTAAGCTTCCCCGTGGTTGTTGTAACCGCCACTCTCTTAACTTCACTTCCTTTGCCATCGCCTCTCAGAGCCATTCAGCAAACGGTGGATCATCGAATTAAAGGCAGACATTTAATGTTGATAAGAGTGGTTGCAATCAGAAGTTATAAACCTGCGCGTGCGAGAAGGCTTCCTATATATTGAAAAATTGATCTGACTACCTACTCTTTTGATCAGGATATCCAAGAACGGGAGGCTATTATTTTGTGCTATCTCACACGTAAATTTAATTGACGGAAACAAATTGTTGAGTTGATTCAAAATGGACGGGAGCTCGTCTTTCTTAACCACTGCGAAGACGTCATCACCATACCTATGCAAAATCCGTGGAAACCAAAACTTTTCTCAGCATTGTGTTTCTAAGTAGCTCATGAAAATGTCAGATGATAAAAATGGAGCCAGCGAACACCCCATTGCTGTGCCATCAATTTGCTTATAAAACATTCTTCTAAACGTGAAATAGTTGTGGTTCATGCATAATCTTGTTAATTCCATCAACATTGTCCTTCCTTCATTACTAATATCTTGGTCCACCAACCATCTATATAAGAATTCAAATTTAATTCAATTCAATTTCAATTCAATTTATTCAAGAGAAATTGTACAAAAAAGTTATTTCTACTTTATAATATGTACATAGTAATCTAATTTAAGGTAATTCAAAGTTAATAATAATTTTAACAAACAAATATTTCTAGGAGAAAGTATGAAAGAAGGGAAAAGAGGAATGAAAAGATAAGACCATGTCGGACCGCCACAACTCATTTATTAAAGCCTTCTAACCGTTTAAGTTAAAGAAGTTTGCAACATCATCTCTGAACCTGCCAACCGAGACAGTACGCTTAGTCACTACCGGGAGTTGATTCCAAAGTCTGATGGCCTAGACGAAGAATGACCTTTCTGACTGTTTGCAGGAGTACCTAGGAATTAGCAAGTTACTTGTCCTGGAGGAAGGTAGAAATTGTAATTTGGAGTAAAGATACATTGGATTGCCAGAGTATATCAGTCTATGAAGAAAGACACACAATCTTACTTTGACGTAGACCTCAAGAGTACAGCCGAGAATAGCAGTGGAGTGCTCAGATAAATGATCATAACGGCGTAGTCCATATACATATCTAACTGCGGAGTTAAAGGCTACTTTCAGTTTACGTTCAGATTGTGAGTCTAATTTACTAAAGATTAGGTCAGCATACGTCAACATAGGTACTATTAGAGCTTTTACAAGAGCGAGTCGCGTTAATGTAGCTGTAAAATACGCTGAGGCTCGGAGTCTTTGCAACACACCGTATACCTTGCCTACCGTAGCATTAATGTGGTCGGTCCATGTCAGTGTTCGATTTACGATGACTCCCAGATCTCTCACACTGTCAAAGAAAGGGACAATTGAACCATTCACTAGAACAGGAGGAAAATCAGATGTACCGATGGAATTTTTATATATCACAATATTTTGGGTTTTATGCACGTTCAACTGGAGGCCATTAGACATGGCCCATGCAGAAATAGCTTCGATATCCTCATTTAAGCGACAAATACAATCCTCTATCAGACCCATCGGTCTAGAGATATAAAGTTGAATATCATCAGCATACACATGAAAGTTAGATGAGTTAATTACTCTTCCAATGTCATTTATGTATATTGGCGAATAGTAAAGGAGCAAGCACAGATCCCTGTGGAACTCCCCGAGATAAAGAGCGCAGTTCAGATACACACTGTCCCACAACAACTCTTTGATGACGACAACCCAGAAAGTTTGTGATTAAATTTGCAGCTCTTTCACTTAAGTGAAACAGTTTAATGAGTTTTTCCCGAAGAATTAAATGGTTAACGGAATCAAAAGCCTTTCAGAAGTCCAAGAGAGTCAGAATTGAGATTTGACCACTATTGATAGATTCCCTGATATCATCAGTAATTTTTAATAATGCTGTAATACAACTATGTTTAGGTCTAAAGCCCGACTGCCATGGCATGAACAGACCAAGGCTTTCAATATGTTTCAGCATTTAGTCACTCATAATCTTCTCCAAACCCTTAGAAAGACAAGGCAGTACACTGATTGGACGGTAGTCATCAACACTAGCAGCTTTAAGTGATTTAGGTATTGGAATGACATTAGCTACCTTCCACAAGGAAGGAAAATAAGAAGACATGAGGCAAGAGTTGTAAATATTTGTAATCAAGGGAAGAATAATCGGGGCGATAATATTAATGAATTTTAAAGAGAGTCCATCTACACCGATCGCACTGGATCTGATAGATTTAAGCGATAGATAAACTTCATATTCACTAACGCACTGGAAATCGAATAACTTGTTTTCACTGTCAGTTGAAGGCGAGCAAATGTTATGTGATTGAGTATAGAAGTTGCTAGAGGCCGAGTGAGCCATAAAAAAATTATTGAATTGATCAGGGCTGAAATTAGAGTTAGTTATATTATTAATAGGTCTGTAGACACCATAATTCCGTAGATTTCTCCAAAGAACGGAAGATGGTAAAGAGTGATCCAGCTTTGAAGCAAAGAATTGTGGTTTGGCCTTTATTACTGCGCAATTCACCTTATTACGCAAGGTTCGGTAACGGTTCAAATGTATCTCACTTTTCGTAGTTTTCCACCTAAAATGAGCTTTGTTACGGGATGACATCAATCTTTTGATCTCCAACGAGAACCAAGGACAAATTCTCTTGCATGTTCGTGTCTTAATTAATACATACTTATCAAACAAGTGTAAAAGAACCTCCTGAAAACATTTCACTCGCTCATCAACTGATATAATGTTTGAAAGGCTGCCCCAATCGACCGAACTTGCTTCCGTTCGTAAAGCAACCTCATCGATATTTTCAAAATCCCTAAAAGAATAAGTGAAGGAAGCATTGTGTCGTGGACCTAATGGAACATCAAGTGTAAGGAAAATGAGATCATGATCGGAAATTCTAGGAAGGGAAATTTGGTTCTGAAACTTTACGAGATCGGGGTCACTAACAATAAAAAGATCTAGAAGTGACGAAGATGACGACGTAAAACGCGTTGGCATATTGTGTACAATTTTGAGGTTTAATGAATTAATCATGTTGAGGAAGTTACTTACATAAGAGTTTGAACTTATCAGGTTAACGTTGAAATCACTTCCCATCACTGCAAAAGGATAAGAAGGTATTACACTCTCTACAATACTTTCAAAACTTGCAAAAGATGAGACGTCTGGTGGTTTATAAACGCATCCTAACAGGCATCTACTCGTTCCACCTAATATGTCAACAAAGATATATTCAACGCCGTCCGCAGATTGTCCCAAATCAACCATCTCAGCGCGGATACCCTTACGGAGAAAAATAGCAACGCCACCACCCCTTCTGCCAATCCTATCTCGCCTAAACACATCGAAAATCGCCCACATCAACCATGTCATCAGATACAAGTATGGTATCAATATTCATCCCACAGAAAATCATGCGCAGCTCATCAACTTTATTGACCAAACTTCGCGCGTTAAAGTGGCAGACTTTAAGTCCATCTACACGAGAACAAAACGCATTCAATACAGCCCGTGTACAGTAATTCAAATCCAAACCATCAGACATATTAACATAGGTCATTAAAGTTTACGTTACGTCACGGTCGACAGATCAGAGACAAAGTTGCAATAATCTTACGAATGTAAACAATAACAAAATTGTAACAGTTGAGACAGCGCGACACAGCGTTAAAAGGAGTTGGGAATAGGAAAAGGGGCCAAGAGGAGAGGAAGGAAGGGTATTTACAAACATATTACACAAAAAAGTTTCATACACATTCAGTAATTCATTAGAAAAAAATAAATGAAAATAATAAAACAATAAAATCATTAATTACTTATTGGTTAATTGAGATAACATTACCGCTGTTTCCTGCAGTTGCTGTAGGCTACGTATTCTGTTTGAAGACTCAGCATCAGTACGCAGTACAAAAACAAATCCATTCCGAGTGAAGACGGACGACAACCTTTTCTCTGCCATTAGTCGGCGCGCTTCCAGAAATATTTTTCGATGACCATGTGTTAAAGAGTGGTTAATGTATATACGTTGTTGCAATTGCAGTCCAATATCGGAAAGTGATAGTGTTTTAGTTCTTCTGTATTGTGCAAAGAGGGTCCTTCAAAGGAACACACTTAGCCAATTTCTTAGACAGGGAATTAATATTAGAAACTATAGGCCTCATACTGTTGCCAGGCTTTTGAATTTTAGGTAGACCATACAATTTTGGGCATTTGGGATTAGGAACCAAATGCTGATGGAGGATGAAAGTTGCAGATTTCTTAATATTTTCGTTGTTTGTGTTCAAATCTTAGCCGGCATTCCAAATTTCAGCTTTCTAAGACTTCAGGAAGTACCCTAGAGGTTTTAATGACGGAGGTTTTGATGATCATGAGTGGCGAAATCGCCGTATTTCAGGTATTAATAAAATCTAAAGTATAAAAGCTGGACAAACGAAAGTTAGTGTGTTTCAATAGTCTGGTACCTACATTTTATTCTAATTTGGGCTCTCTGATGTTATCCAGACCGAAGCTATGAGTGATTGAAAATAGGACGAAACCCTTCGAGAAAAGATAGGTAGTGCTCAGTCTCAATCAAAATGAATTAATTTTAAGGAATAGAAATTTAAATGAATTTGTCCAGCAAGGTACCTTCATTCATTTTTATGGATGAAAAACGTCCCTGACATTACCCGGACTTCTTAAATTCACCGACTTTTTCTGGTATTTTAGAGTGACCCTCCTGAAAGTGAATGAATCCATTGTTGTTATGAAAGATGACCCTAACAACATACTGTTTGAAGTATGTTCGCATCTTTTATTGAATAAAAAGAAACAAATTGTAGCTGCAAAATGTAAAGTTATATTTTTTCTTAGGGTAATTAAAATAAAAGATAATTTAACTTAGTTCCATATTATTAATACAAATAAAACCTAACTATACATAAGGATTCCAATTACTACCATCTTCTGGAAGAAGATTATTTGTTATAAGCAAAACTATATCAATTATCCACCAGACACCAACTCCTCCTAATGTTAATAGTTTTCCTACTGCTGTCCCTGTTTGTCCTAAGCAAAAACGATCCATTCCAAGAAATCCCAGAAGAATGCTATATATTAATGTTGTCACGAAATAGTGATCGGTGTACTTTACACATGGAAATCCATCACGTAAAAACGACCGAGGCCCATAGCATTCGATATCTGGCAAAACAGTGCACTGGCCTCGAGTTCTTTCAACATCTTCATAGTATATTCCACCATATTTTACACAACCGTGGCCCATTTCATCTCTGGCTGTTTTATTTCCCTTATGATCATGCAAATCGGAGCAGTCCAAGAACTTCCAAGAGAGGAAAGAACATTTTACTAGCGGTCCAAGTGGATTAAATTCTTGTGTATTTAATGATACTAATTCTCTATCGTTTTTATTGTGCGACGCAATAATTAATTTCAAATTACACAATATCCCAATCAGGACAAATTGCCTAATCATTATTTTCTTAAAAATTTAATTTTTAAACAAAAATAAATATGAACTGTCACTGTCACATCTTTAGGAAATCTTCCTCTTCAACTTAAAGTTATCAACACAGTTGAGACTAGTAGGGAATATCTTTCTGATCCAAAAACCAAATTAATTCTTATTTAATATAGACGACAATATCTGTAACGAGATTGCAATAATTAAAAACGAAATAAGTAAATGTAAAATTTAAAAAAAAATATACGCAAGGCTGTAAAGTGATAATCCACAAAATCTATATTTTTGATCAGGTAACACCTTTTCCAGTGGATTTGACATTTGATTAACGCCCCGTGGAACATCGTTGCTTTTCCTTACCGTTTGTTTTGATTTGTAATTTGAAAGCGATAATTTTTATTTGATTCATTTTAAAAGGTAATTAATGACGTATTAATTATATGATTCTTTTATTTGTTTAGTGTAGATTGTAGGCAATATTTTCCAGGAGATATATGATATGGTCTGTTTGTGATCTTATTACGGAAGCTTTGGCTGATCTTAAATTGATTTGCAATTTTTGATTAAAACACGATTCTATGATAAAAATTATATTATTTATTGCAATTTAACTGCAATATATATCAAAGAAGTTTATTTTACTTTGTAAATATTATATATATTTTGCAAATGTACTCTGGTTCCTTTAAACCCTTGTGCGGCATGGGGCGTCTATTACACAAGTTATCCACTTGTTCTAATTGCTCCTCTCCCAGATAAATTTCCTGTTGACTTCTGGTGTTCAAGCTCATAAGTTTGGTGTTATCAGCATATCTTAAGCCCGATCTGCGACATTCTCTGCTCAGGGCTTTGGACACTTGTGCTACATGACTCTGTTTATTGGATAGGAGACATACATCGTCGATATAGTCCAGGTGCGTAAGGTGGATAAAGAATTTCCATCTAATTCCTCGCGATCGATTGCCGCCTAGGATGCTGCACAAAACGGCCTTAATGACGATCAGGAAAAGCAAAGTTGAGAGTATGCATCCTTGTCTCACTCCATACAGCACTTTTTTTTACATATAATGATGCCAAAGCGCAGGGGATGCCCTATGATGTTTAAGCACAGCCGTGGCAGGAAAGGAATTAAGGATGAGGGAAATGGGTTAGGAGGTTGAGTGAAGGAGGTGTCGATGTACGCCCCGTTTGAAAGTTTCAGGCTCATAATACGAAGGAAAAACAGAAGATGGTAAACTGTTCCACATTCGTGTTGTTCTGCTTAGAAAAGATTCCCGAAATTTGACGGTACGTCCAAATTTGACCCGGAGAGTATAGAGGTGGGAGCGACTTGTAGATTTTGTATCGCGCGTTGTAATGAGTCTACAAGGAATCAGGCTAGCGATTTCGTTAGAACAATGGCCATGGAAATAGCGATAAAAGAGTGAGAGACAACCGACATTCCGTCGATGCTCCAGAGATTCAAGGCCCTCAGAGATTGAGGGATCGCCAATAAGTTTAATAGCCTTACGCTGGACTTTGTCTAACTTGGAAGTAGAGATGGTAAAAACGGATCTTCTGAGCGAACCAGCTCTTTGGATCTACTTCTTTTAAATGAAGAGTCGGTTCGAAAGAGCCACTGAAAATTTTCAGCTTGAGACTCTCTCTAAAGCGAAGCCCGTAGTGTTGCGTTCGCTTCAGTTGTAGTTCTTGCAGAACTTTTAGTTCCATGTACCTCCTGTTTTTTTTCATGTATTCCTCTTTATATCATTCTTTTCTTATGAGCACGGCTCCAAGAGACGGTACGAAAGAGTTACTGAAAATTTTCAACTTGACACATTTTGTCTCTAAAGCGAAGACTGTAAGTGTTGCGTTTGCTTTAGTTGTAGTTCTTGCAGAACTTTTAGTTTCATATTCTTCTGTTTTTTCGTGTGTTTCTCTTTCTTTCATTCTTTTCTTATGAGCGCTCATTCTCTTTAGTCAACAACAAGAATCAAATCAAACTGATACAAATGTTGAGAAATGACTCTTCAAGATCCGTCACGGGACAAAACTGTAATCCGGTTCGCTTGACCCACTTTTAAGAGCCGGTTCAGATTTGAGTTACCCATCTCTACTTGGAAGTGCTCTGACAGTTTTCCCTTGTGTATTTATTTATTTATTTATTAAAATTCATCAAATACTGATTACTACATCAAAAATAACAATATTATTACATAAGAAAAAGAAAAAGTAACTCTTAACAAAGCTGATTCTTCAGTTGAGATCTCGACAAGTGAAAATCAATAAACTCAAAATGATTATTAAAGAGGCGGGACATAGATGTAATAGGCTCAGGCGTACCATAATTAATGCGGTGGTGGGGAATATGGAGAAAGCTTTGGTTTCTCAAGGGGCGAGTAGGAATCGATAAATATAGAGCCTCCAGAAATTCGGGGGAATTAACCGCGCCTTGCAAGCAATCGAAGACAAAAACAATTCCGGAGTTTTCGCGTCACTTTCAAGGGATTCCAATGCAATAAGCTTTAATCGGTCAACAGAAAGATCGCTTATTTGCATGTTTCGTTTATTGTCTTTGCAACTCAACATAATATTTGCTGATAAAAATTTCTCCTACATGTGTCCTCAATCATACAAATTATTGTAATTTCCTAATTTATTTTATTCTAGCAACGCAATTAGAATGGATCGCTCAGTTATAGACATTTGGAGAGCTAAAGAAAAGGATTTTAGCGATATTTTGTATCAAAAGTTAGAGATATTAACAGTTATTCATCCCCCATCCAAAGAATTTCAAAGGATTTTCACTGAAGTAAGTACGTTTTGTTAAGATTTTAATAGCCTGCAGAGAGAGTTATTTCTTTTATTAAAAGTTCTTTTATTGTGACCAAATAGTACGCTAAACATCTAGTTACGTTTGAGTGTATCTATTTCATAAAATGAAAAATACTCAACGAATTAAATTATTATTATTTATTATCAACAAATAATCAGAATACAAATTGTAAAGAAAAATAATAATAATTAAAACAAAAGATGGTGTACAGAGTTAACACTTACTTTTTAACAGTCGAAAGCAAATCGAACTTGAAAAGAGTTTAAAGCCTCACTTTAAAGATTTATTATATATATTATAAGAAGACATGCGAAGAGGACCGGTCATAGTTATAAAATACTGCATTCCTACGGTAATGCATTCCACGTGAATAACTTGACTTCAAATGAAGTAATACTTAAATATGGTATTTCAACTTCACTTATTTTTACTCAGTAAACTTCAGCATTCCCATTTTGAAGTATGCAATTCAAAATGCTAGAAATACGTGAGGCACATTGAAGTATTTCGTATAGGTTTCAAGAAGTAAAGTAAAAGTAAAAGTAAAGTAAAAGTAAAAACACTTGTTTTACTTCCACATAATAGGAGCAGCAAAAATTTTTTTGGGATGGTGGTCGCTCAAAAATATGAACGCTCAAAAAAATGTTGATGGCTGTTTGGACCCGAAAGGGCAAGCTGGTCATCATCAGCGTGGTACTTACACTTTCCACCACGGACATCCATGACGGAAGGTCAAAACCTCAACTCCTATAAGTACTCAGTTCCTTAGTCCATCAATTTCATAAAATACCAGTACTGGTTAAATATTCCTATTATGTGAAAGTGTAACAAGTGTTTTTACTTTTTTCAAATTTAAATAACTTCCATCAAGAGTCTTTTGAAAGGAAACTTTCTAATAAATTCTTATTGTGTTTTCTTTCATCTAAGATTATTTTTTTTAGAAAATTTTTTTGGCTTATTAAAAGGAATTTAATTCAAGTATTACACTTGATTTTTAATATTAAACTTTAATAGAGCTGAGAGCATCGCCGTAGACAATATGTAAAGCCTTGGCCCAGAAACGAAAATCGTATGTAAATTATAAAAAACTGTATTTAAATGGGACGCTTACATACAAATAGGGCCCCCCTATTTGTATGCAAGCGTCCCAATGAATTTCGAAAATTTTTTGGGAAAATGCTGAGTTTGAGGTAATCGCAAACCATTTTGTCACTTTTGGAAGTGACTGTACCTGTAATGGTTGAAGTTAGATCAACATTGTTGAAAATTTTTGAAAGGTCATTGGGATAGTAGTTTTCTAGCCTTTGTTTGATGTCGCTGTGTTGGGCAGAACAAAAGATAAAAATATAAGAGTAAGGTACATACCATGAAAAACTGAAATTTATGAATCACCCTGTAACTCCCAAACCGGTTGAGATTGCCCCCCCCCCTGCCATACAATTTTTTGTTTGGCTAAGTGAGATATATCACCCCACTCATTTTGGCACGTTAGATCTGAAACAGCCTGTATATATGACAAATAATCACAATAAGCCGTGTATCATGAGTCTATAGTTTGGACCAACGAACAAGAATTCCATAGAACCACGACTCAGGTCAGTTTGCCCAAATAATTTCGTTAACCTCGCAACATTTTAAAGCAAAAAACACTTCTTGTGTGCGTGCATTCAGTAAGAGGAAAAAAGTAAGAAAATAGATAATTATTCCTTTGCATAAAAAGATGACAGCAATAGATTATCAGTCACGACATATGCAAGTAAAAACGAGACATGAAATACCAGAGCTGAATTTACAATATTACACATACATTTATTTCACTCAGTCGTGGTAGCGCTTATATGCAAAAGGAAGGCAGAAAATATAAATCTTCCAGAAAAAGCAAACATCTGTTTCTCTGGCCAACAGAACGAAACGTAAAATTATTTTTCCCACCCGGTAATGAGGAAAAATTTTTTGTTTTGAGAATCAGATCCCGCGTTTTCCATGAATAATAAAACCATATGATTACCAACACAGAAACATCACGCCGCGGCAATTTAAGCCAATGTAAATTTTTTGCTGCTCTGTATATGGATTATAATGAAGTAACACATCTGCATCAAGCCGCGGAACAGCACGTGCTTGCTAAATAAGCATGCCAAACATTGCCCCTTTTCGATAAAAGTGTATATAAGTCTCTCTCTCTTACTTGCGTACTGTTTCCATATAAGATATATTTTTCCTTTATGGAACTGTAATTTCATTTGTTTTGCTTTATTTGTTTAGTTTTATCTATATAGTGTACTCATTTCGTAGTGGTAATCCTTTTCTAATTAGGAATTTGACTGAGTCTTGCTTCTATGTAATTCTTGTTCGTTGGTTTGGACTCTAAGAGCCCGACCAATGCGGTCAAGCAAAACCCCCTAAACTACCAAAAATGAGGGGGGGGGAGGGGGTAACGCGAAATGTTACGACGCGTTACAAGGAGAGAGGGGGGTCAGACATCTTCAAAAACTGCGTTACGTAATATTTGAACGGCCCCCTAGCACAGCAAAAACATATAGTTTTTGATACTTAAATTAGCACTGGGGCGTTATAAAAATCAGACATATTTTGTTATTTGTACGTGGCATATTAGATGTTGTGTAACGGGGGCGGACTGCTGCCGTACATAAGCGAAACTTAGAGCTATTATAAGAAGGAGAGCGCAGACAATATCAGCACCGCGCTTAGACCTTACGTCGAGAAAACATTTTCTCCAACTTTTCGAACAGCAATATGGTCGTCGGTGGAGAAAGGAATAACATGATAACATGTCGGTCTGCCAATTTGGAGGTCCCAGGTTCGAATCCCACCGACGGCGACCCGTGGTTATTTTCTGCTGACAACAGATTACGATAAAAGGGCCATGGCGGTTGCAGAGCAAATGTCAGTGGTTTGGAATCCACTTCAAATTGTAGGTCCACTTGCAATCTTTGTCTCGAATCGGGTGAAGTTGTTCTTCCAGAGAATTTGGTCAATCTGATTCTCAGTTCTGTCGTCTGCGAAATCCAGGATGTTAACTGGAAGTTTTTGTGTTTAGGTAAGGATCCACCGATCACAAGTTGTTATTACAAAATTGTTGTTACAAAATTCAACAAACAACTCCCTATTTGTATTCCTGTTTCCGAGTCCAAATTTCTCCATTATATGTTCCAGCCGATGTTGTTAGAGCCAATCTTAGCGTTGAAATTCGCCATGACTATTTTTATATCACCTTTAGGACTTATCAAAGGTGTCGCCAAGGAGCTGGTAGAAGGCCTCCTTGGTTGTTATATCCGCTTTCACAGTCGGCGCATGGCATGAATTATTGAGATTTTACGTTTCCTGGTCCGTAATCTGGCGATAATTCGGTGGGATATTGGTGACCAGTCCAGTAGCGATTGGCGGGCAAGCTTTGTTAGCAACAAGCCTACACCTGCCATGTGGAATGTATCTAATTCTTCCTAGCCAGAGTATAGCAGCACGATTTCAGATGTGGGTAATGTAAACTATCCATTTCCTCTCAATCTAGTTTCGCTTAACCCTAAAATGTTTATTTTGTACTAGACCATTTCCCGCTCCACCTCCATGATCTTCGCGTGTCCACACTCGTCCCACATAGTTCTCACGTTCATAACCCAATCGTATTCGTGTGTTGGTTGGTTTTCAAATGCTGCACCTTTAGGCTTCCTGGGAATCACCGAGAGTGTGTTTGTATAGCTCGTGAATTCTCTCTAAGTCGAGGTATTCTGGCTGGCGCATGGGTTTCCCTCCTCCTTTCTGAACCGGGCTTGGGATCGGCACGGCGGAGTTTTTGATGTTAGTCGAGATTTTTGAAGAGATTAAACCCGCTGTATTGCCTAACTTTTACAGAGAACAATGTCGTTTAGTAAAATTTGATTTGAAAAGTAATCCTTGTTAACTTTAAAGCCGACAAATTTTTTTAAAGAACTTTTACCTTTAAAATATCCGCAAAACAAAAACTCGCATGAACCTTAAATTTTTATTTCAAATAATACAAAATACAACTTTTCTACCCTGAATTTTAGGATATGTTCATAAAACCCAACCAGAAGGCGTTCTTTCACGTCATGCATTATTTATTTGTACTACTGGATCCCAATGAGTTTAAAAAACGCTTCTATTGGCCGGTGTGCGACAAAAAAGCCGAAACATCTTTCAGGTATATACCACTATTTCGTAAAGCATTATAAAATTTATTGTCTTAATAATTTTTGTTCCATCAGGTCATCAACTGTTTTGTACATAAACCATCTAATTGAGAAACATAATTTGAATTGGACTCATATAACCAATTATTTGGTTGTTATGCCAGGCGGATCCAGATTTATTTCATTTTTAATTGATTTTACGGATTTTGTAGTTGATGAATTAACAAGGCGCACTGAGAAAGAAGTTTTTGAACAGTTAGGAGTAAAAATTGGGTATAATTTTTGGTTTGCTCTCATTCTTATTTAAAAATTTAATTCTTAGGAAAGATGAACCATTTTGTTGTGAAACATTGAAGAAGAAAAGTGAATCTTTTCAAGCGCATTGCAGTCGATATGCAGAGTAAGTATATGTTTTGCGGTACGGTTTTGTCTTTTGTAATTTCTATTTTGTATTAACTCTATTTGCCGTTCTGAAACATTGCGTCCGAAAGGCTGTCATTGCAGTATTGGACTTGATGAAATTTTTACTGCGGGAGACTATATTTTCACTTACTTCGATTTGTGAACAGTGGATAATTGTGATCTATGTTACTTAAGCAGCTACATACACCTTTATTATTATTTTATTAACTGACGTTTTCTCAGACGTAGAGGTTGTCTCTGCTCTCGAGACGGCTGCTCCAACTCAGAGCGGCTATGAATCGTGTAGAATTAATTTTTAGCCGCCTTGAGGTAGACCCTGCTTTGGTGGAGTTGCCGAGAGAGAAGCTGCGCTCGCTCCTCGAGAGCCTTCATTACATTAGAGCGCGAACAGGGTCCTGACCCTTCTCAGGCGGAAGCTTGGGGATCCAGTCAGGATCATGCCGCAACTGAAGCTACTTATAACAGAAGCCAAGTATAATGAGGTGTCGACGTGCCTCTATAATAAAGTCTTGGGAATCTTACCGGCTGGACATGACTCTTCACCATTAGAGTCGTACAGTCATTGTTTGAGTCCTTGCGATTCCTTGAATATGTAGGATAACATCGATCAAAGCAATGGGCTTACGTAAACCCACTAGACTGCACAGCATTTTTGAAGTCATAAGGCTTTGGAACGTAGACATTGTCTTATACAGGAGAAGAATTTTACACAAAAGACAATTTTACACGTCTAGAACAAAATTAAAATTCGAATTTACACAAGGGTTACGCAGTTTTTGTCACAGAAACGCCCTGCATAGGTTCCGGTGTGGCAATTGCTGTGTCCCACAGCTTTACACTGATATCTCCTGTATACACAGACATCTGCCCAGATTTCGCGTCTTCCTTAGATTTTGTCTTGGAGGACAAAACTATAAGGGTAGCAAACGTGTACCTACCGCATGCCCAGGATACTGCAAGAAAGGTGTTGTTTTTATTTCGAACTGCTGCAAGTGCTGCGAGAACGACAAGTCTATCGTAGGAATCGTAGAACTAGAAGGATTATGGATGCAGTTTGCAGACATCAATGACTCTGCAGACTGGTCCCGCAGGACTCTAATCGGTTCGAAATATCTATGCGTTCGTTTAGAACATTTTTGGATGAGTGCTACCGGAGGACTAGAAAAGTGGTGAACGGCTCTATGCAGCATCTGCAGGGGACTTTCGATTCCCGAAGTAGTAACTACTCTCGGTGCTGCATCTACCCTCTGCAAACAATCAGACAATCATGTTCTAGTTTGATTTTTGTCTCGGTTTCGGTTAATTTTGTTCGTTCGTGCAGGTTTAGCTTTAGGTTTTGCTTTGGATTTTATTCAAAATTTTTTTCATAGAGCTGGCACTTACTTGGAGGCATTTCAAAATTTCTTTGCATTCTTTTTACAGGTTTTTTACCTTCCTTCAAGTTTTAGAGTCTATATTACTTTAGCCTTATTATTGTCTATAGTACTTCTGGACTTCTGGATTCTCTTTTTGGTCAGGACAACGACCTCCGTCTTACTAAGGGCCAGCGACAGTCCGTGCGCCGTGATCCAGCTGTTTACGGCTCGCATCACCAGATTCAGCTTTAGCTGCGACTGTTGCACCTCGGGTGCTGCTATCAGTGCAGCAACATCGTCCGCATACCCGACCAGGAACGTCTCTTCGGGCAGTTCGATTCGTAGCAGACTGTTATAGGCGTTCCAGAGATCCGCCAGCATCGGGCTTTGATTCGGTTTATTGCCCGCCGAAGCTCCTTCGCCGATTTATACTCTGCGGATCGGAGATTTGCCTCCTTCCGGTTTCGTCCCCTTTGTGCAACGCGTCGCAGACTGAGGCAATGTCTACGTAGGCCCGCGATCTCCTGGGTCCATCAGTCGGTTGTTTTTCGTGGCGTGGTTTTCTCCTCTTCATAGAGGCATCGCACGCTTTCACTATGAGCTCCATGGTTGAGGTTGCGGGGTTTACCCTGTCCGATCTTTCAATCGGGTTTGCTCTTCCAATCTCCTCGCCTCTTGCCAGTTCTCTTGCGAACCTCTCGGCGTCCATCCTGTCAACGTTCCACTTAATCGGTGCGCATCGGGTGTCCCTGCGCTGTGTGATAGTTTCTCCATAGCCAGGAAGCCAGAAGGTGGTTACTGCGCCGTTACGTTGTTCTTACTTGAAGACTTAAAATAACCTTCAGGACGGTTCGCTTACCAGCTATGCTACTCAGGTCACCAAATTTGCATCTACTGAGTAAACAAATTTTTATTTTTTTAAAAAATGACTTTAGTTTAGCAAGTGTTTCTGGTAAAATTAATGATTATTTTCCCCTTTAGGCAGATCGACAAGGCTACTAATGCGATTAATAAAAGCACTGCGGACATAAAAGCTATACTAGAAGAAATAGCTGCATCGGTGGGAATTGATATAGAGCAGCTAATGCAGCCTGATTTTCTAAAAGAATTTAACACTGAAAACTGGAATATGTTTCAGAACGAATTTACTAGTGATTGGGATGAATTGAAAGAAATCAACAATTCTCTGAATAAATTAAAAGAAAAAATTGAACAATTTTTGAATAGAAACTCAGAGGTTTCTTATGATAAGGACGCCTTATTGCGATCATATAAACTTATACAAAGTGATGCTGATCATCAGAAACTGTTCCCCAAAAATGAATTAAATATTGAAACATTGATTAAAGCATTTTGTAAAATCATACCCACAATTGATAAGACTCTAAATGAAATGCAGCAAAAAAGCACTGACAATTTGGAATTGCAGTGCAAAGAAGTAGAGAAATTATCGGAAGAGTTAATGCAAGTTAAAGCTGATATGGTGCAGTTTGGTGATTCCGTACGAAAGGAAATGTTGGAAGATGTAAAAAAAACACCAAATCGAACGAAATTTCCTTTGGAAAATGATCTTCGAACAAAATTCATCAATACTCCGCCGATTTCTTTCGATTTCGATCATGCACGAGTGAAAAATCCTCGGTTACCGTTGCTAGACGATTATGTTCCTCAACAAGAATCTTTCAGTTTTACTGACCAAACAACACTTCTTCATCACAAATCTTCAAAATCTGACTCACAACGGTCAGCTGTAAAAAACAAAACAAAAATTGTTGATCCTTTCACTATTCTTAGAACAGTAAAGAAATACAAACCATACCCTAAAGAAAAGAGTAACAGTTTAATCGCTTTGGCGTCAGAATGGAAGGAACGTGAATTGATGTTGGACTCGGAAAAAGAAGACCTAAAACCATCATCCGTAGTTTCACCAGTGAAAACATTACAAAATTGCCATTTCGATTCCATGAATTCGACAGTGCCATCTAGTTCAAATATACAGCAGCATGCGAAACTACTCACAAGCACCAAAAAAATAAGTGAAATGCTGACACCATTAGCCACAGAAAACGTAAGTTATCAGAAGAGGAATTTAAGTAACTCTCTGATATATGAACCCTTTGACGCTTTTGATTTCGTAAAGGCCAGTACATCGCCTTCCGGTCGTTTGGATAGTTTAGTTAAAGTGGACAGTAAGGATGTCCCAAAAATATTTTTAACCGAAAAAGCCTTGTTTGAAGTGAGTAAATTGCAATTAATCATAAAGTAATTTTTTATATGCATATCTGTTTTCAGGGAAAACCTCCAGAACCGTTTCTAAGCGATAATAGTCCCGAGGTTCTAGACAGCGTGGAAAATGTATCCGCCAGTACAAATTTAAGCTCAGAATTTGATAAAAAATTGGATTTACTTGGGAATAACGATTTAATTTTTGATGTTAGTGATACTGTGCTGCGAGATGTTCCCACTTAGTTGCGTTATTCAATTATTAGTTATTCATATTTAAATATTTGTTCTCTGTTATTTAGCTTTCAACGTTTTTAATTGATTAAAAAAAGCTTGTATTAGAACAAGTTCTTCGCGATTTATAAATCATCAAACATTATAGTCTTACCTTAATTAAAATATATTAAGCGTTACAATATTAGCGTATATATTTATTTTTTATCCCGTCAAAAAATTATCTTGTCATGTCGTTAATTAATTAATTAATTTTTACCGCCAGGATTCCAACCAGGGAAGAGTGGAGGGACGGTTAACTGGGAAACTCTGATATAGAAATACGGACAGCTCCAAAATGACTGCGGAGTCAATGCAGGGATAAAAGGTGTTTCAGATTTGGTGTGTCAAAATAATTGTATTAAATGCATGAAATTCGGAGAAAATTTGTGAAAATGCTGAATTTTAGATAATTTTAAAACATTTTTTTCACTTTTGGAAGTGAAAAGTTAAAACTAAAATAGTGATGTGTATACCGTGAAAATTGCAAATTTACGAATCACCCTGTAACTCCCAAACGGTTCAGATGCCCCCCCTTGCTATCAATTTAAAAAAATATTGTTGGCCCTACCACGAGCTGGCCCTCCATGCTGGAGAGGCTATTATTAAACAACCAATAAAAATACAGAACCAAAATAGAGACAACAAATCTTAAAGTAAAGCAACAAGAAAGAAAAAGGAAAAGAAAATTAGAAGCAGTACGTCAAACAGGAAATAAATTTAAACAGCCAGAAGGTGGAATTGAAAGGAAACTAAAGGAATCAGAAGGACAGAAGCAATAAAAGGCATTTAAAAGAAGAAGAAAAAACAGACAGAGAAGTCGTAAAGGGGGCTCCAGGTGTGGAGGAGGAAAGCAGAAGCTAATTCAAATATACATAATGCAGTAAATCAAAAGGAAGAAACAAGAAGAAAAAGACAAAGTGTGACAAAAAGTGACAGCGCAGCCATAAGTTGGCCCTCCCAGCTTGGAGAGGGTTAACGTTCAAATCAATCAAGCATCACATTCAACAACAAGAAAAATAAACAGCAGCATCAAAAATTTCAACATCATCAAAGCTAGGTGGACGATTGACCAGCCTAAGGTAGATAAAAAATTATCAACAATCACACATTTTTTTTAATACATTAACCCAGATATGCTGGGCGAAAATCTGGTTTGTAAAATTTCTTAAAAAGTTATATTTTGGCTTAGTTTAGAACTAAGGAAGCAAAATGAATAGATTTTTTTTTAATATGGATAGTTTTTTGAAAAACAGGTGTCCTATATATAGGACGTTCCATAAAATTCCAATAAAATATATTAATTGAAAAAATATATTACTTTTTGGTGTGATAGTCAATAAAACATTTGATGTGTAATCCAACGTAGCATTTGTGGCATCGCGTTGTACATTTGGTATGGCAGTGGGCACAACGTGTCTGCTTTATTTGGACTTCGACCCAATGATCTATTCGATCAAAACGTACATCTATACCATAAGCTGATGATCTAATATTCGAGGTTCTTGGTTTATTTGCACAATTTGAAACCAAGATGTTTTGCACAATGCGTCTTCGGAAGGCCAGTTGTTGCAGCTTACCGCCACTTTTCTTATAGACCTGCCATCCATTTTGTACTGCCGAATCAATCATTTGAGCGAAAATGCAGAAGTACCATTTTTTCCCGCGGATATTGCAACGATAAAGACTAATGTTCTGATCCGCACAATCCACACCTCCCATGTACTTATTGTAAGCATGAATTCAATTCAATTTCAATTCAATTTATTCAAGAGAAATTGTACAAAAAAGTTATATCTACTTTATAATATGTACACAGTAATCTAATTTAAGGTAATTCAAAGTTAATAATAATTTTAAAAACAAATATTTCTAGGAGAAAGTATGAAAGAAGGGAAAAGAGGAATGAAAAGATAAGACCATGTCGGACCGCCACAACTCATATATTAAAGTTAAAGAAGTTTGCAACATCATCTCTGAACCTGCCAACCGAGACAGTACGCTTAGTCACTACCGGGAGTTGATTCCAAAGTCTGATGGCCTAGACGAAGAATGACCTTTCTGACTGTTTGCAGGAGTACCTAGGAATTAGCAAGTTACTTGTCCTGGAGGAAGGTAGAAATTGTAATTTGGAGTAAAGATACATTGGATTGCCAGAGTATATCAGTCTATGAAGAAAGACACACAATCTTACTTTGAGGTAGACCTCAAGAGTACAGCCGAGAATAGCAGTGGAGTTCTCAGATACATGATCATAACGGCGTAGTCCATATACATATCTTACTGCGGAGTTAAAGGCTACTTTCAGTTTACGTTCAGATTGTGAGTCTAATTTACTAAAGATTAGATCAGCATACGTCAACATAGGTACTATTAGAGCGAGTCGCGTTGATTTAGGTGTAAAGTACGCTGAGGCTCGGAGTCTTTGCAACACACCGTATACCTTGCCTACCGTAGCATTAATGTGGTCGGTCCATGTCAGATTTACGATGACTCCCAGATCTCTCACACTGTCAAAGAAAGGGACAATTGAACCATTCACCAGAACAGGAGGAAAATCAGATGTATCGATGGAATTTTTATATATCACAATATTTTGGGTTTTATGCGCGTTCAACTGGAGGCCATTAGACATGGACCATTCAGAAATAGCTTCGATATCCTCATTTAAGCGACAAATGCAATCCTCTATCAGACCCATCGGTCTAGAGATATAAAGTTGAATATCATCAGCATACACATGAAAGTTAGATGAGTTAATTACTCTTCCAATGTCATTTATATATATTGCGAATAGTAAAGGAGCAAGCACAGATCCCTGTGGAACTCCCCAAGATAAAGGGCGCAATTCAGATATACACTGTCCCAAAAAAACTCTTTGATGACGACAACTCAGAAAGTTGGTGATTAAATTTGCAGCTCTTTCACTTAAGTAAAAAAGTTTAATGAGTTTTTCCCGAAGAATTAAATGGTTAACGGAATCAAAAGCCTTTGAGAAGTCCAAGAGAGTCAGAATTGACATTTGGCCACTATTGATAGATTGCCTGATATCATTAGTAATTTTTAATAATGCTGTAATACAACTATGTTAAGCTCTAAAGCCCGACTGACATGGAATGAACAGACCAAGGCTTTCAATATGTTTCAGCATTTGGTCACTCATAATCTTGTCCAAACCCTTAGAAAGACAAGGCAGTACACTGATTGGACGGTAGTCATCAAAACTAGCAGCTTTATGTGATTTAGCTATGGGAATGACATTATTATTGTATTCGGTTGGCTAATATAAACAATTTTTTTTTCACGTTGCGAATATCTTCGGCATGAGTGCTCCGGAAATATTTTTACAGAATTTGATGCCATAGCTACTACATTATTATCATTCCATTTAAGAGCAATGATATTTTCATTGGTTGATTCGAATTCATAATAGCCCGTATTTTTCTTTAGCATAAGTTTTTTTTGAAATTAAGGTGGAATTCGGTAAGCGATTCTCCCTTATTGTGCCCGTTCCTCTAAAAGCCTTTCTTTTTAACTTCTCCAATAACGGAATTCCGGTAAAAAGTTTTTAAAAAAATATATTGTATGGATGCTTTCCTTTAGATAAAAGGACGTCGGCATAATTGAGGACAATGCTTGCACCTAAACCCAAATGTTTATAATTTTCTGCTATTTTTGTAGACGATCCTTGATATGGCTCCATCCAATTTATATACCAATAATAGGTCGTACCTTCCCATATTTTATAGGCCTATCTAATTGGTTTATTTTTAATAAATTGTTTGCAACCATGTCTTCCAAAATATTGAACCATTGCTTCATCAACACTGGTATTCTTCGTGTGGAGCATGTTCTAAAAATCGCTTGTTTAATCCAACAAATAGTATTGTTAAATTGTCACAGAATTGAATATGCGATAATATAGATTCAAATCGATCCCTACTCATCGATTCTGAAATTAGATCATTGTGAGAATCTTTTACACGTTCCCAATACATTCTACGTCTAGGAACACTATTATATCCGCTAAGTATAAGAATACCGATAAACACGGATTTCAGAAGAAGTGACCGAGTCAAAGCTTCCTTGTCTTTGTTGGTGTAATGAACAATGGCGTTAATTACCTCTTCATCGAAAAACAGTGAAAACAATTCTAACGGATTTAGGTTATTATATGCGTTGTCCTCATCTATCCACCTTTCGAATTTCGAGTCGATATCACTAGATTACCAATGATATCCTTTGAGCCGTTTTCTTTGTGATCGATAACGATTGGCGAGAACAGATAACGGAACATCATCCAAACACCCCTGATCCCACCAAAAATATAGTATAGATACTTGATCAATGCATATTTCCGCACATGTGGAAAAATGCACTAATGATTCCCACCCACAAGAAAACAAATTCGAGCAATACGCTCATAGACTACCGTCCCATTCCGGCACTGTCCAGAACCTTCGAAAAGATAATTAGGAAAAGACTGGGTTATACCGCTGCTGACCAGCTAACAACATGGATTCATCTGGAAAATCCGCTAAAACTGGCTCGTAAGGCCTTTGACAGAGTGAGGAGTCACGTACTATTGACACAATTACTTACTTGAAGAATTGATCTCAAATTCGTCCACGTTATCCAATCCTTCCTATCCCGAAGATCCTGCACAGTCAGAGTTAATGGTTTTTATGCGGACACAAATGATTAACAGTATTTCACAAGGATCACCGATATCGAAAATACTTTTCAACACCTATATTCACAAATTATCACTAATTCTTTCAGAACTGGAAGGCGCAGAACATTACATGTATGCAGACAATGTCATAATAGCCACAAGCAGTACAGATCCGACGGGGTCCCTGAGTAGAGCATTATATGAAACAGAAAGCTGGGCTACCAAAGTTGGTGCTCACACCCCGGTGAGCAGGACGGAACTATTCTGCGTCCCGGCACACAGGAGACAGAGGCCAATACAGATAGAGCAGCAGGATATAAGCGTTGCACCAAACTTTCAATTAAAATTGCTAGAAATGAACTTTACTTCAAACTTAAAATGGAACCGCCATATTAAAAAGTTTAAACATAAACTTGAAGGAGTACATAATCTGGTAAAGGCAATGGCGGCTCAAAAAAGGGGAGCATCGATACCTACCGCGCTTCATGTAACTAAGACATTAATTAACATTATTACGAACTACGGGCTTACAATATACGGGACAGTTTCTGATACGCAACGTAGTAAACATCACTTGACACTATACTGAGGACAGCAGCAAGAGCCTATAGGAGAACGCCGGTAGACGCCTTACTCATTGAAACGGGACAGAAACACATTGATGACAGAATAATAAGAGTACAGGCTAAACTCGTGGCTTAAGCATATACAATCCGAAGATGCCTCACAACAGTGCACTTGTTGCTATTACGGATTGCCCACATGATACCCGTATATCAGCTTTAAAACAGCACTAGCAAGGACGCGACTGCGAGGTTTACACATACCTTAACAAACGTAACTCCAACCTTTCCTTCTGTACCAACCCCTTCCGCACCCTAACTTCAGGTACCTGCTTTTAGACCAAATCCTCTACACCACAACTAGTGTACAGAAAAGCCCACCAATACAATCTAGAAAACATTAGAGCCAAATATTTGATTTACACTGATGGGTCTAAATCAGATCGTCAGGTTACCAGTGCGGCGGTAACCATACAAACGTCGAACCGAAGAACATTAAATGAATCAGTGTAGAAGCTCCACCCCGATTCGAACGCATTTTATGCGGAGCTCTATGCCATTTATAAAGCAGTCCTCGACGCTAGAAGTCAACAGGGAGAAACAGTTATTTTTTCTGACTCCCGTGCAGCACTCATTGATAGCCATGAATAGATTCGGTTGTCGTGGGTCCCAGGCCACGCTGGGATTCCCGGAAATGAAGCAGCAGATGACCACTTCCCAAGATAACGAAATAATCCCGAGATGCGAGTCCTTCATTTGAAGAACAAGTGTTTCCGAGGTTATTCGCGCCCGAAAAAGAAGTTGGAAAGGCCAGACAAACTTGCTTGCGCGACATTGTAGAACTACAGAGTCACCAATACATGACCGGAACCTCGGGCGAAAACAAAGACAAGCAATACTAAGCCTAGGACACACTCGACTAACGCACGAATACTTAATTACAAAAACACCGAAACCGGGATGCACCGATTGTCAACAAACGTTGACAGTCGAGCACATTTTAAAGAACTGTGAAATAACACGACAAAAATACGGGCGAATACCTCCCGAACTAGCAGACCTGCTAAAGCCACAAAGACCACAGACACTATTAGGCCTTGCAGAGAACCTAGAAATAATACGAAGAATATAAAGAGTGACAATGGTTTTAAGAATTAGTTATTGGAATGTCTTAACTTAGCTTTTCAATAAATATATTTAGTTAAAATAGATAGAATAGCCAGTAATAGTGTTAATAAAATAGTTTAGATTAATGCGCCATATGGTTGAAAGCTCGCGTGCGCTTAGGCCTATGCTAAGCATTTACTGTTTACTCTAAGCGTTAATAAATAAATAAACAGATCTGAAACGCCCTGTATACTCCGAATCGCTGAATGTCTCTAGATCATACCGGACTACTTATTTATTTATTAACATTCATCAAAGGCTGATTACTTACAAAGACAATACAATAAAGAGATCGGTTTAACAAATCCTTAATAAGAGTCAGGTCAAAAACCGGACATATTCACGGCTATACAGAAGCGATTTAGAGGCTCATGCATACCATGTTAGACCAAGAGTGAACAACATGCAAGGCAATCTCCTTAAGCTATACGGGGTATGCCTATAAGAAACCATAGAGAAGGACACAACTTCAACTTATCCAACATAAGCTCCAAGCCATTAGATCCACACCAGTTCTTGAAGGTATTTAAACCATCCTGAATGCAGGAAGAATCATAACTGTTAGGTTAGGTTAGGTTAGGGTGGCGGCCATCAGCCCTACAGCCGATCAGCCTCACATAGACCTATAAATGGTCCGTTGTGTTACCACATCCGTGGAACCGTGCCTGATTGCCGGGTTTAACTAAAACCAGCCGCAGCTGTTAATAAACCTTAGGAGCTGCTTCAGCCCGATGCCTTCTATATCGCCCATGTCCCCTAAGAAGTACACGCCCATTGCATTGTACCTTCTTTTTGCTAGGCCCGGGCATTCGCAGAGTAAGTGCTGAATGCTTTCCACCTCTTCCTCGTCCATACAACTCCGGCAGAAGTCATTCGTGGGAACGCGCAGACGTTCTGCGTGTCTACCGAAAAGACAGTGGCCAGTAATAACTGCCACAGTGTTTCGGAGGTTTATCCGGCTTCCGTTTAGCGGGAACGCGTTTTTTCTGAAATCCCATTCAGGCCACAGTTGCCTTGATAATCTGCATGTGGTTAATCATAACTGTTTCTATCGCATGAAAAAAAAAATCTTCATATGGTATGCGTAGATTACGACTTTGGAGTGCTTAATCAGAGGAACAATGTCGTCAATGGCAAGAATAAACAACAGCGGCTCCAGATGGCTACCCTGCAGTACGCCAGATGAAGCCCTAACGACTCTGGATAAAGTATTACTGAAAGATACTCGCTATGTCCTATCTTTTAAGTAAGAGCAATAAAGGTGGAAAACCCAACTCTTCAAGTTTAAGCCTAATCACAGAGTGAGAGAGATTATAAAATGCCTTGTAAAAGTCGGTGTAGACGCAGTCAGTCCGGAGAGCTTATTGAAAGGCATAGATTATGTGGGATGTAAATTCAAGCAGGTTAGTTGTCTTCGATCTACCAGGCAGAAAGCCATGTTGATTAGATAGATTAACCCCTTACACTGCCCAACAAACTGTGAATATATATATAACAGATTCGAACAACTTGGATATGCAGGAAAGCTTCGCGATTGGCCTATAATTCCTTATTAAGTTTTTATGTCCCTTTTTATGAACAGGAATTATACATAAGCTCTTCCATAACGTAGGAAATCTACCGGCCTGAAGAGATTTGCTGAAGATGAGTTCCAGTGGAGGGAATAGGGCTTCAAAACAGGATCTCAAGAATGCAGGTGGAAGACCATAAAGAGCAAAAGAAAAGTCCAGTTTAAGTTCCTTGATACCATCCATGAGATATAATGGGCAAAGCAATGGAGGTAGCGGGACGATCCTGGATATGACCAAACTCTTCCAGGGAAGGCAAAAAATTGTCTGATGAAAATTCGCCCTCAAAAAACAATGCAAAGTTGTAGATGGATAATTATCAGTCTTCTTCTTCATATTTATAAATTTAAAAAAGGTACGAGGATCATTATCAAGGTATTCCCTGTAAATATAAACGAAATCACAATAAGCTGACGTGCTTCTATAGCATAAGTAAGTTTTCCATAGTAAATTTTTTTTATTCTTTAGGCTCCGTAGTTCTCTAGTATACCACGGGGGAGAATGACAAGATGATCTTGACCCTTTAAGTGGTACACACGAATTAAACAGATCATAAATCCTATCATAAAACACGGAAACGCAATCGTCGATATCGCTTTCATAAAAAAGGGGTGCGAAATCGATCGGAAGGATCCTGTTTAAAGGCCGCCTTTTTAAAATCGAGAACGTACTGATCTACGTTGGGATCAGCAGTATTAGAACCATCGTAGCAAAAAGAGATGAAAATGGGCGGATGTAAACTGTTGATAGCGGATAAGTTACGAGAAGTCGGTTCGACTATAGTGTTACTCGAGTTAGAAGAAAAGATAAGATCTAACTGTCTTCTGAGTTCTTTATATCACTCATTTGGTGTAAACCAGAGGAGGACATGGCGTCAAGAAAATGGTAGTCTTTAGCAGTAAGACAATTTAAGGGAAGGTTGTCATCGTCATCAGCGTTGAAAACCCATTGACTGCTGGGTGAGTTAAAGTCACCAAGAAGGATGATTTCGTCCTCTGGCTTTGTCATATTATTAATAAAATCTAGGCTAAGAATTAAAATATCGTAAAGACTTCGACCATCTGCATCAGCACAGTGTCAAGTTTGGAGGGATCTAACAACAGATCAAGAAAATGTGCATCTCGATC
This sequence comes from Leptarthrus brevirostris, assembly GCA_964036015.1. Classification (NCBI taxonomy): domain Eukaryota; kingdom Metazoa; phylum Arthropoda; class Insecta; order Diptera; family Asilidae; genus Leptarthrus; species Leptarthrus brevirostris. The sequence goes on from OZ038371.1 coordinate 23,237,364, forward strand.
AGAGATATCATAAGAGCTCAGAGCTCGATTGCGAGCGTGTCGAAAAAATCAGGTATATCAACCAAGCCGTAAACCTAATGGGATTTGCATGCAACCAACACGCCGCCATCACGAGCCATAGAGTCAGGGTATCTATCCTTACGAAAAATCGTCTAGATTTTCTGCATGATTGAGATAGTAGTTTTTTGGCGTTTGTTTGATGCCGCTGTGTTGAATAGATCAAAATATAAAAACAAAGGGGTCTTATGAAACGTTACGGTGCGTTGTTAGAGGGGAGGGGGGTTAATCAATGCGTTACGTAACATTAAGTTTTTGTTAAAATTAAAAATCCTTACTGTTAACCCGTGACTCGCATATTTTTTTTACATACGAAAAGAGTCGCGTCACTGAGTATACAGAAGTATATATATATGGAAAATGACCTTAATAAGCCGTCTACCACGAGTCCATAGTTTGGACATTAAGAGTCCGACCGTTGCGGCGAAAAAACTGCGAACCATGAGCTTACGAATTTCACGCACACACATTAGGGCAATTTCGTTTAATTTCCATTGCTGCTTATTGCCATATTTTCCGCAACATAATTGAAATTTTTAGGTAAAAATAATCATTTCAGTGTTATGTAACGTTAAGGGGTGGGGGGGGGGGGATAACGCGAAATGTTACAAGTGGAGGAGGGGGTCAAAAATATTCAAAAACTGCGTTACGTAATATTTGAACGGCCATATTTGAATGTGCATACCAGAAAAATTGCAAATTTATGAATCACCTTGTAAGCTTCCAAACGGTTGAGATTGCCCCCCACCCACCCTGTACAATCTTTTGTTTGCCTAGGTGCGATCTATCACCCCACTCATTTCCGCAAGTCAGATCTGAAACACTCTGTATTACTCCTCCAGTCGAGATTCCAGTTTAATACATATTAAGCCTAGATACTTGGCTTCACTGCAAAGGGTTAGTCCCCCCGTCCCTCCTCCCAGCGAGATTCGAGTTTAATATTAAGCCTAGATACTTGGCTTGCAAAGGGTCAGAATTCCCACCCCTTCCAGCGTTGTGTGTTTTAAATTCTGGTATTTCCCTCTTCCTAGTGCTTTGTAACGTATCTGAAGAACACTCCTAGAAAAAATGTGCTCAATGGTAAAACTACACCCGTAAGTGTCGAGAAGATTAAATATTTGTAAGTAACAGAACAAGTTCTACTTAGTACAGTGACTAAACATGCAATAACGAACCATCCAGATACTATGACAGCACAAGATGCATATTCTTTGCTAAAGGTCTCGCCTCGCGCGTGAAAGTAGATTTATGGAACAGGAAGACTTCGTCAGGGTTTATTTTTGTCCTCGAGACGTACCAAGTATTCAACCTATGAGCGTTCGCTGCTTTTACAGAATCATTCGAAGAAAAGAAAAAACATAATTTTTCCACCACTTATGCTTTGCATATTAATCGATTCAAATCTCTCAGCTAGCGCCATCGAATCGATGACGATTTATCCCGCTCGAAGTCAATTCTAAAGTTCGACAGAGCTTTTGTCTTGTAAATCCCAAACAATGCAAGGATTTCTCATTTCGTCTCTTGTTGTTTTGTTTATTTTGCTTCTATTCGACAATCTACGGATTTTTGCGTGCATCTCCCGAGCACCAGGTTTCCCCTCCTACGTAGTAAGCACAAAGCTCGATTGGATATTTTCTCCCCGAAATCTTTTTGCTCCAAGCTACATTCAGACGTGAACTAGATTTGGTTTTTCCCTGTCGCGTATTTTTGTTCGGGCTCTTAAGCGATATCTTTTCGCGCTGATTCTATCTCCTAATTTAATTATTTTAGTTAGTTCTAAACTACTTTCGAATACTTCTAGTTTAATGAGTGTAAATAAAATCTTAATCGCGGTTAAAGTGCAAGAAAAATTTCAATTTTCAATTTTCGTGTTACAATTTCAATAGAAGAGCCTTTCTCGTGAGTGCGTAGATCTACGATTTCCTCTGGATGTCAGACGTCGGATACAGAGCAGGAGAGGTGAATGCTGTGTATATTGTGCAATATTGCAAATGTGCCAATAAAGGTAACTTGAACAATACAAAGTGCCGACAATGTTCCAGAACTGAGAGATAGAAAATGCATCCGCGACTTGCGAATTATTTTTACGCGACTTGTTTCTCTGATTTGCTCATTTTCTTAATATTCCGAAATAATTTGTACATTTAAGTGAGCATAGGTGATAAAAATAGATACGAACTGGCTTTAGTTTCTTTAAAAATTAATCGTGCGTTTTCTCAAGATAAACATACTTCCTTCAGATATAAATTAATTTTTTTTATCTGTTGAAATTTTTACTCGATAAGATAAAAAGTGTGTGTCAGAGCATGCAGAGATAAGGAACATCTTTAATTGCTTACTGGATTTAAAAACGTCAGCAAAATTTAGGTTTAAAACTTAAGAAATTATAAATTGGTAAAAAAAAGGACTTTGTCTCTTTTTTTTCTTTTTACATTTATTCAGGTCATACGAAAGACTACCTCATTCGTCACAATGTCTTGAATCCGTCTATTTACAAATTTAATTTCCAAAAAAATGTCAGTGCCGCTGTAATCTCGCCCTAAGAATTCAGACGTATTCATTTCAACTGAAAATACAACAATTTAATTTCTGTTTTCGCTGAGCTGTTGCTTTTCCTCTCAGCTCAGGAAGTAGTACTTCAACTTTAGAGCGACCGGCTTTTCGACTCTCAACGATTGCGTTATTCTGGTGAACGTACTCGGGGAGCGTTACATTGATCGTGTTGTTGGTACGTTCTATAATGCATACTTTACTCAGTGCATTCAAATATTCTCTTCTAAATCTTCTCTTTTTCTCTTAAATCTGACTGGACGAGCCTTCGAGACTGTGTGAGACGGCCCTCTGTGTCTCAAGGAACGACGTCGGTTACTTTGACATCAGTTCTCTCCCCAGCTTCAGATATCTTACAATGCATTTCTGTCCAACAGTAGGCCCCCCTTTAAGCGCCAACCCCAAACAATTCTGAAATTTATCAGCTTTAAGCGCAATTGTGATGGCTATCCCTCCTCCTGGAAGTTCCATGACTGCGAAGTGACACCTCTACGCTCGCTAATTTATTCGCTGAAATCTTTTGTACTCTGTACTGCTGATTTTACTCATTTGGTAAGGCTTTTGTCGACTTCACTCGAATCAAAGGAGGTTTTGTTTTTTTGGAGGGGGAAAAATGCTTTATGCACCATCAGGGCGGTGCCTTGCCCTGGTGTGTGTGTGTGGGACTCGCACCCACTAAAAGACCTCCTCTTTTCAGGCATGTCTCCACCCAGGGATTACATTTCGTATTAATTCAGGGTGGTGCCTATTACGCAATCATTGGCTTCTTATGTTCTAAGTCTTATCCTACTACAGTTCGTCCAGTGCTTCTGGGGTTTCCTTTTTCTGTTGTTGCAAGATCTGGATAAATATTGCAACTCGGTCCCATTGCGCTTTACCTCTGAGCATGCTGTTAGTGAACAGCATGCTCAGAGGTAAAGCGCAATGCGACCGAGTTGCATTGCGCTTTACCTCTAAACATGCTGTTAGTGAACAGCATGCTCAGAGGTAAAGCGCAATGGGACCGAGTTGCAGTATTTACGAGTATTCAGAAGATCTTGCAACAAAAAAAAAGGAAAAGCGGGATTCACGCCCGAGGACATAGTGATGTCCTCGGGCGTGAATCCCCCGAGCTCTTCTTCTAGCTCCTGTCGCTCTGCGTTCCACCTTCGGCATTCGAAGAAGATGTGTTGGGCGTCGTCCTTCTGTGAGTCGCCGTATTCGCAGGCTGGGCTTTCTGTTTTTCCCATTTTATGGAGGTAAGCGTTAAAGTACCCGTGTCCGGTCAAGCACTGCGTCACTTAGTAGTTTACCTCTTCGTGTTCTCGCTTTAGCCAATTCTTCAGGTCTGGTAATAGTCTAGCGGTCCATCTCGCTCTTGTCTCTCTATCCCAGCGGTCTTGCCATCTCGTAAGGGCGTATTCGCTAGCTTCGACTTTCGCTGCCTCTTTTCCGATTTCGGCCTGCCTGTCATGACGTTGTTTCCGCTCTTGCGCCAATAGATCTGTGGGAGTGGCGGCTGCCAAAACCAGAACCGCTGGCTCCGACACCGTTCTGTAGCCGGAGGCAACTCTGAGGGCTCCTCTCCTCTGTACTGCCGCCATCCGTTTCCTGTACTTTTCGACCTTCAGCGCATCAGCCCAGATCTCACATCCGTACAGTAGGATCACGCGCGTGATCGACATAAGCAGTCGCCTCTTACTTGTTAATGGGATTCCCACGTTGGCCATGAGGCTGCTCAATTGGGTTGTGGTCTGTGCTGCAGTGTCTGCCGCATGACTAATGTGTTCCCAAAAGGTGAGTTTGGAGTCCAGCCTTATTCCCAGGTATTTAACTGCTTGGCTCGTCAGAATGTCCTTATCCTCCACTCGCACCAAGGACTTAGTACTTGTAACTGTTAGGTAATATGAGCTTCTGCAAAAGTACTTTTCGCCAGCTCGACTTAGACCACCATCTGGGGCCTTTGCGACACTTTTTCATGGCAGACCATCTTTCACTTTAACGAAGCCCTTCAAATGCATTCGGATACCTTTAGGATTTTAGCTACTGTGTTAGTAGCTATTGAGCTTTTTCCGTATAGATCCAGCGGTAGCATATCAAGCATAAGCATAGAACTTCCGTTATATCTATGCCAGCCGTTTTCTTAGACAGCAAGTCTAGATTACTTTTTTTCTCCATTGCTGTTGCAGAAAATAAGTCTGACCATAGCGGTATACATCGACTGCAACACTTTGGGCTTTAGTCCCCAGCTAACTGCAAACGTTCTCTTGGACGTATAGAATGCCACATTGGCTTTCTATGCATGTTCTGTTATATTGCTCCTCCAGTCGAGATCCGAGTTTAATATCAAGCCTAGATACACTGGACATGGTCAGAATAACCTTCCCTGCCTATCATTGCGATTCTATACTTTGCCATTTACCTTTTCCTGGTGAAGAGGACCAGCTTTGTTTTTGCAGGATCAACACCAAGTCCACTGCTTTATACTTGACTATGAAGCTTACAAAGCGCATACTCGAGCCTTTCAGTTATTGTGAACAGAAACTTGCCTGATGCCAGTATGACTTATCCGCATAGGCAACTGTTGTGAAACTCTCACCTTAGAGAAGGTGTCTAGAATTTCACCCATCAGTGCTGGTCATAGGAGTAGTGCTGACAACCTTCCTGCTGTGTACCCGTGCAAACGGAGATTTGCAACACTAGTTCACATATGCTGAAGCTAACTATGTATTTATTTTGTTTCGTTGATTTATTCTCCTCTTACTTGTGTCACTGCTCAGGAGAGTTCTTTTCACTGAGATATCTGTCTCCTCTGTGGTACCACAAGGCAGCACTCCTGGCCCCCTTTTTTTCTACATCAACGTTGCTGACGATGCTTTCATGTTTCGAATCGTTTCTTGAGACACTGATTGTGTTCTTCTAAACGCTGACCTAGCTACGTTTCATCATTGGTCTTCTAGCAATCATCTTCAACTGAACAGTAATAAGTGCACTGCTATGACTGTCTTCCGCCTAAAACGTCCTATTTTGTTCTCAATTTTCGCCTATCATTCGAGGATCATATAGGCTCTATTATTAGCAGGGCTTACTCGTCGTTGGGTTTGGCTTTAGGACGCCCTTTTTACTGAGAAGAAGTAGGTGATACCGAATCGGTTGCTTGTCGCCTTTCTCTTCTTGTTGGTTCAGGCTTGGTATTCCTGAGTGTAAACCAATTAGTATATGCCTCTGCTAAGGATTTTATGGTGTTTTCATAATTCTTTGCATTTCCATTATCGATTTCCTAACAATTTGTTTGAATCACTAGATCCAGAGATTGAGGTTATTGCGCTTCCCACCTGCAGCCAAATTTTGCCTGGTGTCCTTCTTCTGGTGTCAACCAATTTTTTTTTGGATTTATCTCTTTTGCCAATATGTTTGAGTGCTGCCGATACGTTTGGGTATTGCTTATGTAATGGAGTTGATGATACCTTTGTTCCTTGTGCGTTAAGTGCAGTTATGGCGTTAGGCAGAGTAGCGACTTTACCACCCGTGAATGTGCGGACGTAAAACCTTGTCACATTTCGATTTCAATAAGATGAAATCGCACTCCAATAATTAGAAGCTTTTCTAAGGCGCCTACGACGAGCTGATAAATTTGGCGGAGAATCTTGAGAGTGTTAAAACCATGATTCTGGATTTGGTAAAAGATTTGAGTACTCAGACGGAGAATTCAGACTCCATGTGATTGAGCATACCCTAAATGATTTCCATTTCATGACTCTACTAGGAGATTCTAAATTCACTGCTGAACATGTCGTCAGCCTTAAGAGGAACTTTGTGAGGGTCGGAAATGGGCTTTCTACCAAAACTCTGTCTGACCATTTCTCTAGGTTAAACTCCATTACTTCGGGCTACGCGAAATTAGTGTCCGCATCCAATCGGACTGACGTTGCTACTGACACTGATTTGTTCACATCTCATCCTGGGACTGTCCGTGGGGATTCCTCTAATATGAATGATGCTGCGTCTTCACGGTGCATGAATGTTCTCTCGTGCACTGTGTTTTCTGTGCTGAGTGATGTGTTTCGTCATCTGCACGTGTCTTCTGATGGAAGGATAGACTTTTCAAAATGTTATTATCTCCTCCTTCATCCTGACACATTGGTGGATGATATCATCAACCATATCTCTGAACGTATTGGTGTTCTTCGTGACCTTTTAACATGTACAACAATTCTACCTTTATACATCAATGATGGACGCGCTTATACAGCATCTTTGAAGCTATTTATTCCTCAGAAGTGGTATTCTGCGATATTAACTCTGTCAATTTGGCCTTCCACCTCTATTGTGCGAGAATTCATCCCTAAATCTCGGCTCTTTGTTTCCTCTTCAAAAAACTTATCAACGAGCTCTCAGTGTACTACGTCACCGTAACTGGCTTGCGTTCCAAGACGATTGGGCTGTTTGTTGCCTCGGTCGATTCTGGATTCGACGTTATATGCCTCCCTGAAACTTGACTTTGCGGTAAGATTCTTGATATGGAACTTTTTGATTCTGAGTTCCAGGTTTTCTGTAGAGATCGCCATTTCTTTTATGTGGATGCTCCTGTTTGCGGAGACGTTTTTTGTAAGGTGCGATGTGGCTTGCCGTGTTATGTTATGACCATGTGGACCATGTTCCACTTGCTTCGCCGTCGTTAGTGTATGAACTTCTGTCTTCGGCTGTGAAATGGCTCTCGAAGATAATGTCTCCATGCGATGACTTTTTGCTGCTTGGTGATTTCAATATGTCATCCCTCACCTAGGAGTATTTCGTGGACGATGATTGCTTGCAGCCTCATGCTTTGAGGTTTTTCCTAAATTATGGAAGTCGTCTACTATTTACCTCTTCGTAAAAAGGGATAAGTAAGGCGATATATCCAATTATGTGATATCTCTCTCATTACTTTAACCTTTTGTGTGGTATAGGGCGTCTATTACACCGGCTTTCCACCTGGTCCGGTTCTGCGCCAGCAACTTCAACTGTGGCTACGATTTGTTGATCTGGGTAACTTCCCTCTTGACGGATCTTCTCCATGTGTTGCCCGTTCATCCAATTCGGCGTCTTTCGTGGATTCCTTGGGGATTCCAATCTAGAGCCTTATGTGATGTCCATAGATTTTACTGCAAACCGTTCTTGGGGTCCTTCCAGCATGGTTCTTTTTAAACTAATGTATTTCTGCCATTGAACCTGTTAAACAGATTGATTGTATTTATACTGACTTTAGTAAGGCCTTTGACGGCATTGATCACAAGTTGCTTGTTTTCAGACTTACTATGTTGGGTTTTCAATCTCCGTTAGTTCAATGGATATCTTCCTATCTCTCTGCTCTCTCTCTGCTATACTGACAATGCTAAGATTTTTCTGTTCTTCAGTCTTTTAATGATTTGTGTATTGCGAACAATATACCTCTCAATATTGATAAGGATACGTCTGTCTCGTGTTCTAGAAGTAACGATTTATATGATAATTTGGTCATTGGCAATTTGCTGACCTGACTGTATTCGCATTTGTCTTTCATTGATCAGATCAGTTGCATAGCTAACAAGCTTAATGCTTCATTAGGTTTTGTAAAGAGATTTATTTATTTATTTATAGACAACATCTCTTCAAAGTGCTTACTACTACAAAAAAATAAATAAAAACAGTAAAATACTATATAAAGTCGAAGAATAAGTAAAGAATGCACAAAATATAAAAAAAGTTAAAAGTAGAAAGCAACTTCAACAAACTGACTCCTCACATGATCTCGCGATAGATGAAAATCAATGCAATCAAAAGTGGAATTAAAAAATCGCGACATCGATGTGATCGGCACCTTTACCCCATAATTAGTGCTATGAAAAGGTAAGTGAAGGAAGTCGTGATTCCTCAGGGAGCGAGCCGGAACCTATATGCCAAAACAAGCCAAGAGAACAGAAGAGTCTATGGACCCCGAATGCAGTCGAAAGCAATAAAGATCCCGGAGTTATTGCGTCTCATTTCAAGTGTATCCAAGTGCAGCAGTCCAAGTCTATCAACATAAGGTGGTAATATAAGGGAGTTATTCCAAGGAAGGCCTCGAAGAGCGAACCTAACGAACCTCCGTTGAATAGCGTCAGTGCAATATATTCCAGAATAGGCCTGACAAAAGTGCAATATAAAATCTTAGTCTTTGTAACTCTTGTTAAAGGACAACAATCTATGGTAAAGTTAAATTGAAAGGGAGATCTTTTTCGTGAAAAAGACATAGATGTACACTTGCCGCTATTAAGGGGAAGGTCGTTAATGGAACACCAATTCTGCAAGGCGTCCAAGTTAGAATTTAAAAGTAGGCAATCGGCATTGTCTGACACATTACGAAATATCTTAGCATCGTTGGCATAACAAAGAATATTTGAGTGAGATAGAATCGTAGATACATCATTGATATAAATTATAAATAACAATAGCCCGAGGTTGGAGCCCTGCGGTACACCGGGAAGTGTTGAAAATAACATCAAACAGAGCTCCATGAAAACAAACCAGCTGATTGCGTTCAGATTAGTACGAATGAATCCAATTTACAAAAACACGCGGAAAATCGAAAGCCTTGCTGAAGTCAGTAAAAATACAGTCAACTCACTTACCATCTTCAATTGCAGAAATACAAATGTTTTAAAATCCCAATAAATTGGTGCCGGTTGATTTACCTCTTATGAAGCCATGTTGGTGGCTGCAAGAACGGCTTTCAAATAAGTACCTCAAGCATCTTGGATATACAGCACAGATTAGCAATTGGTCCATAGTTCGAAATTTCGCATTTATCAGCTTTTTTGTTAAGGGAAATAATTAGTGAGGTTTTCCAAAGTTTCGGAAAAACACCGCAACGAGTTGAGAAGTTAAATAAATAACACAGAATAGGAGCAAGAACGGAACCACATCTTTTCACGAGTGAGGCGAATATACCGTCAGGACCAATAGAAAAACTATCAGCCAAGGTAGAAATTGTCTTCAAAATCGTAGCTTCGTTAAGTAAAAGATCTTTGGATTCAAGAGAAGTCGGTGAAAACCTCGTCAAATGGGTAAAATCCTTAAAGCTAATATCACACGTATCATCCAAAAACGCAGTCTTAAAAGATCGAAAAAAAGATTTGCTATCGCTGTCTCCGAAAGACAAAGAAGATAGATAGCCATCAGAATTGCGCTTCAAGTTCACGAACCTCCAAAATCGTTAATATAATTATTATAAGAAGACACTAAGTCAAATAAAAATTTACTGCGTAAATTGGAATATGCTAAATAGTCAGCGTCGCTCCTAGAGGAACAAAACCTCTTCCAGGCCTTACATTTAACATTCTTTAAATGTTTTAAGGAACAATCAAACCAAGGCTGGTTAGAACGTGAGTAATTCGATTTAGAAATAGGCACAATAAGCAAAACAGATAGGCAGTAAATTATAAAAGGATCTTAAGGCCTCATTACGCTCTAAGGAGTTTAATAATCCTTTCAGATTTGCGTGGCCTTCCATGCGATAGCAATTAAATTCTGCCTACGTTAAAGGATAGGCTTGGGCTGCACTTTTAAGATACGTTTACAAAAATTCATTTGTCTCCTTTAGAAACAATTAATCCCGTCAGCCCCTCCCACCCCTAATGAGGACGATTCCCACTTCTCATGTAAACTGCTATCCCCCCTTTGGAGAAAAATTGAGCACTAAGTGAAAGCTTATAATGCCACACTGCTTAGCAATAAGTGCGTTAACTAATATAATAATAATACACGTTATCAGTTAATACGGTGTAAAAAACCCTTCCCCTTGCGACAAGTAAAAAACCCTTCCCCTTGTGACAACACTTGCGTGAATTAAAAACAAATCCCGACTTTTACAACCGACAGTACGTCCGCTCAACAGACCCGGCTAATAGCAGCTAAACCTTTCTCAGAAACAAACGACCCTTGGGTGAGGGTGAAAGGTATCGAACTCTGGGTGATTGGTTTGAACACTAGAGGATCCCATGCATTTCAAACAAATTGAACTTATATAATGGCGGAGGTGAAGTGGCAAGGTCATAAAATAAAAGAAAAACGACACTACCTGACACTGACCACCTTCGACAGAGGTTATTTTCACTCGACGAAAATTACCTATTACGGTAAAGGTTCATCATTTCTCTTGTATTTGTAGGTTCCAAATCTCTGTTGACTTTTTCTATTCAAAATTTTGAAGTAGTTTTACTAAAAATTTTCCTTATTCCCTTCCCATTTATAAACTAATAACAATGTTTAACTATAGAACCTGTCAGAAGATGGCACTTGTAATGCTTCCATCCGATTTGCCATGGTGGTCAAACGTTGAAAAGCATTTGATTTCAATCCAAAAAGCTGAAAATATCAATGTCATCCTGGAGAGTATGCAAAAGATTCACGATTTGTGCAAGTAAATTATAAAATAAATATTTATTTCGTGTCGAGTGTCTAATTTTGAATTTTTTTTAGTGTCAGCTTAGACCCAGATGATGACAAAGCAGATTCTACGTTTCTGGATGGATTAAAGAAACTTATCAAGCAGGACTACAGCACTGAGGAAAATTCCCAACTTATCGATATCATCAAAATAATTGCCAAGCATGCACAAAGTATTAAAACTCTACGTCCTCCACGTGGACTGAGCTTCAGTTTACAACAACAAGGTATTGGTAAAAAGTAACAAGAACATTACCAAAAAATTTTTATCTTACAGCTGACACCATAGAAGTCAATCGTTTTTTCGCAGCTGCTTTGCTGGCTAATGCATTTTTTTCAACTTTTTCCAAAAGAACAGAAAAAACACACCCAACCTTGCAGGATTTTAATTTTACAAACTTTTTTAGAAGCTTAGATAGGTAAGTTTATTCGAATATTAAATGTTGCGAAAACTAAACCCAAATAAATTCTACAGTAATAGTCAAAAGGCCAAGTTAGTATGCCTTTTGCATTATTTTAAGTGGATAGACGAAAGGAAAACTTTTCAGGATAGCATTAAAGTTTCCCGCAAAGTAATGCCAGGGAAGCAGTGGCTGACCATAGAAGACTGGATGGAATGCACTTTTCCTCTTTGTTCTATCGAAGTTAAACACCAAGGACGAATTGAAAACCACTCCAACAATACAATTCAATCAGTGTTTGCGTCATCACGGATTGGTGGAAGAGCACTCCGTAGCGGAAACTCTCAAGAATGTTTGCAATTCTTCACAAGTCCTGAATCCCTTGCATGCATGTTATTTGTTGAAGCATTAGAAGATAACGAAGCTCTTCTAATCCAAGGAGTTCATCAGTTAGCTGTTGTAATGGATCCGAAAAATAAAGCATCTATTGAATTTTTACAAGAAGTACGTCAAGTGTCTTTATGCTGTTATGATGCAGAAAATTATCGAGTTCTTCCTGTTAATCAATTCGAAGAAGACAATATTCTTCGCGAGTTAAATAAGTGCCTTCTAGCTTTTAGACAAAACTCCACATGTAAAATAATCGAAAGTAATCAGAAAAAATCAAGAAAAGGTAATAACACAAGACTGTCGCCTATTGGAGAAAGTGGGAGCAATTCTCCAAGTGATGTAACTACCAAAATCATTATCAATCAACCGTCCACTGCCAGTAATCAGTCTCTTTCAGAAACAAGAAATGAAGAAACAGGTTAGTATTTCAAAATACCCTTAAGACTGTTAACACACGGTCACGTTTTAGATGTCAACAAAAACAAGCAGTGGTTGGCACCATATCCAAAAACTACTAAGGGTCCTGTGCTTTCCAACGCAACTGGAGTAGAACGTAGAGGCCGATTTATTGTGCTGGGATCTTCGGGAGAGCGTCTTCCTGTCAATCGTAGATCTCTGAGTGGGCGTGATAGCAGCAATATGTTTTCTAGCTGTGATTCGGACGAAGAATTTCATAGTGCCAAAGACAGTTTTGATGACAGCGATGATGATTTACTGGAGAAACTTAATTCCAAAGAGTTAGACACACCAGAAAAAAGAAAAACGTTCGTCAGGAAATTGCAAGCAGCTCTCAAGGAATCGAGTAATTATACAGAAAGCACTGCAAGCAGTTGTGACGTCGGAGGTAGTTTTTCTCCGTCACAAGATGAGGATGCTTTAAGGTGAGAAACAAATATGTTTTGTTATGTTTTTTTTGGATGTTTAAAAGATATATTCACTACCACTTCTTTATACTACCGACACACCTATGGTATCAATGCCACGATACGATGGTTAGACTGCCCCTGATACACATGATTCGTGGAATCTAGCTGTCATTCAATGCCAGTTGACATCATTGTCAAGTTTTTTATTCTCCATTTCCAAAAAAAAGACAAACAACAAATCTACGAAATCCGAAAGAGCGCCCTGGTATGACCGAAGCGGACAGTCCGCAACAATATGCTCGATTGTTCGCATCGGCACACCACACACAGCTCAAAGACAAGAGCGAGCTCTACCTGAAGAGGCAGTCGGAACAGCGCTTTGTGGCCGCCATTATGTTGTAAAGATGAAAATGGCTCACTTCAGTCTTTGCCATGCTTGGACGGCGTCTCTGTTTTCGGAAGTATCGACTGAGCGTTGCAAGGTTTTTGGACAGGTTTTCCTCGAAAGTTTTGATGATTTGGTGTTGGATGGTGACGGCCAATTCGTCAGAGTACGCAAACGCAAACTTTATGGAATGAGTGCTCGGTAGATCCGAGATGTAGATGTTAAATAACAACGGTGCTAAAATCGAGCCCTGTGGCAGACCGCTTTTCAGTTTTTTAAGCCTAATTTAAGTCTCGTTCAAATGCACTCGGAATGTAGATTGCTAAACAATATGTTGTTAATAAGATTTGCTGTTTTATGCGGTATTACTCGCAATATTTTCTATATTAAGCCGCTTATCTAAACATTCATACGCATATGTCAGTTCCGTGAACGCCGTTGATGTTTTTAAGCGCCTTTCGAACCCAGCCACAATGTTCCGATTTATCCTAAACCTTGTCTGCTTATTAGGAATAACCCTGAGTAGTGCGAAACTGATTCTGCTGAACAGCAATCGTTCCAGCAGCTTGCAACAAACACTCAGGAGAACAATAGGGCGATAGCTTCCAGCTGGGCTACTTGGCGCATCTAGTTTCAGAAGTGCTATAATTTTTGTTTCTTTGAATTCTCTGGGTAAGTTTTCGGTGGCCAAGATGTTGGTAAAGAATTGGGAGAGCCATCATCTCATGTTGTTCCGCTGTGTGTGGGGAATTCCGCGTACATACCGTCGTAACCTACGGCTTAGCCGTTTTATATCTCTGCCAGTGCCTCGTTGATCTCAGTCAATGTAAATGATCGAGAGTACTCAAGTGAATTTGGACCACCCTATATCAAACTATTCTTCTGGAATACGCAGAAGTTCATATTTTGAACAGTTTCAACCTATTTCTTTTTACATCGGCCACCTCGCTATCGCAACCCACCACGAATCCCTGGTAAAAACGCTCGCTGTTATCTCTCCATCTGAGAATATATTTATTGCGAAAACCTCTACGGATGTGCTTATTTGCTGTTGAGAGATTTTATTTATTTTATTTATTTATAAAAAGATTTGCCAAGGCTGGCTGCTAATATTGTGATACATATTTACAACTTATACCTAAGATAAAAATAATCAAAGTTCGACGATTTGCGAAAGTTGGGTTTTTAGCTCCAACCGGGAACGCCAGAACTCGATGTGGTTCGGTGGTGAGGCACATGCTTCTTCAAGGTTCGGGCCGGAACGGAGATGCTCACCTCATTGAGTAATTCGCCAGAGTTGGAGACCTTGCGTCTCTTTTCAATCGTGTCAAGAGAAATCAGACTAAGTCTGGCAGGATGCGGAGGAGGGAGGTAGGTAGGCTCGCCCCAGGGGAGGCCGCAAAGAGCGAACCGAAGGAATCTTCGATGGACTGACTCGATTCGGTTAATGTGCATGGCGAAATAAGGACTGGCGTAGGATTATCCCAATGAAGCGTTTGTAGTTTTAAGCCGTTGGCGGAATCCACCTGATGTTTCTATATACGTCGGACAAAAACTGTGATTACTAATTTTGCAGCGCGGCTTTGGGGTGGAGATAATAAGAGGGATTTCAATGCCCGTAGTCAGTATCACTGGACTGTGCTGACTGTGTGGAAGCCCCGGTAGGACTTCTCTTCTTATTTGGTGTGGTTCACTCTCATGACCACATAGGTCTGGGTTGTTGTCGCCCTCCTGATCTCGCTGATCTAAAAGTAAAAAGCTTCAAACACCAGATGCATGGTATTTCCCTCGACCCACTCCAGCAGCTTATTTCCACATACGTATGCCATTTGCGGAATACTTTCAGAGTATGGTGGCTATTAAAATCGCCTTCATAAATTCCTGGATGCTGGTAATTTGATAGGGTGCTGTCTGGCCAGGGAATATTTGGTGGTTTGTAAACGCTAGTGACCCTTACACCTTGTAAAGGTAGTCGAACCATATAAATTATGGAAAATAGCGCAGAGTGGCGAGTAGCCTTCGATAGTTTCTCGTGATTGTAGATCAGACTCACTGTTGATGTATCTTTCCTGTATGATACCAATATCTCTCAGCATGCGAGCTAGGTGGTCACTTTTTGCCTTGCTTTGACCTTAAACATTTAGCTGGCAGATCCAGAAAGATGGTCCTAGATTTCCTATCGGACGGCTCTGATTTTTTTTTTATGATGTAGGTAAAGCCCATAAGGCCCCTATGATGCGTTAGCATTCCTAGGCTGGAAGACAATTAGCTTAAGGGAATTGAATGTCTAGTGTTTTTGCATTGGTACGAACTAGACAACAGCCCAGAGACGGAGGGGATTTGAATTTTTTGTACATAGTTGCGAACTAAAAGCCCGTAGGAAGACCGAGAGGTTCGAACCTGCATCCATGGCGGAATGATCGTGTCACACATCCATGGATCCAACTCCGTCTCTATAAAATAACAGCCTGTGGTGGATTTGGTTGCGTGTTGCTGTTCTGCACATCGATAATATGACCCTGTAATAACGCCTTTAGTAGCCGGAAGATCGATTGATAGATCGGCGTTGTATAAGTGTTACCCACCCTGCACTACGCGGAGGTGATCTACATTGCAAATGAAGGATTGCGAAGGCTTGGAGTAAAAACTACAAAAGATAGGTCAACTTAAATTCTCATAAAAGTCGTTTGTTTTGTTGATCACTTCAACCTGGTCAACAGAACTTAAGAATATTGAAGGTTGAAGTCGTCATTTTTGTTTCGTTTTCTTTTTCGAGCCCTATATGTTTTCTAATTCACTATAATGCAGATTGTTTTTAAATTCGTCAAAATATTCAATTTTATAAATAAATAATTTTTCTAATATTATCTCAAACTTGTATTTAAAATTCAGACTGCGTAGAGATGGTTCAACAGGATTTGTTCTAACAGAAGACTGTCTTGACGAGCAATTTTACAAAAACTCTTTGCAACACGAACAACAATGGTTGGACAAGTTTCGTAGTAAGCAAGCAGCCATTCAACGAAAAGACACCAACGATTCATCTAAATACAGTTTCAGCACCGATCTCAATTCGGAATTGGATGAAGTCTTTGAACGATTTTCAAAGTGATAATATTTATTCTTTTTCCTAAGTGAGAAAGCATTCTTATTTGTTATACACTAGATGGCTAGACGATCCGGAGCTGATAGAGCAAGGACACAAATTGGATCCTAGAAATGAAGCAGTGCAAAATTTTGCAAATTCGTTACTAAAACGAACATTGAGTGAAAGTTTCGTTGGAATACCGCTGACAGATGGCTGTGTTACAAGCATAGGTAAGTTAATAATTTATGAAGTGAAATACTTTCAACTACTTCCAAACAGTATCTTTTATAGAAGATGCGTTAATTGAAGAGTACAAAAATAACAAAACTACACCACAACTTAATACCAAGTCACTTTCTTTGGAATTAGCAAAATTTAAATATCAACTTAAGGATCAAGTGGTAAGTTGTGATTGATTGTTTTTTTTTATTTCTTTGAGTTACGAAAAGTACATGTTGAGGTATAAGCGTTATGTCCACGATGTCAATAAGTTCGGTGCCTGAGGTATACTAGTGGCGCCTTCTATCTTATCATCGATTTAGCACTTTTCAATACACATTTAGTCCTATAAAGTAGATCGGAACTTTATATAGAGACTGCTGCCACTGGGTTGTTTATAGCACAGTGGTAGTAATATGAGCTTAATATTTTTAAGGACACCTGGTCTATGTCCGATACACTTGGCATAATAGAAACTGACTCTTCAATTGCGGTATAGGCATAACAAACGTTTTATTGAAGTTAAAAATACTTTCCTTTTCTAATTAAAAAATTTCAGAATCCGTTTCTGAATCCTCGCCACTGCTAGACTCTTGAATTTTTTTACTTTGGGAAGGTCTTCTCCACAAGAATTCCAACTAGAGAAGAGTGGGAAGAGTGGGGGGATGCCACCGGTGTAGAAATATCGGTGTTCATGGATGGGTCTAAGTCGGAGGACGGGGTGGTAGCAGGGGTCTTCTCGGACTGCCTAAGCATATGCAGTAGGTACCGGCTACCGGACCATTGCAGTGTATTCCAAGCGGAGATCTTGGCCATACCAATGGATAGCGAGATATGCTTGTACATCGACAGCCAAGCAGCTATCAAGGCGCTGGACTCAAACTTAGTCAGGTCACGGCTGGTCGGCAGGTGTCTGGCTGGTCTCCGGACGTTAGGGGCGAGACACAAGGTAACTCTCTGCTGAGTCCCTGGTCACAGTGGTGTTCAAGGGAATGAGGCAGCTGATGAGCTGGCAAAGGAGGAATCACAACTGGATGATTCCTCTATTGACAGACCGATCGGCTGGCCGCTAGAATCAGTAAAGAGAGAAATTGACCTTAAGGCTACTCAGCTCGCTAAGCAGAGATGGAGTAACTTAACCACATTTGAGAAAAACCACGTTCCTGCAAAACGGAAGCCGGATAAACCTCCGAAACATTGTGGCAGTTATTATTGGCCACTGTCTTTTCAGTAGACACGCAGAACGTCTGCGCGTTCCCACGAATGACTTCTACCGGAGCTGTATGGACGAGGAAGAGGTGGAAAGCATTCAGCACTTACTCTGTGAATGCCCGGGCCTAGCAAAGAGAAGGTGCAATGCAATGGGCGTGTACTTCTTAGGTGGCATGGGCGATATAGACGGCATCGGGCTGAAGCAGCTCTAGTATCCACTTTTAGGAACCCTCTAAAACTTTCACGGCTTATAAACGTCGCTAATGTAGATGCAACAGCTTCGGTTGCTTCGGTTGTAGAACTTGTGGATGAAATCGGCTCAAATCCATGAGTAGGAGGACACGAATTTCAAGAGGTGTGTGCGGATACAGGTTGTTCACCGATGGGTCCAGTTTGTTGCACAGTTGTTGGCTCCGCTCTATCAGTTACTGAGCTCGGTAAAAGGTCAATATCGGAAAAAGCATTTTTGTCGAGTGGATATATTCCCGCTGTTTTAAAGGTTGAAATAATTATTTTCAGTTACCATATCTTCTAGGGTGGGACAGAACTGTTCGGAGTTACTTAGCTCCTTGGGCAGTCTGATTAACGTGACCTTGCACTGGGTTCCCGGACATAGGAACATTGCTGGAAATGAGATGGCCGACAAACTTGCCAGAGAGGGCGTAGCTCTACAATGTGGCCATGTCGAAAATATTCATATCCCACTAGGTTCCTTAAGATTGAACTCTGTCTGCATTTCTTGGCGCTGGCAAATGCCAGTTGGAGCGCCCTGAAAGTATGTAGCATATCCAAGACAACCTGGCCAAGTTATAATAAAAATAGGACATCCGATCTGCTCAACAGACCGAGAGCTCTTATCGCAAAAATCACTGCCGCCTGTACGA
Source organism: Leptarthrus brevirostris (assembly GCA_964036015.1). Lineage (NCBI taxonomy): Eukaryota > Metazoa > Arthropoda > Insecta > Diptera > Asilidae > Leptarthrus > Leptarthrus brevirostris. The sequence continues at coordinate 23,255,840 of OZ038371.1, forward strand.
GCATAGAGCTGGGCTGAGCGCCCCTTACAATACACACTGTCACAGTTGTGCCGACGTGAACGAAAAAAAAACCATTATTCAACTTCTCTGTAAATGTCCGGCTCTTGCCAGAATAGAAAGAGGGCTATGAGAGGGGGGACTTCTTTGGAAACCTAAAGATTAAGAAAATAGTCAGTTTCTCAAATTCGCAAATTCCGCCGGTTGGTTTTAGTTCCTTTTTCCAGTAATAAACTCAGCCGACTTCAACCATGATTTCAGATAAGAATCAGGGTTACTAGTTAACTGAGTCCAACAAAATACCGGGTCTTACTGGCTGTGGCATCAAAGTGGTGCTGTTACAGTGCTAATTGGAGTATTACCATGATAGCGATGCTTACCACTTAAACCAACCAACCATGGCCTTTTCGAACGCCAGCCGAACACATTGTACCCCAACGAAGATCATGTATGGTTTTCCTGAGTTGAATAGCATTTAATAGTCAACAGCAGCCTTAAAGGGGTCAAACAACTCAATAAACAATTGATGCGTCGTCTTAGTTGAATGTGGCGGAAGCTTTTAGAGTGTCATACCATTTTCTTTGGCATAATCCAATACAGCCAATTAAAGATGTGACCCCTGGTTGTCGTATATAAGCAAAGTTGGATTGCTTTTGCTGCTGGTCCCTTATTGTATTTGTTTAATTTTTCTTTGATGTCTGGTTTTTTTTCGATTGTCGTTTCTGAGACCAATTTTTAGATTTAGATTTAGTTAGTACGGAGACGAAGTTGAATCAATTCGTTGAGCGGCACTACCATGGGTCCCGCGTTCGATACCAGATGACCCCGTGAGCTTTTATTAAGAAATTAAAATAATCCGGTTCAAAATGGTTCCCGACGACGAATTAAGGATGAACACCCTTCACCCAGTCAAAATTAACTTGACTTCCCGTGAACTGGTTCCACTGGATACAAGAAACTGGTTCGGTGCACAGGGGGCAACATGTTAACCCTCTTATTCCTAAGGTAATTCTATGGGGTTTGTTAAATTCAAGCCTCAATGTGGTAGCCCATTCTGCCTTCTTAGGCAGCCACTTTAACCTAACCTAACCTAACCTATCATCGAACCAATTACAATTATTTTGGACCTTTAAGTAATATGTACAGAATTTATTTATAATGTAATAAATAGGTATTGACCGAAAATATTCTTACATTGCAAGTTTTGATCTATTAAATATTTTTACTTTAATACTTTTTTAATATAAATTCTTAACATATTTCTTTGTAGATGTCTCAACTAAACAAAAAACGAAATACTATTGGAAACTCCCTTCCAATTGCAACAGGTAATTGGGGTTGTGGTTCTTCAAAAATGGGCGAAGTACAACTTAAAATGGTTATTCAGTGGATGGCAGCTAGTGCCGCAGATCTACCCTATTTATTATATTATACCAGTGGCAATTCACATCTTAACAAGGTAACGATACTGTAAGTAAAGCATAATATGCCATTATTTTATTTTTATTTTTCATAGTTGGATACGCTTATCAGAGTCCTCCGAGATAGACAGTGGACTGTTGGTCAATTAGCAAAAGCAAGTCTGGACTACGCAAAGGAAAAAATTGAAAACACAACCGAACTAACAAAGAATTCTCGAGACTTTTTCGAAAGATTGATTGGAATTTAATAACGAAGATTGAGATTTTTTTACCCATTTTGTGATGGAAACATTAGAGTAGATTAGACTATTTCCAATTAAATCGGATTTTTTTAGAAAAACGTTTAATGTTTTGTAGAAACTTAAAGATCGAGCGATTAGATGATCGCTTCCGCAATATTACAGAGGTACTGCGACAACGACATGATTGTTTATGAATTCTATTTCCATATTAACTAAAAGAATTCCAATTGCTAAAACGATTGAAACAAGTCACAAGATTGATGAACGAGGTGACGATGTACCCCTCGTTTAAAAGTTCCAAACTCATAAGACAGGAAAAACAGGAGTAAACTGTTCCACATTCGTGGTATGCTGCTTAGGAAGGATTCCTGAAATTTGATGGTACCTCCAAAGTGGACCTGGAGGCTAAGAAATGCGAGCGCCTTGAGGCGCTTGCATCGTGCGTTGTGATGTGTCTACAAGGAATCAGACTAGCAATTTCGTTAGAACAACGGCCATGGAAATAGCTATAGAAGAGTGAGAGACAAGCGACATTCCGTCGAGCCTGAGTTTTGGATGCGTTAAACATGACATGATTTCCTCCGCCCCAAGAGAAGATCGCCGAACTGTCGTTGTTTAATGATCCGAAAATGCGTTCTCGGTTGATTTCTGTAGAGTTTCCACGAGAATTCATTACCGAATCAAAAGAGTAAACGACATGAAGAGTGCTGTAGTTAGCAAAACTATGAATGGGACTGAAAGTGAGAGACGGAGTTGAGTCAATTCGTTGAGCCGCACGACCACCATGCCATGTGCCCCGGATTCGAGACCAGGGCTCCCCGTGAGTTTTTATTAAGAAATTAAAATAATCCACTCCGTCTCTGGGATGTTGTCTAGCTGCAGCAATGCAAAAACAAGACTTTCAAGTTTCCTCACTTCCCTTACCCTAATTCCTTTCCGGCCAAAACCATGCTGACGCATCAAAAGGTTATCCCCTAGGATTTAGCCACATCGTATAAAAAAAACAGTCATCAATAAAAAGAAGAAATAAGGTTGGTGAGAGAACTGAACTCTGAGGTAAACCGGCATTTATTCGTTGTCGAATTGAGAATTGATTACTATTACATATTAGATTATTTTTGATGGTTAAAACAGCTTTTATGCAGAGTTTGGAAATTAAATTATAAACAAAGACATGTTTTATCTGAGTCTATTCAAAACTAAGATGTTTGAACAATGTGCGGTGCGGGCCTCTGACTCTATAGTTGCCCTGGCATTTACTCTGCAATCTATGCCCGCCCCCTCCAAAGACTGCAGCGTAAATGTCGAGGGCAACTATAGGTATTAATTCCGAGTCAGTTTATCGCGTTGGTGCCCTTTTCCAAGTACAACACAGAATCATCCAAATTTGAGTATTTTAATCGTATCGAACGAATTCATCTGCATTCGGTTAAAAATATATGTAAAAGGGGCAACCCGTAAGTTCTCATTTTTATAAAAAGACCACTTTCCCGTTTGTATAGGCGACAGGGAGATTTACCTTATGGTATTGTGACAAGATCACCTACCTCGCTGATTGTTTGTATGTGGTTTAAGCCCCCTGAATGTCACAAATAAATACTTTTCAATATTTTTAAGTCCCAGCGCAGAGGCCGCTTCGAGCACTACAATTCTGTCATCGATTGGGGGTGGGCAAACTTTTTCGGAGCAAAAATTTTTCTTTTATTAAAATCGCTGTGTTTTTACTATTTTACAAATACCACGCAACAATATATATTAAATTAGTGCAAATAATAATTATTATTTTCTTATATATATGATGTTGCCAAAGCTCAGGGGATGCCCTATGATGCTAAAGCACAGCCTTGGCAGGAAGGAATTAAGGATGAGGGAAATGGGTTAGGAGGTTGAGTGAAGGTGGTGTCGATGTAGGCCCCGTTTGAAAGTTTCAGGCTCATAAGACGAGGGAAAAACAGAAGATGGTAAACTGTTCCACATTCGTGTTGTTCTGCTCAGAAAAGATAGATATAGGGGTAGGAGCGACTAGTAGATCTTGTATCGCGCGTTGTCATGGTTCTACAAGGAATCAGGCTAGCCATTTCGTTAGAACAATGGCCATGGAAATAGCGATAGGAGAGTGAGAGACCACCGACATTCCGTCGATGCTCCAGTGAGTCAAGGCCCTCAGAGATTGAGGAATCGCCAATAAGTTTAATAGCCTTACGCTGGACTTTGTCTAATACCTTGGATGGATTAAACGTAACACGATTTGCTCTGCCCCAAGCGAGGACCATAGAAATGTCGTCGTTTAATGATCTAAACATGCATTCCCGATTGGCTTATGTAGCATTTCCACGTGAATTAATTATAGAATCAAATGAGTACGTGAAATCAAGGGTGCTGTCGTCGGGGAAACTATGAATAGGATTGAGAGTAAGGGATTAGAGATCATTAATAAAAAGAAGAAATAAGGTTGGTGAAAGAACTGAACCCTGAAGTACACCGGCATTTATTTCGTAGGAATCAGATGTAACTCCGTCAATTACTACACGGATTGAACGGCCTGACAAAAAACTCTCTATCCATTTAACGAGGGTAGGGTGCAGACCAAATGTTTGAAGTTATATCCTTTATTAACTTTGTAAAATCATAAAATGATCACATAAAATACTACAAGCACGTTGCGTATGAGAGAAGTTTGCCGCACCTTCAATCGATAACAGTTGCAGTTACGGCGAAAATCATAAGGGGCAAAGTTGTAGCGCTCGAGGTGACCTCTACTCTGGTATCATCGCTTTTGTCTTAGCTTCAATAGAATTTCAGATAATTGAAAAACAATTGTTGCTCCCGTTCGCCCCCGCTCCTCCACGCCCTGACCAAACAAATATAGAAAAGTGTGCATTTGTGTGGGGTGGGGAAGGGTGGGTGGGGGGGTGGTAATCTTTACTGTGGGGTGCAAAACACTACTACAAGTATAGAGTCGATATTTTGCATTATACAGCATAGCATAATTTTCCGAGATATCTAACCAATCCTAACCCAACTCCTATTCTGACATAAAAGTGAGTCGGAGCAGAATATCATAAGTGTACCTCGCGTTCCACAATCCGGCTTGATGGAAGAAATTTGGAGGTAAGTGTGCGTTGGCTCCAATAGTGCTGAAGATTAGTCCACCCCCTTGACTTTTTCTCTCACTTGCGTAGTTCCGGACAACTGTCAGGAAAAAAGGGACTGAGCCGAACTTTACGGGCTAGGCTTAGTCAAAGTTGGGGGTGGGATATCGCCAATAACAAAAAGCCTTGAAGAACCTAAATAACGTCTCCAGGTCACTCAAGTATCTCGGGTTTTCCAAACTGAAGACTTACCTGGAAAAGACATAAAGAGGAAAAAATTCGAAAAGGCGCAGAATCGGTATGTGGAGAAATTGGGGAATCTCATTAAAATCCGCATACCAGATCTACACTATGATGGTAATAATATAGAACTGAAGGAAGTGCCCATGCCTGTACTCGTACGAGTTTAAGCATTTTTCTTACAGGCACGATGAGGAACGGGATGCGCAGGGTTGTCGCCTTAGTTTGACAGATGGCAAATTCAAATTGTAATCGCTAGTTCGGTCGAAATTATTCGCTATATTATTTGAAATAAAAAGTGTTTAGTGAAAAATATAATAAATATCAAGACTATATTAGTAGAGTGATTTGTTGGTTGGTTGGTTAGTCGGGCTGTTTGTTGCTAAGAAGCACCAAGTTCACTCGAAGGCTATGAAGGCCCATTGTGAATGCCCTTAAAAGGAAGAAGCATGGTCAGAACTTAAAACCACTCAGATCTCTGTATAAATCTATTTAGTTCCACCAGTGCTATCTCAGCTACATCGTCCAGATTGTCAAAGAATCTTGCTCCCAAACAGGCGTGTCGTCATTCTTTTAGAGCCGGACATTCGCAGAGCAGGTGCACTATGGACTCATTTTCTTCTTCATCTCTGCAGCTTTTTCAGAACTCATTCGATTGTACGCCGAGTCTAATGGACATAGCTCCTATGGGGCAGTGCCCGGTGATGACGCCGACGAGTGTTCGAATGCGCTTTCTGTCGAAGGATAACCGTATGGTATGAAATATTTCTTAGGGCTCTGATAGTCTTTCACACATTCTGACTTTATCACGTTGGAGTTCAGCGCTTTGGGTGCTGCTTGACTGTCCACACAAATAGTGATCTCAGTTGCTGACATCTGTTTTTCTTGGGCAGTAAGTGCAGCTCTCATTATAGCTTATATTTGCAGTTGGAAGATGCTGCATTCGTTGGTGAGTTTATACGATTTACTTATTTGCAGCGCTTCCGAGAAGACTCCAGCTCCAATCCCCTTTTCTGTCTTCGATCCGTGAAGATGGAAGTTCATTTAATTATGTTTTCAGGGTGCTTCCAATATTCTCTGTTAGGTATGATAACGGAAACGGGTTTTCTAAAGTCACATTGTGGCTTCATATAATCCGTTGAGGGGTGCAACCTATTCAGTATGACTGTATGTCCAAACCTCTGTGGTATTCATTGGCTGTTATCTCTAAGTCTGAGAGTTTCCAAGGTTGTCATTCTTTTCGTGTGGAGTTCTATGGGTTCAAGGTGTAAAATGGCTTCCAAACCAGCTTGTGGTGTGGATTTTATTGCACCTGTTGTTCCCAAGCAAGCGAGCCTTTGCACCTTTACTAAAGTGTTAAGGTGAGATTGCTTGTTAACTGCATCCCACCAAACAATTGACCCATTGGTAAGAATAGGTCTGACGATCGCTGTGTACATCCAGTGTACAATATGCGGTTTCACGCCCCACTTCTTACCAAAGGTTTTCTTGCATGCATAAAATGCATTAAGTCCTTTCTTCATCCTCTCTTCCATATTCCGCCTCCAATTCAATTTAGAATTGAATATGACACCTAGATACTTGGCTTCCGAGGAGAATTTGAGGACACTACATTTAAGATTTTGGTGGTTTCCAAATAGGTAGTTTATATTTCCTTGTGAACAGGACCAATTCTGTTTTACGGGGCTTTACCGTTTGCCAGCAAGACTATGTCGTCTGCGTACGCTATCGTTTTAATATTTTTGTTGACGAGGGATTTGAGGATTTTCTTTAGAGAGATGTTCCAAAGCAGGGGCGAAAATACTCCCCCCTATGGTGCACCTCCGTGAACTGTTTTCCTGATGGAAAAGTCCTTTAAATTGTAAACCTTTAAAATTGAGGATTGAAAAGTGTAATACCAGAGATCCTTTTCAGATCACAGTTGGATACTGTTCAATTTGAGATCAATACTGCAAAACCTTATAGGAATCCTAAGAGAATTGATTGGAAGAAATTAAGTCAAATCGCTAGGAAAAAACTATCCACAATTACCAAATGGTAAAATTGAAGCTATTAATGAGCTGGACAGCAAGGTTGAGACCTTTTAACAGCAAATGAATGCGGCCTTTAAGGTCTCATGTCCAGCTAAATATTGCGAAAAGACCTTCCCCCCGTGGTGGAACGATGACCTTACTAATCTGAGAAAGATGTCAAGAAAGATCTTCAATATCTACTATAAGCACAAGTTCTGGCAACCGTATAAAAACTGCCTGAAGATTTACAAGAAAGCCATTCTGCAATCCAAGAAAGAGGCATGAATGGACTACTGCCATAATATCGAAAATATCAAGGATTCAACGAAGCTCAGTAAGATTCTGTCAAAGTCACGTTGTAGTCCGTCGTTTATTAAACGAGGGAATGTGACACGGACAGAAGCGGCCACGGAATCTCGGAAACTACTATTAAATAAGCACTTCCCAGGCTGTACAGACAGTTGCACGGAAGCAAAAGGGCTGGACTTCCGAAAATGAGTACCCTCTGATTGGCTTAAAAATTTTACCAGACACTCTACTATACACTAGATAACAGCTCCTAAAAGGATTTTTGAAGACTCGAAATTGAAGGGGGTGTAAAATTTGTTGATAATTATATTGAGATTAACATAAGTATGTACACGTCACGATTTTAGTTTCCGTGGCACACCAATTTGACGATGAATTTCGATAAAACACCACAAAATAAAACAAAAATAATAAATAAATTTTTTTGATATCTGGCTTAGATTTCGAGATATTCGATCTTGAAATTTTAGTAACAAATCACTAATTTTTTCACCCCCTTCAATTTCGAGTCGCCAAAAATCGTTTTAGATACTCTTATCTACGTCTGGTAAAAATTTCAAGTGATTCTGAGGGTACCCATTTTCGGAACTGCAGCCAGCAAGTCTTCACGAAGTGCAGCCGACGCCGTGGGTCTTACCTTTATTTCGGTAATATACCCAATGGTTACCCCTCTACCCTAAAACTTGAGAATACCTCTTCGTCTGATCCTAAGGTTATCGCCAACCTCTTTGCACACTTCTTGAGTAAATCTTTCAACGACAATTCCCTACAACCTGACCTTAACTACTTTTCATTCTTGGACAAATGCACTCAAACGTCGTTTACATATTTCGACCCTGATCCCGAACTAATCGCCGCCAGTATCAACGGGCTTGAGGACGACTTCAACCCAGGTCCTGACAGCATTCCGGCCATCGTTCTGAAAAAGTGTGCCATGCATCTAATTCAACCCCTTACCTTGCTTTTCCGCCTCTCGGTCACTCAAGGGGTTTTACCTCATTTTTGGAAAAACTCGTATATTATTCCCATCTTCAAAAAAGTTTGCAAGAACGATGTGTCCAACTACAGACCCATCGCTTAATTATCATCCATACCTAAACTATTCGAAAAATTGGTCTATGATTCCATGTTCTTCCACTGTAAGTCTATCTTCCAGCATGGCTACCTCAAAGGAAGATCTACAACCACCAACCTTACTGACTTCGTCTCCAAAACACTAAGTGCCCTGGAAAACGGTAAAGATGTTGATGTTATCGCCACCGATTTTAGTAAAGCCTTTGACAAGATCTCCCATAGCGTTATCCTGTTCAAACTTGATCGCCTAGGCTTCCCCCCTCGATTCATCTCCTGGATTCAATCCTACCTCAACAACCGTCAGTGCAATGTTCTTTTAAGCTCATCCATTTCTAACCCTATTGTCCCTCGTTCCGGCGTCCCTCAGGGCAGCCACCCTTTCATCCTTGCAATTATTGATGTTGATTGTGTCATCAATCACTCAGAGCTGTCCATTTATGCTGATGACATGAAAATAATTAAACATATCTCTTCCACAACCGACTCTCTTCTCCTGCAAAAAGATCTCGATTCCTTCACGACATAGTGCATGAAAAACTTTCTTGAACTCAATGTCTCCAAATGCCAGTCCATCTCTTATTTCCGCAAGCGTCTTATCAACACCCCGAGAGTCTACATGCTAACCGACATAACAGTACCTATCGTTACCTCTTTGTGTGACCTAGGAATGATCTGTGATAGCGAACTCAATTTCCGTTCCCACATTGACAGTATGTTTAACAGAGCTAACTCCGCGTTAGGATTTATGAAGCGCTGGTCTAGAGAGTTTTCCAATCCTTATGTTTCCAAATCTCTCTATATCTCCCTTGTTTGACCTCTTCTTGAATATGCGAGCCAGATATTGTCACCTACACAAACAACCCACATTAACAGGATTGAATCTGTCCAGCGTAGGTTAATTCGCTTCGATCTACGTGATCTTCCGTGGGTAGACAGATTCAACCTTCCACCTTATGAAAACCGTCTGAAACTGATAGACTTACAACCTTTAAGTAAACGTCGTGATGTTTCCGACATTCTCTTCATTCATCAGCTATTAAGTGGTGCCATAGACTGCCCTTCAATCCTGCAATCTTTACCCATCTATACCAATCCCCGCAAGCTTAGGTCCACTCCCCTTTTCCGACTCGACCGCCGAGCCAATTACCAGGATGCTACGAAAAGTCAACGACCTTTCCTCCTTTGACTTCCATCTGAGTAAATCATCCCTTCCCTTATATCTTGATCCTGCCCATCTTGATCGCCTTTCTTAATTCTTCTTCCTTCCAGCCCGTATCTACTTTAATTAGAGCTCATATTGTAGCTTTTACTATTTATTTATTATGTCATCATTTATTATAGCTTGTAATTGTAGTATTATTATGTAATAGCTTGTATTAAGCTTAAATAAATAAATAATAGAATATAAAGTAATAAATTATGTATTGTCGTTAAATAAAGGATAACTTTTGCTTAAAATAAATGTTAAAAATTACTCGCTGAAATGAACAGTGAAAACTTTATAATTTAGTTATGTTATAATACATTTAAGCCTAAAATCATTTAACTAAATCTCTGTTTATTTCAATTTATTATTACCTGTAATTAGATTTAATTCTATTTATTTATATTTTATTCTTTTGGAAATTGCCTTACCTTGAAAAATTTGAAATACAAAACATCTGTTAACGTCAAATCAAATAAAATACCTTCTTCCGTAATGCCATATAGAATGCGAAAAGTGTTGGGAAAATCGTATTCAGATAACATCACTGTCCAAACAAGTTTTTGTTCCTTTATGCCAGCTCAACTAGCACGACAACGGGGCGGCAGATTAGAACTTTTTAAAGCAAAAAGTGCAAAACCGGTCTCGCACAATCCACAATCCAACATCCTCCAAGTAAATCAAGGAGTGCAAGACTAAAGGGGAAAAGGAAAATGTAAACAAGCTCCGGCTTAGTAGAGTTCCATTCCAATAAGTCAGTTCGTATTTTATTACCTGCACGCGATAGGGTGACCAGATTTATAAAAATGTTTACTCCGAATGATGTTATAAAACAAAATATTAAAATTTTCCATTAGTTTTGGTGCACTGATAACCCTGGTGAGATATTTCGTATAAATATAAATATATATTTCTTGTTGCATATTTTGTGGTGTGTGTGACGCATAGTTTTGTTCGTTTTCTCTTTCACGGTGGGAGGAAACTGCAAACTGGCAAGGCAAATGGGAGTCATCTCGTGAATTTGTGTGCGTCGGTTGTTTGGCTTTCTCCGTCCTACACTTTGTTTCCTGTATCAACATTTGTGCTTGCACACGTTAATTATTACTGAGAAAATGATAAATTAATTAATATTAACAAGTTTTTACAGTTAAACATCATTTTGCTGTGATAAATGAAAGAAAAGATTAAATAATACTCAAAAGTTTGTTCCTCCCCTCGTTGTGCCAGTGTGTTAACTTGCACACACACCGCAAACACGACAATCGACTCTTTCTTTACGCACACAAACATGGCAAATCCACTTTTGGGCTTTATATCGCATTCAGGTTAAAAATTTCAGTCTTTGACGAGAATTACAGTGTTCCGGTTTGGCGGTAAATTCTTGTAAATTAATTATTTTTGCAGATTAATCCTTAATACTAATTAAACAGTGTAAACTGTGCAAATACAATTGTGGAAAGGAATATCTATTCGTGTTAATTGAAATGTAAAAAAAAATTGGTTTTATAGTTGACAAGCAGCCGTGATAGTATTTTTTTCATAAATATTTAATAAGTTAATTTAAGTTGTGCTTAATTCTTGATAATAATATGTCTAATGTGTGAAATAATAATTTTTTGTCAATTGCGAAGTTATTTTTGGCTCGTAAATCAAAAGAAGGGGTGAAGTGTGCTGCCCTATTGTGTTACAATACTGTGCCAGTGGAGTGAAACTGAAAATAAAAGTGTGCTTCCGGCAGCATCTTGGATACTTTTAAATTGGAATACTCAATTTGATTTGATGGTTAGTAATATTCTACTTTTATATATACATAAATTCATAAAATTTATTAGGTCAATAGGAAGCCCCCGGGGCCATTATACTGCCGTCGGTACTTTTCCTCTTCCGAATTCCCATACCTCGCCAAGTGTCTACGCGGATGGATGATGTTTCCTGACTTTTCTCAAAGTCATTTAGGGGGCACAGAAATTCTTTGTAATATTTATACGATTTTCCAATTGTTTATTGTCGCCTTATTAAGACATGCCGGACATACTGACAGAATATATTTGTCGCGCTGTAAAATACCGGATTTAGAACACGTTTTAGAGCCGGCGGAAACATCCAGATTCTTGGAAAAAAGGAAAGTTGTACGTTTGCGCAAAAGAACTTGGAGTACGTTTGAATACTTGCGAATTGGGGGGCTGGGCTGGAGGCTTGAAGGCTTCAATACCTCCATGTTATAAGCTTTTCGGTTCCGAGCTTTGCATTACCCAAATTGTGACGTTGTACTTCTGGTTTGAAGAGCATGGATGGGGGGGGACCAAGTATTGCCTGATTTAATTCACATGAATGTACTTACAAATCAGCAAATAAAAAAATAGAAATCTCGAAGCCAATAGCTCTAATTATGCAAATAAGGATATATTTACTTACGAGCTGTATGTATTCCCGTTTTAAAAATCACATCGTCCACAGAAGTTATGGTATAGCTCACCCTTTAATGGTAAACCTATCAAATAGCAATATAATTCTCGTCCTTGTTCTTCCACGCTCATGTTACTATTAAAAGTTTGGTAGGTATTCCCCAAACAAATTGTTTCAAGCCTATAATCTGCAATTTAAGTCTTGAAAATGAGGGGGAGATCACAAATGATACAAAAACGAAGACGAAAATATTTTGTAATAATTTCCAGGAATTTGATTATTTTCCTTTTAATTGACTCGGAATGAGCTGAGGAAACCTTAGGAAAAATTTCTCTCAAAGCACTTTCGAACACGTAGATGAATAAAATAAAAATTTTTTTAATTGGGTGAATTAACACGTGCCATTTTAATCCATTTTTATTGCTTTAATCGGTAATGTTTGCTTTCCATTCCGGAATTCCCAGGTTCGAGCCACACCGGCGATTCATAGTTGTTTACTGTTGACAATAGATAACAATAAAAAAAAGCATTAGAGGGGATACAGTGGATCCGAATTTACTTTAGATTGTAGCTGCACTTGCAATCGTAGTCTCGAATCGAGTGTATTTCTTCTGCTACCCCATACCCCGCAAGGGGTTACTTACTTTAATCGATCCTTAATTTAGTAGTGTATGAGGCCCACTACACTGATCCTCTATTGGACCCGATTTTAAGTCATCTTCAGGAGGCTTTTGCAATTACGATTCCTATCTCAACTGATGTATATTGTACAGTTTTAACACAACGTTCCCCTTAATACGCGCTTGTCTATCTTGTCCTGGTAGAAGGTGTTAGCAATAATTCTTGGAAGTCTGTTGTATATTCGAAAAATTCACTGGTTGAGGAAAACAGCTAAACTGTGTGGCTTATATATTAAATAAATACTAAATAGAAGAACAGCTCCTTTAAGTTCCCTGCTCAATCGTGTACGAAATGGTCTGGCAATGCTGTAGGAAATTTGTATTGGATAATACTTTCCAGATGTCAAATAATACTTTCTTCCTGTCAAAATTCAGTAAGCGAGAATCCATTTCTCTGCTCTCAGAAGAGCAATTTCCACGTACGTCAACTTAGCGGGACAACTTCGGCGAATCGCAACACGACTAGGCTCACAATTTGCCGTTATTTTGCCGTTAATTAGTTGTGGAAAAAATAATTTTGCCGTTCTTATTTTTTAAAAATTACAGGGTGTCCCGCTAACTTTATGTAAAGTTAGCGGGACAACTTTGAAAAATTCTTAAAAAATGATTGTAAATAAAATTTAACTATCTTAGAATTTGCCGTTTTTTTGCCGTTAGTGAATGCCTGAAACAGATTTCCGATACGACTTAAATTACTATAGTTATAAGAGAATTTTGATTTCACGAACGGTACTGCAGGCAGAATTTCTAGGTTTCCATCCTTTTCTTCCAACTGCAGTTGAATTGCGACAAAATAAAAGACTTCACAACTAAATCAAATTGACCGAACGGCAAATTCTTAACTTAAAATTGTGTTGGAAAAACCGTTATATATGCGATTTTTGGGGGTTGCCTCGCTAAGTTTATATGAGGTGAGTGATATCGTTCAATTCCAAGGAAAATCGATGCACGGCAAAATCAACGACTTCACAAATAAATCAAATTGACCGAACGGCAAATTCTTAACTAAAAATTGTGTTGGAAAAACCGTTATATATGCGATTTTTGGGGGTTGCCTCGCTAAGTTTATATGAGGTGAGTGATATCGTTCAATTCCAAGGAAAATCGATGCACGGCAAAATCAACGACTTCACAACTAAATCAAATTGACCGAACGGCAAATTCTTAACTAAAAATTGTGTTGGAAAAACCGTTATATATGCGATTTTTGGGGGTTGCCTCGCTAAGTTTATATGAGGTGAGTGATATCGTTCAATTCCAAGGAAAATCGATGCACGGCAAAATCAACGACTTCACAACTAAATCAAATTGACCGAACGGCAAATTCTTAACTAAAAATTGTGTTGGAAAAACCGTTATTTATGCGATTTTTGGGGGTTGCCTCGCTAAGTTTATATGAGGTGAGTGATATCGTTCAATTCCAAGGAAAATCGATGCACGGCAAAATCAACGACTTCACAACTAAATCAAATTGACCGAACGGCAAATTCTTAACTAAAAATTGTGTTGCAAAAACCGTTATATATGCGATTTTTGGGGGTTGCCTCGCTAAGTTTATATGAGGTGAGTGATATCGTTCAATTCCAAGGAAAATTGATGCATGGCAAAATCAACGACTTCACAACTAAATCAAATTGACCGAACGGCAAATTTTTAACTAAAAATTGTGTTGGAAAAACCGTTATATATGCGATTTTTGGGAGTTGCCTCGCTAAGTTTATAACGTACGTCAACTTAGCGGGACAACTTCGGCGAATCGCAACACGACTAGGCTCACAATTTGCCGTTATTTTGCCGTTAATTAGTTGTGGAAAAAATAATTTTGCCGTTCTTATTTTTTAAAAATTACAGGGTGTCCCGCTAACTTTATATAAAGTTAGCGGGACAACTTTGAAAAATTCTTAAAAAATGATTGTAAATAAAATTTAACTATCTTAGAATTTGCCGTTTTTTTGCCGTTAGTGAATGCCTGAAACAGATTTCCGATACGACTTAAATTACTATAGTTATAAGAGAATTTTGATTTCACGAACGGTACTGCAGCCAGAATTTCTAGGTTTCCATCCTTTTCTTCCAACTGCAGTTGAATTGCGACAAAATAAACGACTTCACAACTAAATCAAATTGACCGAACGGCAAATTCTTAACTAAAAATTGTGTTGCAAAAACCGTTATATATGCGATTTTTGGGGGTTGCCTCGCTAAGTTTATATGAGGTGAGTGATATCGTTCAATTCCAAGGAAAATCGATGCACGGCAAAATCAACGACTTCACAACTAAATCAAATTGACCGAACGGCAAATTCTTAACTAAAAATTGTGTTGGAAAAACCGTTATATATGCGATTTTTGGGGGTTGCCTCGCTAAGTTTATATGAGGTGAGTGATATCGTTCAATTCCAAGGAAAATCGATGCACGGCAAAATCAACGACTTCACAACTAAATCAAATTGACCGAACGGCAAATTCTTAACTAAAAATTGTGTTGGAAAAACCGTTATATATGCGATTTTTGGGGGTTGCCTCGCTAAGTTTATATGAGGTGAGTGATATCGTTCAATTCCAAGGAAAACCGATGCACGGCAAAATCAATGACTTCATAATAAAGGGATTGGTGAAATGGTTTGTTTATAAAAAAAATTTTAAAGTAATTAAGTTTAAAGCTAAAGTCGTGAAAAACATCAAAATCGAATGAATGCGTTGAGGTGTTATTATAAGAAAACGTTTATAGTTTTAAGAAATACTCTCTCTGTGTAAATTTTTTTTCTAAGGCTTCTTTTAGGTAACAGACAAAATACAAGAAATAATTTTGGTAGGGAAATGAGACGAATATCAAAATATGGGACGAAATATTTTAGAAGAGTTGAAATTTAATTTTAATTTCATTCCAAAATTGAAAAGTATATTCTTCACTTCCTTCCCTGCGCTTCCACATCAGCGCCCTTAATTTTTAATCATCAGAATGAAGTTATCTGACTCCGCATTTGATCCAAAATAGAACTTTTCTTTTAAGTCATTCCTTTAGATAGATGAGAAAATTTGTTTACCAGTTGTTTTCTTTTCTGTGATCCCGTACCCTTGCAATATACCTACGTAGAATTTTTTTCAATACCTTCTTTTACTTTGACTAAGTATATGATATTTTGTCAGTTATACTGGGTCTAGATACATATATCCATTTATTTTACATATCAACCCACCGCAAATTAACGAGAAGTAAATTGGTTAGTACTGAAAAATATAATTTTGAGCCGGTCGTTCCTGTGGAACCTCTTGCAATAATTCTAAATCTAAAACATGTCGAGCATAATTTTATTTTATAAATGCTTTTGGCAAGCACATAAATACCACTTATACAGTACTCAGTTTTGCAATATGAGTGGGGGCAAATCGAACATTTTCGATGGATTAAAAAAGTATCAAAATTGTGGCCACAAAATTAACACAAATTCTGGCGCCACCAATCGTCCTCCATTTGTTATAATCTTCTGTATCCATTCCCCTGCCAATTTTTTTTTCTTGTATTCTGTGTACTAAAAGAAGCCTTACTAAGAAAACTACACAGAAAGAGTATTTCTTAGAACTACAAACGTTTCCTTATAATAAAGTTTTAACGCATTCAGATGCCCTAATGACGCCAAGCCACAGAGTTCTCCAAACTTTGGAGAATAAACAGAATAATTATATATTTGCAACACAATTTTAAAGTTAAGAATTTGCCGTTCGGTCAATTTGATTTAGTTGTGAAGTCGTTGATTTTGCCGTGCATCGATTTTCCTTGGAATTGAACGATATCACTCACCTCATATAAACTTAGCGAGGCAACCCCCAAAAATCGCATATATAACGGTTTTTCCAACACAATTTTTAGTTAAGAATTTGCCGTTCGGTCAATTTGATTTAGTTGTGAAGTCGTTGATTTTGCCGTGCATCGATTTTCCTTGGAATTGAACGATATCACTCACCTCATAGAAACTTAGCGAGGCAACCCCCAAAAATCGCATATATAACGGTTTTTGCAACACAATTTTTAGTTAAGAATTTGCCGTTCGGTCAATTTGATTTATTTGTGAAGTCGTTGATTTTGCCGTGCATCGATTTTCCTTGGAATTGAACGATATCACTCACCTCATATAAACTTAGCGAGGCAACCCCCAAAAATCGCATATATAACGGTTTTTCCAACACAATTTTTAGTTAAGAATTTGCCGTTCGGTCAATTTGATTTAGTTGTGAAGTCGTTGATTTTGCCGTGCATCGATTTTCCTTGGAATTGAACGATATCACTCACCTCATATAAACTTAGCGAGGCAACCCCCAAAAATCGCATATATAACGGTTTTTCCAACACAATTTTTAGTTAAGAATTTGCCGTTCGGTCAATTTGATTTATTTGTGAAGTCGTTGATTTTGCCGTGCATCGATTTTCCTTGGAATTGAACGATATCACTCACCTCATATAAACTTAGCGAGGCAACCCCCAAAAATCGCATATATAACGGTTTTTCCAACACAATTTTAAGTTAAGAATTTGCCGTTCGGTCAATTTGATTTAGTTGTGAAGTCGTTGATTTTGCCGTGCATCGATTTTCCTTGGAATTGAACGATATCACTCACCTCATATAAACTTAGCGAGGCAACCCCCAAAAATCGCATATATAACGGTTTTTCCAACACAATTTTTAGTTAAGAATTTGCCGTTCGGTCAATTTGATTTAGTTGTGAAGTCGTTGATTTTGCCGTGCATCGATTTTCCTTGGAATTGAACGATATCACTCACCTCATATAAACTTAGCGAGGCAACCCCCAAAAATCGCATATATAACGGTTTTTCCAACACAATTTTAAGTTAAGAATTTGCCGTTCGGTCAATTTGATTTAGTTGTGAAGTCGTTGATTTTGCCGTGCATCGATTTTCCTTGGAATTGAACGATATCACTCACCTCATATAAACTTAGCGAGGCAACCCCCAAAAATCGCATATATAACGGTTTTTCCAACACAATTTTTAGTTAAGAATTTGCCGTTCGGTCAATTTGATTTAGTTGTGAAGTCGTTGATTTTGCCGTGCATCGATTTTCCTTGGAATTGAACGATATCACTCACCTCATATAAACTTAGCGAGGCAACCCCCAAAAATCGCATATATAACGGTTTTTCCAACACAATTTTAAGTTAAGAATTTGCCGTTCGGTCAATTTGATTTAGTTGTGAAGTCGTTGATTTTGCCGTGCATCGATTTTCCTTGGAATTGAACGATATCACTCACCTCATATAAACTTAGCGAGGCAACCCCCAAAAATCGCATATATAACGGTTTTTCCAACACAATTTTTAGTTAAGAATTTGCCGTTCGGTCAATTTGATTTATTTGTGAAGTCGTTGATTTTGCCGTGCATCGATTTTCCTTGGAATTGAACGATATCACTCACCTCATATAAACTTAGCGAGGCAACCCCCAAAAATCGCATATATAACGGTTTTTCCAACACAATTTTAAGTTAAGAATTTGCCGTTCGGTCAATTTGATTTAGTTGTGAAGTCTTTTATTTTGTCGCAATTCAACTGCAGTTGGAAGAAAAGGATGGAAACCTAGAAATTCTGCCTGCAGTACCGTTCGTGAAATCAAAATTCTCTTATAACTATAGTAATTTAAGTCGTATCGGAAATCTGTTTCAGGCATTCACTAACGGCAAAAAAACGGCAAATTCTAAGATAGTTAAATTTTATTTACAATCATTTTTTAAGAATTTTTCAAAGTTGTCCCGCTAACTTTATATAAAGTTAGCGGGACACCCTGTAATTTTAAAAAAATAAGAACGGCAAAATTATTTTTTCCACAACTAATTAACGGCAAAATAACGGCAAATTGTGAGCCTAGTCGTGTTGCGATTCGCCGAAGTTGTCCCGCTAAGTTGACGTACGTGCAATTTCCTTATCAAGTAATTCGCATAGGTGGACATGTGCTGGCTAAGTAATAGACAGTTTTTTTGGCATGGAAGAAACGACATTTACAGCTAAATACAAGTGGGAGGAAATTTTTTTCGTTTTGTTCGAAGCTTGCCTATGCTTAGATATCGATATCCAATCCTGATGGAGTAGGCTTTTCTTGTACTGCGAAGTTGTTCAAATCAGCCTATGTCGATGTTTTGCATTCTCTCAGAGAAACGAAGCCGTAAGCGGCAAGTTAGTGTAAAACCAGCCTGAAGGATTCGAGTAGCTATGTAGGTATTTAGAAAGAAATTAGGGTTATCAAAAGAATAAGCCTCTCCACCTTCAACTGTTTTCTCACTATGGATCTTCCTTGGATCCCATGTGGGTTCCAACCTGGAGCCTGTTGAGCGATGGTGTTTGGCTCTTTCTTTAGTGTGTGGCCTATCCATTCCCAGCGGGAAATATAACAAGCGCTTCCAATTGAAGCGTAGAAAAAGCTTTGAGAAGCACACTTAAAGCGACATTTTTTATTGAGATGATAGTGTTAGTGTCGTCTTACTTTGTCGCTTCCCTCTGCCTTCTTCTGAAGCGCTTACCTTGCGCTCGAAGTGAAATAACATGGGAGCACTTACTTCTGCGGACATGCAATGTTAAAACGAAATGAACCATCATACGGATAGTAAGCGCTTCGCCATTTCTTATAGAGCGCTTCATTTCCCGCTGGGTTGTCACTTTAGCTTGCGAATACTGATGCCTATCCCGTCTTGGTTTGTAAGTATGTGTAGGTCTTCGTTGGTAATGGCCAATGGATATTACGGATGCACCGGAGAAACCGGTCGACTTTCAGCTTAGATGTTTTTTTGACAAATGACTTTCCATGTTGAACAGCCATACAACAGAACAGATTTTACGTTCGATTCGAAGATCGGCAGTTTTTAAGCTTAAGTTATTGCGTCATATCTCAACAAGAGTATTTCGATGCGAGCCTGTACATCAGCTTAAGCTCCGTCGCCTG
The DNA here is from genome assembly GCA_964036015.1 of Leptarthrus brevirostris. Taxonomy (NCBI): domain Eukaryota; kingdom Metazoa; phylum Arthropoda; class Insecta; order Diptera; family Asilidae; genus Leptarthrus; species Leptarthrus brevirostris. The sequence goes on from OZ038371.1 coordinate 23,275,466, forward strand.
CTGTAACTATGCTTCCAAAATATCACAATTTATCAACTTGTTCTATTTGCTGCTCTTCAAGATAAATTTCATTTTGTCTCCTGGAGCCCAACCTTATAAGTTTGGTTTTAGCAACATTGATTTTAAGACCTGGTCCGCGACCTTCTTTAGTTAGGGCTTCAGATATTAGTGCTCTGTTTGTTGGATAGGAGACATACATCGTCGGCATAGTCTAGGTGGGTAAGGTGATTAAAAAGCTTTCATCTCATCCCTCGCGTTTGTCTGTTATCTTGCGCGCTGAACAATATGCCATTAATGAAGATCAAGAAAAGCAAAGGTGACAGTAAGCATCCTTGTCTCAGTCCATTCAGCGCTTGGAAAGGCTCCGACAGTTTTCCTTTGTGTAGGCCGTGACATTGGCTCCTGAGTAGCACTCATTTATGACGGTGATAATTGAGGAGCAGCAGAACAAAACTTGAAAATCCACTTTAAACCGAGGTGACTTTTTTCGATTCGGCATTTTCATCATCACCAGATCGACTGACCAAAGTTCATGGATTTAATATTGCTAAAACAATGGCTTTAAAAACATGTCTCGGAACAAAAGGGTACATAGGGAGGGTAGTTACATTTTGACCTCCTGTAAAATTTGCAAAAATGGATTTACCCGGTTTTGTTCGCCAGCTCCTCAATTTTTTCTGCGATGCCGCAATGGGATCCGCTTTGAGTAGTTTTACTGGTATTCCATCAATCTCTGGAGCCTTACCAAGGTCGACCGACTCAATTGCGTCTACAAACTCCAATCTTGCCGGAGTTCTGATGTTATGTGAATTTTAGTAAAATTATCACAGTCGTGACAGTGATTTCTGTTAAGGAGTTTCATCACCTAGGAAGGTTCAAAAAATCAAGCATTTTTTTTGTTTGCTTAATCGATAGAAGTCATAAAAATATTGTGTCAACACTTTATGTAAAAATTAGCAGCATTAAGCAAACTGGAACTGTTTTAATGGAGCTTTGGGCGAATCTGCTGAGCGGCGTGAGAAAGTGCGGTATTTGCAATGAATTAGAATATGTTTTATATAGAAATATATTTCTTAGATGTCGTCGGCTTATAACTCACAAAAAATGTCTAATTAGATTTGTTCACAGCCTACTCTAGATACAAGCCCGGAAGCTGACAAGAACAGCTGAGCATTGGTGGTGTAAGCAAACTGAAAGTTGCTGCAGTACTTTATACTTTCTCGTAGTATTTCTCGCAATTAATGTCTCAACTTGAAATGTACTTAACGTGAACCGACAAATGTTCTGAACATGTGGTCATGATAAAAAATTTCTCAATTACAATTTTTATGTTTTAATGGGAAGACTTTCTCTTGTGTTCGTTTTGGTGAAGTATTCAGGCAAGAATGCGTCAATATCATCAGCATTTCCCTTTGGTTTTGTTCTGTGCAGTTTTATGTATACAAGGATTTGTTAATCTGCGATACAAAAATAGTTAAATGAAATAATGACGGCACGATTGGTGGTAAAATGACCGAACTGCCATGTTTTCCGGGCTTGTATTAAGAGTAGGCTGTGATCTGTTTAATTGAAAGTCCAGGAGCGTGCGCTAAAAGGAGCGACGGTGTCGTAGCGTACGTTGACTTAAGCAATAGTTATGTCAAAGTGGGTTATAGCACCGTCTACTTTAGATACAAGCCCGGAAGACATGCCACTCGTAGATATTTTTCCTTTATGCCTTTCGTTGTTATTCAATTTTTTTTTACCACAGATTAACCAATCCTTGCACACAAATAAAACTACACGCCTTTCTAATCAAAACAAAAGAGAACCGCTGATGCATTCTAAGCTCGTTTCGGTTTTTTAATACCGCCAATGAACAGCTGATTTGCTTCCAGGCTTTTATCTAGAGTACGCTGTGGCTATAGGTGAAGATGGAGTTATAGTCAAAACAACGCATGCTGCACAATCATTTTCGCGTATGCTGTTACAGCGGATGAGGCGCATCGATATAACATTTAAAGTAAATTGTTACTAAAGTCCCTGAAATGGATTTCCGCGTTGTTTTTTCTCATCCCACAAAGCCACAGATTTTCGACGATCCACTGTTACTACTTTTTCCTCTTTAGCATTCCAACGCTGCGAGGTATCTTTCCGTCCCAACCTAGTAAATGATGAGGTTAACTAACAAAACCATGGATCTGTTTTGTACTGCACAATCGAAATATTTTATGCAGAGATAATTACATTTGAGGCGCCTCTACCTTTTTGTTTTAAAGTCTTAGCTGAAGTTAGTTTAGACGTCGCGTAATGAACCCGGCTCTGCCGGCATGTTTCACAATCATTTTGTTGTCTACTTCAATTCATCTAAAAAGTGGTAATGAGGTTAAAAAGTTATCAAAAAAAAAAACACATTGGGAATCATTCCAGACAAATCCTAGCACATTCTGACATCAGTCACCCGTAACTCCAAGTGTTAGTATTCGGTATTTTTTCACTTGCTCCTTGGTGTGACTCAAATTTATGTACACACTCAGATTCGCTACCGGCTCTTACCCATATTTTATATCGCCATGGTTTCGGATTACCCTTAGGATATTGCTTCTCTTGTTCTTTTGAGTTGTTTTTCTCAGAAAACATTGCAGATGGAAAAGTTTCAGAGTGACTGAACCAACAGCTTTATTGGTCCTTCGATAGCTGGTTCCGTTATTTTTGTTGCAGAGTTATTTGGTATCGTCATCCGAAATATATTCATCCTCAGATTCAGTCAGCACTTAGGTTAGGTTAGTTGGCGGCCACCTGTAAACCAGTCGACCTCACATAGACCTTGATATGGTTGTGTTACTACTACAAATGAACCGCAACCTAGATCGTTCTAGCACTGCCATGCGGTGATTAATTGAATCAGCGGCAAGTATTGTGGAACGTGGTTAGGTCCTTGAGCTCCATGCTGGCGAATTCCTCTATTAAAATAAGGAAGTGCTTTCCAAAGGCCTGAAACTTTCTCCTGACTAGTCCAGGGCATTCGCAAAAGAAATGATGAATGCTTTTAACCTCCTCCTCGTCGAGGCAACTCCGCCAATGCTTTCTGGCAGGAATGCGGACTGCATGACTGCCAAAACACAGTAACCTGTTATAACCGCAGCGATAAAAACGCCGTTCTCCTTTTATTCCACTGTGGCCACATTCTTATTGGCATGTCGCAGGTTGACAGACTGATATACCTGCGCTCGGCGAGCTGAACAGCTTTTAAGTCGATCTCTCTTTTTACTGAGATTAGAGGCCGCCCGATTAATCTGTCTATTTGTGAAGCGTTCATCTGCGAACCTTCTTTCGCATGAATATCGGCTGCCTCGTTACACTTCACATCATTATTACCGGGTACGCAGCAGTTAATCACCCTGCGTAGAGTCCCCCAGCTTTCGGGACCGGTCCGGCATCTGTGCACCAGCAGTGCTTTAATCGTATTTGAGTTGAGCGTTTTTATGGCCGCTTGACTATCGCTATACAAGCAAATTTTGCTACGCTTTTGTAGGTTCTTATGCGACAGCAATATTCTTGTCGCCCTTTTAATGGCCAGGAGCTCTGATTGAAACACACCGCAGTGGTCGCGCAGTCGATACGAGTTCCTTATGTTGAGGCGGTCGGAAAAAACTCCATCTCCCTGTTCCCCACTTTTGAAGCACCCGTGAAGATCGGTATACCTGGTATTAGCAGCCAATGAAGGTTTCTGCTCCCTCATAAATAAGTAAAAAATATTTCACCCAAAAGTTATTGTGACAGTGTTAGTGATCATATGATACTGCTGTCTAGTTCGGTGTTCCATTTGGTTGGATTTACATTTAGCTTTAGGGTTTCGAAGGCGTCCAGCAGCTAAAGAAAAGCTAATCCTTTCGTTCTGCTGTTGATGACGAGGCAAAGGAATTTAGCTTTTATATATTAGAAAAGCCAATCGTGTCAAGAATTGTAATTATTTCTTGCTTTGCTAGAGTTTTGCACTGTGTTTTGTAATTACTTAATTGTTGAAAGTAATCGATTCGTCTTCCCGCTGTGAACAGCACCATTTCAGTCTTCTGAGCATTACCTACTAAACCGCAGTCATTTACCCATCTATGTATTATGTCCAGAGCTCTTGTTTGCTTATGGTGCTTAAGAACTTCCCTGATACCAGTATAACCAGGTCGTCCGCGTAAGCCATCACTTTTATTTTGGTGCTCTCTAGCAACTTTAGTACTTTATCAGCAACTAACAGCCAGAACAAAGCAGGTAGAACGTCGCCCTATGGGATACCCCTACAGACTGCTCATACAGTCACGTGGTTTCCCAGTTTCCCATGTACCTGTCGGCTGCTCAGCATTGCCTCGATCAATTGACAGACATAACATAAGAGTCTATTTCCTTAGATCTTAATGTAACGCAATGTGAAGTCCTTACATCTCAGTCTCTTTTTAATGGTTCCTACTACCTCGTGAAGCGCAGTTTCTGCTGACTTTCCCTTCATGTAAGCGTATTGAGCATTGCTAGCACCCCTGGAAAAGGGGGCAGTGCGTAAGTGCACATCTATGAGCTTTTTCATCGTTTTCAAAGAGGTTAGGCTAATTGGGCTGAAGTCCTTAGCCATTATATGTCTGTTTCTTCCCGGCCTTGGGGATGACCTGTCGCCAAGCAAGGAATACAGGAACAGCAAAAAGTGAAACTTTTACACATTAAACAACGTATGCAATACAATCTGCAGTTCTTCCCAGAAAGGGTTAAGACGGGAATGTGCGATTTTAATTTTAATTCTGATTTTAACTCAAAAAAATTGTTCTACAATCATTTCGGCCCCGGATAACTACAAATAAAACTTGACAGTTCAGCGCAAAGCAGGGTAACACATCTCCTGCCTTCACCACACGTAGGTACACAACTCAGAAACGTAAATGGGCTATCATGTCTATTCTATAATTGTATAATAAGTAAAGAAACGATATTATTGTCGAAATATTTTGAAAATCTGTATTTTTTTTTATCTGAAAGAGTTGAAGGAAACATCAGAAGATTCGTAGAATCTGTTCTTTATCTTATTGGTCGTAAATAAATTCGAAGAAATTCTAAGGAACGTGTGAATATTTGCTCATTTACGTACTGCGTGCCTTGCATTCGAAATTGTATTCAGTGGAACAGCAGAAAGATAGGTGCAAATTCTAATAATTAATTAAAAATTTGTTTGTTATATAACAATATTCAAATATTCATTAATATTTCGAAATAATAAAATTGTAAAATTTTTGCATGCACATAATAGTACTGAATTTTTTACTCGCGCTGTAGAAAGCAGTAGCAGTTTTTATTTCGCGTTATAGGAGATCCTACTGGAGCATATATTAGCAAACATATCAAAGTGGAACCGAAATCGTGGGTGTGATAGATGTATTTTTATACACCTAATTACCATAATTGATAAATTATTTTTTTTGGGTGAGAGGTGAAAAGCTCCCAAAGACACCGGGAGACCCGATTGTTTCTGGTAGTGTTAGATTTTCTCTCACTAAAAACACCCTTCTAGAGATTTGTCGGAACAGACCACTTTATCCGGGACCGTTTTCGTCCCTACCCCTTGCGATCTCAGCGAGAGAGACCCGGACTAATCCAGTTTTTTTCCCTCACCTGGATTCCTCGGAACAGCGCAAGCATTTGCTTATTAGACACCTCTGCCACTCTTCTCTCTTTCATACAGTAGTGTCCCATTAGGTTTCTTCCTCTGCTTGAACACTATGTCTACCGCCGTCCCTTGCACCTCCAGGCATAGGCCGCAGGTATCATCCTCGAGAATGTTCATCTTCTTTAGATAACACCTGAAGTTACCATGTCCTATTAGTAGTGCTGTCAGCCATCTCAGAGCCCTGCGATGCATATCCAGGACCTTCATCTGTTCAACACTTCTCTTCCCTACAATCGCCAGCTTATTCTGTCTACCCGAGTCCGCAACGTTCCACTGTTGCCAGTGTTCCTGCGGACCTACGCCAGTGTCATCTCATTTGATGAAGCGCACGCGTTGAATTTACGGACATACATCAAGGCCTGAACTCTATACTGTCCATACACCTGATCACCGCCTGATTGTCGAGTGCCACCACTATCTAATGTTTCATTACTACATATTTATAACTTTGCATTAACAACGTCGCAGTACCCTACGGATTGGAAGAAAACTGCGGTTGTTCCCATTCCAAAGAAGATCTCTCCTACTCAACCATCAGATTTTAGACCAATCAGTTTATTAAGTTTCCTTGCTAAGGTGCTGGAAAAACTCATATATATGCAGACAATGGAAATCATGGAGGAGAGTGGACTGTTGTCTTCTTGGCATTCAGGTTTTAGATCTAAACACAGTTGCGAGACTGCTTTTTGAGGGTGACGTCTGATATACATAAAGCTCTTGAGAGAGACCATTTGACAATTCTTGTCTTGCTTGATTTTAACAAGGCATTTCGCTCTGTTAACTATTCTAAACTTCTTTGTAAATTGGTTGATAATTTCAGTTTCTCATCATCAGCGGTTATGTTGGTTAGGTTTCTTATTTAATCGGTGCCAATACGTAAAGATCGACGGCTCACAGGAAGAGCACTTTTATTCTGGTGTTCCGCAAGGATCAATACTTGGCACGCTCTTATTTCGTACTTCTTCCATACACCTGGAATGATATTCAAATATATCTAAGTATACGCATATGTCTGATTGAGGATTGTGTCTGTAGAATTAATGAGGACCTTCGTCATATCTACGAATGGTCAGTAAGGAACAATCTATTCGTTAATGCAGGTAAGTCGAGTTGTTTGGTCGTATATAGAAAGTATATTAAGAAGTCTGAGCTTCCTGCTGTACTCTTAGGTGATTGGGTCCTGGAATACGTCGACAGAGTCAGAAATCCAGGTGTATGCATTAACTCAAGCTTCTGCTGCTGTGATCATATCTTTCAGATGCATGGTGGACTACGACGACTTCGGATAACTTCTAATTGTTTATCATTGAGAATGCGAATAAAAATGGCCAAATCGCCTATATATTTTGTTATTTACGGCAGTAATGTAATTTCAAAATTGGACTTGACAGTAGCTTTTAATGATGTTATTCGGTACGTTTACGGATATCCCCGAAATGCTCATGTATCACAACTTACACACCACTACTCGGCACTTCCACTGGAGTATTCCTTGAGCGTCGTCAACTAATTTTCTTATATTAGTCTATCTAAAAAATTTCCTGCATATTTGTATGAAAAGCTGCATTTCCTGCGTTCTCTCAGAGGTATGTATAAGGCTTCTGACTCCAATATGCTTATCACGATATAGAGAAAGGCTTTACTTTGTTCAGGCTATAATTAGATGGAATACTCTTCCAATCAGTGTTGAGAATGCGGTCTCCATTTGGATTTTCTTGGAGGGATTGGAGAAATGTGCTATGTGAATAAGATTGGTACACGGTTTCGCGGAGTCATAGGTTGCTATTATTTTTTATTTTCGGTCTTGAATGAAAGTTTGGATTTGAATTGTTATTTTGATTTTGTTAGTTTGATCCTATTTATGCTATAGTATTATATAATTTTGATTTTGTTTATATATTATCACTTTATTAGTAGATAGATAGGTAGATAAATTTATTTGGCACTGTATTAAAGATTACAAATATCTTATTAAGCACTAACAATTACAAGGTTTATAAAAATATATATACAGAAAGAAATAGCTATATTAAAAGAGACTTATTGCAGTTACTGTTGAATATATATGTATGTAAGTATAATGTTAGAAGTAACAATTATTAAAAAAAGAAAAAGAAAATGTAAAAGAGAAGGTACTGTAAGGATCTACGAGTATATATGCCTTAAAAAATATAATGCAATCCATTTTAAAAGATGAGCCTGTGCACCATTCCTTCTCAAAGACCATCAAAATTGTTCAACAGAGCAAGGAAGACCACGCCGGAGCACGCACGCTGAATATTAACAGAAAGAGAGTTCCATTTGCGAATTAACTGAACAAAGTAAGAACGCTCGCCATATTGTGAGAGATATCTCGGAATAAGTAGATTACAGTGTCTGGTAGACTGCAAAAATTGTAGGTTTTCGCAAAGTTATGTTGGTTCTTTATTATGTATCAGATTCCGCAAAACAACAAGTCTACGGCGAGTCAGATATGTCTCAATAGAGCTTCTAGAAGCGAGGTCACATACGCAGATGTATGTGCATAGCGTGGAAGCTTGTATATATAGCGTATAACATCATTATAGGCTACCTTTAGTTTTCTTTCACACACAGAGTCAAGTTTGCTAAAAACAAGGCTGCCGTATGTGAAATGTGGGACAACTAGAGCTTTGGCTAACTTAATTCGAAGAATTACTGACAAACAACTCAAACTGATCCACAGCTGCATCAAACTATTATATACTTTGCGTAACATTTCAGAAATATAAATACAACAGGTAAATTTAGAATTAAGTTTCTAAGTTCTTAATGGAGTCAGTCATCTGTTGCAATCCTAGTTCTGTACACAACCAAACGATTTGACTTGGGCGGATTAAGTGACAACTCATTTAATAATGACCACTCGTATGTTCGTTGTACGTCTCCATTGATTCTATATACACGGGCTTCAACCAATTCACTTGGTTTACTAAGGTAAATTTGCACATCGTCAGCATATAGGTGAATAGAGGAACTAGTGACAACATGAGGCAAGTCGTTGATAAACAAGCTAAATAGAAGCGGACCAAGGATGGGCCCTTGAGGAACTCTAGTGCAGAGAACTGCTGAACTTGAGATAGAGCTTTTTACTTTTACAACTTGGCTGCGGTTGTATTGAAAGCTACTAATTAATATTAGAGTTGATGAAGAAAAATCATGACTGTGTCCTAGTTGAGAGAGCAATTTCGAATGATTAACAGAATCAAATGCATTACTGAAGTCGAGAAGAACGATAATATTTAAGTGATCATTATCGACGGCTTCGTTGATATCTGTCGTGACTTTTAAATGGGCAGTTTAACAGCTGTGCCTTGGTCGAAAGCTGGATTGGAAGAGATGTTAATCATTGTTCACAGTTCAGTATTCCATCATTTGCCGGTTCATGATTTTTCCAATACCTTTGCAAGAAAACTCAGCAAATTAATGGAGCGGAAGTCACCGTGCTCAGAAGGGTTTTTACACTTGGGGATGGGAACAACTAATGCTTGTTTCCATTGAGTAGGAAACAGAATTAGTAAGGAAAGCGTTGTAAATGTGTAATAGTGGTGCCACAAGCTTAAGAAATTTATGAGATAATGCATCCAGACCAGACCCTCGGAGGAAAACTCAGCACTACTGAAATCACTGTGAGGATTGTTTGTTGTCACATTGTTGGCAGAGAAGAAATTATTTAGGTCATTTGGATCAAGATCCACTTGCGGCGGTTCTTGCCCATATATCTCTAAATTTCGAATATTTTTCCAAAGTTTTCCGAGGGCAGATTTCCGTTCAGTTTAGTACCGAGATATGCACGCTTGGAGGAGCGAATCATGCGTGTCACCCTATTTCGGACCGATTTACAATCTGCTAAGCACCGCGGCTTCATGACGTCTCCTATATTTGCTATACGCTCTGCATGAAGTAGTACTGAAAAAAGATTTTGTAATCTTCTATACAAGTCCAATAAATAAATGATTATTATTACCAAAAAATTAATCAGTCGTTTTTGCAAAATACGAAATTTCTTGCATGCTTTCAATTAGTCCTTGTTTACTCCACTTGACAACTAGGTTAAATTGTTACTCATTTTAACATCTTGCTCGAGTACAAAATTGTAATTAACGCGCCTCATGAAGAGTTCGTTATTTTCGTAAGTTCACATTTAAATAAATACCGCCCCTTTGAACTTGTTTCCTTTTCTCAACATTCATTTAACTTTTATCCAGTCCAATCTCGAAGTGGGAAAACAAATCTGCAAACTGCAAAGTAAAACGACTTTTTTTTCAAAAGTTTTTAAAAAGCTGCAAAATAATTTTGATGTTGGTATGAACCAAGCCTAAGTTCGTGACTTCGCGCAATTTGAGTAGAACGAACACATGCACAACAACCATTCGACCTGAAACTGATAGCAATAAAAAAAATAACACACAAAAGCAAAAACACTACCTAAAGTTACGGCGGCCGCCGGGCCGGGATAAACCACAACACCGCACCGCACCCGTCCAGCTGAAAGAAGCGCACCCCATACTGTGCTATGAGCGCGCAAGAGAATCCCCAACTGTGTGGGCACAGCAGCACAGGCACAGGGTACACATTCATATCCAGCAAAGCAAATGTTTGGTATCATGAAAGCGGTGGCCGGTTGGTTCAACTTGAGCTAACTTCATGCGAGTGCAATGCAATGTGAAAAGATTTTTGTGTAGTGCCTTCCCGTTTTGCCTCAAAGTTTTTTTTTAAGAAAGCAAGAAATCATAAAATAAAGCGATTTATTCAGAAGAGCGCTTTATCTCTCGTAGCTCGTTTCTGTGAAGTCATGAAGTGTGCCTCCTCTACGCAGCCGACATACACGTTCGTGCGTTCTAAAGCTTTGATGAGGGCATGCTAACCTAACCGAATCGAACCGTCATAACCTCCCTAACGGTTCTGTTCAGTTGTATTTCTTTGGTTTGCTGCGTCTTCCCGAATCAGGAAAAGTGATATTTCTTCGCTTAAACAACCACACATGCAAACGCGTAAGATGCCGAATAAAACGAAGTGTGGGCACACAAGTGTTGAGCGGATCGGGCGATAAAAGCAAAAAGAAATTTGAAGGCCGGTGCTGTGTTCCTCTATAGCAAGTTTTTGTTTGCGCTTGTAACGTGGTATAAAATTTCTGAATTCCAAGAATATCGCGGTAATAGCGTTTCAGTGTTCGACCGACGACGTATACCTGCCTAGTGGCAGCTTAACATTTGGAACAGGGCATCAATGCGCCGACCCTCGCCACCGCAGTGCCACAGTGGAATAAATTAGAAATACGAAGACGACGGGGCACAGTAAAAGCCAAGACAAGAACAAGGCAACAAGATAGGATTAACTTTTCGTAAAAGTTTCTGCTTAGATTTTAGATTAAGAAGCTGAGGGCAAAAAAAAGACAAAATAACAGCAAAATAAACGTCATCTTCTCTCCAGGAAGGCTTCCCAAAACGAGCGGAGTAAGCTGATATTTTTTTGGTGTGCCTCTAGTATTCTTATGTGGGGCTCCGTCGCTTATTTTTCTTCCCATACATTGGTCAAACGTGTGGTTATCGAAATTATTTTAATCCTCCGCGTAATTAAACTCTTTGATTGAACAAAAAACAGAGGGGACAGGCTTTTTCTCTCGAAAATTGGCATAAAAAACGGAAGTGCAAAAGGTGCTTTATTGCCTGATTAATTTATCGAATTATAAAAATCTAATTTTCGAGGGGACGTAAAGTGCTTCCTGTTTCCGTTTCCTGCTTAAATAGTTCTTGTTATAATAATTATAATTTTATTGGAATATCGCATTAAAAATAGATAACGATGTTTCCTATGGCGTTCTAGGAAATACTCCAGGAAAATTCCTTGTTTCACTGCGTCGCATTTAAGCCTTCTTTTTTTCGTAAATGAGATAACTCAAGATTCTTTGTCAGTATAGTTGGAGAGCTATAGTGTAGTGTAGCTGCTGGAAAATGGCCGGCACATATCCTACCACTGCTACTATTTCGTTTATTTATTTGGAGTCCTTTTTCAACTTGCTAGATAACACTGGACAATTGTTTCTCAGTTTAAATATAAATGCTGGAGTTCCACAAGGATACCTATTACCACCCTTACTATTTCTTGCCAGTGCGTTAGATATTAACCATGCTGGTATGCAATAACTAGTCTGCTGTGACATTATTTGTTGGTTTGCAGACCTTGACTCATCCGAGGCTGACTCCATAACGATAACATTAAATAGGCAAGACATTGAAATTATCTGCTCAAACATAAGTATAAGCGGCTTCGTAGGCAACAGGCTACTAAAGAAAGATTTCAAATACTCAATAGTTAAAAAGTGCTATTGACACTGTGTGGGATCCCGAAAATGCCGACGATTCGCGAAATATTTTTCAATTTAACAACGACCAAAGAAGTAAGCCTTAAGGTTTTCGACTCAAGAAAAAATCGATACGGTTGATATTTATTGTCAAATAAAGGCCTTATACACAAAAGAGAGTTTCGACCTTCGCTTAACGAAGCCTTAAATAGAGTTAGCCGTTCCAGCAATAAGGTCTCAAGCTTAATTTTCACTCGTCTTTTTAGACACATCGAAATAATATTGACGTTTCTTACAAGACGGAGACTTTTTCACTTTTTTTTTTAACTCTTGAAATATCTTGCAAGTTAGGTACACGTATTTCTATCTAGGTAAGGTTGGTGCTGATTGTCATTACTAGCACTCCAATTAGCGCTTAACGCGCCGTTTTGGTACCACGACCTGAAAGACCGAAACTGTTGGTCTCGGCCTATCATAGATATAGACGGGGTAGAGGTCCAGAGACGCGGCGGCGTGAGGACTATGTTACACCCAACCCAAGGAGTTCTGGAATTGGGCTTATTCTCCGATCTTTAATCCTGAGATTGCTTAAAGGTTCTCAAGGAAGTAATCTCCTAAAAACTTCCCTAGCAGGGACTTGCACAGAAGATGAGGAATGATTTATTTTTCACTGGTAGTGCCGCTGCTGTGACAGTGCGTATTGAAAGGAACGCCCTGCTCACCTTTTAAACATTGCCCTATGCAGACTGCAACTATTTCAGCAACAAGTGCATGAGGCCTATGAAGCAGCTCCGATGTTCTATTTTTGATAAAGCTTGGTCAGGTCATTCGGTATGTGAACACTCTCATTCTCTATTATGTTTCTATGACCTGAAGCCCAGAGAAGAGTGATATTGTACCTATCTCCCAGAGAGTTGAGTTTTCCTCTACATTCTCTCACAAGCTTCGAAGAGGTAGTAACGGAGTCAAGCGCTAACCTGTAAGACAATCATCTTTAAGCGCTTCTACTGTAAACACAAGAATTAAGGTTAAACTCATTCGGCTTTGTCAAAAAAAGAGACATTAGTACTTAGCCGCGGTTTAGCTTATCCAGCTGTCAGCAGGTTAGCACTGATTGGTTAAACATTTGGTAAGAATAAGACGCGGCTTAAAAGACTCGAGTGAAAATTAAGCTTCAGTGAGATTCTATAAAGATAGGGGATATTTGACTACAACAACCAAGACAGTTCTATCCAACACGATATTGTTGAGAAGAGGAGGTAATGGAGGTGAATTTAGTGGCGTTCAATGACAAATATTTGAAGGAGTACCACTTATAGAGGACTAAATCGATTTTGAACAGACTAACAGCATAGCAGTGCGAAATGTTATGATTGTAGGCTTAAAAAGCAGCTTAAGAAGTAGCCCTATAATAGAAAAGCCTTTCAAAACTTCACTATAAGGCTTTCTATCAGACTAAATTAAGAATATTTAAACCTACTGCTCTAAGACAGAATGCAGTGTCAATGCAAGATTTTTTCAGAAACACTCAGTATATCAAAGTCTTACCCACTTTCGAATCATACTACTGTCCTTCATGCAAAAATGCTTGTTACCTTAAAATGATTTTTTTTTTGTCAGACCAGGTCCAGGCGAGGGTTTACCTTGTTTTCCTCACTCACCTCGATTCCTCAGGTTAGTGGAAGCATTTACTTATAAGACTTCTCTTTGACCATTTCGGCCTCCGGTCAGCATCCTCTTTATGCTTGCTATGGCAGGACACTTGGACACTATGTACACCGCGATCTCCTGCTCCTCCAGACACGTCCTATGCCGTCAGTCATTTCAAGGTCCTTCGTTTCATATTTAGGATCCTCCTCTGTACAGCACTTCTATACATTCTAATCGTCATGTTGGCCTTTCTGCACGAATCCGCGACGGTACTATGCTCTCAGCACTCCTAGGTGGCCCATGTCTCCAACGGGCCTGCCTCCGTACTATTGCTCATGGCAATGAACCGTTCCGGAACCTGGCTAGTCGAGCAGCACCACTTTGGCCAGTTTGTCTCCTCTTTCGTTTCCTTCAAACTCTACATATCCTTCTTACTCAAGCCAATGTTATCTCATTCACCCAAGCACTTGTTGAGTTCGTGGACAGACTTCAAGGCCAGAGCTGTATTGAACTCTGTGCTGTCCATGCGCCTGATCACCGTCTGATTATCGAATATCACTACTATTCTTTTACTACCCACCCGACTCTCCAGCAGATAATCCAGCGCGTAGACCAGAGTTAACATGCCGCTTCTGATCGACTGGAGTATATCCGGCTTAGGTGTTCATATTCAAGTCCTCACTAAAGATTACTGCTCCTGTCTGTAAGTTTTGAGTCTACGAAAACTCCCCGATACCTGACTGACAGTGATTTCTTCTCCAAATAGTTCCAACTGTCAAAAAAGTTTAGATTCTTTTTTTTCTAGTGAAATTGATGAGATCAAACTTCTTTGCATTAAAGTAGAGCTCGTGTTTCCCACATCATTGCCACACCCTAAAACCTCTCCTTATGGTGTCTACTATGGTGCGTTTGAGCTTGTATTTTGTCATAATTGCTATGTGATCGGCATAACGCACATAGTATATGCCCACTTCATCAAGCTTGCGTAGTAATAAGTCGAAAGCAATGTGTCACAGAATAGCAGATAATACTCTTCCCGGTGGGCATCCTCCGCCAACCCTCTCTCGCAGTCTCGATTCTTCTCCCTGAATATTTACTACTCTCGTCTTTAATTTATCTTTTCATGATGACATGCTATACACCTAACCTCGAGGCACAAGAAGCTTAGAAAATTATTATTAAAATCGGTTGGGTAGGCATTCCTTTCAACCCACACGGTCATGGTTGCAGACATAGGTGAACAAGAAGTTCTTGTACACTTTCTCCAGGGCCAGGCATCGTGCACTAAGCAGCTTATTTTTGATGATCTTAAAGAATACCTTGAGGAAGAGGATTCTTTAACTGCACATGTTGGATCTAAAGACTGCAGTCTGATCTCTTACCGCATAGAACATTTCTGACATCCACGTCACAAATTGTGATTTTAAAAAGTCGTATATTCAGCGGAATTGGGCAGGTTTGTCCGGGGCACCACAATTACCAATCAACCAAAACAGGCTTAAACCACAGAAAGTCTACAAAAGATCGAGGGACGGAAATAGACTGATAGGCTAATATCACAAAAAGTCTTATTGAACGGGATGACTAACAGGCTAATACTACAGAAGGTCGAGGGACGGAAATAGACTGACAGGCTAACATCACAGAATGCCTACAGAATGGGATGACTATCTAAGGTCGAGTGACCACAAAAAGTCTATTGAACGGGATGCCCAAGTGGCTTAAAAGCACAGAATGTTTGCGGAACGGTGGAATATGACTACTAGAGTCAGGTATAGATTGACAAAAGATCTATTTAGCAAAATTGATCTGAGTTGGGCTCCTATCTCGCAGCACGGGGAGCTCCTTATTCGTTCATTGTGATTGTCGCTTTTATACTTTTCGCGGGATATAGAAATATTTCCCCACCAAATAAATGTCATTCTGACTAAGGCACTGTACGACGAAGACGCCCATGAAAAACCTGTTTTATGGTCGGAATACAAGGTGGAGAGAAATGTCACTTCTATTTTCCTTTTTTATAGAAGGTAGAAGGATTCTACAGTTTAGGAAACAGCTGTTAAACAAATAACAGAGGACTTGGGCTATATACTTAGGGATATGGGATTATACTTCTTCGGGAATCACTAATCGCTTCAGTAATCTCCATAGGTAGCCGAATGACAAATTTATTTCACGATCTCCGAGCCCCAAAGATAAATGATATACGCTACAAAAGTATGTTTGGAGTCAATAAATTTTCAGAAGGAACTGGTACAGACTTCACATTAGCGAAGAAGTCATTATAGAAAGAGCCTAGTTGCAAGGCATACTGAACACAAAGGTTGCGATAAAGAAAAAGCTTCGCTTTTGAAGCTCCATCCAAAAACTATCAGAAGATTTAGTAAAGGAACAGCCAAATATGGATCGGATAACACAAAAAGTGCTCGTGAACAAATATCTCGGAAAATAAACAATCAGGTCCCGGGTTTCAAACAAAGCAGGCTTAAAGTAACATTTTTCTTTGGATGAAACGCTGCTGGAGACTTTAAGTATTTTATTTTTATGGCCGAAGATTAATGAAAATCCATATCTTGACTTTTACTCAAATCTACAAGAAAAATTTATCGCAAATCATTTTTCTGGTACCAAAACGCTAACTACAATAGAAATGCATTTGAAAAGGTAATAAAATCGCCGAAACATTAAATTTATTTTCAACTTATGTATATAATTCACAAAGAAATGTTCATCAATTTAAAAACAAGAAGAGACACAAACAAATTAGGCAGAAACAGAGAACACCATTTACGACTTTAAAGTCAGACGTGAAACATTTAAGAATTTTCGAAAGGGAAAAAGGGCAGTGGGGGCTTCTAACATGAGACACTGATGAAAACATGAAAACAAAAAAACGAAGAAAATTCACTGAAAACAGCTGCAGGCGGGCCATTAAAAAGGGTTATTACAAATTTTATAAGGTAATAATAAGTATTTGCGCTTAAAACTAATTTTTGAGTTTTATCTTTTTGAAATAAATGAGAAGCCACGGCTTGGTAAATGTAAAAGATGAAACCTGCAGTAATGGCCTGCCAAGATAATGGTATAACTCGCTTCATACCTCATTTTTTGTTGATTGATTAATTTTTTTTAATTAGTTGAAAAATATAATTGCGATAATGTGAACATTGCATGATATGATAGTCTAAATACAATACTATATGATTACGGCCGATCAGTGCAATTGTTTCAACAAATTCCGTAAACATCGGAATAATCAACAAAGTAAATTATCGCAAATCTGGAGATTCAATTGATCATCATTCCATCAGTATCCTCCTCCGTCAGTACAGCTGTCCGGATAGCTATCTAGCTATCCGGAGCACAATAAAATTTCAAAAAATTAGCAATTCAAGAGAAAAAGTCGTTTTTGTTTTCAAAATTTGGTTCCACTGATCAAAAGGTGATTTTTTTACCGCGTTAAACAATTTTTTTTCTTACTGCTTATAATGACTACTTTAAAGCAGCAATGATTTTATGCACATAAAGACGTACGTCAACTTAGCGGGACAACTTCGGCGAATCGCAACACGACTAGGCTCACAATTTGCCGTTATTTTGCCGTTAATTAGTTGTGGAAAAAATAATTTTGCCGTTCTTATTTTTTAAAAATTACAGGGTGTCCCGCTAACTTTATATAAAGTTAGCGGGACAACTTTGAAAAATTCTTAAAAAATGATTGTAAATAAAAGTTAACTATCTTAGAATTTGCCGTTTTTTTGCCGTTAGTGAATGTCTGAAACAGATTTCCGATACGACTTAAATTACTATAGTTATAAGAGAATTTTGATTTCACGAACGGTACTGCAGGCAGAATTTCTAGGTTTCCATCCTTTTCTTCCAACTGCAGTTGAATTGCGACAAAATAAACGACTTCACAACTAAATCAAATTGACCGAACGGCAAATTCTTAACTAAAAATTGTGTTGGAAAAACCGTTATATATGCGATTTTTGGGGGTTGCCTCGCTAAGTTTATATGAGGTGAGTGATATCGTTCAATTCCAAGGAAAATCGATGCACGGCAAAATCAACGACTTCACAACTAAATCAAATTGACCGAACGGCAAATTCTTAACTAAAAATTGTGTTGGAAAAACCGTTATATATGCGATTTTTGGGGGTTGCCTCGCTAAGTTCATATGAGGTGAGTGTTATTGTTCAATTCCAAGGAAAATTGATGCACGGCAAAATCAACGACTTCACAACTAAATCAAATTGATCGAACGGCAAATTCTTAACTAAAAATTGTGTTGGAAAAACCGTTATATATGCGATTTTTGGGGGTTGTTCTCATTCGGAGAGAAACCCAGCTTTCTCTTAAAAAAGCACCGCCAAATCTTGTTGAAGAGAAAAATGTACCAAAAAGTACCACCAATAAAAAGAATTCCTGTGAATCACATGACTGAGATAGTTACTTGTGTGCGTAAGAAACTTTCAAACTGTCAATGTATTCTGATCTTTTAATGAGTAAAGTACCTTTGACATTTGTAAATGCACATAAGAAAAGTATACTTGTCTCCTGCCCACCAACTCTCCCGCAAAACAAATTTTTAGCTCTGACTGCAGGGTTGCCCGATGCGGGAAATATTTAAAAGCAACCAAAAAATTTTCACTACTTTCTTCGAAGCCGTTTATCTAGTAATAGTAATCTTTGCTAATGCCTTAAACTTGTGACGTACTTTACCGGTTCAATAACTTAAGCGCCAACGCAGTGCGATTTTCTTGTCGGTTCGGTAGTACGAATACGAAAGTCAAAAAATCGATTGTCTGGATGGCCACAATGGAGAAAGGCCAGGATCTAAGAAGGTAAAAAAAGAGAGGATTTGAGGCGTTTTGATTTCAAAGCCTTGTCTATATCAAATTATTCTCTTTCTGTTGCTTGCTATTACAATTCTTGCTTATATCTAACAATTCCCAAGATGTCTTATTTGTAATTGCTTACTCCTACATATGTAGCTACGTCCTTTTGACCGTTTCGCTCAATCTGTGTACTGCGTCCGAGCAGTAAACTGCGTTTACCTGTCACTTTGACCGTTCCGGTAGACACGGGTACTGGGCACGAACAGTGAACAACCCTTAATCTGTTCCTCTCTGCGGACTACTCTACTAAACCCTAAGCCGTTCATAAATACGCTGCGCTCATGATAACTACGGTCTAGTTACGATATATGAGCAGGATGTTTCTCTCGTAGCCGGATTAGCCTTGCTCTCATTTATAAACGATATGACGGGAGTTTTGTCGAATGACTGGAACATGTCTTGGTCAAGTGACGCTGGTATCGGGAAATTGGAAAGGGGACTCTTTGTATGGGAAAAGGTGTTTTTGTCTGTATTCTTCAATTGAAAGTACCAATCATGTCTCAAGAGGAATAATACTTTCCGCTTTACTTTCATCGTTTCATTTTGAAGTGTGAATTCTATTTTAAAGGCAACTAGGTTGCGGTACCGTGTTCAAATCCACCTCTTTTTAACCGACTTCCCAAAAACAAAGAGGTTCTAAGTTCGACGCGTATTTTTTTTTTTATGTCTGACCGGGCATAACTTCGTAACGCGTAGACCGATTTCGATGATTCCTTTTCTGTTCGGTAGAGTATGTTGATTGATACCATGAGAAAAAAAGTTCAGTGGAATGGGGTTGGGGTAGGGGGTTAAAACTAACTTAGAGTAGAAGACACTAAAAAGTGAAAAATAAAATAGTTTTTAAAAAAAAAGTTGAATTGACTTCACAAAAAGCGCTAAAAAGTATAAAATAATTTTTAATTTTATATCTATTACGACATTTTGAAGTCGGTGCAAATTAAACAAATAACACAACTACAGTACCAGAATTGAAAATAAAACATAATACTTCCTGAACGTTTCAGTTCACGGGATCATAAGAAATGACGATTAAATATTTTTGTTGTAGTTGCTTGGTTGGCTATCTATCCAAATACTTGGCAAAAACCAAGATATACAATTCTTCTTCTTACTTTCATACTAAAAACTTAGGTCCCATCAAAGTTAACACCGAATGCACTAAGAGGAAGCAAACAAATTACAAAATTGACACTTGAGAGTTAACTCCAACGCAAAAGTTGGAACATCCTCCTTAGTGAAAATTCATTTTTGCATTCATAAACGAACACTCTGTTTCAATTTATTGCAATACATTTGACAAGATATGATTTACGCTTAGAAAAATTTATGACACAATCTCTTCACAATTTATGCAAAAATTATCTCAACCAAAACAGTGACGAATAAAGAAAGCGTTGCCTTGTTATCCTAAACACCCACCTTAAGCCCCCGGATATGGTAAAATTTCGAATGAATAATTTTCTTTTAAATGGAACATAGCAAGTTGTCAAGTTTTCACGGCGCCAAATTTAAACACTCCAGAGATTATAAAAAAAATGGAGTCCGCAATATTGTTGTACCACTTGTGACGAATTTTGATAACTTTTGTTGTCTTTTCTTGTCATTACTTAACGTCTCTTTTCACACGATAAACATCAGCTGATTGCAACACGTTTCAAGTCTTTTATCAGTGCATGTAAGGTTATATAGGTCTTATTATCAATTTTTTTTATTTGTAATTTACTGCAGTGATTTCACGTTTCTGTAATTTGACTTATCAATTTCTTTTTTGGGGCGCGTTAAGTGTTCCTTTCCCCCTTTCGGTTTCACTCTTCAAAACGTATGCGATATGAACACAATTTATCGGGATTTGTTGATTATAAAAAAGTGGGTGTACGAGTATTGCATGTCGGAAATTTCTAAATCCTTAAAGCAATTAAATTTACAGTCTACCCTAGAACACAAATGACCAAATACTAATAGCAGGAAACAAGTTAGAAATCAATGTGCGTGCGGCGGTTTTAAACCGGAAACACAATCCTCTCGTTCCGTTTCAATTCAAGGTTTTGCATTAAATTCTTTGTATGTTTTCCAGCGATTCAACTCACAGTGAATTGAATGAAACGAAATGGCTCAAATTTCGAATTTCAATAAAGCCGAAACACAAAGCACTAGCTTTGCTTTGCACTATTGACGTCAAATGTTTACGATTTGGGAAGGATTCGTAGGAGTGACTGAAAATGTATTTCCAATAAACTGAACGAAATGGAACGGAAGGAATAAGTTTAACAAGCTAACAGTACACCTTCGAATTTACCTTTGCAAAATAAGAAATTTATTACAAAAAAAAATCCCAGCGTAAAACATTGATTTCGTGTGCACACATAATAAATATTTTTTTTAGTATATACGAATTCGTTAGTATTAGTATCCAGCGATTCGCAATCATCTATTATTTCCTTGCTGTGATGAGTGAATTAATTGGCTTCATCCTTTGTTTTGTTTTTAAAAGGGAGAGACATGAGAAGTGAAAACATTATTAGTGACATCAAATATTACAAAAAAACACCAATACGAGTACCCACCCAAGTTTCAGTAGAGTTATAACCGAATGCGGACAGATCGCTAGCTTCTAAATGACAAAAAAATAAGATCGACATACGACGTAACATTAAAAAAAGTTAGGTATAAAACTGATACAAAAATTGTCTTTTGAAAAGAAAAACATCGACTTTTTTTTAAATCTATGATGGAATTCACATCCTACTCTAAAACATAACAGTTCGGCCATTTTACCACCAAGTGTGTCGTCATTATTTCATTTATTTTTGTATCACAGATTAATCAATCCTTGCACACATACACAACTGCACACTGTCGTAACCGCAACTAAACGCATTCTAACCTCAATACTTCAACAAAACGAGCACAAGAGAAAGTCTTCCCATTACAACACATGAAATTTGTAATTGAGACATTTTTCAGAACATCAAGTAAATTCTAATTTAAGACTTTAAAAATACTGTGAGAAATACAACGAGAAAGTATAATTCAACCTTTCCTATTCTTTACTGTAGCAAGTTTCGGTTTGTTTACACCACCAATGCTCAGCTGTTCGTGTCTGCTTCCGGGCTTGTATCTAGCGTAGGCTGTGTGGTATTACATCAAGACATTTATCAAAAAGAAATTTAGGTAAAGTACATCGCCACAATGTAGAAGCACGGCAAAAACTAAATGTGAAATTCAGCTGAACCTTGTTTCTAATAAAATCAGGATCTACCAAGAACGAGCGATAACACGGAAGTTCGGGAGAAATTATCGAAACAGTGATTGGTACAGTCTCTACCCACTATATTAGGTCTGTTCTTCCGATTTTCCGTGTAAAAATTTCCTTGATGAATTTGTTCAAAACCGGCACATCGAAGGAACGAATTCGCTGCAAGTTCATTGAAAACAAGAAGAAGATGTTAGGAATGACATCTAATTAAGCAACCCATACAAGAATGTTCACCAGCAAATTCATTTTTGGGAAAGTTCGGGCGGACATGTGACGTCAACCTTTTCTTCGCTAAGGAAAGTGAAGGAACGCAAAGTGAGTAAGTTCGCGAACATGCGCAATTCCAATTTTTCATCAATTAGGCCTATTACTTTAAAATTTAAAAGAAAAAGCCAGTCGAAAAATTAAAACTGGGAGAAAGTTTTGCCCACATAGTCATTAGGGGAATAAGCAGAATCTACTGGTAATCAACACGAAGACAGTCCGCAAATTTGATTTCATTAGGTCGACTTCTGGAGAAACTTATGAAAGGCAGGAGAGTCAGTTTTGTCAAGGAGAGATTAATAAAATTCATAACCTAACCTCTTATTTTAAGAAGAAAGCACAGAACCAACGTCAAAAATATATACATAACTTACTTGCCAAGCTACTTTTTGAGAAAAGGAAGGAATATTTAAAGAAACCGCGTACGCCGTCAGCTTTAGGACACATTTCAAGCTATGTATTTTGGAATTAGCAAGCAGAGAAAACAGAGCTGCTTCTTTACGAAAAAAAAGAAAATTTATCAGTGAATCTTCTCACCAAAATGGCTCAACTCGAAATAAATTAAACGCACCTCGATATTCTCTGGAAGTTGTAAGTTTGGAATAGTTATTAGAAAATATAGACAGCAAGACCTAAAATTTTTACTTCTTGTCTAAAACAATTGCCTGGTTATGCACAAGCTTAACTCAATCAATCATAAACTGTCCATCGATTAATAGAGTGAATAAGAAAAAATAATAATGTTAAGTTGTTAGAAAAGGTTTAGCAGCTACCTATCGTAAGCTCAGTTAAATGGGCTATTTGAAATGTACACCCAGTGCACGTCAACGAGCCCTGCATAAATTCATCTAAGAAGATCATAATAAAATACATGCGTATAACTTTAAAAGGTCATGATAGGTAACTCTGACGCAGTTCTAGCCGACGTTCGAGTGCTTAACTTACTTAAGCGAAATATCATAAGCGTTGTCGTGGTTGTCATTTCGGGTCATTGTTTTATCACTAAGAGAAATTTCCTTCTAACTCAGAAGGCGCAATTTTCGACAGGAAGCAAGGAACAATTGACCTATTCACCATAATATCACAATATTTAAGGTAGAATGAGGCTTCCAAAACCAGCATGCAAACAATCATCAAAACGAAAAACTACGAACACGTATACGTACACAACAACAATCATGGGAGCACACAAAATAGAGTTCACTTCAGCAAATCCTTAGTAAGAGCCGAAAGTTGAAAGCGAGTCACATATTCACGGCCCTACA
Source organism: Leptarthrus brevirostris (assembly GCA_964036015.1). Classification (NCBI taxonomy): domain Eukaryota; kingdom Metazoa; phylum Arthropoda; class Insecta; order Diptera; family Asilidae; genus Leptarthrus; species Leptarthrus brevirostris. The sequence continues at coordinate 23,298,807 of OZ038371.1, forward strand.
CATAGGCTTATGCATACCATAGCCAGACCGAGAGCGATCGACATGCAGTAAAGGCCATATGGGGTGTCTATAAGAAAACCTACCTGTTAGAGAACGAGAGAATTAGTCTTACCCAAGAAGAGAACAAGCAAATCAAGGTTTGCCAATCAGAAAACTCCCTCTACCGCCATTTTATGTAATCCAGAACTAAATTACAGTTTTGTGTAGAGTTTTTTGTCAAATTTCATGCCAAGGTCAGATATTAGTGTCCGAAAAAGTACAATCCTTCTTTGTAGACAAATGATAACGTGCAATGCGAGAGCTGCAAGTCGCTCCCACCCCTATACTTTTCTGGTCAAATTTTGAGAATCTTTTCTAAGCAAAACAACACGAATGTGGAATAGCTTACCAGCTTTTGTTTTTCCCTCATCTTATGAGCCCGAAACTTTCAAACGGGGTACATCGTCAAATCCTTCAATCAACCATTTAACCAATTTCCATCACTATTTATTCCTTCCCTGCCAAGGCTGTGCTTTAGCATCATAGGGCATCCCCTGAGCTTTGTCAACATCATATAAAAAAAATCGAAGACGTGCTAATTCAGGCTTCTAGAGACTGGCATAACTTTACACTTTTCCAAGTTGAGCAGGTCATTAGATCCACAACAGTCATTGAATGTATTTAAATCGTCCTAAATTCGGGAAGGTTCATCGCATAGATTAAAGTTATAAAGTACCTAATCAGGGGGGCATAGTCGTCAATGGCAAGGATAAACAATAGCGGACCCAGGTGGTTACCCTGCCGTACACCTAATAAAACCCTAAGACTCCAGATATGGTGTTGCGGAAAGATATGTCCTATCCTGTAAGTAAGAATAGATGAAATCGGTTGGAAACCGAACTATCTAAGCTTGAGCATAATTACTGAGTGAGGAAGTTTATCAAACGCTTTACTGAAGGCAAGCATATAAGAAGACAAGCTGGCAAACTCGGCGCGTTTTAAAGCGAACTTTTGTAGGAAGAAGAGGAAATTATTCCTCATTTTCTCTGTAACTGCCCGGCTCTAGCCAACCCCCGGAGCCGGGTTTTACGCTTCCCATTTTTGCCGAACTACTACCAGCTAATATCAGAGACATAGTTCGGTTCTTTAGGAGTTTGAAATGGTTTTAGGTATTTTTTTTATAGGTATAGGAATCTAGTCTCAAAGTGGTATCATAGTGGGCCATTATGGCCTAAGTGTGCCCTCCACTAGAGGATGCTGCCAATCTAACCTAGAACAACTTTCTTGACTAAATGTACAGAATCCTTTGTAACTAATGTTGAAAGCGTGGAAAATGTTCAACTGACTACCTTCCCATGACAATTAAAATGACTGTGTGCGTGAAATTCCCTAAACACGAAACCTCCGCTAGGGGTTAAATCTTATTTCGTTAAGTTAAACATATTGCCGATCCTATTATCTTTTAAATCATTAACTTCTTGTAACATGTACCCTAAAATTTCAGAAACTCTTTACTGAAGTCAGTAAAAATACAGTCAACAAAAATACAGTCAACAAAAAATATTTGAGTGAGACAGAATCGTGGATACATCATTGATATAAATTATAAATAACAATGGCCCAAGGTGGGAGCCCTGCGGTACACCGGAAGTGTTGAAAATAGCATCAGATGAGTGCGTTCAGACAAGTACGAATGAATCCAATTTACAAAAACTCGCGGAAACCCAAGAAGGGAGAGTTTGAGAATTAGAATTCTATGATTTAGTCTATCGAAAGCTTTGCTGAAGTCAGTAAAAATACAGTCAACTGGCTTATCACCTTCAATTGCAGAAATACAGAAGTTTGAAAATTCCAATAAATTGGTGGTAGTTGACTTACACCTAATGACGCCATGTTGAAACGGCTGCAAAAACGGCTTGCAGTGAAAGTATAGAACATCGCAAATAAGTGCCTCAAAAATCTTGGATATACAACAAAGATTAGCAATTGGTCTATAGTTCGAGATTTCACATTTATCACCATTTTTGTGAAGGGGAATAATTAATGAGGTTTTCCAAGCCTTCGGAAAAACACCGCAACGTGTTGAGAGATTAAATAAATAACACAGAATAGGAGCAAGAACTGAACCACATCTTTTCATGAGTGAGGCGGGGATACCGTCAGGACAAATTGGAAAACTATCAGTCAAGGTAGAGATTTTCTTCAAAATTGTAACTTCGTCAAGTAAAAGGTCTTTGGATTCGAGAGAAGTCGGTGGAAACCTCGTCAAATGGGTAAAATTCTTAAAGCTAATATCACAGGTATCGTCCAAAAACGCAGTTTTAAAAAAATCGGCAAAAAGGTTTGCTATCGTCCGAAAGACAAAGAAGATGGATAGCCATCAGAATTGCGCTTCAAGTTCACGAACGTCCAAAATCGCTTAGGATCGACTCGTAAGGACGCTTTCATTCTGTTAATATAACTATTACAAGGAGACACTAAGTCAGTCCCCCCGCGCTTCTAACCTTTAAGCAAATTGCGTCAGCTATAGATACGAATTCACTTACTTTGCAGAGATTTTTGCTGACTGAATTTCGTCTTTCGCACGTTATTAATGAAAAGAACTTTCTGATAAATTAATATTCTTAAAAAATTAAAAGAAATAAAAAGCGCACGTGCTGCAGTAAATATCTTTCTGTTGGCACGAGATTCGGGAAGAATCTCAAAATACTTCTTCACTCATTCCACTACGAATTCAATTCAAATTTATTTCGTGAAAGTCAACACATCTTCGTGGCACCTTACCCCTTTTCAAGTCCAGTATTTGTACAAGAAATTGACCAATGGCCACTAAAATTTCGAGAATTCCAAAAAGACGAAATCAAAAAAACAATAAATGCCTTCTATTTCCTCTTCGTCAAAGTATTTTCTGAAGAAAAAACAACAGCTGTGAAGGCGGGAAAGATTTCTTTATTTTTTCGCACTCTCATCTTATTCATCGTGATCGGCTCAAGCTTAGATTAAATGATTTTTTTTTCTTCTCTTTTGTCCGTATTTGCCTCCGGCTATTTTGGCATAGCATTTCTTACGTTCTTCTTCTTACGAGTTACAACGATCGTTTTCTTTTTAATTCCACTTCAGTTCAGAGTGCATTTGTTTGGGACTGGGCTGTTCCGGAATACATCAGAAACTTGTTCTTTTCGGTGTGTGCAACTACTGCTTTTAAAAACGATAAATTAAAACAGAGTCAAATACATTCAGCGATTTGAAATGTATGCGCCTGTGTGAATATACACGTTTTATGAATGCTTGATCTGGTTGTGGATGCTGCATAGACGCAAGTCCCCCGGGGTCCCGAGAGAAGAAGTCATTTCGATCGAATTTTGTATTTATGTTTCTACTCGACGAAGTTACTGCTCCGAGCACAGTTTTCTTATCGTAAGTGCGACGGGAAAAGTAAACTTATCAGCAGAAGTCGTTGAAGAAGGAAATATTATACATTTTATAAACAAATATTACGTAAACTTGCAAAGACCGACGAACTGGTATAAGCAAATTCTGACAGTATCTCGGAAAATGGCAGAGAAATGAGTGACACAGCTGTGTTTAGTTTGCGTTCTTGCAAACGATTTTATTGAACTCCATCAGTGATAAAATAATAAAAGTTTGGGAATTGAGAACAAGTTGGAACAAAGTAATAAAAATTCTTTTAGATATGATGTCTGCAGCACTGACTAATATAGTAAGCGTTGGTGATGGAAAAGCCAAAGATAAATTAGAGATAGACGACATTTCGCAGTAAAATGATCGGGGACAATGTTGTTCTCGAACATCTCCGTTTTAAGCGGCACGTCTTCATTCGAACCAAGATATTATTTACTGCGGCTGCTAGTTCTCCTGTAAGTTGTGTTGCCTACACTTATTTTTGTCGCCAAATTTTGTTATATTTAGTAGCGTCACACAGTCTAGAGAATACAAGGGCTGTGTACGAAGAAATGTCAAACGGACAAGATTTGATCCTTGTCGGGTATGGGCCGGGAGAACTTCACCCGATTCAAAGCAAAGATTTAAAGTGAACCTACAATTTAAGGTGGATTCTGAACCACCGACATTACTCTACAACTTCCAATGGCCCTTTATTATCGTAATCTGTTGTCAGCAGAAAACAATCATGGGTCGCCGCCGGTGGAGTTCGAACCTAAAACCTCCGGGGTGGAAGGCCGGCTTGTTATGACTTACTCCACCGATGACGGAAAGCCTTGGCTCACCAGGTGAGCAAAGCATTTAAAAAATTTTAAAAACAAGGCTTGGAAGAAGTTTTTTTGGTCGAGGAGTCATTCTGACTACTCAGTATATTCCAGGCTATGTGACCAATTTCAGTCTGCTCTTGAAGCGTTTTTTTCTTTTTTTTTCTTTTCTTTTTTATATATATGATGATGCCAAAGCTCAGGGGATGCCCTAAGATGCTTAAGCACAGCCTTGGCAGGAAAGGAATTAAAGATGAGGGAAATGGGTTAGGTGGTTGAGTGAAGGAGGTGTCGATGTACGCTCCGTTTGAAAGTTTCAGGCTGATAAGACGGGGGAAAAACAGAAGATGATAAACTGTTCCACATTCGTGTTGTTCTGCTTAGAAAAGATTCCCGAAATTTGAAGGTACGTCCAAATTTGACCTGCAGACTATATGGGTGGGAGCGATTTGTAGATCTTGTATCACGCGTTGCCATGTGTCTACAAGGAATCAGGCTAGCAATTTCGTTAGAACAACGGGCATGGAAATAACGATAGAAGAGTGAGAGACAACCGACATTCCGTCGATGCTCCAGAGAGTCAAGGCCCTCAGAGATTGAGGGATCGCCAATAAGTTTTATAGCTTTACGCTGGACTTTGTCTAACGCGGACAGTGCGGTGTGTCTGGCCCCTGCTCAAATATGGGAATTATATTCAAGTCTAGGCCTAATGTGGGACTTGTAGATCAGCGCTAAGTCAGGTGGGGTGAAATATTTCTTACATCTCTGTAGAACACCCAAACATTTCATCGCACTTTTAGCGATTGCAAATATATGATCAGTCCAGCTAAGATTACTGGATATCTCGATACCCAAGATATTTAGGGAGGGCGAATTTGGTATATTCACTCCGTCGACTGAAATGGGTTGGGGGAGAACCGGGCGTTTTTTAAGAGACATTAAACAGCATTGAGTTTTGAATGCATTAAACGTAACACGATTTGCTCTGCCCCAAGCGAGGACCATAGAAATGTCGTTGTTTAATGATTTAAACATGCGTTCCCGATTGGCTTCTGTAGCATTTCCACGTGAATTCATTACAGAATCAAATGAGTATGCGAAATCAAGGGTGCTGTCGTCGGCGAAACTATGAATAGGATTGAGAGTAAGGGATAAGAGATCATTAATAAAAAGAAGAAATAAGGTTGGTGAAAGAACTGAACCCTGAGGTACACCGGCATTTATTTCGTAGGAATCAGATGTAACTCCGTCAATTACTACACGAATTGAACGACCTGACAAAAAACTCTCTATCCATTTAACGAGGGTAGGGTGCAGACCAAAAGTTTGAAGTTTGGCTAAAAGGGCAGCATGCCAGACTCTATCAAAAGCCTTTGAAATATCAAGAGCGACGATTTCAGACTCACCAAAATTATGAAGACAATGATTCCAACGTTCCGTTAGAGTCGTTAGTAAGTCTCCGGTAGAGCGGCCAGTGCGGAAACCGTACTGGCAATCGTTGATAAGATGGTTATTTTCTAGATATTTCAACAACTGAGAGTTGATGAGTGATTCAAAAACTTTGGATATGATCGAGGTTAGTGCAATTGGTCTGTAGTTAGAGGGGTCGCATGCCTCTCCTGTTTTAAGTATCGGCTGGACATGAGCAAGTTTCCATACACTTGGAAACATTCCTGTTGAATATGAAAATGAAAAAGTTTGCGCAGAGGTTTAGCCAAAGCAGAAGCGCAGCATTTTAAAGCAAGGGGGCGAGAAACCACCAGGCCCAGTAGCTTTGGACACGTCGAGTTTTGAAAGTACTCTAAAAACTTCGCGAGTGCGAAAGTGTAGCGGCTTTTGCCTACTACATTGTGATGGAGATGGAAGCGGCTGCGATGTAGGTGGTAAGCATGAATTAGCAGCAAAATTAGCAGCCAACACGTTGGCCTTGTCCAATGAGTCAGTATTATGCTGACTATTGGGATAGAAACATGCCCAAGCTGATTTGGAAATTCAAGCACAATTGTGACGGATACCCCTCTATGTTACGCTTGGTGACCATGAAAGGAATCATGCTCTGACGATTGCCAATATTTTTAGTGGCTTCTTTAAGACCGCAGTTTTAGACACTAACTCTGATACGAGTATTAGGACTAAATCTTTATTTTTACTTGAGTCTTTTAAGCCGCGTCTTATTCTTACAAAATTTTTAACCAATCAGCATCAACCTGTTGACAACCCGACAAGCTAGAACTTGTGTTCCTTCTTTAGACAAAGCCGAAACGAGTTTAACCTTAATTCTTGCGTTTCAGTGTGAAGCGTTTAAAGTTGATTGTGTTACAGAGTTGCGATTTAGGGTTTTTTTTATTGTGGATATTTTTTGCCGCGTACCATTATTAATAAAAAAAACGACAACACGTTGTTACCTAAATAAAAACAAGTGTGACTTGCAAGAAACGTCAAAAGTTAAAATAAAGCAGCGGTCAATAAGACTTTAACCGGAAACATCTCCATATTAAAGGAGACGTCAAACTCCGGTATTATTTAGACGTGTCTAAAAAGATTCGAGTGAAAATTAGGCGAATTTTACTCATTTGCCGAGGATTCCTCTGACTTGCCTTTAGTCCAAATTTTTAGTATTTGACGAAGCCACCATCTCAAAGCACATCTCGAATTTGACTAATAGTTTCTCGTGTGGTCTTGATGTCGTTCCTGCGTATTTGCTAAAAAATTTTAGTTCGTCTCTCCTGAACTATGATTACTCTCGTTCAAGTGTGACATCTCTAATCATCGTCCTATTGCCAATTTATGTTGTATTGGCAAGTTTATGAGGTCATGGTTTGCGATGGTCTTTACTTCCATTGTAAATCTTTCTTTTCTTGCAGCATCGTTTTATGAAGAATATATCGACCACAACCAAACCAGAATTCTCTAACTTCTGTCTATCCGCAATCGAAGTCGGTAAGCAGGTCTATTGTATTTTCACGGATTTCAATAATGCTTTTGATAAAATTATTTACAAGATTCTCATTTATAAGTTTTCAGTTGTGGAGTTTCCTCCAGTCTTCATTCATTGGTTATAATCTGGTGTATCTGGTTATACGCCAGGTGTTTCGCACTTTTAAATTACCCAACTCCCTGAAGCTGAGAAACTGTAGAGAATAACAAGTTCATAATACACCTACCGATTGAACTCTGTGCATGACTTCTATAGAAAGAAAAATTCTTGCTGGATAATCGCTGCGATTAACATCGTTTGTTCAATTTCTTCTACTCGAAACTGTGCGTGTGACCAATCTTTCAGTAAGTTAGGACACAGCTTGGAGCACAAAGAACACATCGGAATGAATCGGAAAGGAGAGAGATTTCGGATGAACGCAACAATGAACGGATGTTTGACAGCTGATTTTTCGTAGAAAATCTTATTTCAACGGAAAATACAATTTTTTATGTTTACTATGTTGTTGTCTAGCTCGCAGCAATGCAAAAACAAGACTTTCAAGTTACCTCACTTCCCTTACCCTAATTCCCTTCCGGCTAAAACCATGCTAATGCATGAAAGGGTTGTCCCACTAGGCTTTAGCCACATCGTTTAAAAAAAAACGTCATCGACTGCAGAACGTGAGCCTGTGCTGAACCTCTAACCTCTTGATATTGTGGTGGAGGGTATGGCAACCAATACTGTATTTATGGTAGAGGGGAGAGGACACCTTGATGCGGATTTAAATGATACGGGAAATCTTAGATGTGCGTTAGTGTCTGACCTGAATACGGCCTTCTCAACTCCTTAACCACCCACTATAAAAGTGTATAAGAGTTAACTTCCCACAATCCAGGAGGGTGGACTCGTCTGGTATACAAACGGTTTTAAAAACCGACAACTTGCCACTGTTTTCCAAGCGAATGTTTACGCCATACTAGCATACTCAAATAGGAGCATATTTATCTTCCCCGACAGTTAGGCGGCGATCAAAGCAATCGGCTTATCCGTAACCAAATCAAATTGGTTTGGGAATGTCAGGTAGCTCTAAATGAACTTTAAAAAAAACAAAAGGGTGGGGGAGGGGGCTGGCCAGACAGGTTTCAACCTGCATTGTAAAAAGGGGAATACACAATTGAACATACATAGCATAAGTGTTATTGGGAATCCTGTGTGGGAAAAAAGCTCGAAAGTTGTTGCACATAACGCATAATATAATTAAAAGGTTTACAAATCATTCCTAGCACTGTCCACACGTTTCTTTACTTTTGCTGCACCACCCAGATACAGGAGAAAGCCGACGGGATGCTGTGTCTCTGAAAAGTGGTCTTGTCACATCCTAAGGGTCACTTTCCAGTGATCCATTAGGCCATAGACCATAGCTCGAGATAAGTTAACGAAAAAACAAATAACATAATTTAAAACAGGGAAAATGTCAATCAATCTTCTTTCGGAGGTAGACGGAGGATTCAGGAGTACAGAAACTCGGGTCAAAAACTGAGTCAGAATTCCAGAAAGTCTTGGTATTGTGCACCAGAAAGCAGTTTTCTCGACCTACCGTTCTGGTGAAATCTGTCGTATCCTGTTGAAAAGGTACATACAAGTGGTAAGGACAAGTTTTAGTTAAACCCAGGAGATCAAAACTCTTGTAAATTGTTCCTTAATTTCACATTTTGGTTAGTCTTTGCTAAGTCTTTGCTCACTAAGCATTAATTATCGGAGCTGTTTTGCTTGACAATAGACTCATGCTGAAAGCATCAAATTTGTTTTTATCTGCCCTTTCAATCAAGTTACGGCTCTCGCACTTCATTTTGTTCGGGGGTCAAACTGTGTGGAACGAATTTCGAGTACATTTTCTTTACTTCTCATATGAAATGATGTTCAGTTACCAGGTGATCATAAATCCTCGCAATATTTACGTTTGTCGAACTCGTGGTGGGACGCTCTGACCCAGCATCATTCTGAAGCTACTCTCAGCGAATTGTTTTTAGGAAATACGTGAACGTGATAAAAATACTATTAATATTCACGTACGCTTTCATAGCTGTTTTACTGTTCTAATTGTAATTTAAATTAAATTTGATTACTACTCTCCTCTTTACCACACTATTTAAGAAATAGTCCAAAAAAAAAAGAAAAAACACCAAAAAAGCAAGTCGTAATTGACAGACAAACGCAAGTTCACAACTGAATATTACTACAAAAAGATTTTATAGCTGTCTAAACGTATAGTTCCATTTATATTCCTAAACAATTACTCCTGGAACTATTTGGACGGACTTGGATGACTTTTTTTCCGTTAAAGAATACCGAAACGGTTTAAAAAACATAAGTATTGCGGTTATATCCGGAGCAGGGGAGGGCAGCACCATTTCTCGCAAGTTCATCTGTTCTCTTATTCCCTGCTATATTCCTCTGAACCAGAACCTATAGAAGGGTGTTATAAATAGCTTCTTTTTTTAATTTAAACATTTGAAAAGTTACGGTTTCACTCATAGTAATTGTGTGCAAGTAACAAATTCTGAATCGGGCCTCATCGTTCAGTAAATTTTACGGTGCTGCTCCGTAAAGATTAAGGTACTGACACAGTAACACGATTAGAGTTAAGAACTGGAATTTTCGTATAAAAATTCCAGAACTTTTCTCTACGTGCATGACAATTGGCTTTGGCCTTCGATGGCGACCAATGGTTGCTTTCTGCTGACAACAGACAAGAATCGCAGGTTCGAATCGCTCCGCCAGCTAACAATTGTTATTTTCTGTTGACAAGAGATTCCGCACTAAAAAGCCATTGGGGCTGCAGAGTAATGTAGCTGGTTCGGAATCTACCTTCATTTTTTGATCCCCTTGCAAACGCCGTCGAATCGGATAAAATTCTTCCTCCGCCCAGTCCCAAAAGGGTCAACAATTATTTTTTCAGTTCTTTGTCGCAAAATAAATTCTGCCATTATACTTCTCCTGCATTCACTAGATTTGTTTGTCTCCTAAGTATGCCTATGCCTATGCAACAATGCAACTGCCTATTAGAGAGTAAAATAAGCTAAGATTTCAGGAGAACCTATATCACCTGTTATTACTTTGTGAAGACAAAGATGGAATTCGCATCTCTTTTCAAGTGTAGTTATATTAGGAATGTTCAGACAACTAACATAACACGGCAGCTCAATCCGATTACTCCAAGGAAGATGCGATTACTCCAAGGAAGATGGACTCCAAACATGACAACCATACTCGAGAATGAATCTTACATGAGATTCGACCAAAGACGTAAGGATCACGGAATTCCTTCGTCCAAAGTCGAATGAAATCAAGCATTGAATTAGCTTTCTTAATTATATAATCGAAATGACGTGTAAAAGTAAAATTTGCAAATAAAAACTATACGAAGATCCTTAATTTCGCTAATGACCTTGCATCAGACATTATCAACGCAATATTCAAACACAAATGGAGAAGTTTTACGACCAAAAGGGACAACATTGCATTTATCAACATTTAAAAACACAATTTTTCTTACATCACAAATTATATAACTTTGAAGCCGTACGCAGTCTACTATCAATCCGTTTATACATTTTAACATCGTCAGCATAAACTAAAATATCTGAAAAATTAATAACAGATACGAGGTCATTAATAAATAAAATAAACAGTAAGGGTCCAAGATGGCTACCCTGAGGAACTCCAGACTTTGAAAAGATTTCTCAAGCAATGTAAATTAAACGCGATTTCAGCTCACTTTAGCACTAATGTGTGTGCGTGAAATTCGTAACTTCATGGTGTAGTTTAGGTGGTTGTGTTTGACCGCAACGGTCGGACACTTAGAACTGTGGTCTCGTGGTACAAGGCTTATTGTGGTTATTTTCCATATATACTTCTGTATACTCAGTGACGCAATATGTGAAATGTAGATATACCATATAAACGTAGCCGTGAGTCACGAGTTAACAGTTAGGACTTTTAATTTTAACAAAAACTTTATTTTACGTAACGCGATGCTTGACCCCCCCCCCCCTCCCTCCCTCATATATAATATATAACGCATCGTAACGTTTCACAAGACCCCCTCTCCCCTAACGGCATTACGTAATGCTTGAACGGCCCCTAAGTGAACAAGAAGTAATAGGAATTTAATTGAAATTGTAAATTATTTCGAAGTCTTTTAAATTGTTCATTGACTTTATCCTAAAATTTGTGGACTTCATTTTGTACTTTCTAGGGCCATTTGTAATTTTTCGAGTCTCGAAATTTTTAATTCAATAACAACTCTCGTCCAGCTCGTTACAGAAAACTGTTTAAAATATCCTCAAGTCCTTTGCTATTATTTCCGTAAAAAAGCGCAATTAAAGAGAATTTTTTAACATCAAATTACTTTAGAAAATTTAATGACAAGAATTTCCGAGATGAGTAACACAAGTGGTTCTGGGCATAAAGGGGTTAATTAAGTGGAACTAACCTTAGCACAGCGGAGCTCGGACTCACCTCTCTGCACAAGTGACTCATCTGCATTAATTGTTATATTAAAAACGAAAAAAAACAACAACATTTCGTCACATTACAAAAACGGACGGTTGTGGTTTATTTGAACAAAACCAAACAAAACTAAATCGATCGATGTGAGCAATGCAGGTATGCATGGAGGTATCTTAAACGTTCAGTTTTACGCACTTCAAGAAAAAACCTCAATTCTTCGAAGTGGCTCCGCAATATAGTCAGTCTCCGTCGCAATCTTAGCGCAAATAGGCACGATACACACGTCAATTTTCATGGCCAGCAAAAATGCGATATTAAAGCAACTTGTTTACACAAATGCAAAACGTACTAGATTTCATGCAATAACAATTTAGACTTGTTGTCTACTCACATTTGCGACCAGAAAACAGAAGGTAATAGCGCTACACACGTTATGGTACACCTCTGCTCTCCGGTGCATGCATCTGCCTCGTCATTCAATCGAACAAAACTAATGAAACACGTTTTTTGTTCGAGAGTGGAGCAGAAAAACTCATTTGAATTGATAATCGAAGATCGACTGGGTTAAAGAGGTGCTGGAATCTAGAGGGCTTCGAAAGTCAACCGCATAAAAACTGATTTAACCCTTGATAAGTATTTGATTTATTTCGCTTTTTGAATGAATAAATTGAATTATTTAAATGCTCCGCGGTTGTTATTTATTAACTCTCTTTTTACTGATGCGATACTTGACTGTTCTCTTGGTCGGTCTTACGTCTTACCTGGTAAACTTACTGCCACTGCGATCATTTGAATTGCCACAATATGTGAATTCATAATTTGCTTTGTCTACTTCCGTTAGTTACGATTTAAAGGTCAAAACATTTGAAAAATAATCTCTTCAGTTGCACCTTAAACCATTATCTCAACCCTAGTTACCCAACTACTCGAAACTACTCTTAATGACCTAGATATTGTAATTACAAATTCGTTAAGTAATGGTAATCCTGAAATTCTACTTATGCCCATATAAACTTCAACTATGGCCTGAACCTGAATTGGTCGTCCGTCGAGTTGGCAGGATTTCTCGTTGAAACAGAAAACAATAAACGTCCACCATGCCATGGTATCCGGGTTCGAGACCAGGTCTGCCTGTGGGTTTAATTAAAAAATCCATTCCGTCTCTGGGCTTTTGACTAGCTCGCAGTATTACAAAAAACAAGACATTCAAGTTTCCTTTACTCCCCTTGCCCTAATTCCCTTCACGACAAAGTCAAGCTAACTCATCAAAGGGTTGTCCCCTAGGCTTTGGCCGCCGTCTAAGCCAGCAATATAAAAAAAATCAGCAAACGAGGATTAAATTCGCTGAAAAGTATCTGAACTAGACTCAACAACAGTGGAAAACAGTTTTATTCTCAGACGAATCAAAATTTAATGGATTGCCATGAATTTGATGGAATGACACATGTTAGGCGCCTTAGCGGAAGGGGACTGTGTAATGGTGTGGGGATGTTTCTCTTGGGCATGACCTGGACTCATTGTGAAAATCGAGGGCAAAATGGATCGGTTCCAGTACAAACAAATCCTGAAAAATGACATGTTACCATATATAGGTTTCAATCAGATTGCGATCCAAAACATACTTCAAAATTTGTCAGTACTTGGATCAGCGAAAAACCTATTGAAGTTTTGAATTGGGTTGCGCAATCACCTGAGTTAAACCCAATCGAAAATCTGTGGAAAATTGTCAAGAGGCGGCTAAGCAGACAGAAGTTCACCAACTAAAGATAGCTGTTTGAAATGGTTGCATATCCCAAAAGGAAACATCGAGAACCTGATTTTATCGATGCCAAGAAGATGTCAATCTGTAATAAAGCAAAACGGGTTGGCTACTAAGTATTGAAGGTTACGTTTTTATCGTAATTTGTTAAGCTATAATGAAGTTGCTTTAGTTTTTTCCAACACTGTAGGTGTTGATATGCATATATGTATGTATACAATTGTGTCTTAGGCTACCTACGAAATGTTAAAATTTCTATACTCATCAAACTTTCTGTCAAATTTGTATTCGGTTTCGAGAGTGCCTTAATATATAGCAAGGTCATATTTTTAAATTTTTAGAATATTTTTAATACTTTCAGAGAAAGCTCGATGTAATACTTTCTGCCGTTTCGTACGCAGCCTTAGTTAAACTTTTCTATTATTATTTGTCTGTATTTCTAGGCATGTGTTTCATATTGGGCAAGCTCGTCAAAATCGCCCCGTTTAAAAGAGGCATGGCTTCGTTCTCCGTGTTTTCCGAATTTTAGCAATCTGTATCCTTTGGGTATAAAGCATACGACTGTGAATGAGATCTTCATCTTCTTGAAGATGACATAACGAGCATATCGACATGAAGCTGGAACTAGCAGGTTTTCACCTGGCAGGTTTTAAAGAGAGAGTAACCTGCTGGACGAAAAAAACCAAAGAAAACTCTAAAACGCTTTTCAAATCATTCGTCAGGCTCAAAACAATCAACTGCGTTTCGGAGTTTTCTTTGGCCTTGATTATTCTCTAGAGTATTCTAAATGCGACCTCAGCCTGAAAACCGGGCTTGCGGGACACATAAGTCAACCTGCGAAGCTAAACACGTCGGAGAAAACTCTGAAATGCAGTCAATCAATTGTTTTTGCGTCTCTTTTCAATGGAGTCGAGAGAGATGGAAGGAAGAAAGATCGTGCCAGGAAGAAAGCCTCGATCGGGTTAATGCGTACGGCGAAATAGGGATCCCATGCCGGACAAGCGTATTTCAGAATTCTTCTTATTTCAAGCTCCCTGAACTACCTTTTCACACATCCAAGCATTGAATTAGCCCTACCTACGAAATCCACGTGGTCCTTGAAAGACGGGAATTAAGAACCACCCCTAGGTCCTTGACCCGCTCAAGCCTGCTCAACATAACAGTTAGTTAGCGATGATACCTACCTAACTAAGCTTGAAGGTTCAAGGGAAGTGCGTGGAAGCCCAATCAAGTGGGAAAAATCGGTAGAAATAGTATTACAGTAAGAATCACAAAACGAAGTAAGAAAAAAGCCAAGAAACAAATTGGCCACCTCAGTGGGGTCGTTGCTCTCGCGATGAACCTAAAGAGGAGGGTAATCGTCGCTGTGTCGCTTAAAATTCAGAATTGTCTAAGGTTAGAAAGCAGAGTGAACCTCGTATTTAATAGAAATTTGCTGTAGAACGTCTGTAGAAGTCGTAGTATGCCTGGTAGTCTGCGTTGCACCTAGAAACTTTTTTGCTTTTGAAGTTTTTGAGGTGTCTAAGGTAGCCGTCCATTCAGAACGGGGGGAGTAAGAAAAGGAGACCGGAACACATTGAGTAAAATAGATGTAACTATAGGAAGCTTATAGAAAGAGAAAACGGCCAGGTCAATGTCGGGCTCGGCAAATACGTTCGCCTAATCATAGCTCAAAAGCCAATTGTTGGGAATCGAGAAGTCAGACGCTTTGAAATTAAAGATGCAGCCCCCAATGGAGTAAGAAAAACTGTTAAGAGCCTCAAAAGACTTCATAACCTGGAGTGCATGATTATTGAAGTTGGCTGGACTCCAAAATCAATGGAGTTAAGCACCTTCTCACCAACAGGCCACTCGGGTCCGTCTTGAAAACATGGTCCAGTGACGGAGGTGCGGGTGTCGAGGAAGGGCAGGACGTGCTGGAGAGCATACAAATAGGAAGGCAACAGTTGCTCGGTCTCAGAGGATTGAATCCAATCGATAGCGGGAAGGTTGAAG
This sequence comes from Leptarthrus brevirostris, assembly GCA_964036015.1. Classification (NCBI taxonomy): domain Eukaryota; kingdom Metazoa; phylum Arthropoda; class Insecta; order Diptera; family Asilidae; genus Leptarthrus; species Leptarthrus brevirostris. The sequence continues at coordinate 23,314,198 of OZ038371.1, forward strand.
TCGCCAAAAACAACAGCCTCATCGGAAGGCAGCAAGGCATGGCTCTGACTGTCAATGGACGCAGAGAGTTGGTCAAATACAACTGAAGGTGAGCCGGGGAAATGTAGATAGTAGAAACATACAAGCTTCTCTTAAGCAACTTTGAGGTGACGCATAAAAACTCAAGGTCATCGGAACAAGTGACCTTAATGACCGAGCAAGGAATCCCGGTTCTGACAGCGCAAAGTATTCCACCGCCAATTGGGGGACATCTTATGTTTGCAATGTTCATTTGTCTCATGTTTTTAAACATTGTGAATATCATCCTAATGCGGATGATAATGCGGAGGTGTATATATGTATATCAGCCGTTGGGATTAATTGAAGACTGTATTGACAATTCGAGGACATTGTTTTGCTTTAGCTAGATTACAGTAAGCTTCTTTTTATCATTGCTTTGTTTTTATGTTAGATCCTTTGTATATTTTTTTTTCTTCACTTTATTTTTTTATTTTTATTCTTTTTTATATATTTTAGTTTAAGTTTGTTCATTACTCTCTACCTCAAGACCTTTTTATTCTTTATTATATAACACTACACATACTTATAAGATTAGCTTTTGATTATGTAGATTAATCGTAGTTTAATAAATTGATGTAGTTTGAAAAGTTTTCTAATAAAGTACGGTCCTTGTTTCACAATCTATTTTATCATATGAGCTCAATTGTGTAACAAGTGCGGTAAATTTCAAGTAACCTCACTTCGCTTACCCTAACTCCCTTCTGGTCAAAACCATGCTAACGCATCAAAGGGTTGTCCCCTAGGATTTGGCCACATCGTATAAAAAATAGCCAATTGCGCACCTTATCAACAATTACTCGCCAGCAGAAGCAAACGGTTACGCACCGCCGGAGTTGCCCATTCTGTTTTCCCCACTAGTAAGGCATAAGAGCTTAAAGAGTCGAGTTTGACCGGCTCTGTTGTAAAGGTCTGTGTTTACAGAGTGTTTTTTGACCGTCGAAAGCACGCAGTGTACAATAATCAACTTACCAACCGAAAAGGCGTGCGGTATAGTGGTGTTTATCCCTCACGCGTGTGGAAACAAAATTAAGTATACACAGCTACACGGCGATTTCCATTTAAATGTTACTCTCCGTGAGGTATAGTGGTAATTATCTCTCACGCGAGGGGAAGAAGAATTAAGTATACACAGCTGCGCGGCGATTTCCTTTTCACTGATTGTTGCCTAAGGAAATGTGACTATTCACGTCTCCGTTCTCTTATCATAGGCTACTTGTCGTGTTTGCGTGTAAATTAAGTTTTTTAAGGAAACAGATTCAGCAAAGCTTCTGTATTTGTATTGTATTAAAATCCAATCGAAAAGTTTATATTTGAGCCTGTTCAGATTGGAGTGAAAACTTCTTTCTCTTATATCTAATCTACACAAGCAAGTCCTTTCAACTTCTCGAGTAAGGCTTGTGTTGTCCTTTATTTTGCTTTGGATACACACACATGTTCACCTTTTGTCTAGATTGCTTATGAGCTAAGAATTCTAATTGAGTTCGGAATGACTCCTGGATATTAAAGCATTGTCTTTGGATCTACATAGATCAAACTAATTCTCTTGCCCCGTATTCTCTCTGTTTATTTTTAATACTCGTTCACGTTTTACTGACTGTTGCTAACAGTGCTATTGTAACACTTTCCATAATTGCTTGCACAGACAATTGCATTGTTTTGGTCTGAGATTACCACCTTGTCGTTTAACTTGCGGTTCTTCTTTTAAAGTTAAATTTAAAAAAAAAAAAAGAATATTTCCAATCTATCTACTTCTCCCCCTTTTTCAAATTAGAGAAACAAAATTCATTTGTTGTTTTTGCGTTGTATTCGGGATTGTAACATTAATAATGCATTTTACGTAATAAAACTTTTGAACTGTTGGATAAATTACATAAAAACCCCTACCCTTTCCGAATGAAAAAATCATATTTCATCATGACGCTGCTTCTTCCCACACAGCTTTAACGGCTCAGCCAAAATTAAGGAAATTTGAGTGCAAAATTCAGCCTCATCGAGCGCTTTCTCCAAATCTGGCACCATCGGATTATCATCGTTTCCTGCCCTTGCAGTGTCCCCAGAGAAATAAGTTTGTGTTTTCACAGGGGGAGGATGTTTACAAAAGGGAAATTGGGTAGTTGCCAGAAAGAGCCTTGTCAAACGATGAAAAATATATCGAATACTTAGAAATAAATAATCCTTTTAAAATAAATTGTTTTGCTGACACAAAATTTCTTTTCCACTTGATAGAAAAGTTCCGAAAAATGAAATCTGTTCGACTGCAAAGCGCAATGTAATTAGAAACACAATCTATTACAGGCTTCGAGTGTTCTAGTTATGTACAAGGGGAAGAATTTTCAAAAGAGCAGATAATCATCCTTAGAATGACAGAGACAGGGAAAGGGAACTCAACATATGTTCCATTAGCCCATACAATTAAAATTGTCTGGGGGGGGTTATTTGTTGACGATCCCGCGAACCCTACTGTGTTATCATACTAACAAATTTTATTTCTTCCAGTAAGTCATTTTGGTGAAATTCGTTTACTTTCACTAAATTTTTTTTTAGTTTTGCAGAAATTGCGTGTATATCCCCTAAATCCGTGACATACCGCTAAGGACAAATCTCTACTTTCACCTCGGTGAAAGCACAGGACATTTCCGTAGACTTAGCTTTGTTACTTTTAACGTTTGAACATTATCCGAAAAGCTCATGGGGCAGCTTTCAAGCTTGCGCCTGTGTTCACAATTTACCCCGTTAACCCCGGGGGGCAATTCTACTACAAAAATTGAACATTCCAGAAGAAAGTGGTGATGCTGCGCAGAACTTCATTTCTGTAGAGCGTCTGCTGCAACACAAGTCATCTGTATAACCCACTGCTGGTTGACGTATACACTCCAGGAACGCTTTTAAATACGCTTCGCTTTGCCATAATTGGAATTATGCAATAGTTAAAATAATCGTTAACCATTATCCACAGGTAACTTTTGAAAACTGAACTCGCGGGAACATAGGTAAATATGTACACGCGAATTGGCTTATGCATATGTGAACGCAACATTAAAACATGCATCGCTCGCTGTACATTATGAGTGGGGTGATGAATGGCATCACTTAATTTTTGAAACACATGTGAATAATGTAGTTGTGCAGTGACACACTTACTTTAATTTAAATTTTGTAGTTTTAGATTTTACGGTTAGACGAATCTGTACAAAATGGTGGAAAAAATAAAGAGACAAAATAACAAAACAATATGTCGCTCATGTGTGCCGAGCATTACATTAATCAAATTGTGATGAGGGTGCCAACAAACAGCTGTTAATTCCTTCAAGTCGTCTTAGTTTTTTTATAGGAACTGTAACCTAAGGACATAGAAGGGAGGAGATATAACTTCTGAAAATAGAGGATAACGAATTTCCAGAGGATGATATTGTTTGGATAATCTTTGGAGAAATCAGATGAACCGTTTTCTATTGGAAGAGCTTAACTATGGCAAAGGTTTCCTTTTTTTTATGACTTACGATGTTTTTATTTGTTCTTATTGCACTAGACTGATTTTTAAACCTATAAAAAGCTCCCTCGATATTTGAGTTAATTTCCCGACGGCAATACGTCACTTCTACAGTACGTGACATGATAGATGAAACTTGAGCAATTTTATTTTGTTGCTTGAAAAATGTCATTAAGTTTTTGTAAGAATGGTTAAACTGTCAGTTTGAAAAAAATGACAGGTCAGCTATTAATGGCCGGTAGGTAATGCTTTCTACGCTGACTAATTTAAGATGAGTTTACCTTATAAGTAGTTGGCGATTACTCGTTGTAATATTTTTAATAAAATTAAAATCTAACGTCCATCGCTAGAATCTAACTCGTGTGTACTATAGATTTGATTATGACTGACTGATATAGCGATTTGTGTAACCCAGGGTGGTACAAGGTTATTTGATTAGTAAAGTGAATGATGTTTAGATGGCAGCTTTGTCGGCTAATTTCTTTATCTCTTGTTCAGTTTTATTTTAATATCACATTTGAGCACAGTGCTTGTGTCTTGACAAATGACGGTTTTGGTTAAAATAGTAAATTTATGAAATAGTTTTTTAGGGTTCCGTAGTCAACAATGAACCCTTATAGTTTCGCCATGTCCGTCCGTCTGTCTGTCTGTCCGTCCGCGACTTACCTCAGAGACTCTTAGTACTAGAAAGCTGTAATTTGTCATGAGTGTACATATTAATCACGCCGAGTGGTAAAATAAAATCTTGAATAAAAAGGAGGTACCCTCTCCTAGACGTAAAGTGTGGATGCATTTTTTTCTCATCTATCACATGGTGTGGGGTATCGTTGGATAGGTCGTTCAAAAATATTGCGGGTGTGTAAAAACCATTTTTCCGATTCAGGGATCCGTTTGCGAAATATTAAGCTTTAAAGTGCTAAGTTTTGTTAGAGTCAACTGTCCCCCACCCCCTGCCAGCTAAATGGTTGTTTTTGGATATGTGAAAAAATTCACAAATCAAGAAGTTAAAAGGAAAACTATCACAGCTAAGTAGGCTTTACAAGTTAACGAGCAATAGTCGACCAACTTATAAAATGTACTTGGTAAAGTAAAAAGGAAAATTTCGTACAAATTCCATTGAAAATTACTTAGATGAATTTGTTAGTTGTGTAAAACATTTAGTAAATATAAGTTTATGAACCATGTAAAATTATGGAAAAATAAAATCATAACATCCTTAATAATAATAATTCCTAATGTTTACGTTCGTTCATAGTATCAAACAAAAAGCCCCCTTCTACGTCCGCATATTGTGACGGGCAAATACGGAACCCTACACTACGCGTGGCCCGACACGCTCTTGGCCGGTTTTTTTTCTTACGAAATATAGGTGAATCATTTTGTTAACCGTTAATTTTAAAAATGAATATGTATCTCATAGTAGATGGTTGAAAGATAAGGCTAACCATAAAATCGTTTTCACCGATAGTAAACTTAGCTTAAATTATAAAATCAAAAGACAAGGAAAGATTTCAAAAAATATATAAATATAAAGTAACTTCAATAAAGCTGACTCCTCACATTCCAAAAGAGGAATTAAAAAGTCGCGATATCGAGGTGTTCGGCTCATTTACCCCATAATTAGTGCGATGACGAGGTATCTGAAAAAAGCCGTGATTCCGCAGGGAACGACCGGAACAGAAATATCAAAACATACAAAAAGTATAGAAGATTCTGTAGGTTCGCCGCATGCAGTCGAAAGCAGAAAACGCCTGAAGTTACAGCGCCTCTTTTCGAGAATATCCAAATGCAACTATCTAAGCCTATCGCCTATCGTCGAGGTGTCGAGTAAAGAAGGCCACGAAGATCGAATGTAACGAACCTCTGATGAACAGCTTCAATGTGATCGATGTGTGTCGCATAAAGCGGTGACCAGCCTGGGGAAGTTTATTCCAGAATAGGCGTGACAAACGTGCGTGAGAAGCTTCGTGGGACACTCAAACTCTTTCGACCATCTCTTCACGAAACCCAGAATTTCTCCTGCTAACTCTGACATCAAAATAAACTTCGAAAATCAAATGGTAATCGAGCCACACGCTCAGGTCCTTAGTCTTTGTAAGTCTAGTTAAAGGACAGCCATCTAGGGTAAAATAAAAGTGAAAGAGAGATCTTTTTCGAGTAAATGTTTAGATGTTCACCTCATGGCCGTCTCTCTCTATTTCCCGTAACCCCTTGTTGGCATGGGCGGGAGAAGTACTTCAGCCAATTCCAAACACCGATTGCAAGTGGACTTACAATTTAAACTGGATTTCGAACCACTGATATTTTCGCAGAAGGCAGTTATGGGTCGCCGCCAATCGGATTCGAACCTGGGACCTTCGGATTGGTAGGCTGATACCTTATCACTTACTCCACCCACGATTATTGGTGCTCCATTAACGACCTTCCACTAACGACAAGTGCTCATCTATGTCTAGATGTTCATCTCATGACCGTAGGAGATTGAAATTTCATGGCGGTTGACCCCCATAAAAAATATACATCCCATAACAGCGTAATTATATAGGGTGATTTTTTTAAACTTGAAACTTTCAAATATCTCGAATAATAAGACCTCTACGAAAAAAATTTCCATGATCGATATTTTATCATTCCGCGGAGGAAACATTAGTGCTAAATTTAGTCCCCCCCCCTTACCCTCGTTATAGGTGGGCGGGGGTTAACTTTGAAATATTAAGTAGGAACCCCTAGTTTTTATTGCAGATTCGAATTCTACGGCTGAAAGTACGTAGGATTTGTTTGGGACCTTTTTTCGACTGGTGATAGGTGGTACTGTAGTCGATGAAACTCAATTTTTTTCGATTTATCTCCTACTGAGAACCTATGCATAAGATTCTGCAGAGTGCAGAGTACTTGATTTGCATGAGGCGAGGGGAGCTTCATCATATTTCAATTAAAGTAAGTGCTGAAAATGGTGGTCTCCGACTTCAATGCTCATATTAATGCGCATTTCAAATGATTGTACACAACTACGATCTGTCTGCTTGAATTTTGGCACATATATGTGTTTTTGGTAATTGTTTGTAAATTTTATATTATATATAATTACACGTTAAAAAAAATTGGACGACCGCGCAACACATGGAGAAGATCCTTCAAGAGAGAAGGTACACAGATGAACAAATCGTGGCCACAGTTTTGGCTTTGGCGCAGAACCGGCCCAGGTGGATAGTCTGTGTAATAGACGTCGGGGTTAATGGAACCAGAGAGACACCGTTATGGGGTGTATCTTTTTTATGGGGGTCGATCGCCACGGTATTTTTGTTGATTAGTGGTCCAGCGTTTCACCCGCACTTCTCCACCAAATTTCAACTACCTACGGCCATGGGGTGAACATCTAAACATTTACCCTTTTTTGAGAGAACGGCATAGATGTGCACTTGCCGGTAGTTAGGAGAAGGTCGTTAATGGAACGCCAATTTTGAAAGGCGTCCAAGTCAACATTTAACAGTAGGCAATTGGCATTGTTTGACACATTGCGGAATAACTTCGCGTCGTCAGCGTAGCTAAGAATATTTAAGTGAGACAGAACCGTGTAAATTAAGAATAACAATGGCCTGAGGCGGGAGCCTTGCGGTACCCAGGAAGAGTTGAAAATCACATCAGACAGAGCGTCACAAAAAGAAACCCACTGAATGCGATAAGTACGAATGAATTTTATTGTAAGAAAGCTGCAGAAACCCGAGGACGGAGGGTTTTAGAACAAGAATTCAATTTTATTATGTCGAATGATTTCCTGAAGTCAGTAAAAATACAGCGGACTTGCTTAACCCATTCAATTGCAGAGATACAAAAATTGGAAAATTCTAATAAATTTATGGTAGGTGATTTAACTCTTATGAAACCATGTTGCAAGAGCTGCAGGAACGGTTTGCAGTGGAAGTAAAAAACATTGCAAATAACAATCTCAACATTTTTGAGAATACACCAAAAATTAGCAATTGGTCTATATTTCGAAATTTCGCATTTTTTGTGGAAAGGAATAATTAAGGAGACCTTCCAAGCTTCTGGGAAAACACCATTACTAGTTGACAGATTAAATAAATACCACATAATAGGAGCAAGAGACGCACCACATCTTTTAACGAATGAGGCAGGGATACCGTCAGAACCAATTGCAAAATTATCAGTCGAGGTAGAAATTTTCTTTAAAATCATAGTTTCGTATTATTCACAGCTTTTCACGAAATAGTTATAAATTTATAATTAACGATGAGACCTCCGACCATTTCGAGATGTCAAACGAATAGCAGTCAGAATAAGGTATTTTTTCAGATGTAATTTCACTGAAAAGCAAATTAATTGCTCGTGCCTGCTTCTTGATTGGTCTCACATAATCTCATCTAAGTTGGGCTGCGTATACGCTATTTTCGACCTCCGCTTTGCGTTCTGTTGCCGCGGTACATTCTTTGCTTCTTCTCCTGGTCTTATTATGTCCAATATGTGTAAGAGGTTTTATATGAATTACCATCACTGTAGTCGGTTTGACAATTTAGCGCAAATTTCTGCTCACGCCTCCTGATGTGACTGTAAGCACTAAGAATAGTGTATAGCTTTGAGGTTGACTACGTGGTTTTATGTCCAAGACATATCCTGGTGCTACATACTGAGAACGAGGTCAACAGCCATATTGTGTATCGGACTGGCGCTTCAATCAGTATAATCACTCGTAGGATCATTATCTCGCAGCTCTCTTCTTTTACAGCTTTCTTCAAGGTGGTTGCTCTTACTCCGGAGTTTTTGGTTAGCAACTTTATTGTTTGGAAGTTTCTTCCGAAAACACTGCCTAGCTCTATCTCTCTTCCAAGAAACGGAATAAGTTATTTTTCTTACCCAAACGTAATTAGTGTCCGTTTCAACGCAATCAGCCTCTTTAATAGTTCTAGTAATTCCTCCTTCAGCAATATTCAGTTGCCGATTAAGTGGCTTGTCCTCCAAAATCCCGAAGACCCATTTAAAAAGTTTTTATTTTTAAATGTTCGCAATTGGCTAAGTCTGTGGGTATTGGAAAATTTTCATAATTACTATTTTTTAAAACCATAGTCATTTTGGTAATAACAGAAAAAACATTCATGTTGATATTAAAAGAAATTGCGTTTTTTATTTTGAGATAATTCTTCACCATAATTTCAGTGGGACTAACGAGCATACCGCTTCCTAAACATAAAAAGGGACTCTAAATAGGATCAAAAGTGCAAATAAAGAAGAATAAATCATATGTAAACCCAGGTATACGTGCAGCATCACAACATCTACGAAGAAGAACCACCTTATGGTGCTGTACAAAGTGGATGTGCTCTACTTGTAATGTACCACTTTGTTTGAGTGAAACAAAGTTGTGCTTTAACGACTTCCACAAGTATAAAGTTGTCCTAATCATTATATTTTTTTTAACTTGGTCAGTGTTATGATCAGCATACCACGTCCTCGTGCAGGATCCTGCTGGTGATAATTTAAGGATAATATATGCTTACTTAAAAATAAAAAATCTAAATAAACTGACATTTTATATTTTGCACCACCAGAAAGAGTTAAGCGATTGAATATACCGCTTCTTGTTTGATGCTTCCGTTTTCCATATCCTTTTTTTTAAATCGCACAAGAATTTTCCAGAGGCTTGTAAGGGCCACTGCAGGAGATGAATGGTATTATCAGCAAATCACTTTTTTAAAAGCTTTTAAGTGTTCTTTGGGTCGTTGTCCTGCTGGAACACCCACCGTGTCGGTATTTCTTCTTCGGAGTACGAAGTACATGACCGTTTCCAATAAATCCCTGTATTGGAAACAATCCATGACTCAGATTCCATGAAGGATGTCGCAGTCATGTCCCGAAAACCAAATGTCTCAAATGCTCTAGACAGGACTACCTTCTTGTCTTCTCTACTAGGATGTTCGTACTCCTCTGCTCTGCCTAGTGATGTCGCCGATCTTCTCTATTCCACGGTGCTGTATACGGTCGGTTGGCGATAAGGTATTCCTCGGCTTTGCGGTATGGGTGAACTTCTCTAGGCACTGGTTATCTTATATTCTGAAGGGTAGGGGGGGGGGGGATCTTCCTGCGACGCAACTGAGTAATTCTCCTATGGGAGATAGAGAAGGACGACAGACAGTATTGCTAGAAGAGTATGAGAATCAGGGCAACTCGCTGGTTATATCAGTATCTTATATCAGGCAAGTACGCTAATGCAAGAGATATAAATATGCAGGGAAGCTCGCTGACTATGCGAGTGACTTGTACTAGGGAAGCACGCTTGTACAAGAGATAGTGACCGGTTGTCCAAAGCCAGGAAAACACGTTGACGAAGTTGATAGTTAGATAGCCATCGAAGTTAGGTGAGTGTCTTATACTAAACTTAAGCACCACCAATTTATAACCTGGGCTACTGTTACCACTTGGAGCATTCCCGAACTGGTCTATGTGGTCCGTCAAGTCCCTGGTCAGGACCTGACGAATCGCGACTTTGGGCCCCTTCTAAAGTCTGTAGCTCCAAGTTACCTAAAACAAAATTACCTCTTATGAATGTATTGGCTGGCTGTAGTCTGGTCGATCACCGGAACTGAGGAAAGTACTGAGTCGGTCTCTCTTATATGGTAGTGGCTCCTAATTTCCTCCAAATTTGCCAATTACCTTTTGTTGGCTGCTAGTTCGTCTGGCTTCTAATCGGTCTTCTAGGTCTGAACTGTTCGCCTACTGGACGGCGATTGATGATAAGTACGGAGCCAGTTTTCCTTATATAGTCTGGCGGCAGCCGGGTGGTGTACATAAAATGGGAATTTGGGGCTGGTGCTATCTCTGGTGTTTGATCTGTAGCTAACTACGAACAGAATGTAGCGCTGTTAATTTTGAAATTTTACCTTAAAGTATGGAGTCATGTAAAATTGGTATTTTTGTAGTTCTGGAGTTCTTGATAGAAAATTTGATAGTACCGGTGAATTAAGCTCAAATCGCGAAAAATAATTTTGGGGTGCTAACTTCATGCAGCACGGCTTTTGTTTGATAAAAAGAGTTCTGAGTGCATAAATCGATAGAGAAAGAAGAGTTCTGGATTTCCTGATATTTTTTAGCAATAGTTCCGGCTAATTCGCAAAGTTATTGAAAAACGACATTTTTTTTTTGAATGGGGACGAAACGAAAATAATTGAATTTTGCGTTCTCACTACTCGGGAAAAAATATCTAGGAAGTTCTGGTTAAAGCTCTGAGTAGCGTTCATATAGTTCTAAAGGGTGCTGAAGTCGGAACCTTTTGATAGGGTTAGGGTTGCATTAGTTATTAACAATTGAATGGGGACAAAACGAAAATAACTGAATTTTGCGTTCTCACAAGTCGGAAAAAAATATCCAGGGAGTTCTGGTTAGAGTTCAAAACTATGAAAATGCTTCAGTTGTAGCTATACCTATACCTATGATTTTATGTGGACAGATTTTAAAACGAGTCCTGCCAAATCGAGAGGTGGGCTGTCACTTTCTGCTTACTTGACGTATCAAATATTCGAAAGGAAAAACATTGTCTGGGAGCGGTTTGCGAAAATTTGTATTATATCACCATTGATCGATTTATCGTACGTTACATTTTCCATTAATATATTTTAAATGGTTGAAAGTATGATTTCCCTTTATTGTGAGGCAGGAGTGTATACGTTTAAAGGGATGTTAAATAGATAGATGCATTACCTCAAATGGAGTTGTTGCAGTACCAAAATGTAATGTTCTTCTTTATTTTATTTAATGTTTTCCTTATTCAGTTAAAATATATTCCTAGAAAACCCGCAAAAAAAGAGGTACTTTGTGCCAAAATTGTTATCCTGTTGAAATAATAATATTTAGGTTTACTGCAATTTAAAAAACCCGTCAAGACCCCCTTTAAAAAAATTCATTTTATACCGCCTGTCGCCTGCCATGCGATTTTTCTTAGTCCATATCACACTTGTCATACTTCACAGCAGTTTGTAGAAAAGATGCTGTGCAGGGGTGTACAGGGAAATGTACTCGTGGTTTACCTATTTTACATACATTCAAATCAAGGTGTGGGATGGCACTTAATGTGGCAATGATTAGCGCACACTATTAAAGTTGTCACATTTTTTTTCGAGTTTAGGGCATATCCATTGGTTTCTTCCTCGTAGAACGAATCTGATGTGCTTCCTCTTGATAACGTATCATTTTCTTCGGAGTCATAAGCACTAGAATTTGAAAACTCGAAAACATCTCTTGCGACAATATAACTTTTGTTATAACCTTAAAAAGCTATCTTATCTTAAGGATTAATACCGGGCTATTGGTTTTTGATGCAACAGTGTATTCCCAATCGTCCTCTCTTAAATTTTGATTTGTAGGTTTTAACAATAATTGATCTTCCACCAACCACCTTCATTCAAATATCGTTTGGGATACCCATGTCCAAATTTTATGTCTGTTTTTTGGGCAAAAAAGACATGTTACCCTTAACTTTACCATAAGCAATGTAAAATGTAATGTGCTTAGAAATTTATCACATATTGCAACGTTTAAGTGATGAAGGGAGAAAAGAAAATCGATTCGTTTTGACTAAAAACAAATCCTTTTTCATCAGAACAACGCACCAATTCACAAACCAGTTTTAAAATACATAAATTGCGGCTAAAAACGCTTTTTGTATCTCAGGTTCAGCCCATAGATTAATTAATTTAAGCGGAGAAAATGACGTTTTCCTTTTCGTTTTACTTATTTGCTGATCCATCTATGCTCATCTCTGTCGTCTTCGTAGATTTCAGTATTATCTTTGGTGCGTTAAGGTTACGAAAGAGCCGGAACATCAACTATTATCTTCAGACTAAATTTCTTAAGCTTATTTCTATCCATCGTCATCATCGAAATCTTCGATAAATTTTATCACGTTCATGTTCCGAACAACGTTGCAAAAAATATTGTGCTTATTGTACTTAGAACGATTTAAATAAAAGCAAAAATTTTCAAAATTCTTGTTCTTATAATAAACTCAAATTTTGTTTCTCTTTTCAGATACTCTAAACCGACTGAACACCAAACCATTTCAATGGAGGATAATTGCGACTATGACATTGTTCCTTTCACGAAAAGGAAACTGAGAAAATAAAAGTAAGTAGATTTCCTTATTATTTCGTTTCGTCGATTTTCTGTTACTTTTTATAAACTCTTTATTGCAGTCAGTTCTATGAAATTTTTTTGTAAACGATCTGAAGTTTCTTTTTTGGATTCGTAGAGATCCTGATATTTCTGTACTTGACCCAATACAATTCTGGAAAAAATTTGAATCTTTGTTGCAAAATTTGCAAAATTTTAAATCAATTCGAGGTAGTGTTCGGCGTGCCTATGATATTTTTAACAATACAATATACCACGTTCTAGAGAATACAAGGTTTCTGTAATAATTCCAAATGATGGATACCATGTCAGAATGGAATTGACGCGGTTTTTTGCCCATAAAATAATCTTATAATTTTCTAGGGTAATCCTGTAATAGTGGATAAATCTGCTCATTTATAGCTAAAGTGAACATTGCTATCGCCAAAACACAGATTTTTACAATTTGTGTGTCTTGCTGTCTGTCTGTGCACACACCATGTGGAAACTGGACGATTTGCATTGAACTTGGCATGTTGGTATCTAATGTCCTGGATAATTTGTATCCCAGTATAAACAAAAGTTCCCGCGGGGTATTCAAAAAGCTCTATCTCCGGAATGGCTCAGTGGCATACAATCTCTTACTAACTAGATATCGCAAACAGTAATGTTTCTACTACTCGCCAATAGACTTCGCCACGAATATTCCAAAGCGCGGTAACGTGTTGCCCCAACGAATCTATGTAACAGAGACAGCTGTGGACCAGCCCATACATACTAGACCCCTTTTTTACCCGTGTCAGCGATGCGATAAATGTATTTCCATACGCTCCAGGCAATACAACTGATATTGTTTAAAGAGAAGCTCTGTAAACGATAATCATACTATTGCATTTAAATTCGCTACATTTGCCTACTTATTTATCATATACCTAAAGTTGATGGAGCATCTACTCGTATATCGAAATTATATATCTATTATATTACCTTTATCTTTTCCCTTTCTGTTTTTTTTTTAAATTTCTTTTATTGTTTTATTTCTCTCTTGATTATAAAATTGACTTCCAAATTCCAAAACACCGCGAATGAACTCTCGACTTAAAGTTTCCAAATATTACATGTATTAATAAGAAGCTTTTTACACAAAAGCTTTAAGTTTCAGCCCTATGAGTGCATGACCTAATAAAGCGGCACCTCGAAGAGCTTTGGCGAACTAGAATAAATCAATAATAATTTGATTATTAAATTTGTATCCGAATAAGAATTCAGCTCGACTGTCTCTTGACCAGAGTTTTTTTTAATACTTCAAAGGTGTCTGCATATGTTCGCTTATGGCTTATGGAGAGAGATCTTGACTATTAGGAGACCACTTCAAAGTTGGTATGTTTTGTTCTGCGAGCCAGCAATTTATTTTATTTTTTTCCTATTTGGAAAGTAGCTCTATCTTGCTGAAAGAAAAACTCTCTTCAAAAGATAATAATAAGATAAGTTATGGTAGAAAGCTTTGCGGAAGAATAATTTCATATGTTAAAGCATTCACAATTCCATCCCGTGCCGACACGCTTTCCCATATTATCACGGAAATTTACAGGTATTTGAAAAGATTTTTTTTTTAAATTGCCGTGGGCCACTTTGAAGCAATTTCAGCAGAAGAAGCTCTTTTCTCTGTAACAAACAAAGCCATCGTTAGTCCAACCAAACCAATAGCTTAGAGAAAATATGACACAAAACTTGAAAATTTATTTCTTAATAATAATTAATAGCACGCACATTTCCATTAAACCATAGCATTAACCAGAACAAAATATGCAGGTGCAATCAATTCTCCCATTCCGGCTGTCAATAAGGGGAAATGTTTTGGTTCTGTTATGACACGTCATGGAACCACAACGTGCCGGAACAAAATTTTTCCTTGTCGGTTATTTTTACTTCCTGAAAAAAAAAATAGTTTATAAAAGTAATTATGTAGGTGAATTCTTTAGATTTAATATCTTTTGCTGCTATTTTGATCATTAAATTTCGGAAAGTATTCTTTTTCTACCAGATTAGCTTGATTAGAGTAAAGATACCTACGGTATAAGAAAGTTAATAAAAGCTGGTGAAATGATCAGTAAATTTTACTTCGAGTAACCACATTGTAAAGCCCTAAATGAATTTATTGTGTCCATTAAATATTTCGTTCTTTTTAATTCTTTTGCTAAAAAGATTAATATTTTCATTGGAGCTATTCCCATTAACAACTCCATATACGAAAACAATAAAAAACTCTGCCTACCCGTTTTATTTCACTATTTTGCCCTTAATGCTATTGACTGAGTACTTCGCGCTAATCATGTGGCAAGACATGCAAAATTGAAAGGATTTTCCGTCATCTCATAGGCCTAAGTTAAATTTGACGGCAACTTTGTCTTACATGTATCTAAATAAATAAATTTTTCGATATACTGCTTTGTTTGCCTCATTTTTGGGACGTGTCAGTTAAAGAGAGTCGTCGTCCCCCCACAACATACTCTAAAATCATCCAAATCGTT
The DNA here is from genome assembly GCA_964036015.1 of Leptarthrus brevirostris. Taxonomy (NCBI): domain Eukaryota; kingdom Metazoa; phylum Arthropoda; class Insecta; order Diptera; family Asilidae; genus Leptarthrus; species Leptarthrus brevirostris. Next base: position 23,329,396 of record OZ038371.1, read on the forward strand.
TTCGCGTTACGAAATTGGTTTCCGCTCTCCAATCCTAAAATTGTAGACATGGTGTAAATGAGGGGACATACTGTATACAACAACAAAAATTATCGTAATCGGATCACACGTTCTGATTAGTATGCCCCAACCCCCACTCTTATCCTAGGTCCAAAATTGGCTCATAAAGCTTAAAGTATTGTACGACTCTCTTTTACACTAGTCAGATAGAAAAATATATACTGCGGTACCTGCTGATTATTCGGACAATTGAAGGAACTCTTCAAATTAATGGAAGGAGTAGTTTGCTTAAGCGCTTTTTAATATAACTAAACTTGACATTGATTAGATTAGGTTATAGTGATAGCATCGAAAACCTCGCATAGCGTTACCACATTTGGGTGCCCTATATCCTAGATTTGTTGTACTGCGAGTCGCTGCCTTTGTTTAAACTATACGGGTACCTCTGTTGCGAATTTCAGAATACTCCCAATGTTGCGCCTAGAAGCTTCCTATACATCCTTGAAGAAGTATCTGTCTAGCGATTTGTCGGGATCCTGTCCGTGTCTGCACAGGTCGGTGTTCGAGACCCCAATTCTGTGCGCATGCACACTTGTCAGACAGTGGCTAGTGTAGACACCTACTAGAGTTCTGCATTGAGTCCTAGTTAGTCTGAGTAACCTATCGGTTCTCTTGTGCCTTCTCATCTTTTCTTCGCATGGTCCAATAAGTTGTCACTTAGGTGCTTAATAACGACTTGTATTGTGTTAGTATTCGCTCTGCCACACGAGCCTCCAATTCAGTCCTTTTCTTGGAGAGATCGTCTGCCGCTTCGATCCCATAGAAAGAGTTCTATTTGTGCTGAGACCTTGTACGGCTCTGTAGCAGTTGAGAATCGTCTTAGATTTAAATTGGTTGGACCACAGAGCTTTTAGAACTATTTGGCTGTCCACGTAGATGTTGACCGAGGTGCCTATTGCCAGCAAACTGCATTCTGGCCGCCTTATGCACAACTACACGGCAAAATAATGTGCTCATTATGGGATAATTTTGTGCCCAAATAAAAAATTGTGTGCTCGATAATTAACGCGGCAAATCACAGTTGTAATTTCCCGTGCCAGCTATCGGAAAGCTAGCACTGCCTCTCCCTTGGCGGGGTTATACTTGGCCTTGGATAAAAAATAACAGCGTTAAAATTAAGTGCTATTTATGTGCTTTAAAATAGCCGGGACCGATTTTCAAAAAAGTCATCACTTGCATAAAAAACAACCCCTATAAGAAATTGATCATTCTATGTCCGCGGGCAAGTGAGCTTTTAAGCTTTTATTAATTCGTATATGCACTTGTTTGGCTGGGTACGCAATTTACGAAAACGAAATCTTCAAAATTCAGAATTAATCATTTCTTTCTTCACTCTTTGGCATTTGAATTGTTCACACCCCGCTTACAACAGTGATGGCCAGACTCTCACTACTTAATATGAGGAATGCTTAAAAGCTTTTTAAGATATTGTATAAATGCTTACAAAACTACGTAAAAGTGAAGATTTTTTTTAACTTTTGTACGTTTTAAGGATTAAAAAACGCAAAAACAGGAAACCGAACACAGCCAAACAAGTGCATATACGAATTAATAAAAGCTTAAAAGCTCACTTGCCCGCGGACATAGCTTTAGCCATCACTGGTTTAGAATGAGCAATTTATTATAGGGGTTGTTTTTTATGCAAGGGATGATTTTTTCGAAAATCGGTCCCGGCTATTTTAAAGCACATAAATAGCACTTAATTTTAACGCTGTTTTTTTTAATCTAAGGCCAAGTATAACCCCGCCAAGGGAGAGGTAGTGCTAGCTTTCCGATAGCTGGCACGGGAAATTACAACTGTGAGTTGCCGCGTTAATTATCGAGCACAAAATTTTTTATTTAGGCACAAAATTAGCCCATAAAGAGCACATTATTTCGCCGTGTCGCTTTTTAAATTTTTAGTATGTGACAGTGCCAGATTGACCCACCCGCCCAGAGATGGAGTGGATTATTTTAATTTCTTAATAAAAACCCACGAGATCTGGTCTCGAACCCGGGACCCATGGCATGGTGGTCGTGCGGCTCAACGAATTGATCCAACTCCCGTCTGGGAAGCAAGGAGTCGGAGTGATAACACAAAAGTAATAGAGTTGATAGCTTGTGGCTACCTTTGTTTGCTGAATCATTAGAATAGTTCTTATAAACACAATTTTATGACAATTTTTTATCTTTTGTATTTTATCTTTATTTAATTTTAATCGGAATTTAATATTTTCAAAATTTCAAAATTTCTTTTTTGATTCCAGACAATCATTTTGCTGAGTTAATAACTAAACAAGTAATACGAAGAGGATTCAAACAAATTCTACTTTCTAATGTTTCTAATTATATAAAAATTAAATAATTATTGTTGCTCACATAAATTCTTTGTGCATTTCAGTTAAAATCTTTTACCGAGGCATGTTGAATACAACAATAGCTGAGGCTCGCAAAATCGAACCAGCTGGTTCATACTTGCAACGTTGTTGTAATATAAACAATAGTAGCCACCTAGTATGGCCTCCAATTCAAACGCCACCATTGGCATCACTTCAAGCTCCGTTACCGCCACCTGCAACCCACACATCCGCGGAAGCAAACTTACAATCGGAACCGGCTCCCTTGAACTATAGCACTTCATTAAAAACTCGAACCAGCTGCGAAGGTGATTTCTAACATATTAAGATATTAAAAGACTTCGCTTTTACGCTTTTTTCGTTCGTCTTTGCTTCGCTTTTAATTTTTTCCATAATAAATACCTTCCAGAGTTATTGGTGAATTTGCTTTCGACTACGTTTAGGTAGTCGTTTTTCTTTTTTCTCAGTTCCAATTTTCTATAACCTCTAATTTAATACGCAGGTAATCTCTACTTAGGTGAAGTTTTTAATTAGCACCATAACAGTCTTCAGAGCGCTTTATAACTACAATTCGTTTCGCTATCCATTTCTTGTTACCTACTAACTCTTTTTTTTCATGTATAATAATGCATGGCAGTTTAACTAGATTTTTTTTTTACTTTAAATTCAAGTAGAGACCGTTTTTGCATCCCATAGCATTTGTTTGAATTTTATTTATATTTAAATGACAATATTTTATACTGTGCCCCTACATAAATTATATATTAATTGTAGCTTCTATTTCTTAATTAAGTTTTTTTTTTTATAAACTAAATAAATATAAATTTATAAAGATAAGTGCTTCTGTGAGTTTTGTTCAAAACAATTTTAAAATTTTAAGGAAAATTACTTTATACACAACCCGAAAGCAATTCATACTAAAACAGGCATCTTCCTAGTCCATGCCCAGAAAAAATCATGTTTCCACAAATGATATAGAGCAATATTAACGTCCAGTCGTGACGAATTTTAATCGAATGTTTCTAGGTAAAATATTAGCATTCGCAATAAAGTGGAAACTATCGTTTCTATTACAGCATGTCATAAATTGGTTCACGACTATTCCCTCGGTCTAGAGAATACAAGGTCTGTGCACGAATAAATACCAAGTATGTGTCGTCAGCTTGGGCAGTATTTACATGCTGATTGCTGGATTGTATACTTACTTGTATACTTATTTAGGAGATGTAATGCTTTTTAAATAAAATTTAAACAATGTTAACTACTAGAAAATCCTAGACTATTTAACAAAGAATTCAATAAATTTCTTTCACCAGATAGATAAGAGAGGAAACACAAGATCGTTTCAGGAAAGACCACGGAGTGAAAACCTAAGAAATCTGCACTGCACTACCTCTTAGATCATATGGTCATATCCAAAATCGTCCCGCTACCTCCATTTCTTTGCCCATTATATCTCGGGATATTATCATGAATGCTATCAAGGAACTCAAACTGGACTTTTCTTTTGGTCCTGATGGTGTTCCACCTGTATTCTTGAGATCCTGTTCTGATGCTTTACTCACTCCATTGGAACTCATCTTCAACAAATCTCTTCAGGCCGGCAGATTTCCTACCTTATGGAAGAACTCCTTTATAATTCCTGTTTGTAAAAAGGGGCATTAAAACTCCATAACAAATTATAGACCAATCGTGAAGCTTTCCTGCATACCCAAGTTGTTTGAATCTGTTATATACTCACAGCTTGTTGGGCAGTGTAAGGGGTTAATCTCATCTAATCAACATGGCTTTCTGCCTGGTAGATCGACAACAACCAACCTTCTGGAATTTACATCACATATTATCTCTGCCTTCCAACAGGGACTCCAGACTGACTGTGTCTACACCGACTTTAGCAAGGCATTTGATAAGCTCCCTCACCCTGTGATTATGCTTAAGCTTGAAAGGTTGGGTTTTCCGCCTTTATTGCTCGACTGGATCTGCTCTTACTTAAAAGATGGGACTTACCGTGTCTGTTTCCGTAATACTTTATCTAGAGTCGGCAGGGCTTCATCTGGTGTACCGCAAGGTAGCTGCTGTTTATTCTTGCCATTGAATCGGTGCAGCGGAACTTTGTTAGGTTCGCACTAAGGGACCTCCCGTGGAATAATCCATAAAGGCTTCCTCCTTATGAGGATAAGGAGATTGCCTTTACTACATGTTATCCATTCTCGCTCTAACTATGGTATGTATGAGCCTATTAACCGCATGTGTAGAGCCGTGAATTTGTGTCCTATTTTTGACCTGGCTCTTACTAAAGATTTGCTTAAACGATTTCTGCTGTCTTTGCACCTCTGAATGTAGTGCTTGGGATTGTTCTAGATTTTTTTTGATTTTTTTTATTTTTTTTTTTTACTAATATTTTATTGTATGGGAGCCCATTCATCTCAATATTTGTTATATTCTGGTGAATGGGTCAATTGATTCCAGGCCTCTGCCTGTGAAGTGCGCCTTCTGAGTTTGAAGGGTTAATTCTACATTACATATTTGCAGCGAAATACACCGGACTGCTCGGAGAGATTTTTACTCATTAAAAACCATCCTAAATGAGCTCCCTTTTCGTCCCGTCCCAGTATTACTCAGCGGGGGCCAACTCCTGCTGTCGCCCCCTAACCTCGATTCCCTGGGTCACTGTTAAGATTTTCTTTCGTCATTGATGAGCTTGGCTGCCTCACGGTTTCTTCAGCTGTTCCCGATTAATCGACCGTAACTTAACGAAGTCTGTTGGAAGTCCGAAGTTCAATTTGTTCCCTGCTTTTTTGACGACCTTTGTATCCTACGTCGGGCACCAGATCGTCAAACTGGTTCCTCCTAACATTTCGTCCCGATATCTTTGCATCCAAAACATTTTTCACTTGGATGTATCTTCGTTGCACTGATTTTGGTTTCTCAAACTTTTTATTATGATATCCTTATCCGCAGGTTCTACCGGGACAAAAATCATCACAATTTTGATATCTTTAACAACATTCATGCGGTCCATTTTCAAGATAGCTCCTCAAAGGTTGGTCAGTTTCTTGATGGTTTCGCATACCCAGACTTTGGATTGCTGGTTATCAAATCTCAGTATTATCAGATCATCCTGCAAGGTCATCGAATCTACCCCTATATCCCCGGAGTTTTCCTGAATGGAGTCTATGGCCCTCAATAGGACCTCCTTAAAAGTCCCTAGTTGAGCCGGCGCTGAACCTCCACAGCCGCCGCAGAATTTTTTGAAGGCCTTTTTCCTAGAGCAACAACATTCATTGTGAGTCCCGTGGAAATAGCCAACCTGTTAGGGTCTGCGATCCCCATTAACTCCTACAGAAGTGCCTGGATTTAAATTGTTAATTGACGTAATCGATATTTCTTGGTGGAATTCCATTTTTAATATTAACACAAAACCGAAAATTTTAAATTGTATATTCCACTAATTTATCTTACTAGGTTAACGCGGTTTCGCCTCACTCCCGTAGGCATCTTCAGACCGACCGACCGAGTCAACTAGATATCAGAGCCATCACATCCATGGTTGAAGGAGCGGTGAATTTAACAGAGGGTGATCATTTAATATCTCCAAACTATGGTCCCTGAATAGCCTATTAATTGCCAGGATCTCTTTTTTTACAAAACACTGTAACATATAAATATTATTCACCTCAAACTTTATTTAAAACACTATTTAAAGTATTGGGAACCTTATTTTAATGTTTAAACACAGAAAAATCTTGCGATCTTTTACAAACTATGAATTGTCTACATTTAGAAACGTCAAAAAAGCCACGCAAACGTCAGATAAGGGGTCGACGAATGACTATCACACGTACAGTGTATTCGAACCTTTGGGCCTCTCCTATTAGTTATATACTGTAAGCTTTTAGCCAAGGAATTTGCGCCCCAATGTGCTACATCAACTTGCTTGACATGAACGCCATTTTGCATTTTATGTGTAGAAGGAATTAAAAAAATGTATGACCATATTGACGCCCTATGCTCCACAAGGGGTTAAAGGAGCCGGAGAGAGATGACTATGATTGCATAGTTCACGTTCAGCTTTGCCCTTTCATGTTTACACATACTTTCGTGACCAAGCAAATGATGTTAACAGTGCACCGATTGTAAATTGGTCAGACTTGTCATATTTTAAATGTTATAAGTAAAAGTCAATAATATTAAAAGGTAACTATGGAATTAAGTTACGTATCTTGTGCTGGTTTAAAAAGGGAGAGTAAGAAATTCTTTTTCCCCGAGGTTTTAAAATAAACCTCTGACAACCTTTTGTTTCGAAGCGTACGTCATTTTTAGTTTTCATGCTCTTTTTCTTATCATGTTTTCCACCTCGCCCCTTGTCTATGGCTCGTGCAAAATGTCCGCTTCAGCGCATCGTGTAATCATGACCTGTAAAAAAAGAACATATCCGAATATGTAGGAACCTTTCCGGAAGGATATATATTAAAATATTGGGAAGGGGAGAATGATAACTTACTAATCAATTAGTGGAATCAATACTCAAGAGATTACGCTTTTCTACGTATAATTATGTTCTGTAGGTTTTTGAACATAATAGGTTTGTTCCTTTATCAGAAATTGGGATCGCGCGTGTACATGAATACACCCATTTTGCGTTCCTCCGCTTTTCTTGGTAGGACAAATGGCGCAAAAAGGCCGCATGATCAGTCATATCTTCTTGAAAAGGTAAAAACATCTGTTAAAGAAACGCTCGATATTTATTAGAAATTTTTTCTGTAATTATAACCCGAGCTTCGTTTTCGCTGACAGGGCGTAGAACTAATTTAAATTTGCAATTATCAAATAGTTAAATATGCGATCGGCTTGCAAACTTATTTTCTTCTTCTTGTTTTTCAGTAGTTTTCATGAAACATGTTCCTTAGCTTTTCTGGTTCTCCAGCAAATAAGAGAAAAGACCTAATGTCCATATCCGAAATCGGTATACGTTTCTTTGTGAAAAGTAGGGAAACGTTGGCATCTTACAGAATGTTTAGTCGCAAGAATCAATCTTTAAAATTTCTTAACCATCTTGTAAAAACCTCCATCTTTACCTCGATAAGCCCTGCTGCCGCTGCAAGTGCGTTGATATAGTTGCGCTTGTTTTGCCTACCACTTTCCTGGACGACTTTCTGTAGGGAACGGTAATCATCTATAAGATGATATCGTTAGTAGAATTAATGCAGTTTTAATTAACCTTCTTGCATACCTATATGGTGTGCCTTTTGACGTCATGGTTGCTCCATATATTCTGTACTATAGCTCGTAAAGTATTTCCTAGTTCTTTTCAATTTATTTTTGGTGAAGTCATCGGAGTGTATTCGCTTTAATGCGCTTTGTGGTGGAGTATACTCGATATTGTTAGCTTTTGTACATTAACGTGTTGTATTACATTTGCATACTGTTACTGTGCCGTGATAAGTTTTGAGACATAGCAACACCAGTGTGAATATGTCAAATCTGCCATTTACGAATGAAAGTTAAACATTTTTAATGGTAATCGTACTCAGAACGTTTTGTCATACGAGTGCTATTTGTGTACTTGAAACAGTCATCTTGGCCAAAAAATGGAATTAAATCGTGAACATTCTCGTGCGATAATTTTCTATGACTTTCGACGTGGATTAAGTCAACAACAGTGTGCCGATAAACTCGCTTCGACTTTTGGTATTGAAGCACCATCTCGAGCCACCGTGTTTCGCTGGTTTTCCGAATTCAATCGTGGTCGCACTTCGCTACAGGACGAATTTCGTGAAGGTTGTCCTAGATCGCTTGTTGTGCCAGACAAAATCGATGCTGTGCGTGAACTGATATTGCAAGATCGTCATGTGACATACCGTGAGATTGAGGCATGCGTGGGCAGACGTTTTTCCGTCAAAAAGATTTGTTCGCGTTGGATACCGCATTATTTGACAATCGCTCAAAAAAGGCTCGTGTCGATTTGTGCAAGAGAATGTTGAACAAATTCAATAGACGTCTATAAGATCGTGACAGACGAAGAATCATGGATCTATGCATATGAACCCGAAACTAAGCAACAATCATCATCATATAAACTGAATGGGTCTTTCAAGACTAGCCAAATCCAACAAAAGTCGTTCGCGCACGAAGCATTTCGAAGCAAATGGTCGCCTGTTCTTTCGGAATAATTGGACATGTCGCCACCGTGGCATTATAGCAACGTAGAACGGTCAATTCTGAATGGTACACCACCATTTGTTTGCGAGAAGTGTTCGGAAAAATAAGGGAAACCAATCGCAGAAGACGAATCATTCTCCACCACGACAATGCATGTTCTCACAAATCGGCTTAAACAAGTGAATTTTTGAGCATTCAAAACATCGAATTGATGGTCCGCCGTACAGTCCTGATTTGGCACCTAATGATTTCTTCTTATTTCGGCAGATCAAAAATAGAATGCGAGGGCAACACATACAATCATTGGAATCAAATCTGTTAAGTTAAGGGAAGGGAACTAGATAGTGACGATGATTGGCGACAATATCAACACCGTATTTAGATCTTTTATTAAGAAAAGTGGAAACAGATACGTGGTTGATCTGGAGTCTCAGCTAAGTCAACTGGAAGATAAATGGAAATTTTGTGTCTGAACAGGGATTCATCATGATATGTTATCGTGAGCTTAATAAAAATTAAACAAGCACCTCCGTACTTATGTTCCTTTTAATATGTCCGTATACCTTCCCCATCACCTTCCAAGCTGATATTGTTTAAACCATGAACTCCGCCACATTTTTTTTGAAGCTTGCAGAAGGCCTTTTTAATTATACTATTATTTTAGCGCATATCATTGCACTAATTTGCACTTTAGTGTAGGAACTGACTAACTGATGTAATTTAATCAGATATAGGTAATCAGTCCATAGGGGATCGGCAAACAAGTATAGAGAGTAAGAAACCGACGTCTGACATGCAAGGTGTTTCAGATCATTTATTGTCAGAGTAGAGCAGCATAGTTTCAAATTTCGGTAGTGTAATTTCTATTTTTACCTTTGCTATCCCAGGAGGTAACCACCAAGAGTGTATTTAGCCCTGAATCAGTTAAAGTAACATTTGAGTAAAATTTATTTAATAAAACTGTTATTTATCCTGACAGAAAAAGAGTATTTTTTACATAAGATGAAAATTTGGAATTTTTTAACTTTTATAATAAATTTTTCTTTGAAAAAGTCTTAACGTAAACAAAAATGTTCCCGCTGTCAAGTTGAAACTTTTGCGTGATGGTTGCGTTGGCTTCGTTCACTCTGTTCATTTTATAGAGCTGCAATAGAACTTAAAGTAACATATTGCATTTACCGCAGCGATGCGCCGAGCGATGGGATAGCGAAAAAAGCAATAAAAGGCAAAGAAAAACAAATAACTCTAATACAATCTGAACGACTATTAAACAAGCGGGACATAGAAGTTAAAGGCTCGTTCATTCCATAGTTAGTGCGATGGTTTGGAATATGAAAGAAGTACCGCGTCCTTAAGAAGCGAGACGGAACCGACAAGTTCGAAGTACCTATCAAGTCGGGGAGTTAGTCAAACCTCGCATCCAGTCAAAAGCAAAAATAATTCTTAAGCTGTTACGTCTAGCCTCAAGAGGTCGCAAAGAGAGGAGCAGAAGTCGATTAGCGTATGAAGCCAGACGAAGAGAATCAGCCCAGGGAAGGCCTCTAAGGGTGAATATTACAAATCGGCGCTGGATAGCCTCAATAGGTTCAATATGAGCCACGTAATAAGGAGACCAAACCTATGAAGCATACTCTAAGATTGGCCGAACAAATGCGCAATAAAGCAGCTTCATTATATAAGAGTCATCAGACTCCTTTCACCATCTTTTAACGAAGTCCTCACCGATATTAGCGTTAAAATGATCCACGAATGAACATTTTGTAATAATGACAAATCTATGGTTTTGTCAAGTCCGTAGAACACCAATTACGGAAGACCTCTAAGTCAGAGTGCAAAAGAACAGTTAGAATCAAAATTACATCATTGATGTATATGACAAAAAGCAAAGGTCTTAAACGACTACCCTGAGGCACTCCAGAAGAGTTAATTATTTCGTCGGAGAGTGCATCACGAAATAAAACCCGTTGTGTGCGATCGGACAGATAAGAACATAACCACTGGACGAAGACTGCAGGAAAGCCCAGAACTGAAAGCTTGTAAATAAGAATCTTGTGATTAATTCTGTTAAATGCCTTACTGAAGTCAGTAAAAATGCAATCAACTTGCTTTCCAACTTCAATGACAGGAATTCAGAAGTTGAAAAACTCCAACAAGTTGATAGTGATAGACTTACTGTTCATGAAACCATGCTAGAGAGAGCCCAAGAACGGTTTACAATGGAGGTAAAGGACGTCGCAGACCATAGCCTCAAAAACTTTGCCAATACAATATAAACTGGGAATTGGTCGATAATTAGAGATATCGCGTTTGTTGCCTTTCTTATGAAGAGAGACAATTTCCAAGATTTAGGAATCACACCTGTGTAAATAGACAAATTAAACAAATGACAGGAAATAGAAGCCAGAGACAGACTACAATTTCTCAAGAATTTCACAGGACCACACGACAGACTATTAGCCAAATTCGACATATATTTCAAGACGGTACTTCGTAAAATACTATGGGTTGAAAAGAAAGCGGTGGAAGCATCGTCAAATAAGTAAAATCCTTAAAGCTAGATTCACAATTGCACAATCCAAAAGCGCAGTCTTAAAGAAATCACCAAACAAATTGGCAACAATAAGAGGATTTTTGCTTTCACGGTCGCCAAGGCACAACGTAGAGAGGTATTCATCGCAATTGTGCCTAGAAGAGAACACCAAGTCCAAAAACCTACCAGAGTCTCTACCCATGCCATTGATCTGCGATAATCCAGAGGAGGCAATGCTGTCAACGAATGCAAGAATGTGTTGCGGAGCAGTCGTAAAAGATGGCAGCAGACAATCATCGTCCTCGGAGCGTTCCCAACTCACAGCAGGCAGTAGTTGCCCGATGGAAGCAAGAGATCAGCAGCATGGTCGACGAAAACAGGTAACTGCTCATACTGTCAGGGCGCGAGCCAGGTGGAATATAAGTTGTGGTGATAAAAGTATTTTTTGTGGGAGCCGCAAAACGACACAAAGGACTTCCTAAAAATCACCATCTGCAAGATCAACAATCGCACATTGCAAATCACGGCGCACAAAACACCACCACCAACAGGGGCGTCTAAAGTGGAGAGGTGACGGTCACGGAGGAAAACCAAGTAGTTGTAGCCAAACAGATCGGCGTCAGCAATTCTCCCACAAATTCAAGTCTCAGTCAAACAGACAACGTCAAAAAAAGTTTCGGTCGTGCCCAAGAGAAGGCGAGCGATTTCAGGCCGGAAGATTTCCCACGCTATGTAAGAGTTCCTTTATAATTCCTGTTTATAAAAAGGATCATAAAAACTTGATTAAAAATTATAGGCCAATTGCGAAGCTTTCCTGCATACCCAAGTTGTTCGAGTCTGTTATATATTCACAGCTTGTGCGGCCGTGTAAGGGGCTAATCTCGTCTAATCAACATGGCCTGGTAAATCGACGACAAATAACCTGCTTGAATTTACTTCCCACATAATCTCTTCCTTTCAAAAAAGTCTCCAGACCGACTGCGTCTACACCAACTTCAGCGAAGCATTAGATAAACTCCCTCACTCTGTGATTATGCCGAAACTTAGAAAGTTTGGTTTCCCACCTTTGATGCTTGACTGGATCTCCTCATACTTTAAAGATAGGACATCTCGAGTATCTTTTCGGAGACGGAGTTGGATCAATGCGTTGAGCGGCAAGACCAACATGCCGTGGGCCCGGGTTCGAGCCCAGATGACCGTGAGCTTTTATTAAGAAATTAAAATAATCCACTCCGTCTCTGGGCTGTTGTCTAGCTCGCAGCAATGCAAACAAGACTCAAGTTTCCTCATTTCCCTTACCCTAATTCCCTTCCGGCCAAATCCATGCTAACGCATCAAAGGGTTGTCCCCTAGGATTTGGCCACATCGTATACAAAAAAAAAAAAAAAAATGTAGAGTCGTTAGGGCTTCTTCTGGTGTACCTCAGGGAAGCCATCTTGGTTCGCTTCTGTTTATTCTTGCCATTGACGACATTGTCCCCCTGATTAAACACTCCAAAGTCTTAATCTATGCAGACGATATGAAGATTTTCTCTTGCGTTAGAAACAATTCTGATTCTTCCTGCATTCAGGACGATTTAAATACCTTCAAGATTTGGTGTGGATCAAATGGCCTGTAACTTAACCTGGATAAATGTGAAGTTATGTCATTCTCTAGAAACCTCAGTCAGCTCGTCTTTGATTATACCTTTGTGGATACTACTATCCATTGCGTGTAGTCCGTTACTGATCTTGGTGTGAAGCTAGACAAAAGCTCCTGCACATAAACTATATTGAGTCTTGGAGTAATTCAGTTCTGGGTTATGTCAAGCGGTGGTCAAGGGAGTTTTTTGATCGGCAGACCTTAAATCACTCATATTTTTCTTTGGTTAGATCAATTCTCCAGTTTGCATCTCAGGTCACCGTGCTATGCTGTTCATTCTAGACACATTGAGTCGGTACAGTGGAGCTTTGTTAGGTTCGCACTAAGAGCCCTTCCGTGGAATGACCGATTAAGGCTTCCTCCTTCCTTTATTAGGATCGCCTCCAATTACTTAATATGCACTCTTTAGAGGTACGACGCAGAGTTGCTGACCTGGTCTTTATTCACCAGCTTTTGAACTCGAACATAGATTCTCGTGGCCTCGCAGGTAAGGTTTCTTATAGACATACCTCGTATAGCTTTAGGAGACTGCCTTTACTGCATGTCGTTCACTCTCGGTCTAACTATGGTATGCATGAGCCCATAAATCGCATGTGTAGAGCCTAACCCTTACTAAAGATTCGCTGAAACGATCTGTTCTCTATGAACTCCTGATTGTTATGTTGTGCGTAGTCTAGTTTTGATTGTTTATGTTTTTTGCATGTTGGTGTGGGAGCCGCATTCACCTTAATATATTCTATATTCTGGTGATTTTAGGCTTCTGCCTGAGAAGTGCGCCTTCTGAGTTAGAAGGGTTAATTCTAAAAAAAAAAAAAAAAAATTGCCGCCGAGATCTTGGAAGAAACTCCCGGATGATAGAGTCACTCGACCAAATCCTGGGGTTCATCACAGTATTAATATAGTAATAGCTAGGAATTCCCGATGGATAAATTTCAATTCTCATAAGTGTCCACAGTCTGCCCGGTCGAGATTAGGGGAACATTGTCTTCTCCGTATACCCTAATAACGGTCAGCGGTGAATATTAGGAGACACAGTAAATTTTTCGATCACTTTTATCGACCACAATATTTTGCCATTTCTTTCATAGAATTTGTATTTGTTAAAATACAAGAATCATTGGATTATTCATATTAGTGAAAAATAAATGCTGCTGTTCAATAAATGTTATGACTTATTACTTTACTTTTTTAATCATTCCAACGGCTCCAATATGGACTGTGGTGTCGGTGCGGGTGTCTTTTCTGATACGCTACACATTTCGGAGTCCTACAGACTGTCTGACAGCGCAAGTGTATTGCAAGCGGAAGTCCTCTCTATCGTGAAGGCATGCTGTTTGTTGGGACTCAGTGAAGTACCAATGACGAACGTTGGAATTTTCACTGACTGCCAGGCTGCCATAAAGGCGCTTGACTCGGTTACCTCCTCCTCAAACTAGTGAGGAGCTGTAGGGATAAACTCACCTCTCTTGGGGGAGATTTAATATCACCCTTCTCTCTCGCGAGGCAGAGCTGTTGCCCTCCATTGCTCTGGAGCAGAAGCAGTTCACATTCAACAAAACACCCTTAAAAGTAGGTGCCCAGCCTTGGCGAGCATCAGAAAGAAGTCACTGGGAGAATACTTTTTTGAAAACCTACAAGCAATCTTAAGAGTAAAGATAGCTTAATTCCTCAACTCCGCAGGTTGGTTTTAGCACATTCTTTACGCCTCATTGGCGTCTCTGATCTTTACCGCATTCGTGTAATTTGCTACTTATAACTTCAAGGTGATGCAGTGACATTGTGGTGACAAAACGATGGATTTAGCGCTAATTGAAGGGCTGGTCTCACTGACCGGCTCTCGTCACTTAAACAAACAATCATTCCAATGTATTCTTATATAAAATACTCATATAAAATTTGTTGGTCGGTATTAGGGGAACAGGTAGTCGGTATTCAGGTCAGAGATAGTTGGCGGACGGAATAGAGGTCCTTGTCCGGTGGGTAAAAATCGTTCTTCTGGTGGAGGGGATGAAAATGCGAAAGTTAACGCACGCTTTTTTGGGTAAATTGATGGCAACTGAAGAACTGTCAAAAGTAAATTTCGAAATAAGAAATCGTAAAAATAAATAAAAATGAATAGCAATTTACTAAAAAAGTTAAAGTTCCCCGTGTTAATTTAAATTTGTATTTCTAAGCTGTAACTTGCCAAACATCAATCAGCTGTTAGTTGTCAGCCATAAAATAAGAAGAAGAATTCTGCCGAAATTTTTTCCACACTCATCAACGTGTGTAAAATTTGGGCAAAAGGGGAAATTACTCGAATTTCAAATTTCTTCAAGTCCAAATGTATACAGACGCAGTGTGGATGAAAAGTTTCGGTTTTGTATAAAAACTTTCCAGTAAAAAGACAGACCTTATATTCACCACGATAATGTCAAAATTTTCCTCTTTTGGCTTTATCGGTTAGCACAGGTCTAGACAATACAACCAATTTCGCGATGGTAAGTGCAACCTGTTTCAACCTATACTTTCATATGACATTCAGTTACGGCATGACTACTTTGCATTCTGTTCTAGGTATTATATAGCCAGGTGCCACTGAGGGTGCATTTATAGGCGTATTGATACTTTTTGAACCGAGGTATACTGGCTGCGTCGGCAATATGCCCCTAAAAACCAAAGTTAAAACATTCAATTATTAACATTATCGCAACATTACACATTAATTAAATTATTTTAATTGTATTATTCTAAATAAACCGACTAAAACTTTTGTAATAATTATTTACAGTGACGGAGTCTCTATTTGCGTCTGGAGGATATAGTACACCTCCTGTAAGTTCACCGTATTTGTCAGCTTCACCGTATGACTTGGTTACCAAAGACTATCACCAGTCGATTGCTTTTAGTCAGGTAAGAAATTTTTTTATACTTAATATTATATTAAATCTGTTTATATTGTAACCTCAATTGACTGAAGGAGACACCTACGCGTGTCTGATTAAGTTTTACCTCAAAGTTAGTTTGGAGGCAAAGCACAATGTACCTTATAACCGCGAAGAATTTAGTTGAAAAGAAGTTAAGTTTGCCAAATTGTAAAACTAAGTCAGGAATCGTTGTTTTTGTTCGTTCGATAAGGTTCAGCGCTAGGTTTAGTTTCAAAATTTATGCGAGAACCTCAAATAGATTCGTTCCAACTCAAAATTGTGTCTATGAGTATACCATCAGTTCTAAACGTAATAGGAATCAAGTGTTGAAAACACGTAACGAAAACGTGTGCATCCAAAAAGTGCAAACGAAGAATTTGGTGCTCGCCGAGTGTCTATTAGGGAGCTAGCAGAAGAAATTGGTGGATCGAAAACGCGTGGTCATGTTAATATGACGAAGCTCGACTATTTCCAAAAACCCAAGTTTTTGTCGAAAAACTCTACCAATATCATCCCTCAACCACCATATTCGCCTGACTTGGCATCGTGCGATTTCGTCTGTATTCCCAAAACTCAAATTTCTACTCTAAGGACTCGATTTTGAGTTGTTGAGTCGCCAAAAACAAATTCGCTGCAATCTCTCAAGACTACACCAAAAAGTGCATTCTCGGACGATTTTGAGGAGTGGTAAGTGCATTGCGTCCAATTCGAAGGCTTTGCTCCCTGTCGTTTATTAATGTCCTTGACCCTAGGGCGTATTAATGATTTCGATATTTTGTAAAACATGTTAGGATGAAAGATTTTTATTATGTTGACTTTCTTCATGGTAAGATTGACATGTTTGCTACACCTAGGGCCGGTTTCACAGTTCGAGGATAAGCTCAGGATAAGTTACAGTTAGTTAATGGCTTAAGACGAATTGAGTTTCACAGTGCTCGACTCTGAATTATCATACTAGTGTGAATATTCTAACATTACCGCCCCTTGGCGAAATTCGACGACAAAATTTAATGCGTGGATTTCATAGGCAAAGGACAAACTCGTATTACAGCGCGCATTACTATGCCACTCTTTGTGCGGATGCTTAACACTCGTACAATACCATCTGGGCTTGGATATACGTCAACTATACGCCTTAAGCTCCAGTGTAACGCCGTGAGGTTTTAGGATATGTTAGGTTCAGGAATTGTAAATAAATGACCCGGAGTGATGGCATTAAGGTCTTGAGGGTCATTGGAGAATAGAGTTATAGGTTTCTACCAGACATAAAATTCGCTACTTCTTCACATGTCAATAAAGAGTAACGACGAAGGTGATATTTTGCGGCCTTTACTGCGGGTTCCCGTAAGCCGCCGAAGCGAGGTAACCTAGGTTTTATGAACTTTCATTAGATGCTCTCTTTGTGACATGCATTTATGAGTACGTCCTTATGCTATTTTGACCCAAAAAGTTTCTTAAGTTCCTCTAGCTAGTTCCTTTCTCAGATGAAATTGGTGGCCTTATCTGAGAAGATGGTGTAACGAAGCAAAATTTTCGGCTGGGAATTCTAAATCCTTCTAAGTACCATTAAAACCCTCTACCCACTCAAATATCAAATCGGATTACTAAGCGTTGGGTTGACGGGGGTTCGAACGCGGGACTCCAGTACAAAAGTTGTCTTTAACACAGGATTCACACTTACTGTTCAAATTGGGGATATAAAGTGGAGAATGTAATTTCTCTTCAGAATGTAATTCGCACTAGGAACATGTATTATATAGTATATGCCAGACTTCAACCTGGCGAAATCACTTTTCCATTCTTCCGCTCCCGCAGAAAGCCGAATGAAGTTAGGCATAGTTTGACCAAGAGACGTCCATAATTAGTCTACCTATAGGTTAAGAGCAGTACGTTGCTTGGGCCAAGTACGGGTATTTATGCTTAGCTGAGTGTGTTAGGTGTTAGTTTAAGGGAAGTTCACTGCGGGTTGAGCGGACCGGTCAAAAGGGCTTAGCTAATAGTGTGAAGTAGCTTAAGGGCAATTCACTGGTCGAACTCAGTAAGCGTGTTGAGCGGAGCGGTCAAAGTGACTTAGTTACGTGTGTACGCGTATTGAACGGACCCGTCAAAGGGATGTAGCTACGTAGGTTAAGCAGTTTAATGGCAATTCACTGCTTGAACCCAGTACGCATGTGAAAGAGATATAGTTACATAAGTTACGGGTGTATGCGTGTTGACTGGACCGGTCAAAGGGACGTAGTTACGTAAGTTAAGCAGTTTAAGGGAAATTCACTGTTCGGACCCAATACCGGTCAACGAGACGTCACTATTTAGATGTTTTATTTAATTGAGTTGTAAGATACAGAATTATTAGAGAGTAAGAATAATAAATTAAGTGTAACAAAGACCCGGGCTTTTATCTTCAATACACCTTTTCACTCTCAACCTAAACTCTTCCACTGTCGTGCCAATAGGAAAATTGCACTGCGTTGTCGCCCGAGTAACCGCAGATGGGAAGTACATCACAATGGTTGTTGCAATTCCCCTCCGTGCAATGAAACGCTTCAAAGGCTTCTAAGAAGGCTTTTCGAAATGACCTCAATGTGAACTGCCTTCAGGCTGGAACACAGGCGAGATATGTCAAATGAACGCAACGAAAAGTAGGTAAAAGTTCTATGCTTACAATGGACGGATCTTAATTTGACAGTTGTCTTCCGTTCAGCATTAGAACTTGTTGAAAAATGGTTCTATAATGCCGCAACTAACTTCTTGTCTTTTTCAGTCTTAATTTTTTTTATTGCACTCAAATTTAGTATAAATATACTTATGCAATAGCGAACAAACTGAAAACAAACAATTGTTAGGTTATGTCATGCGACTGAGTTTGTCAATTTCCAAATTTTGTAAACTTGTTGCGTTTAGAAACGATTGCGCATGTCCACTGTGATCAAATATATAGAATGAAGAAAACTGCTTTGACATATCTCGCCTTTCATTTCAGTTGCGTTGCGTTCATTGTGCTCCATCCTTTAGTCGCAAAACAAATAAAAATGCAATCGTATGCTTTATCCGGAGGTCTCCCCTTGATATGGCTAGTACTATATAGAGGTTAAATAAAAATCTACGCTTGTTATAGAGAAGGGTCGATTTGGTCTTACTCTTTCTGAAGGAAGGCTTTCCATAAATTATTCAATGCTCCGAGAGAGACCACAAAAACACCTTCTTACATTTATGCTGCCCTTGCCGTGCGAGAGATCTACCGCCAATACGCCACAATTTTGTCCGGAGTTCGAGTGTAAGTTTTTCTAAAGAGAGTATATCATTAGCGCCTTTCTAAATGAGTGATGATTTGGGAGACTAATTTGATGTGATCATCAATAACACAATTAGATCAGTTGTGATGCGCAACGTTGAATCAGTTTAGAGTGAAGATCGTCAGATCCAGGACAGGCGCTTGTGTTTTAATTAAAAAGTCGATAAGAGTAGCGTTCTAGCGTCATGGCAATATCCGCTAAATGATTCACAAATTCAAAATTAATTGTGAATTAAGATCCATCCTGGTAAGTGGGGATGTTAAGATCATTCTACTACCAAAAGTTCGTCTTAGTCGTCGGTTTTGAGTTCTTGTTAAATAAATTGCTCTTCTGCATCCCGACTTGATCGCAAACGCCGGCTCATTTAGCTCTAAAAAATACCAAAGCCAAAGTTTAAAATACTGGTTAACCAACGTGACAAGTAAAATCTACGCTACTAATCCCTGGCAAGCTAAAAACAATTTGAACAAGAGAAAGTCGCGATTAAGGGGATTGCCTAAATTGCTGCCAATATAGCGAAATCCTTGGGGGCTTTGCCAAGTTCTCGTTTCGCCACCCAATATCTATCAAACATTTTTAGACTTTTATCTGAAACGTTACATGTGCAGTTTTTTTTAGTTATAGGTATTGCCGATTGTAATTTTATTTTTAAGTTTTGTATTTATTTCTTCCACAGGCCAACAGTATTTTTGTCCAATCTCAAACGGACTTTGTATCTGGAACGTCATCGATATCAAAGAAAACAGAGACATGCATAGGCCGCTGGGAACATACACTAGAGCCTTTGCATATTCAGGTAATAACTCTTCATCATGTCTGATTTTATGATCTTAAGTAGAAACTCTTTCTCGTTCCCTTTTCTAGGTGCCACCCTTCCAGCCATTGTCCACGTTATCAGTAAAATCCGAGGGAATTAGTTGTGGTAGTTCCCGAAGCAGCAAATTTGATGACTTAACACCGCACTCAGTTAATTACTCACAACCGCATCACTATCAATTGCAAACAAATGTCGGTTGCAGCAATCCGAGTGGTCTTGTGACGACAATGACAACAAGTAGCCCGTCGACAACTTGCTTATCTTCGTCAAACGATACACTAAACGGTTGCAGTCGTACATTACCAATTTCATGGTCAGCATCTTCAAATTCATCATCTAATGCTGCCCCATCGTCTACTTCAACCTTGTTAGGTGGAACTGGGGGAGGGTTTTCATCGCCATATTCCGGTAATCAGACTCCACAGCAGCATCATGCTGCAGCTTCTTCATCATCGTCATCGACATCTTCCAGTGTTACGTTATTGCAAATTAAAAGAGAACCGTGCCAAGTTTCAGAAGTTACCACTTCGAACAATCTCGGACACCAACAGCACAGCCACAGATCGGCGTCATCGTTAACTGCTGTCGTTAAAATCGAATCTTCATCCCCCAAGAGCACCGTCATGGACAATCAAGCAATGTCTGTTCAACAAAATTCTGGTAAATTTTTTAATCGTTAATTTCTCTTTCGAAACTTAATTAATAACAAATTTACGTTTAAATTGAAAACAGGCGCTATACCTGTGGGAATAGCTGTTGCCAGGCAGAGGCTACAAGAACACACGACTGTTACACATCAGCCCAAGGAGTCGAATCGTTTTGGCATCGGGATCGCCGATATGGGTAAGTCTACCTTTTTTTTCCCCCTTACCTTTCTTACCTTTTCTTCAGTTTCATTTGCTCAGCAGTCTTTTTTCTTGTTGTGTTGCATTTCGTTTTTTTTTCCTTTCCAACCGCTCCCTGAGAGATATGTTCTGTTTTGTCTTGTTTCACTTTTAGTACCGTCCGTCTGTGTAGACTTCATTTGAGCTTATGCTTACGTAATTCTAAGTTCTGCTGGCACAAGTTATCTCGTGACCAGGGGCGGAGTCGTTATATATATTTAAATTTTGTTAATAGAAGTAGTGGAAAATTTATTTTATAGTTTTACCACAAATGGTTTTTTCTTCTTCTTCTGAAATTAGACTTTCTAGACCTCTGTCAGTTTGACTTGGAATTGATCCTCGACTAGCGAGGTTAACTCTGAAGTGATCAAATTCGTATTCAAAAACAGAAACCATCACGCGATGTTTGAGGTGTATGTATATGGTCGTTTCAACCTTGTTAGGTCATCATGAAGGTTCTTAAGTCCAGAGGGTCGTGAGATTAGTTCTAAGCCATTTTTTCTTGCTTGTTAACTCTTTATGAGTATAGTGAATGGCGTTAAGTTTATGCAAGAATCAGCTGATAGTGCTGGCAAGAATCAGTTGAATGAGAGCGTTCTTAATTCTGTCAGCATATTTTGCCTATAAATCTTTTAAACCTGTGACCTAACAGAAATTATAAAAGAATGAATTGGCAACATTAAGCCTTCGATTGTAGTTCTGTTTTATAATTATAAATAATTAATAATGCAGATGAAAAGAAAATGAAATAAATCACACAAATAATAAGAAATAAAAAATAAAAACAATACACATATCAAGAAATGATTAAAAACTCAAAAAATTCTAGTAATGAAAATAAATTTATGTAATATTTCTGCAAAGAAAGAAGACTTACGATATAAAATTATAAAGGGAGTGTCAGTTCAATTGGGCGGCGATAATACGCTGAGGTCCAATGCTCCACAACTGAATAGATACTGAAAAAAAGTATAATTATTGGTTAGGAATACTTAGGTATTTGGTGTTATTAGTTTCACTATCTACCGATGAGATGATAGGCTTCAATACTGCAAGATTCGGCTGCACTAGCTGCCGATGTGATTTGATTGATTGCTCAAATGCCAATGCTTAGTTTAATCTCGAATACGATTATTTATACATTTCGAGTAGTGTACTTACTGTACAGTTTAGCTTGCGGTTTCGGTTTGAGTCTACCGAAAAAAAGTGTGAGAATCGGCTTTAATAGCTGCCGATATAACTTGACTGATTGTTCAAATCGTAACGCTTTTCAAGGCTCGAAAACGTTAATTTATATGTTTCGCGTTGAATACTAACTGCAAAGGTTTTGAGGTTTCGATTTCAATTAATCTACCGATTATATTTACTTCAAGACTGCAAGAATCGACTTCATGACAGTCGATGTACTTAGGGTGATTGCTCAGTTCGCAATCATTTTTTTATTGAATTAACCCTTCTAACTCAGAAGCAGAAGGCAGGAATCAATTGACCTACCCACCAAAATACACAAAATATTAAGGTGGATGAGGCTCCCACACCACATGCATAAAATCATTAGTAAACAAAAGCCAAAATACACACAAACACAACAATCAGGGATGCGCAGGCAGCTTAAGCCAAGTCAATACAAAACATACAAGGAATTAAACTTTACGCCTTACAAAAAAAAAACAAAAAAGACGCCGATCTGCTCTTTTTATATGATTTCTGGTCCAGGAAATTATATAACTTTTTAATTGGGTTTGTTTAGCACAAAATTGGTTTCAAATCAGCCAATCTTTAAAATGATGTATTACTGATTTACCCATATGGTGGGCACCATGACCAATAAGGCCCATCTACTGTAAAATACCTGCAGGTAGGCGAGAATTTTTTTAACAGAGGAGGATATAACATCAGCCAAGCTCAAAAATTCCCGACTGAAGATCCTCGTTCTAAACAATACCAAAACAAGACTAAAGCAGTTAATGTGCATTGTAGTTTCATCGTCTTCAAGACAGCCCTATCCGGTGTAGATCGTAGCACATAGTGGCCAAGATCAGTAGTCTGATATCAACCTGAGATCCGCCTTATTTAAGGCGGCAGTATCATTGGTAAGCATAGGGTCTAACAAGCACCTTAGCCTGGATAAGTCCGGGGAGATTTCTCCAGTATAGCAGCTGTTGACGCCTAGCCCAATATTTTATATCAACTCTCGCCGACAACCAGCTGGCGCTGCAACAAGTTTCGGAGTCTTGGCACAGAGAGGATGAACCCTTCCTAACCAGCTTATCAGCGATCTCATTGCCCTCGATACCCGAGTGACCAGGTTTCAAGGTATAGATTTTGACGCTGTTATGTGCGGGTAGTTTTTGGAGGGTGTCAAAGTACTCATTCGTCAACCTCAAAGAAAGACTCCACGCCTTGAACTTTTACCCATATGGTGGGCACTGCGACCTAGGAGGTCTTTTTTACCAACTTGACTATCAAAGAAGTCAGTTGTATTAGCAGCTTTCATTCCTTTATTGACGTTAATAAGTGCGCAAATTTCAATGTCATGGATTTCGCCTTGAAATCCACTGCAATCCCCAATGCAATCGAAATTCTGGTGTGCATCAACTAGGATATAAGATATGAGCTGCATTCTCATAATTGCAGCGCATTTTATGATATGATATATGATGTGCAGGGAAGAGAGTCCAATTACCGCTTCCATGGCAGCTGCTGGACAGGTCCTCATTGCTCCTGTTATAGAGAGGCAGGTTCCATTTGGCGATTGCCGACCGTTGTTCAACTTTTGGCTACCAGACAAGACGGCGTAGGTAACAATCGGTTTGACAATGGTACTGTATAATGTAAAAATCATCTTTAGAATGAGACCCTAAGTCTTTCCGAAGAGTTTTCGATAGGCCCACAGGGCTCGTATAGCTTTATTTAGGGCAGAGTCAAGGTGAGCGTTCCAATTAAGTTTTCTATCGAGCATAATGCCCAAGTATTTCAAGTCATTGGAGTACTTATTGTCCATGCCATGGATTGAAATGGGATCAAGGTCCAAATAGTGCCTTATGGTGAACGGCACAAGAATCGCCTTGATAGGGTTAATAGTAAGATCTTCGTTTGCGCATCAATCAGTAACCATACGCAGACCTGATGTCGTTAAATCAGTGACAGTGGAGTCGAACTTTACTGTAATAATAATTGCAAGGTTATCCGTATAGCTAACTGCTCGATAATCAAGCTCACATCTTGTTTAAGAGGTCATCTACTACTAAACACCAGATCAGCGCCGACAGTACACTCCCTTGTGCTCTGCCTTAATACACACAGATGTGTTACCAGAATGGATATAATTTTTCCCTCCTTTAGCATAGTATTCACCCAATTTAGAGTATGAGAATCCAGACCCCTCTGTGTGAGAGCTCTAGATATGGATTCATACCTGGTGTTGTCGAAAGCACCTACTATGTCAAGAAAAGTACATAGCGCTATTTCTTTATTGCTAAGAGATTTCTTTATCTTACTAACAAGATTATGTAAGGTAGTTTCTGTTGATGTACTTTTTGTATAGGCAAACTAAGTAAAGTGAAGGAGATGATTGGTCCAGTTTGCATTTGATGTGATTTGAAGTCTCTCCATTGTCTTAAGTAGAAAACAGGTAAAACTAATTGGTCTAAAAGATTTAGGTAGCTCTAGGGGCCTAGTGTCTTGTTTTGGATTAAATACCACCACTACTTCCCTCCATGAGAGTTGTATGTAGGCCCAATTATAGCTGGCTTTACCATAAACAAATTGGGCAACGGAACAGGGATGGTATCCATGTAGTTTTGGAGAAGGTTACCATCGCCCGTAGAGGCTTTTAAAGGTTGAAATATGGCCACTGCCCACCTGATCTTATCATTGTCAAAAATGATGCCAGACAAGTCTGAGCTCAACAGAGACCCTTCGTCACCGGCCACGTGATGCACTGAGTTTGGTTCGAGTGTTGACCGAGGGAAGTTCACCTATCACCGATATTCCAGGTTTTTCCTTTGGGTTTCGGTGTAGGTGTCGTCCTGCTTCCTGAGAAGTCCTACCCTATTTGACACATCCCTGGCTAGTACTTTTTGAATGCGAGCTTCTGGCAAAAATTCTATGCTCTCACAGCGCCTTCTCCAGGACTGGCGTTTAGAGCATCTTGTTTCTTAATTATATTCAGTGAGTATCTGGAATTTTTATACAAAAATTTCTGTAAAAAGTACGGTTCTCAACTGTAATAGTGTTGCAACTATCAGCTACCTTAATTTTTACGGAACAGCACCGTAACATTTCCTAAACGATGAGCCCCGAGCATTTTTGTCGTTTTAACGGATATTCCGAGTATCGATCAAATTAATTGACCTTTAGCAAACAAAATATATATAGTCTGAGACTCGAACTCAGGCTTCAGCAACACGCTATTCGCTTTTTATTGACACATGAAATTGTTAAGAAAGTGATTGAAAAATATTTAGTCATTAATATTCACATCGAAACTCAGAAGTATAGAAAGCAAAGTTCAATTGAAATTCGGACACACAAAATACTAAGGGCCGGCTTCACAGCTTCAGATAAGTTTAACTTAAGCTGAGTTTAAGCGAAATTGAGTTTCACAGTGCTCAAGTTTAAATTGTACTTTTTTTGAAGCACTGATGAATTGTGAACTGATATACTATTTTGAATTAATTTACTGTAAAAATGTGGACGTTTTGATTTTTTGTGGAAATTTTCACCGGCTAGCGTAATATAAATATTCGATATGCAAAGACTATCATTGAGTTTAAGCGGCCAAACTTGAAGGTTTAAGATAGTACAGTAAAACGATGTATAACAGTTAAATCTTGAGTTGATGTGACTGTTATACCACGTTTGACATAGACCAGCTTTAGTACTACTATTTCCCCTTTTATTGTTTAAACCTACTGGGTTTTCTAACGTACATATTGTACTCATTTCCGTCTCATCTACATTAAAAATTCTCCTCTGTGGAAATTTGTGTTTTTCGTATAGGTCTTATATAGATTGGCATAGAATCTACCAACTTGAACTTTTTTAAAGCCGATGAACCGAGCTAAACTTGTTGGCGCAGAATCACGAAAGCACAACTCAAGGTGTCATTTCTAAAAATTCTCAACGAGATTTATCAAAGCGGTGGTCGATTTCATTAACAGTAGCATATTCAAATGCCAACCGATGTATATAATTTATAGTTACACCAAAAAACAAACTCTTCATCTTGCTGTTCATAAAAAGTTGCTTTAAAGGCTTGTGCAAATCCATCCCAACCCTCGTTCAAGCTTGGCGTCGAAGCATGGTCCAAGGAAAATATTGGGATGATAATTTCGTAGCAGTTTTGACACTCAAGTGTGGCCCAAGGATAACATTAAAACTAGGGCAATGCTGGGACGGAAATATAGCCCAAGTCTGATATTGAAACCTGACGAAAGGCTGGCTAAGCCATGGTGAGAGAATGGTTTTTAGGCGCAAACCAAGTTTGTGTTAGAAACAAAATTGTACATTATTTATTTTATTTTAATTACCAATAAACTTAATTAATTAGTAATAATATTATAGTATATTAGTTTTTCACAAAATTAACTCACAAAGGAAGCCAGCAAATGAATAACTTATAATATTGAAAAATTCATCAAATGTTCATAAAGACGGTACTAAATCAACTGATTGCACGTTTAGTTTTAATACTCAACTAAAATATACGACGAAACAATGGAAAATGATTGCGGTGCGTCTGTACGTTCATCCACACGTTAACTGTGAATTGCACGCTCGCATATTAAGAGCACGTAACACACAATAACAACACTTTTCCCAAGAAATTTGAACAAGATTTATTATTCTCATACCAAATCAGTCTTATAATTAAGTAAATATTAATTAACATACACAATTCTCTCACAATACATAACTCATAATCTGTGACAGTTATAGCTGTTTACTGAAAAACCAAGCCTTGGATAAGGCTTGGGTTTAGTCTAGAAAACTCAGGATCGGAATTCATGGCTCAGCCAAGGTTGCGTCAAAGAATGGCCAGAAATTAACAAATCACGGTTTAGTTTTTAAGCGGTAGTGAAGGCTAGGTTATAACGTGTCGGCCTACCAATCCGGAGTTTGGAATCCCACCGGCGGCGACCGATGGTTGTTTTCTGCTGACAACTGATTACGATAAAAAGGCCATGGGAGTTGCGGAGCAAAATGTCCGTGGTTCGGAATTCACTTTAAATTGTAGATCCCCTTGAAACCGTTGTCTTGAATCGGGTAAAGTTGTTCTCCTGCCCCATGCCCCAGAAGCGGTTACGGGAAGAGAGAGAGAGAAGTGTGCACACATACTTTCCCCGAGGGTACCAATTTAAAAAGAAATATCACAAATTCCGATAGGAACGAACGTAAATGCAAACTTTGTTCTGATATTTACAATACTATGTCTAGGAAAAACATAGAAAAATAGTCACTATTTACAGATCTAAAACCTGGGTGTCAAACACATTTCTGTGATTCAAAAATTTGAAGAGTAAAAAATAAAATTCGTATTTTCACAACAAAACTATAGCGCCATTGAATGTTGGATCAATGGAAGAGTGGCACGATCACCACGCCATGGTTCCAGGTTTCGAACCTCGGTATCCCCTTCAGTTGCATTGCGCACACTTACTTACTGCGCTCGGTTACCCTGAATGACTCTAAGCTTACCCTTTTTTGGTGCCACCCTCTCAAATTATAAAGATCACTGTTTACAAAGAAATATTGTAAAAAAATTTGTTTATGGGTCATATTAATCAACTCACTTATCTATACGTCCTTACCATTTTCCCACAGTCGTTACTATCAACATATGCGACATAACTAACATAATCAAATCATGAAAGCAAAACTATATTAGTCGTGCTTTTTTGGTTCGCGATCTATCCAGATCTACTTTAACGCAAGATCTGTATGGATATGCAGATCTTCAATCCGGATCTTTAGAAATCCGAAAATTAGTCACAAATTTGAAGAAGAAGATTGTTTTAGTTTGAGATATTGATCTTCAAGATTGTCCTTTGATCAGGAATAAACAGAAATGGGGGACGCAAAATTATATAAAAATTTTCAGGAACTGAAGTCCTGAGTGTGAAGAATATAACATTACTTTTGAAACGGCAACATTCCTATCCTCAAGTTCCACTCCAGTTAATGTAATTATGCAGCTGGAAGATAGTCCTCTAAATGAAGGCATTTCATTAAAAGCAATATTGCTATAATTTTCAATTCTCTCTCTCTCTAGTTCCCGTAACCCCTTGTGGGCATGGGGGCGGGTGAACAACTTCACCCATTTCGAAACAACGATTACAAGTGGACCTACAATTTAAAGTGGATTCCGAACCACTGACATTTTCTCTGTAACCCATGGTCTGTTTATCTATTGCCAGCAGCAAACAACCATGGGTCGCCGTCGGTGGGATTTGAAGCTGGGACCTCCGGGTTGGTAGGCCGACACGTTATCACTTACTCCACCGACAACTTATAATTTTCAATTATTGAACAAAACTTTTCAATGCAGACATGTTTTTTTGTATCAAATTGTCTGAACTATCTACAGTGCTTCGTCGCTGCCATTTTCAGTATCGAAAGATTCCAAAAGAATCTGTACAAATAAAAAAAAAGATTTTTTAATGTCAGGGCCTCTATAACAGAATTTAAATTGCGTATCTTAAATATTTCCTCTGCACTCATTTCTCAGTAGTAATATGCTTACTTGAATTTGTGCAATATGATATTTATTAAAGACAGTAGCGGGTTAATGATTTTCATTGTTACCAACTTTTAAAATGAACTTTTCAGAAGACCAAGATCGTTTTTAGTGTTCGGTACCTTAAAACGAAAAAAGAACCTTTATAGAATCATTTCGTTGTCCGTCTGTTTTACTGACACTCGCAAATAAATCAATACCTTAGGGTACTTCCCGTTGACCTAGAATCATTACATTTGGCAAAAAGGTCTTATAAGGTCTAACAGCACAAGTAAAGGAAAAAGTCCGAAAATCGTATTAAAAATATTACGGAGTTCTCGATGCGCGAGTCAAACTCGCACTTGTCCGGTTTTTTTTATAGAGATTTTGGTCCTCTGCAAAAAAACAGCTACTATTATCATCTATACCAGTGATGTCCAAACGTATGCCCGCGGTCAAGTGAGCTTTTAAGGTTTTAAATTCGTATATGCACTTTGATTGAATTCGGTTTCCTGTTTTTGCGTTTTTTAATCATTAAAAGCCTACAAAAGTTAACAAAAATCGTCATATTTAAGTAGTTTTGTGAGCAATTATACAATATCTTAAAATATACAACCTTTTGCAAACATTTTAAGGTTCTACATCAGTGATGGCCAGACTCACACTATTTAATGTGAGGAATACTCACAGTTTTAGAAACGTTTTGAAAGTTTGTTGAATTTAAAACCTAAAAATGTTTTCAAAAGGTTGTATATTTTAAGATACTGTATAATTGCTTAGAAAACTACTTAAAAGTGAAGATTTTTTTTATCCTTTGTATATTTTTACGATTAAAAACTCAAAAAAAAAAAAAAAAAAAAAACCGAATACAGCCATACAAGTCCATATACGAATTTAAAAGCTTTAAAGCTCACTTGCTCGCGGGCATAGGCTTGGACATCACTGTTCTAAATTAAACAAACAATACGAAATGCTTCTGAAGCTTTTAAGCATTCCTCACATTAAGTAGTGTGAGTTTGGCCATCACTGATCTATACCAACCGGACGACGTCGCGGGCGGAAGCTAGTATGTAATATTATGCTAACTTTATTGCATGCCGGGTACCTTTAAGGATTTACATAAATTAGAATTGAAACAAGATACTAATGACATTTTATCACTTTTGAGACTCTCTTCATGTTCCTTGTTCAGGAATTTCTCTGCTTTCATATTATCTAATGGATTAAGGGGGGTTGTAAGTATAGGCTACCCAAAAATACCTCTTTTTTCAGAATTTCTGGCGTTAATATGAAACAGACGATTAGATTGAAATTAACAGAATTTTTTAATTATACTACATTTTAAAAATATTCCACATTTTTTTGAACAACTGTAATTTTAATAAAACCGCTGCTCAAGCAACCGCTGTTCATATTCTGGCTCCCCACTCCGTACATCCCGCACAATCTGGAAAAGTTTTCCAAAAACCAATTAGTTTTTTATACTCATATCTTGCTTTTCACATTATTTTTTTTAGTTTTTAGACGAAAAACTAAAAGTGAGGCTTTCACGAAGTGCTATTTTTTCCAAAATAAAAAGCTAATATTTTTTTAACCGACTTCCCAAAAACACAGAGGTTCTAAGTTCGACGCGTATTTTTTTTTTTATTCTATTTTATGTCATAAATTTAGTGTCACATGGAAGGTATATTGTAAACATACCCTGATAATATCATTGAATTATATGGAACAGCTTTTCAGATGTACGGAAAGTAAAACAATCATGATTTGCGAAAACAAGATTTTTTGCACCGCCGGCCTACTCAAAAGCCTCCACGTCGCTTCATTCCTCGTGCTCTATCGGTGCAAATTATGCACGTACGTGGCTCCACCAGAATACTCCCAAGGAGTTGCTCCTGCAAATGAGCTCATAAAAAAACAATTTTTTGATAATTTTAGACTTCCTTACCCCATTAAAATCGTCTAGTTTTAGTTTATTTGAACGTGTAAAAAAAGTGAATCAAGATAGGGTCCGTTCAAGTATTACGTAACGCAGTTTTTGAAGATTCCTGACCCCCTCCCCCCTTATAACGCACCGTAACGTTTCGCGTTACGCAACATTCAGATGATTATTTTTACCTAAAAATTTAAATTTTGTTGCTCAAAATACCGGAATAAGAAGCACTGTAGATTAAACGAAATTTCAGCCCATCTTCGCCCTAATGTGTGTGCGTGAAATTCGTAAGGTCATGGCTTGTATTTTAGGTGGTTTTGCTTGACCGAAACGTTTTGACTCTTAGTGTCCAAAATATGGGCTCGTGGTACACGGCTTATTGTCGTTATTTGCCATATACATATGTATACTTCTGTATACTCATTTATTTTCGTATGTAAAAAAAATATGTATAGTGTAGATATACCATATAAAATGTTTCGTAACGCGTTGGTTGACCCCCCCCCCCAAACCCCACCCCATATATCGCACGGTAACGCTTCACAAGAAACCCCTAACTGCAATACGTAATATTTGAACGGCCACATAAGGGAAAATATCTCAAAAATCAATAAATCTTTTTATTTTTTAATTGCATTGAAATGATCGACAACAAACTAACAGTTTCCGTCTTTTTTGTTTTTCTTATGTTTTTACTTGTTCCGTTATGATCTGTTCCGATTCCTGGGTAGGAACCAGTGATGGGCAATTTTTATTCAAATAAAGATAAAAGCTCAAATAAATTGAAAAATCGAATAAAAATTTATTTGATTACAAAAATTATTTGTTATTTGGAGGATTATTCGCAAATAATTATCTATTATTTGGTGCTTTTTATTCGAATTTCAAATAATTATTTGTTATTCGATTATCAAGTAATTATTCGATAGTTAATGTCTCTTTATGGAATACTTATTTGTCTTATGGTATCATTTACTAAAATCTTTACTGTAAACATCGAAACATAACAAGGCAGTTTTAATTTCCTAAGTACGAGACACCTTGTGATATGAAATGCGTGTACCAAGAAATAATTTTTTTAAATTGAACTAATGGACACCAACAACAAATAAATATTTTATAAAGAGACATGACCTATCGAATAATTATTTAATAATCAAATAACGAATAATTATTTGATTATCGAATAACAAATAATTATTTGAAATTGGATTAAAGAGCACCAAATAACAAATAATTATTTGCGAATAACTTAAAATAAATTGAAAATCGAATAAAAATTGATTTGAATAATTTTTTATTCGATTTTTTTTTTTAAAATCGTTATTCGATTGAAAATTGATTCGAATAATGCCCATCACTGGTAGGAACTGCCAATATTAAACAACGGGACAAACTTGGTCAGTTACCCTTGGTTTTAGTCTGGGCCAGCTGTAAATGCGTAGACTGAACCAAGATTCAGTTTATTATATTATGCGTTATTTACCAGGCTAATGCATTATACAGTGTTGCCAAGTCGTCGATCAAATGTGTTACCAGATAGGGATTGAAAAAGACAAATTTTGTGGGCGATCCTCTTATCGTAAGCGACAGAAAATGAGTATCGTTAAAAGTTTCATGGTCCCGCTGGAAAGTCATGAACTTTCACAGGAAATTGTTCTAGTTGTGTTACACATGCGGTTAGTTTAGCAACAAAAGCATTAAATGGGCCCGCTTGAATGTGCGCTGCAACACCGGTTGTAACTAAATTAAGGGGTTATATACAAAGTTGAGGGGAAAAAGTCAGCTAAGTTGGTGATTTTTTTTAAGGGTTTTATGCAAATTTTATTAGAAAAAGCGAAAGACAATTTGTTGGTAGTACTATTGAAGAAAAAAAAAACAAGTTGAATTATAAAAAAGTATTAAACATTTTCGGAGTTATGGCCCCTCCCCCGAAGCGCGTTTTTTTTTGCAGAGGCTTGCGGTGAACACTCTCCAAGGCGAACCGCTAAACTGAAATCAAAAGAGTAAAAAAATTATTGAAGAAATATGTAATGTGGTGTAATTGAACGGTTGAAAATTTTTTTTCCAATAAAAAAACCATGTTGACAAAAAAATCGATTTTTGAGGTGTTCAAAATTCTAAACAAAAATTCATTGCAAACAATCGAACATTTTTAGATGAAAAAGGAACCGTTCAAGTACACGAGATTGTAAATATGAACAATTAAAAAAAAAAAAATTCTGAAAATCGGTTGAAAAGTTTTTGAGATCATCGCGTTTAAAATTTTTGGACGCCGCTCGCCAAGTGCTTATAGATGGAACTAACGCGCTGCGAACGGCTGTCATTTGAAATCTAGTGCTCCGATCTGGATGAAATTTCACACATATATTTTCGAAAGTATGTACGTTCAGAATATGCAATCAAAAAATTTTCGATTTTTTGAGCCCCAACTTTGTATATAACCCCGAATATTTACGTTAAAACGTTAAAAAGTCGGAGAACATTTGGTGTTATCAGAAGAGGTTCAAAATCACAGTGTCGCTGAAAAATAATCAGTCACTAGGAAGGTATTAGAAAACACCAGATTTGGTGACAAAATCACTGAATTGGCATCATTGATTATACACATGTGCAAGCCATATTATGTTAACTTTTTTACTCCTTTTTTTTACTCTTTAAAAACGATCATTAATAATCTTTTTAGTAGCATTGTTTATTATAAAAGAGTTTATCCAAAGTGTAGTTAAATAAAAATGCAGAATTTACATAAATAATAATATTTTTGTAATAAAAAAATAAATAAAAATTAATCTACATTACATTACACTTTAATTATGATATTTTTATAATTATTTTTAATTTGGTCCATTACTTGAAAATTTAAATAAAGTTTGGGCAACGATTGGTTTGCTAGACCTAGTCCGAGCCTGGTTTGCCAGACTACACTCCAGGAGATCAGTCTAACCTTGATGCTTGATGATGATTCCCATTGGGAACTGTTAAGCCTTACCCAAACTGCAGTAGCCGTGGCGTGAGTTTGGCCCAGGTTTAGTCCATTGGCTTATTCCTACCCAGGCAAGAACTTATTCAAAATGAAAAGACGTTTTTGCAACTAGGAATTAATCAAGGGGGGGGGGGGGGGGGGGACGTTAATTTTCAATATTTTAAACAAATTTTTAAATAAACAAACACAAAATAAGGTAAATATAAATTTATTTTTAAGTTAAGAACATAATAGTAAACAGTTCAAGAATCTTCTGTTAAATTTTTGGGTAAATTTGGTGAATTGAGCGACTGCCACGAAATAAAAAGATACTTTGCGGTGATCATCATAACTCATTACTGGAACATATGTTGACAAAAAACCAAAAAGATTTCGTTAGTTTATGAATTTCTCGAGGTAACAACGTCGAGATTTTGTCTATTTTATTGCTTTTTCAATTTTTAGAAGTAGAAAAAGACGAATTTTAGTTATGAAAATTTATTGATAAAAATCGGCGAATTTGTTGTTGTAAAATAGTATTAGGTGTGCAACTAAGTTCTCGCTGTTTGTCAATAGATGGCTCCAGCATTAAGTGCTGGTCGATTTTGACATATCCAAAACGTCATGAAATAAGCTTAGACATATGGTAAACAAAACTTTTTGACACATTACTGATTTTTTTTTGGCGTGATATACTTTTAGTTGAGTGAAAATGTCTGATTTTGTGCCAAGAAATCGTCATTTGCGGGAAGTGCTGATTTTCTTCTTTCATTCGAAAGAAACCAACGGTGGCTGAAGAGCATCGTGATTGGTTCCGTCGCTTCAAAGACAGTGATTTCGATGTTGAAGATCGTCCGCGTGAAGGAAGGCCGAAAACCTTCGAAGACGCTGAATTGGAGGCATTGCTAGATGAGGATCCGTGCCAAACGCAAGAAGAGCTTGCTTCAGCATTAGGAGTTATCCACCAAGCCATCTCCAAGCGATTGCATGCGTTGGGAATGATTCACAAGCAAGCAACTTAGGTTCCTTATGATTTGAAGCCAAGGGACGTTGAGCGTCGTTTTTTCACCTGTGAACAATTGTTCCAGCGGTAAAAAAGGAAGGGTTTTCTTCATCGCATCGTGACAGGTGATGAAAAATGGATTTATTACAGCAACCCAAAGGAAAGAAAGTCATGGGGACTGCCCGGTCATGCTTCTACATCGTCGGCTCGGCCGAATATTCACGCTGCGAAGGTTATGCTGTGTATTTGGTGGAACCAGGTCGGTGTTATTTATTATGAGCTGTTGAAACCAAACGAAACCATCACTGGAGAACGGTATCGACTTCAATTGATGCGATTGAGCCGAGCATTACGCGAAAAACGGCTACAATATGATCAGAGGCACGAAAAAGTAATTTTGCAGCATGACAACGCTCGGCCTCATGTTGCCAAATCCGTTAAAACCTACCTGGACACGCTGAAATGGGAAGTCCTACCCCACCCGCCATATTCCCCAGATATTGCGCCGTCCGATTATTACTTTTTCCGTTCGATGGCACATTGACTGACTGATCAGCAGTTCCACTCATATGAAGGCATCAAAAAATGGCTTGATTCGTGGATAACCTAAAAAGATGAACACTTTTACCGTAACGGTATTTGAGCTTTGACAGAAAGATTGGAAAAAGTTGTCTAGCGATGGGCAATATTTTGAATGATTCATTTGTAACCATTTTTTTACAATAAAGTTGCAATTTCAGCAAGAAAACAGCAAGAACTTAGTTGCGCACCTAATAAAAAATACAAAATCTCGACGTTGTTACCTCGTAATTTTTGTATAAAAGAAGTGCAAAATTTGAGAAGGATCGGATGAGTAGTTTTTGAGTTACAGTGATCACTGACTTTGAAAAACTAAACGCGTTTAAAGTTTTAACACTGTTCTTTTGTATATCAAGTAGTGGGAGACCTGAGGCACTGTATCTCCGGCAGTTTTGCTCCAATCGACCTCAAATTTACTAGATCCTCTTGAAGAGTTGTACTATCAAATAAAAAAAATTAATACACCCCCCCCCCCCCCCCCACCCCCCCCTCTTTAAAGAGAAATGGTCCGACTATCTACCCATCTCTTGGAAGTACTCAGCAATGGACCTCACAAAATCCGATTCTTCATCTATTTATTTACTTAGCAAAAAATAAATCCTAATGCCAAGAACATAATTACAAAATGACCCAATTGAATATCGGTCCTTCACAACCGCAGTTTGTATGTGTAAAATAATCCTATAAAATCTTCTCAATCTTTGTTAAATTTTACGTCGCAAAGGTATTATTCTAATCACTTTTTTTCATACTAAACCTGTCAGAACATATCTCAAATCATCCAAAAACACTTCACGAATGAAACGTACCTGCAAGAGTAAGAGTTCATCAAGAAGTTCTACTCTATTCTTTGTCCATCACCCGCAAGCGAAGTGGAATCTTCCGTTTCAGTAATATACGAAAAAAAACTAGGAACGATAAAAAAATATTTGAAAAAGGGCCCTAATGCCTTCCTGAGGACACTTCATTTTTCTTTTCGAATCCACAAAATTTTTTTTGGGAAACTGTCAGTAGAAAATTATCTATACTGGCAGAGGCTAAAAATATGAACTCATCAAGTGTTGATAGAAAGTCTAAGGCGTCTGTCAATAAGACGAAGACGACTTAAATGTAAGCAGCTTAGTTTTACTGAACGTGCAATTTTTAACTCCTACGCGCTGTAAGAATTAAAACTAGTTCCCCTCTGTCAAGCTGTGTTTACTAATGACAATTGAATTAATCTTAATTACCCGACCCAATCTCTTTTGAATTATATTTTTTTCTCATAACAAAATATCATAAGTTTTCCTTACGAAAAGATAAAAAAGAAACTAACACACAACAAGAAAAAATGGTAAACAAAAAATGTAAATAATTTGTCACTTGTTTGCACAAGAGTTCCAGCATTTGACGCTAAAATTTTCAATTCAAATAAATTTTTACCGTTTTTATTTCTCTTTCACTCAACCCAGGTGGCCCGACGTCATCAGTTAGTAGTCAAAACATGTTCTTTGCCGGAACTAATTCGACCATGATACCACTCAGTTCCGAAGCCCTAAGTATGGGCGCACCAAATGTACAGAATGCCGTACGAACTCCGCCTACGTTTTGGCAATATCCAAGTAAGTATTCACCAATGAAATGTATTCGTTATTATGGCGTTTCGGAAACGCCTACTTCACAAAAAAAAAGGGGACTGGCACAATGTTGTTAGTGTAACGTGTGGCAGCCATTATAAGCTAATGTGGGTTCAGGTGAACGATTTTTGAAAGTAATTTTTAATTAACCAGCAATTTTTAATATTTTCTGCAGAATTTATAATATCTTGATCTAAAGGGCTGCGAAGCTACCTCATAAACAAGGTTTGAATTGCGTGAATATTGAAATTAATTTGATATCTACGAGTTTTTATAATTATTAAATACTCTCCTGACAAAATACTTTTGGACGTGGTTTTCACGTCCACTAAACAATCAAGATTACTATTGCGAAACAGCCGTAGCGTGCTGCCAACGTTATTGTGTAAGACAATAAGGCCCCATGACGTGAACAGTAAAGGAAAAGAATCATAAAATCATAATTTGCATCTATTGAATTTTCTAGATAATTGAGGTTAATTCCCCTTCACTAAAGTCCCGCACGCTTTGAAGTGAAGGTTCTTGTTCCAATACAAAATTTCGCCCAAAGGTGCCAACTTTCTTTTGACTTATGCAGTAAAAAAACGAGGAAAAACTTTTTAGCTACTGAAAGTAAGCTGGCACTAGTGGAGAAATTGTTTCGAAACCAACATTTGGTCGAATTTTTTTTTACAAAATTTGGAAATATAAAATAGGGGAGACCGGGGTTAGTTATAAAAGTTTTTTCATTTGATTTAATATAGCATTAGGGTTTAATCTGTAATATGAAATGTACGAAAAGATATTTGTAATTCAATTAAAAAATTAATTTCAATTAGAAAAGTGATGAATTGTATTAGAATGGGCCCCTGCTCTGGGGCTAGTTTTAACACATCCTGGGGTAATACGTTTTTGAACAAAATGGTTAAAAAAACAAACTTTCATATTTTCTTTAAAACAATAATAACAAATAACGGATATTTCAGTCTTTTAAAAAGAAAAAATATTTCATTGCGCTGTTCTGGTAGGTTCCAAGTTTTAATCTGAATTACAGTGGTGACAAAACCCCAAGTCAATGAGTGGAGTATGTTTTCTAGAAAATTACCGAGTCGTTATATTAATTAATTAAGGTCAAATAAAAAAATTCCTTTTTATAGCAATAACAATATATGTTTTTTGTTTATAACAATATTTTTTGTTTATAAGTAATTGATAAAAATGTCTTCCCCCCATACTACACTATTTTTAAGTACCAGAACTACACTATTTTTAAGTACCAGAACTACACTATTTTTAAGTACCAGAAAGTACCCCGATGGATGAAAATTTTTTTTACTAACATTCGGTGGGAACCCCACTTCTAAATAATTACCAAAATTTGCTAAGTGGTGAAGACGTTGTAGCGTGCTGCTCGAATCTCAGGCTCTATATACAATTTTCTTCTTCTTTTTTTTGCTAAAGGTGAATTAATTTTTATTACTTTAAAAATTTTGAATTTAACAGATATACCCGGGGCTCATCGACTAGGAAATTTTACTGTGCTGTTCCTCAAAAGTAAGTCGCAACTCGATTGCAATTGAAAACCGTAATTTTTACCGGAATATTGGTATAACAATTCCAGGACCGCAAGATGTATGTAAGTCTCAGCGGGGGAACTCTGATTAATAGCGGCTTATTGCTTAAATCCCAAATGACGGAAGCAGCACCTTTTTCAAGCATGAAATACATTGAGCCCTTTGAACCACCCAAATTGAACAGTTATACCCTAATAATATAAACACAGACCAGGACACAGTTCAGGGAAGTTTTTGCTCGACTCCAAAAAAACAATGCACATTGCCTACATCCTAAATCCATTTCTGTGGAGGCTGCTGTTACAAAAAAAAAGTTCACAACAAGCAATGCAAATATAATCTTTTTCATGTAATAAATGCCCTAAACTTATAAATGCTCGGTTAACTTTTCAAAAAAGGGGGAGCTCAAAAACCGGTTCTTACGGGCCGGGATAAAGTGGGCTTACTAGGTCAAATATTGCATCATATAAAACGTCTTCATTTGCACATTGTTTTCATTTTATGCCGCATACTTTTCGACTTATGATGAAAAGTGTCTAAAAAAATACTCCCCCCCCCCCCTTCTCGGAAGTTTGCAAAGCGCAAAATCTGAAATAATTAGAGTTGCTAGAGGTTTTTGTAAATATTACAGGAAAAATAAAACGATGTCTTTAACTAGCACAGTTTTTAAGAAATCAACAGCTTCCAAACGGTGCGCGAGTCTGTCTTGCACTTGCCCTAAAGATTTTTTTTAATTTAATTTTTTAGGCCTCTTCTTTTTTGAAACTAGCTCTTTCTTTATTTCTTCGTCAGACAGTTTGTTTGTCTGTCACACCACCTCTTTATCTTAGCAACTACTAATGCCATCGACTTGAAATTTGGAATTGTTTTAAGCAATGCTTGTCCATCTTTATTGCAAACTGAAAAATTTAAAAAATATTTTGATTTTTGGTTGAAAGATGGTGTGAATGGGGGGATCAGAATTGTAAAGTGGGGTTAGGTTAGAGTGGCTTCCTAAAAAAGGGACACTTAGGCCAAAGTGGTCTATTGTGATACCACAGGTAAGGAGGCTGTATTTTCAGATTCCATTTAACCCCTAGGAAAAGAGGAGAGCCTACCAAATTACTCTCTGTGAACCGAGCTGGTTTCCTGTCACCAGTGTAATCTGGTTCTAGCGAAGCCAATATACAATATTGGCTCGGGCGAAAAGGGTTTAGCCTTATCATGTATCCGGGAACCATTTAGAGCTCTTGATGAACCGAACAAGGAACGTCAGTGGAGCCTTTTTCGGTTAACTTTTCAAAAAAGGGGGAGCTCAAAAACCGGTTCTTACGGGCCGGGATAAAGTGGGCTTACTAGGTCAAATAGTGCATCATATAAAACGTCTTCATTTGCACATTAATATGTTTTCATTTTATGCCGCATATTTTTCGACTTATGATGAAAAGTGTCTAAAAAAATACTCCCCCCCCTTCTCGGAAGTTTGCAAAGCGCAAAATCTGAAATAATTAGAGTTGCGAGAGGTTTTTGTAAATATTACAGGAAAAATAAAACGATGTCTTTAACCAGCACAGTTTTTAAGAAATCAGCAGTTTCCAAACGGTGCGCGAGTCTGCCTTGCACTTGCCCGGAATTTTTTTTTCAGATGTTTAGGTCAGAATATTTTTCTAAATTTAGCTTTTTAACGAACTTGACTTGGAGAAAGTGGCTGTTTGGTATCCCTTATTCCCCGTCGCACTACTTGTGGTAAAGCCGATATCTGTGATTGAAGAATCTCATATAAACGAGTTGCATTCCCTTTAATGTAGAAGGAACTGGGTTTTCAAATAAATTTTCCACCTATTCCGTCATCGCAAAGAATTGGGGTTCTTCGACAGGAGAAGAAGAGAAAGTATCAACCGCACTTCATCTATATCTCCAGCTAAGCTATATTCCCAAACTGTGGAGAGAGGTAAGAGTAGCATTTACACCCAAGGATGGAGAGCGACCAGCTGCTCAGCCCAAGGCATATCGTCCAATCAGCCTCCTTCCTTCTCAAATCAATAGAGAAAATCATTGATCATCACATTAGGTACAGTGTTCTCAAAGAAACACCGTTACAGGCAAACCAGCACGCATATCAAGCGAGCAAATCAATCATAACAGCGTTACATAGTCTAGTTGGAACATTAGAAGACGCTGTTAATGGTAAAAGTACTGTCTTTTGCCTTTTTATAGATATTGAAAGTACACTTGAAAACAAGTCGTTCACATCCATTGAAAGAGCGGCTATCAACAGAGGAATCGATCTGCCGACGGTCCAATGGATTGAGGCAATGTTTAGTAACCGGAATATCACGGCCAGGTTGGGGGACAAATCGGTATCAGTAAGGGCCACTAGGGGTTGTCCACAGGGAGGAGTCCTTTCCCTTATGCTATGGACACTTGTTATTGATAATCTCCTGTCAAGACTAACTGATGCAGGTTACGATTGCCAGGGTTATGCAGATGATCTGGTAATTATCATTATGGGCAAGCAGGATAGAACTATATCTGGAAGACTGCAAAATGCCCTCAATATGGTAGAGTCCTGGTGTCTTAGCGAACAACTCTTTTCAAGAAGAAGGAAGCTGGGGTTAGAAGCTCCCATTCTTGAAGGAACACGGCTAGAATTATCAAGTTCGGTAAAACCTGGGGCCTAAAGCATAAAATGGCCCTGTGGGCATATCAGGCGATTATTAGA
This sequence comes from Leptarthrus brevirostris, assembly GCA_964036015.1. Taxonomy (NCBI): domain Eukaryota; kingdom Metazoa; phylum Arthropoda; class Insecta; order Diptera; family Asilidae; genus Leptarthrus; species Leptarthrus brevirostris. Next base: position 23,370,095 of record OZ038371.1, read on the forward strand.
GTCTTAGTTACCTATGCGACTCTTGTATGCTGGCCAAAAGAAAGCAGGCCGCTTTACAAAAACTGCATGCCCCGCTGCTGCTATGGAGGCTCTACTGGACCTCCAAGCAAAGAGGTTTACAGCCTACTCAAAACAGAAAACGGAAGCGCTGCTTTCACTCAGCAGACCAGATTTAAGGCTTATAACAGGACTTTTAACTGGTCACTGGTCCCTTAGGCTACAAACCTATAAAATGTGGGGCTAGCAGTGGAAGATACCTGCCGCTTCTGCTTGGAAGAGGAACAGACAGCCGAACACATCCTCTGTCACTGTGAGGACCTCCTCCTCTGTCACTATGACATCTCGGTGAGGCTTTCCCATCACCATTAGGCCCCCCAAAGAAATTTTAGATCGATTAAGTCCTTAGATCCACACCTAATAATAATAATTGTAATAATCAACCGCAGGGGGCGTGACCATAATCACTGACAATATATTAATATATTCATTCGATATAGGTGCTTGCGTGGGTTCCTTAAATAATAAATATCAGCAGTCGTTGGAAGGAAGTCTACTAAAAGGCTATTTTCTTGTAACTCTAAAGCCTTTTGCTATATTTTTTCGCGAAGCTTGAGCGGCAAGTCCTACAAATCATATATATGTAATTATTGATCATCCAGAATTTTTTTTTCTTGTGCCGATGACATATATCGTCGATGGATTAAGTGATATCGAAATCTCACCGGCGGTCTCACCGACCTATGGTTGTTTTCTACAGACAACAGATTAGGGTAAAAAGGAAATGGGGGGGTTAGAGAGAAAATGTTAGTGGTTCGGAATCCACGTTAATTTGTAGATCCACTTGCAACCGTTGTCTCGAATCGGGTGAAGTTCTTCTCCCTCCCCACGCCCACAAGGAGTTACAAGAACTAGAGAGAAAAAGAGAGAGAGATGACATATACTCTTTTAAGGGTCCATATACTGACTTATACAGCGGCTGTAGTATATGCGAGCAGTGCGGCAGAAAAGATACTAATATTAGACCATTGGCTTGAGCGCAGTCATTTATTTCAATTGTATTACTCAGGGTTATCTAATAACAGCAAACTGATCTGCTTTCTGCAAGCGTAACAAAAGGCTTCATAAAATATCAAAATTCTTTAGAAGTCATTAAACTCGTCTTCGTCCCCAAACCAACACAACCAGGAGGGTCACACCGCTAGATGTTACACCTTCCACTTGTATAGTTCCCTTCTAAGCAAGAACTATACCGAGCCTTTGTACAGTGGACAGCACGATTTCGTCCACGTTCCATACATTAGCTGCTGTAAAGTTATTTCTACAAAATCAAAAATTGAATGCCTACTTATCAACAAAAATACTACAGCGAGCGGAGGAATGCATCAAATTCGATTCGACTGTTTTTGGGATATTCCAATATGTGCATATTTTCTGGATTTTCGAAAAAAAAACTACTACGCTAGAACTACTCCGATATTACAGTTAAATATCATATCCCCTGTGAAAATGTAAAAACTGCTAGAGTATTTCGAACGCCGCGAAAGACATTCCCCTTACCCATTTTCAAAGCGAAAGGGTGATATTTTGTTTGGGGGTGATTCAAGAGGGGTGGGTGAGAAAATATTGTGACCATTGTATTTTTCGCCCTCGAAGACGAAGGTATACTCATTTCTTTCGATCTGATGCTTTTTGAAAGTATTTCGGTTTACTGGACGGTAGTGGTTTTTTGTATTAAGGAGTAGTTTATTATATTATCATAACCGTCTTTCTCGATTTTGAAAATGGGGGGATGTCTTTTGCTGCGTTAGCAATTCTTTTGGTGTCTTTACATTTACACAGGGGATTACGATATTCATACTTTAAGTAGGAGTAGTTCTAACGTAGTAGTTTTTTTCGAAAGTAATAAAAATTATGCACTTCTTGGAATTCCTCAAGGATTATTCTGTGACTAGTAGAATCGATTTTGATGCATTCCTGCGCTGGCTATCAAGATCAAGTGCCTGGTGGATATTTTTAAATTTAATAATTTGGGTTTAATGACATTATGACATTGCCAAAGCTCAGGGGATGCCCTATGATGCTAAAAAAAGCCTTGGCAGGAAAAGAAATAAGGGTGAGGGAAATGGGTTAAGAGGTTGAGTGCAAGAGGTGTCGATGTACGCTTTGTTTGAAAGTTTCGGTTCGTAAAATGGTAAACTGTTCCTCATTCGTCTTTTTCTGCTTAGAAAATGTCCCGAAAGTTTGACGGTACGTCCAAATTTGACCTGGAGAGTATACACAAGGTATATGTATGTCTACAAGGAATCAGGCTAGCAATTTTGTTAGAACAGTGGCCGTGGAAATAGCGATAGAAGAGTGAGAGACAACCGACATTTCGTTGGTGTTTCAGAGAGTCAATGTTCTCAAAGACTTGGACTTTGTCTAACGTGGAAAATGCGGTGTGTTCAACCTCTGCCCAAATATAAAAATTACAATTAAGTCGATGCCTGATGTGGAACTTGTAGATCAGCGCTAAGTCAGATGGAGTGAAATATTTCTTACATCTCTGTGGAAAACGAAAGCATTTCATCGCATTTTTAGCGAATCCAAATATATGATCATCCAGCTACGATAACTGGATATCTCACTACCCAAGATATTTAGAGCGGACGAATTGGGTATATTCATATTCCGTCGACTGAAATAGGTTGTGGGTGAACTGGCAGTTTTTTTAGGAACTGCATTGAGTTTTGGATGCAGCAAACATAATACGGTTTGTTTTGAATACAAATCACTAGTTTCTAAGTTTTTTTTTTCATTTTTTATGTTTATTAATAATTTATCTCCTTAAAAAAGCCAGCTACAAATATTTATCTAATCTTTCCGAACCATTTTGGTGTTTTTATTGCAAATTTTATTGAAATTTTAAAACGTCCAAAAAAAGTACCTTCGGTATTTCAATCATAGCTCAGCTCAGTAGAATAAATTATCTTTCCAACGCATATGATACTTTTAAAATCGATTGAAAAATATAGCCGCACGAGACCTTAAACGAAACGTCTACTACATTACACCCCTCTATTCTACAGTTGGAAAGGCCATTCGCAATTGTCTTTTACAAAAGTTTGGTTAATAAGTGTTAATATGTCTCGGAAAAGAGATTTGTGTTGACCTTCGGCAATCTATTTAAATTTGTAATCATGTGGGAAATCCATCTATTATGTAAATAGCTGAGGAAGTTAATTTATCGCGAAAATTTTATGCAAAATATTTGTATTCATTATCAGAAAAGTGGTTGTTAGCGTTGAGAAAAGGCCTCGATCTGGTTGTCTTACGAAATTAACTGAGGCGGATTATCGTGTATTGTCCAGGAGATTTAGTCAGTAAGATTCGACGAGTTAACACAAAATTTTAAAAAGAGAAGTATCAAGAGCAACTACTCTTCGTATATTGAAAATAAAAATTACTTTGGTTTAAAGGAGGAAATACAAGCAATTTGTCTTTTTCAAAATTATTTTTAGATCTTAAATTTTCCTCTGACGGAGATAAGCGTTTCTTAATTTGTGGCTGAGATAAGAGCCATAAATTAAGAAACGCTTGCATTGTATTAAATAAGACTTGGATAAAGTCATTTGGAGTGATGAGTCCCGATTCGAAGTAAACACCGGCGACCCTGGAAAGAGGGTCTTTAGGAATAGAGGCGTTATAAGTATAGTACTCCCAAGGGAGTTGGCAGTTTACACTTGAACATTCCAAAATATATTATCAAATACCATCGAGCTCCCATTTTAAAATAATAGATAATGCATACAGGTTTTAACAAGATGGTGCTGCCTGCCACACTTTTCGAAAAAGTATGAAATGTCTCAGAGAAAACAATGTGCCTTGTTCGAATGAACTAACGGCTTTTACTCCTGATTTGTCCCCAACAGAAACAGTATGGGTTAAAATTAACATAGAGCTTAGAAAAGAGAAGACATGAAAGTTAAATTATAAGAAATGTGAGCCTCATTTTTCCCAATTTTTCTAAGGACTTAGTAAAAACAATTACCAAGAAAATAGCGGAAGTCATAAAAAATTTAAGGAAAATTAAGCGGAAAGTTGTTGAAAACTCTTGTTATTTTGGTTGTATCACATCAGAAATAGTGTTAAAGGACGAGCACAAGAGCCGACATTCTGTTCTGTAATAAATAAGATGTGGAAAGTATTTTTCTGTAAATGAAAATCCCGTGAAGACTCTGCCAAAACTACATACGGTTGTTTAACTCCAATGAAAAAGTACATAGTACAATTGTTGACAGTGGAAGGTGACATCAGTTGCGCCAGGAAATCTAAAAATGTGCTCCTCGGATAGGATATAAAAGAACGACCTCTGTCTGCGCTACTAAAATAACTTAGGTAGCCCTCCTAAATTAATAATTTACATAAATTTCACAGCTACACAAAAATTTTTTCTGGCCTGGGAATCAGACCATTCTTATTATATGTTTTTGGGATCGCTGAAACCGAATCAGAATTCATTTAACCCCATCACGTCAGGGTTTCGCCATAACCTCAAATAACCAAACCCAAACGCCCTATTAAATGCAAATAACCTATGATAACCCCAAAAATAATTAAATTCAACCCCATAATCGCAAAACTGATGCACCAACCCCCATTTACCCAATTACTACCCAACTCTAGTCATCGTACTCAATCTAAAAAAAAAACTTGGCGCTGGAGTTAAATGGACTTCGGATTCGGTTTGAGCGACCCGAAAAACATTTAGTAAACATGATCTGACCCAAAGACCAGAACAAATTTTTTTCTGGCTATTTTATTAATTAGAATCCAAACCTATCTGCAGGAATCCATGCTGTCCCACCGTATCCAGTGTTACTTCTGGGTCCATGCGTTAATTACAACCTTCACCCCTTGTTTGTCCGCGGCATTGAAGGGTTCCAGACGATAAAGCTTTAGTCCAGAGCCAGGACCAGTAACCTTCTCCGGATTAACCGCAGCTAACCCTTCGGAAGGCAGGTCTGCATCTTCTCCTGGTGCGTGTACCGAGGAGATGGCCAACTCGTTAGAGTCTACCATCTCTGCACCGCCGCACCTGAGGAAGTGCTAGTTATTATTTTGCCAATGGCACCTTCTTCCAGGACTGCTACAGCACTTTCAGCCGGCGTAAGCCAGTCTCCATAGCCGCCGCAGAACCTTCAAAAGGTAATTTTCCCGAAGTTGCTTCTGTTGTGTTGTGGATACCGTGGGTGTAGCTAACCTGTTAGGGTCTACCACACCCTCCACCTCCACTCCTACAGAAGTGTTTGAGGAGACGCCATTCGCGACCCAATGACCCCTTGGTCCTGCTGATAGGGGGACACCTCTGAATTAGGGGGATTTTTCAGGAGGTTATCTCCTCCCGCATTAGTTATTTGGCTACGTTCTAGGATGCATTGCCCGATTGCTATCACCTGGAGGTGTAACTAACAATCTGTGTCATCAGTTACTAAGTGATTAATTAGTTTTCAATTATCATTTAGTTAAGTAATAATTTGTATGTGTAGGGTATAAGGAATTGATCAGAGCGAAATCCGACTAGAAAAGGACAATTGGATAGACGTTATGCCGAAAAATAACAGCGCAGTCAAATAATCATTCAATTGAAACTCCCAAGATACTCAAAAACGCAATAGAAGTTGCAGAAACTGTATATCCTCGAATAATAAATCTGTCTCACTTTATCAAACGCAAAATGGTTTAGAAAGATAAAGATGGCTACAGTGAGTAGTGAAATTAATACTAGGCTTGTCGGATAATATTTGTTAGTTTTTCGTCAATAATTTTGATAACATTGTAAAAGAGGCCAGGATAAAAAATGAACTCTGCTTCCTTCGATCGGATAAATACTGTTTCGTTTTTATACTGGCATAACAAACTCTATTTTTATTATCACTGGCTTTAGCAATCACCTCGCTGGTAATGTTGTTCAGTTAGCACTCCTGCTTAAAGTCAAATGACGCCAAGTACAGATATTTTCTTAAGGGGTTATGGTGATGAGAAAGGGGTAAAAAAAGAGTTTATTCTGTCAATAATGAACAACTGAACATATCGATTTAATTTTTTTTTATTCGATTCCTACATGTTTCGACTAGACATTACACTGGCGGAGGGACCCTTTTCCATTTCCTTTGCTTCCTGTAAATGGCGTGGCGACAAAGATGAAATTTTTATCATCTTGTGCGGCGGGGGTGATAGCGACGCTTCCGAGTATCTGATATGAAAAAATCAAATTGATTTATATTTGTAAGACCTGCAATTAGGCATTGACCAGAGAAAATTAAAAAATTTACACCCGTTCAAAAATGGCGCACGCTTAAATACGATTGTTGAAAAAACACTTGTTTTGACCCCCTACAAGAGGGGATCAATTTATGAAAAATTATTTTTTCACATCAAGCTCTGGTCAATGCCTAGAATTTGGTTAAATAAAAAGAACAAAAAAAAAGTCCATTCGGTCAATCCGTTCTCTTGCAATTGAGAACGCCAGGTAAAAAAAGGTGTTTCGAAATAAAGCCGTTTAAAGTTCAACTCCCTTTATATTTATACCTGGCCGCGCGACATTACAAGCGACGGTTAAGGCACTTAAGGTCGGCGTATCGAATTAAAATTTTCGGAGAAGGTTCTGAGGACGTCTGACAATCATATTATTAATTAAAAAAAAAAATCAATCGGGAAAAAAATGTTCATCACCATAATCTCTTAAAACAGTATAACACGCTTTATTTATAGTTATTTCTACGCCCTATGCGGGATTCTCACAACCAGGAGGCGGAGTTGAATAAATTGGTAGAGCGGCACCACCACCTTGCCATGGTTCCCGGGTTCGACACCAGGTCTCCCCGTGAGTTTTTATTAAGAAATTAAAATAATCCACTCTGTCTCTGGGCTATTGTCTAGCTCGCAGTAATGCAAAAATAAGACATTCAAGTTTCCTAAATTTCCTTCTGACCAAAGCCATGTTAACGCAGCAAAGGGTTGTCCCTTAGGCTTTGGCCACATCGTATAATAAAAAATCCATTAAGAGTTCCAATAGGTCTCAATCTACAAGGTGTCCCGCGGTATATTTTAGATTTTGAGATCAAAAAAGATACGATATACTCACTGAATTTGTTTGTTTGTATCTTAAATATAAAGATTACAAATTCGGATTTTGTTTTAAAAATAGTGCCGTTCAAATGTCTTTCACTATGCAACAAAGTAAACAAAAGTATCAGGAATTAGAAAGAAAGGCTTTATTACAACAGCAGTGAGAGCTGGACTATTATCATATAGGATAAATGTCTAATTTTTATCTAACGTTTTACAACTGACTGATTGAGGTTAAATATTTAAAATGCAGTTTAACTGTTTCGTCAGAAGTCCCAACATATGGTGTCTATTTCCTTTCTTGTTTTTCGTGCCCTTAGTCTTTATAGTTGCCAGACTATCATAGTATAAAACCAGAGGTAGATACAACTGACTAGATGACTTCTTTTTCGTTTGACTTTTCATAGATTTCTAAAACTTCAATTTCCTAAATTAGCACAAAGGACACGAAGAACAGCTGTTTTGGAAAACCCATTCCATTCTGTGATTTCCTGAGTTTTTAATTTAAATACACTCAGAATAAGTTACTCCATTTACTTTACGTTTGCTGCCGTCATGCACGTGTCATGTCAATTTTTGCGAGGGTCTTCTTCAATTGACTTTCTACCCTAACGAAACAATTTTGGCTTGTCACACAGTCACCCTAAACAGCATCCATCCATCTCTTTTTTTTTGGCTTGTTGTTAATCCTTCTTTTGTGTAAACTTTTATTTTTTCCTCATTGTTTGTCTTCTTATCACTGACTTGTATTTACTCCTCTAGCGCAAAAACTGCCGTGTGCACATTTATGAGATATTCCGAAGTAATCAATGTTCAATCAAAAAGGGACGGGTTGATAAAGATGAGCCAATTGGCTTTCCTTAACTTGAAACAGTTTCTGACCTCAAAATAAAACTGAGTCACAAATACTGACATTGTAGTGCATAAAACCTAACCATACCAAAGTAAACACAGACGTAACAATTCGCACAATTCTCATTTGTCTGAAAATGTTAGGAACAAGAATTTTGGTTGGCTGTTTCACTTTAAGTCCATGCCCAACGTGAGTAAGCATTCGTTGCCAAAGTGTGCTTGATTATATTCTGAGCTCTTGGTATACCTCGAAACGACCAAGCATCTGCTTACGAACTTGCAATGATCCAATTGGCTGCAGACACCCGTATAAGAATAAAGTGGAGACATGGAATAAAATTGAGCGCAAGCGCTTATTCTACCGATAGGAAAATGCTTGCAAGCTCGTGTTTGGTTGGAAACCAGCCAACCACAGTACCAGCTATATCAGAGTAATTTATTTTTAATTTTTTTTTTCTTTCTTGCAGCTCCAGTACCTGTTGAATCGATGCTCCCAATGCCCATACCACCTGTTGGCTTCCAATTGGTTCGGGATCCCAGCACGGGGCAGTTCTTATTCTTGCCAGCAACAACCACGACGATAGGTAAGTTTGTGTTAAAGAACGGAAAAGCGATGCTTCAGGTTGTTTCTTTACAGAACCCTTTCAACCGACTGTTGTTTGGCCGACATATCCTCAGCCAGCAACAGCGATTCAATCTCCTCATTTATTGCTTCCACCGATTGCCCAATCTATGCATCCTCCGCCTTTGGCTCCGCTGCAATTGCTGGGCTCCGATTACCTCGCCACTGCAAGTACTACATTGCATCAGGTAATTTGCTTATTGCATGCAAACACGTTTGTGAAATTTTCGTTTTATTTTGCTTTTGTTTTGCTGTTTTACAAAAATATGGACGCAATTAAGGCTTGTTCCTTGTGAATGCTTATGTATGTATTTGATAGAGCTAATTGCATAGAATTAATTGTAGAAGTAAGATTAGCAGTAGAATAGATGGAACCGAAGGTTTAGTTTCCTTTTGTGAAATTTTATAAATAATTACGGGAAACTTCTATTAATACTTTGGATAATTATTTGCGAATACTAAGCATTTCAAAATTCAAGCACCGTCAGGATATAAATTTACCGAGCCTAAGAAAATGTCATTTAATTGGCTTCCTTGTTATTACCTATATTCATAAAGAGAAGAATCTTTTACTTTCTGCATAATAAGTCTCAGATGGCAATACCAATGTCTTATAGAAGTACACGAATCGAAATATTGCAATCCGGTCCCAAATATGAAGGAATACCAATGTAATGAACATTGGTGTACGAAATACGAACAAGAATGAAGCTATGAAATGAAAAAGTTGCTTCTAGTCTAAATAAGTAATGTAGCATATTTTGAAAAATCTTAATTTATTTATTTACAAGTTCATCAATTACCGATTCCGCGAGGGAAGGCGCACTTAGGCAAGTTGAGGCCCCTATTTAATACCTAAACAGAGTAAGAAACTATTAGGAGCTCCTGATAAATCGTGCTGGATCCCTAGCACCAGCAAAATCCTAGTGCGGGGGAGCCAAAAAATACCGGCTCCTGCGGTTGGCTAGACCCAGGCACATAAGGGCTAGATTTACAACTCTATTACGTAAATGAAAACCATTTGGAGTTCCTGGTAAAGCGAACTAGATCCCTTACATCAGTAGAACCTAGTTTAAAAAATGGGTAGCTCAAATACCAAATTCTACGGTTGGCTGGAGTCAGGCAGTTACAGAGAAAGTGGGGGATGGTTTCCTCTTCTTCCTCATCTTGACAACTCCTAAGAAGTCATTTGAGGTCACGCCGAGTCTGTCAGCGTGTCTGCCTATAAGGCCATGGCCTGAAATGACAGCCACGACAACGCCTATAGTGCTACGGTTGAGTGAGATTAGCTCTCTTGACCGCTTTAGGTTGAGAATCGACCAGATCTGCCAGGTTATTAGGCAGGTGTGTTCCCTTTGCCATTTATCATTAGAAATCTTATGGAATTCTTGTTTAATTTTCAGCTTGCATGTGGCTAGCGACTTGCCAAGCTGGTGGGTTATGTCCGAGTTTAGTAGAGTAGTGTCGATTCTCGCTAGTTTATCGGCTCTACAATTGCCCGGAATGTTGCTATGCCCCAGTATCCATATGAGGCGCTCAGTAATGTCGTTCTAAGTTGAGAGGCATATACTGGCACTATTAGAGGTCGTATACATTCCCGTAAGAGATTTCATAGAAAGATTTCGTAAGAGATTTTATAGCCATGATTTCTGCCTGAAGAACACTTCAGTAATCTGGCAAACAAAACTAGATATTTAGGTCCAGGTTTCCTAATATATACCTCCACCCACTACACCTTCCAACTTGCAAGCATCAGAGTAAAGATGCACTGATTTTCTCCATTGAGCGGAGCGATATTTCCATTGCTTCCGGGTAGGAATAAAGGAGTCTAATTTGGCGTTAAAAAAAGAAGACTTGGGTGTTGATTATACCACAGATGATATTATTTGTTATTCCACCGTCCAAAGCTTTGGAGTGTCCGTAGTCGGTACGTGTCCAAGTTTGGATTAAACTGAGCTGATGGTAGTCGAGGATGCGGTTTGCTTACCAAAAAGATCCATCGGCAGGAGGTTGAGAATGGTGTTTCGAGGGCACCTGTAATCACCATTCACGAGCATCATTTTCTGAACCCTCCCTACTGCTTTCTGGTGGGTCACTTTATCCTGTGCAGGTCACAACTATCTCATATGTAAGTATAGGCCGTATAACGCTGACATAAAGCCATTACACAATGCGCGGTTCCATGCCCCATCTTTTGCCTATTGCCTTTTTACACAAGTATAGCGTTACCGTTACTTTAAGTACACTTTCTTGGTTTTCAGTTATGTTTCCTATCCAGAACAAAGTCTAGATATTAAATTTGTTAACCTAGTTTTAGTCTGGACCCATTAAGTGTTGGGCAGTTGACATGAGGAACTCTATGTTTCCGCTAGGAGGATATCAACTCTGTTTCGTCTGGTTTTATGCCCAGACCACCCCTGATACTCCAGGAAGATGTTTTAGAGAGGGCATGTTGCAACATCTCAGCTAAGATATTATGGTGCTTACCAGGGCAATGCTTTTGACCCTAAGATATATGTATTAGCTTGATAAGAGAACTTTCTAGATCCAGCGCCTCCTTAAGGATGCCGTCATCGCCTCTTGTTTGATGTTATTAAAGACACCCTCAATATCGAGGAAAACTGCAAGTGTAAATTCAGCTATTCTAGCTGTTGAACAGCCCGGAAAGTGAGTGTCAACCAGTAGTTCCAGAGTTTCAAGGCTAGATCAAACAGCATTCGTCGTGTTTGATTATGAGGCTGGGAATACTTGATAGCGTTGAGAAGATCTTATCCAACGACCCGCTTCGGAGCTACTTTCGATTTTATTACAAATAGCTCTCACACGAAGATCGTTTTGCTTTCCTTATCAATTTTTTAAATTTACTGAGGAATTTCTTTTAGGAAGTCGAACCATAAGTTTTTTTTGTGCCTAATTGAAGAGTTTGCGATACTCCCTTCTAAGGTTGATGATTTCCGCCGACCACCATGGAAGTCTTGGCTTACCTTTAGGATACCGGTCGGGACAGGAAATCTGAGTCACCTTATTACACGCAAGTGTTAGAGTATCTACCACAATATTGCAGGTTTGCCTAGTGTCTATGCTAGAAGTAGCTTGGATGAATAGACTGTTTCTCAGGGCAGTATTATATTCGTCCTAGTTAGTTGTTTTGACTATTTTTGTAAGGAGAATGGATCTGCTTGTTTAATGCTAGTAAAATTCAATATAAGCGTGGAGTGGAGTGGTGAAGGCTAATTTGAAACACCCTCAGCAATATTATTTTTGAGAGGGGATACTTCGATTACAGTGACGTCGGCGACTTCCTCATCGTCGCGGACACTTTTATGAAAGTAAAGCAAGAAAATGGCAATGGTACCGCCACACCTCTTTTTCCCTATATCTCTCTCTAGTAGCGAAAGCCTTCTGTGGAGTATAGAACTGGAAAAGTATCTTGCTCGGCTTTAAGAAAATCCCGAACGACCAGAATGTAATTCGTTGCAGGCGAGTCGAACCAACCACTCTCACGACGAACAGTCAGCATGTTATCTCCTACGACAGGTGAAATAAAAGAATTTGTTTTAAAACTTATGAAATTCTTTTAATGCAAATTGCATCAAAATAATAACGTAAAATTCTAAACTAAATAGTCGTGGAAACTGTTTGATTTGATAGTGGGGTTCTTGTCACGCTGGCTTCCTTTTTTCAGGGGTATATCCCATCACAGCTTGGGAGATCCTTCCTTGAAAAAGCTACTTTTAGATCGGATCTGCATATTCAATTTGAGAATTTAAGTAAAGAAATTGTCTACTAATAAGGAGATTTGAAACGCAATTCTCTTCACTTAGCGCAGCCTCCATTTCTAGAACATTGAGTGTATATTCTTCGAGATACTGATCTTTTCTGGAAAGCGGCCGATCAGTTAGAGCGAGTAATATTGTCTTTCTTTATAGCCCTTAACTTCGAAGGAAACAATGCTGACCATTATACCAACCATCCTACACCTAACGCCCTTGAAACTCTTCGGTAAGCAAACTGCATCTTCAATCGCCATTACGCTCAATTCAGTCCACACAAGACACGTATCGTGTGCCGCTCAGGAATGGAGTTCTTCACCATTTTCCTTGAGCAACTTCCTATAGTTATTCGCACTGTTGACAGCTAACCAGCCCGGTCTAAATCTAGATCCAAGGATTACAGTCTTTTTGTTATTGTGCTTATTCTCTTTCTCCAGAATCGCTTTTAGTATTTTTCTCTGTTCAAGCTGGAATTGCTGAGTTGAAAGCATTTTCTTGGGAAAGCTTACGAAGTTCACAATGAATATCCTACCATAACTTGCTTGTAGAACAAACTCATTACCTTGCGCTATATTCTTCTTAGCTCTTTTTATCTTTGCTAGATGTGCTTGCTTGTGGTTCAGGCGTGAATTTCTCGGAACGGATTCTTTTAGTGTTAATGTCAGAGTTTCCTGTAGATACCCAAAGCGCGATATATCACCGGGCATTAGACAACATATAACAGTTTGGCAATAATCGAAAACTCCACGCATGAGGTCATAGTGTGTCCATTAATTGGTGGAACATTGTGAAAGTAGTAGCTGGTTTTGCGTGCTAGGTAGAAGGTACGATTTATCAGCAGACACATTTGCCTTTTTTAATAAATCAGTATACACATATTCATATTGTGAAAGCGATTCTTCTCTAAAGCTCCTAAAGTACCTTTCAAACATTTCGTAGGTAACTGGTTAGCAAGTTAGTTAAACCCGAAGCTTTCAAAAGGTATTAGGAATTTACTTAGAGAATGAAAACGGAGCCAATTATCGTGTGATGTTTTTTATACAAAAAAAAATGTTTGTCGCTTATTTATTTCAGAATTAGCCATTTAACTTTCACAGCCATATAATCTTCAAGATTTTCATTAACATTACATTACAAGCCAAGAAGGAGTAATTTACTTACGGTACAACATAAACATCAACATATATTTCGTAAGGGCACGTCCTTACCCTTTTCGTTTTGCACGCTTAATTTTATCTAAGCTAATACGATATACCTACGTATATCAAAAAAACAATCCTCTCCCACTTTTAAATACACTTATTTTTCTAATGTAAACTATTTTCTGCAATTTTAGCATACGCAAACGCATAGCACTCGATTTGTGGCATTAACATCGGACGCTAAACGTAAACAAATATCTGGTACTGCAATCCCTCTTCCCATACCTCACCATGCTGTTATCAAGATCGAAGATTGTGGTGGTAGCGCAAATACTGCTAGTACGGCTACTGCCCATCACCATCACCATCAATCGACAATCTACGGAGATGAAAAGAGTGGATCATCAATGCATTCAACAGCAGCGGCTACAATAACTACAGCTGTTCAAACAAATGATGTTGGACACAATATGCCTCCTCAGCTTTATTATCACCAGCCTTCAACGGGTTTGATTCAAATCGCTCCACATCATTCTCAAAACTCTTCCATTCCGGAATGCAGAGCAATAGCTGCTAGTACAACACCACCATCGTTCGTAGCTCCGCAATCGTTGTCTACCTCATCCCCGAAAGTTACAACTTGTCTACAATCACCTTTCTTAGAGCAGCCACCTCATGATAATTTAGAAACATCCACTAGTTGTGTTCCTGATGTTCAGGATGCTACTATTCAAACAGATACTCCAGTGATGAGTGAAGATGATAACACAGTTGGTGCTGAAGACTGTACACTTCAAGGGACTGTAGAAGCTAGGGATGGAGTTATTCACTCCACATCATTTACTCAACCACCTTTATCTACATCACCGTTGTGCCATAATATATCCAGCAACGTTGCAGAACTATCCGAATCTCAGGAACCTGTACAAAAAGAAATTGAAGAATACTCGAGCAAAACTGATTCTGGTTTTGATAGCAATGCTGTCTCATCCACCAATTCCCTGGAAGACACTTCCACAATTGCAATGGGCGAATGGAATTGCAATAACATGAATATGGCGGCGGAGTCGGAAAGAGCAAATACTCTTAATATGTCCTCGGACATAATTTGCGAAAAAGAACCAGGCTTCAGGGAAATGTTGAAGGTAACTTCAACCCCCGTTGATCTTAGTGGTCTCGAATTGCTTTCAAATATAAGCATAGAAGCTATCGAAAAGAAGGTAGCCTTCATAAAACAAGAACCGACGGAGGACAGAAAAACACTACCAGCGATTAATCAAAGCTCAATTTCTGAGGAATTGGAAATGAAAGAGGATAAATCTGCACAGCAAACTTCTGAGAAATTTGTTAATCAGCACGAGCAATTGGGAGGACTAAATTTATTGTGCGCTTTAGCAGAACAAAGAATTCAGGAGGAGGTTGGACAACGTCATAGAAAACGCTCGTCTTCATCGTCAGACAGCCATGGCTCAAAGAAGAAGAAACACAAGCACTCGAAATCAAGCAAAAAGTCGCGACATGACAAAGACCGAAGGGAAAAGAAACGCTTTCGAAAGGAGATTGAGGAAGAGGAGGAGGAGTGCAAGCAAGAGGAAGGTGTTGATCAAGACATCAAAGAAAC
Source organism: Leptarthrus brevirostris (assembly GCA_964036015.1). Lineage (NCBI taxonomy): Eukaryota > Metazoa > Arthropoda > Insecta > Diptera > Asilidae > Leptarthrus > Leptarthrus brevirostris. The sequence goes on from OZ038371.1 coordinate 23,385,215, forward strand.
TTTCAAACGGGTAAAGGCTAAGTATGAAAAGTGTGCAACATGTAACAATGAAACGTCTCGTTGTTGTAAGGATAAGTGTGGCTGGCCAACCCCGGAAGAGTTAATGCGTGCAATGGAAACCGATATGCGTCGCAGACTGGCCGACATAACTCGACAATGTCAGGAGAAAAAGAAAGAGCTTGATGAAATGAACCCTGTGTTACAACAACGTAACCACCCGCAACTCTCTGACGGAGAAATGACCCCACTTTCTAGCAAAAGCTCTATTCGTTCTTATCATTTAGAAAAACCACAAACTTCCTCGACGTCTCTTAGCTGTAGCTCACCCATTCCGACAGATTCTCAGAATGGATTAGAAATAGCCAAGAGCGATACAGAGTTCTGTAAATACGATGACATTGAAACTAGTTCCTCCTCCTCTTCTAAGCGTAAAGTTGACAATCCTAAGAAACAAGACGACAGCAACACCGAAATGATAGTGCCTAAAAAGCCGAAAAGTCTAGTAGGGTATATTTTAGCGTCTAAAAATCGGTGCTCAACTGAATCTGTGAAGGAAAAGGGTGCTACTGATAACCAAGGATTTACAACAGATGACGCAACAGTATTTTCTGAATCATCCTGCAAAGCAACATCAGGTGAGACAGTCAAAAGGGAGTCGGAGATAAAGGAAGAGCCAATAGATGATGAAAATTCTAAACCAGAGTTGGAACAATTTCCATTACCAACTGAGGAAAGCGAATTTTTTCCCGAGAAAAAATATCATCGCAAATCATCAAAACATCATTCCAAGCGAAAAAAGTCAAAGAATAGCAAAGAAAGAAAACTTCGAGAGATTGAGAAACGTAAATTTAAAATTGATTCTAGTTGTGTACTAACACTCGAGATCTTAGACAAAGGGAAGACTCGAGTATTAACTGCAATGGCAGGGCTCTTTTATGCGGGAACGCTTAGTCCAGTGCAACCTCCAGATATTTATGCTGTCACGTTAGATGGTGAGCGAAATAATAAACCTCACATTATGTCACGAGAAGAAGTCTTAAGGGATGCGGTAAATATTCTTGTTTTGAATATTAGAATTTTGAAACAGCTTAATTTTGTAAATAATTTTAGATCATAGAGATGTCTCCCACTTCAATTGAAGATATTCCACCAGGTACACGAATCTGTGCTTATTGGAGTCAACAGTATCGTTGCTTGTATCCTGGAACAGTTGCCGAACCGATTTTACCAGATTCAGGTGATAAGAAATTTGTATGTGTGGAGTTTGATGATGGCGATAGTGGAAGAATTGCTCTAGAAGACATTAGATATCTACTTAGTGATTACCCAATCGTTGGTAAGTGTTGATGTATGACTTCAATGAGTTTAATAAAATGAGTTTTGATTTTTTATGCTCTTATTTGAATAGGTTCCAATCCACCTTCAGAGTATTGTTTTATGATTTTTGTTTGATTTCAAAGCTAATCCCGTTCATGATTACGGTTCACTTCATAATGTAATCAATTACAAATTGTATAAGAAAGCTCGTTTCAAGTATTATTTCATTCTTCTACTAAAGAAACTCTGCGGAAACAATAAAGAATACTATTGGAGCTCAATACTCCTTGTTTGAGAAAAATAAATCGATAACCTATCTGAACTCATATTAATAATCTCGATGATAAGACATATGTTTTTTTTTAAGGTTAACCTTAATATTTGCTACATCCAAATAGCAGTATATTTTACGCAATCATCGCCCGAGATATTTATCTACAAGAATTCCAATCCATCAGCCAAAATATAATTTAGAGACATTAAATAACACTGGAAAATTGGTTACTTTCTTAATTTAGGATGTCCAGGGCTCTCACTATGCGGCTCTAAGACAATTCAATTGTCAATTTACAAATAAATAAGGCGGATAGTGAATTTGCCAGATTTTTTGGTGGGGAAACTCGGTGCAAGTGTAGTCAAAGCTAAGCTATAAGCGAAAGGCAATATGTGTATTCTTCTATGGTTGCGAAATGTTAATAGATTAGAATTCATCAGTACAGTTTGGTTAAAAAAAATCCAGGGTTAAGTACTTGGGGGTGTTTCTCAACCCTAAGTTGAACTGGAAGCAAAATGTAGAAGAACGAGTTAAAAAGGCACGTTTGGCTTTTCATGCTTGCAGGCGCAATTTTTGTAAAAGGTTGAGGCTGAAGCCTAGAATGATCCTGTGGATGTATACAGCTGTGGTACGTCCTATCCTCGGCTCCTTAGTTTGGTGGCCGACTATGAGAAAGGAGTATAACTAGTCCAAATTAAATAAGTTGCAAAGAATCGCTTGCATTGGTGCTAATGGGACGCTACGCACTACCCCAACGGTGGCCCTTAATGTTATGCTGCTCCTGCTTCTTAATCTCCACAGCGATTGTCAACGTGAATCAGACTGGGAGAATCAGGTCGCTACGCTCTACGGCCACAGTAGTATCCTGGACTTAACACCGTGGGGGATCCTCTACTACAGTGTGTACTTAACCTTGATTTCAGGAAGAGCTTCACTGTCAGAATTCCGTCTAGGAAAGAATGGAGAAACACTGAACTGATCAACTACTACGACAGTGTACTGTTCACAGACGGCTCAAGATAGACTGTGGTGTCTTTTTCTGAAGTCATGCTCTTTAGCTTGAACACAGTGAAGTATCAATGACGAATGTTGGCATTTTTACGGACAGCCAGTCTGCCATAAAAGGGCTTGACTCAGTAACCACTAGCTACCTAGTGAGGGAGTGTACAGAAAAAGTCACCTCTCTAGGGGGTAAATTTAATATCACCCTTCTCTGGGTCCAGGTCATAGGAACATTCCAGGGAATGAGAGGGCGGATGAACTTGTAAGGAACGGCTCTGCCCTCCACTGCTCCGAAGCAGAAGCGGTTCACAGACCACTAAACTTCCTTAAAGGGGAGCTCTTCCAGCACTTCTTAGCGAAGGCTAACCTCAGATGGAATGTCGTCTCGAGAGCGACTTGGCCAAGCTTTAACAAGAACAGAACATTGCAGCTGCTCTAAGTGTCTCGTGAACTCTTTGCAAAAATAGTTGCCGCCTGCACGGGTTACTGCCCGATAGGCGTGCATACGACCAGGCTGGGAGTTCTCCACAATACACACTACCTTCTTTGGAAGTGCCCAACCGTGACGGTCATCAGAAGGAAGTCACTGGGAGATTACTTCGTGGAGAACCTACATGCAATCTCAATTCCTTAACTTATGGGGTTGATTTCAGCGCTTCTCTTACGCCTCGCCGACGTTTCTATATTCTACTTCGTTACATATGATATCGGGTCTTACAAGTCATGGTAACAAAACGGCGCGTTTAGCGCTAATTGGAGTGCTGGCCTTGTCGACCGGCACTCGCCACTTAAACCAACCCACAAACAGTAGTAGTAAACAGAAAAAAATAGATGTAAGCAATATTTTACTTCTAATTGGCAAAAATATTTTTTGTGTACTTGAGAGTTTTTTTTTACTATTACATTTTATAGAATTATACATTTAAAAATATCTTTGAATAATAGAAATACCTTGCGCATCTACTTATACAATTAAAAATATTTATACAAAAAATAACTCAAACCCAACAATGGTATATTTACTTTTAGAATATGATCCAAATCCATTACTTTCTCTTGGTAAGAGAAAGCGACGAACCAGTCAAAATAACATTGACACTCAAAAACCAGAACCTGTAGCGTCAACAAGTTTAAACTATTTTGGATTAGAAGAAGACAAAAATAAATGTAAGAGTAGCTTAGAAAAGGATGTCTATAAAGAGCGGCGAAAACTTAAGAAGATGAAAAAAGATCGCCACAAGAAGTTAGAATTAAGTGATGCAACTGTTCCTTCACCCGAAAAGAAACACAAACGTAAACATAAGTGCAGCGAAGAGTTCTGCAAGCATAGAAAACATAAAAAACGAAAGAAGCATAAGAAACATCATCGTCGTGAAAATTTTCAACACGCGGACTCTTCACAAGATGGTGAATTTTCTCAAAATGGATCATCTCCGCTGGAAGGAGAAGATGACACTATATCACAAAATGAAGAAACAGCCGCCGATGAATCAAATTTTCTTAAAAAAGAAGGGGAAGAAATGGCGTTCGATCCTAATATTAAGGAAGATACTATGATGGAGGAAGAAGCTGCCTCATCTACAACTGAAAGCTCTAGTTCTGTCTATGTAATAAATTTCACTTGTATGTGTTAATAATTATTTAAAATTGTTCTTTAAAAAAAAAGCAGGAACCAGGCAAAAAAGCTGAACGCCAAAATTCAGCTGATAATCACAGCAAAATAGCAGCATTCCTACCAGCGCGACAGCTATGGGCATGGGCAGGCAAAGGTCACAAAAGGTCGAAAGGTAGAGCAAAAAAGCAGTTCTATAGATCTATTCAAAGGGGAAAGGAAACCATAACAGTAATTATTCGTTTTTCATAAATGTTTTTTAAATTATTTTTTTCTTTAATTACTTAGGTCGGAGATAGCGCGGTTTTTCTTTCAACAGGTCGGCCGGACCGTCCTTATATTGGAAAAATTGAATGTTTGTGGGAGACATCTTCCAGCAATAGAGTAGTGCGTGTAAGGTGGTTTTATCACCCCGAAGAGACTGTCGGATGTCCGACTCTTAAATATCCGGTATGTTCTTCAGCCTTAATAAAATCTTCAGATTATTATTCGTAGAAATAAGTCGTCTACAAATTTATTTTAAGATCTTTAAAAAATAACAGTCACAGTAAGCAAATCACTCTCACCAAAATTTTTAAAATAATTATTACCTGTCGTAACCCACTTATTTAATAATATAATTTCCTCCTCCGGTTTTCGAAAAACTCATAAGTAATCAGCTTCTTAGCTACTTGAACCAGCACTCCTACATTAGTAAGTGGCAGTCGGGATACCGTCGAAATCACCCGTGCGAGACAGCCTTTTTGAAGGTCCCTACTGACTTGAGATTTACTCTGGATAGAAAAGAGACTTCTTACCTAGTTCTTCTCGACTTTTTTAACGCCTTTAATAGTTTTAACCATGAAATATTGCTTGACAAATTGCATTCCAAATTTTATATGTTATCAACGGCTGCCAAGCTGATTCATAGCTTTCTTTCCGATAGGACGCAACAGGTTCAATCAGACGGCGGATTGTCGTCAACTGCTTGTATTGCTTGCGGAGTGCCTTAGAGTTCGATTTTGGGGCCGCTCCTGTTTGGACTCGTATGTCAACGACTTACCTTCTGAAGTGCGTCACTCGCATATCCACCTTTACGTTGACAAGTGCCAATTATATATTAGTGCACCTGGTAGCTTTGTTCATTCACAGGTCAAAAAACTGAACAGTGACTTACATCGAATTATTAGATGGTCAATTGACAACGGCCTAATGCTTAATCCGTCAAAACCTTGCTTTATTATTTTCTCGCGCACTGAGCTTGACGACAACTCTAATCTACCACATTTCCTCAACAATTTACCACTGAGTAGCGTTGACATGGAAAAAAATGTGGGTGTCCTCAATAATAGGATGACCTGCTGCGACCACAACAAAATTTATGGAACCTTGAGATGTTACTTTCAATGACTGTGTCCGCTTTGTGTATGGTTTACGGCGCGGTGATCGCATATCGCCATATATATCTTCCTTAGTTGGCTTCCCTCTAAAAACTTACTTAAATATTACATTACTGTGTTTTTTCCATAAAATAATTTACTGCAACAATCCTGAGTATCTGTCGTGGTTTTTGAAGTTTCTTCGCTAGCAGCGGCGAAACATTATACTTACAACCAGATTTAATTCATTGGTGGGTGAGCACTCCTTTTCTGTTCAGGTTGTTCGACTCTGGAACTCGCTTTCTCCCCACATTCAAAGGGAGACGATGCTTAAGGCGTTCCGGAAGGGTTTATTGGAGCATTTTTGTGTCTATGATTGAGAACATGTAACCCTCGTGGAGATGCACGTCTATCGGTAATTTGCATAGTGCCAGTAACGTAACATTTTGATTTTTGATTTCATTTTGCTTTTGAATTATATAGAGTATTTCCAGTTTCATTAAGTCACTGGTTTTTAATGTTGTGTCATGCATTAAGGGGCTATATGCAGTTGCAAGGCCAAAAAAGTCGATTATTTACGAATTTTTTCTGAAAAGGGATTTTATTTGACAAATGCAAGAAGTATTAGTAACTAATAGTAATTGTAATTATTGTAGTGGTAACTTTTAACTTTATACCCGCATTTTTCTCTTTTAAGAATATTGAGTTATAGACGATCTCCTGGAGATCCTTGAAAAAAAGGTGTCTGGCAGTGAGCACGATATCTCTGGTTTGGATTATCCAAAATAAAAAAACAAAAAAGATTCTATAGGGTGCGATTGAAAAGTATCGAGACTTTTGTCGCGCCGCGATTTCAAGGCGTCCAAAAAAATAGTCGTGCGCGTGAAGGCTGTTTTGGCGCTTGGTTAGGTTGTTCCGAAATGTTACGATCGTTAGAGCAGCGATACGCAATCAAATTTTGCGTTAAACTCGACAACACTCTCTTTCACTGAGACCCAGGACTTTCTTAAGCAATCTTATGGAGATGAAGTTTTGTCCAGAGCACGAATTCACTTTTGTCGGCCGCAGCTTGTTGGCGAGTGGGTGCTTCACCATGACAACGCACACACAGCGTTCATCTGCACCTCTTACCTGGCCACCTGCACCTCTTACCTGGCCACCTGGATATTAATCGGAGGAATAGTCGAAATTTGGCTGCATTGACATTGGAAGTGTGTTTGTGTATACATAAAAACAAACTCTCCCTGGTAATGACACTCGGTCGCTATTCGTCGCGTTCAAGATGATGAAAAAGGACTTAATATCCTGTCGAAATTTTCCGTCTATGCAAAGCAACCATGTGTTCGATTCTTTATTCTTTTTGAAACTTAAATTAAAAATTAAGTTCAAATTGTGTAACATTCCACTTTAACTCATAGGCAAATCAATAGACCGAGGAGTTGTGTATTTAGTTTTTAAAATCTTGAACTCGACGAATAGCGACCGAGTGTCCTTACCAAGAAGAGTTTCTTTTTATGTATACACAAACACACTTCCAATGTCAATGAAGCCTGATGGAAGGAATTGTTCTTTAGTCTAACTCTGCTTTTGCCAAACTGTGTCCAAAACCGGCGGGAAATACGCCCTTTTTAACCGACTTCCCAAAAACAAAGAGGTTCTAAGTTCGACGCGTATTTTTTCTTAATTTTACTTTAAAATTCTACCGTTTTGATCGTTGATGTTCAGCCACCAGCTTGGAATTCCCCGGATTTAGAATGGGATGCCATTCGCCCCTCTACTTCTATCACTATTTTTCTTTCAGAGAGGTAAGATGCAATGACGGCTATCATACCTTCATTTACTTGTCGCTCTCTTAGCTCTGCATGTATTATCTGCTATGTCTATGGTGACCATTGCGCATAGTCAGCGGTTTCGTGATGCGTAGGAATGCGCTTCTCCTTCTATCTTGAGGGCTTCCTTGATGGCATCGACGGTCTGTCGGCCTTCTCTGAAGCCGTACTGCCTTCTTGATAGGTCTCCTGACTTCTTGAGCTCATCTTTGAGATAAGGATAAGTTGTTCGTACAATTTACCCTCAACGTCGTGAGCAGGACCAACAGTGCTTTTTCCCACACCGTCGGGAACATCCCCTCGTTGGCAAGTCTATTGTAGACTTCTAGCACGTAGTTTGGCGTTAGCGGCGCTACTTTGTTAAGTATTTTTGTTCTTTCAAATGCTGAGTGTCTGGGGCTTCTGTTAAAGGACCTTCTGTCTCTCATGCACTTTCTTCGTAACTCTGCAATGTCGTTATTCGACCAGTAGACCAGAGTTTTCCTCTCTTGTACTCTCTGTCTAGGCATTGCTTGGTTACTGACATTCTTCAGCATCTCCGTGAAACTTGCCGCAATTACTGTACTTCCGTCGTAGAAAGTACGCGCTAGCTCTACCTCTAGCTATTCCTTGTGTAACTTTAACGTTGCCACCCTTCACGACTCCTACTTTTTGGTTTTCCGCTCGATTCTTCTGTTACGACCTCAAATATTATGCGATTGTGGTCGCTTAGTGATTCTGTGTCACTGACTTCCCAATGCTGAATCATACTTTTGACGTCTTCCGTGACCAGCGTCAGGTTAAAGATAGATACATAGCCTAGCCTTTAGAATGTTGTAAGTAATCAGCCTTGTCCAATAAAAAAGAAGGAAATATCGTATAAAAAAGTCACCAAATAGTTTCGCAATCTCCAAGAGGTTACTATTCTCGGAATCATCACGTTTTAATAAAGCAAGGTATTTATCATTACAAGGCTTATCAGTATTCAGAGAAAGCAAGTTATATACGTATATAAGTTATAGCAATCACTACAGTAGCATAACGATTGTAAAGCTGAATTCATTAGCAGGATATCCATTACTATTAACGAGGTTGATTTCCTCAACCAAAAAGGTAAAATCGTGCTAAAGTTGATAAAAAAAATGTTCTGTAACGTTTTCCAGAAATAAAAAAAAGCTTTCCTGCTGGTGGTAAGTTCAACCCATTCATACCTAGAAAACCTAGAAAAACTCAACAACTGTTTCGTCCCAAATCGTCAGAGGTGGAAAGTGCTCTTGTTTAGATCCTCCAATAAGGCAAACCTGACTGGGGGCCCTACAAGTCCAGTCACCGACACTATTCTACTCAATTAAGCAAAAACAACGTGAACGTCGGGTGGCTTTGACTACAACCACATATCAGGTTATTAAACAGTTTGCCTTTACTTTTATTTCAGCCCAAAATATTTATACGCAAGTTTTATCTTAATAATTTCACTAGGATTCGAAATTTCATTGTGAAGTACATATAGGTTGAACAAACACACTCCGTGAATTGTATATTTGTTGTGTGAGCACAAATTTGTGTCATCGTAACGCCTGCTAGTCGGCAAAACAAATTATGTTTGGATCACGACATAGCGATCAGCGCGCCGCGGTTCAAGTATTCCTCGAACCAACTGAGTATGGTACAATGAAAAGTGGAACGGCTGGACTAGGGGGCCGATAAGAAACAGCGCAAAAGAGAGGTTATGCCTGTCAGTGAAATATAGATGTTACCGTTCTGCACCATACATAAATATTCCCATAACTACTTTATGAATTTATCTTTTTTTTTTTAATTCTTAAGTGACTTCTAGGCCATGAAGGTGTGAAGTCCCAATCAGCGTGCCTCTCTCGTTACCCTCTCTCTCTATCGTTTAGCTCAGGGCAACTGTCCGAGTTTATAGGTACTAAGCGAAATGATACAGGCTCGGCATAGTCATAGGATGGGGTGGGATAGCCTGATGAGCCTCGAAACATCTGGAGGCCGAGGTTGTTTCCTTTGTCAGGTACATATTAGATAGATCCTTTTTACCTTTTTTTTTTGTTATTCAGTTTATAATGTTTGTGTTCACTTCCTTTTTTTTCTTTGGACATAAAGTGTGCCCGCAAATTAAATGTTCGGGTGAGTGTACCGAGGAGTGTGAGGCAAGAACTCACCCCGATCCGACGAGCTTAGCACGGCTCGCTAGGCGGGCCCCTCACCTCTTCGGTCATCGACCAAGCCTGCACGGCAACTTACACTCACCCCGGTAGTTCCCATAACCTTCCTTAATCCCTTGGTTGTGAGCTACGACTAGGTTGGGACAAACAACTTAGTGGTGCTCACAACCCTCAACCCAATCCATGTTCGCATGCAGCCATCTGTTGGTTGCCTGTGAAAATGGATTTCTCAAGTTTACCGATAACATATTTACGTAATTCGTTTTCGCCTTCGATGCGGTTATTCTTAATATTTCGGTTTCATTTGTCAGCGTACTTGAACAGTCATCGATTCTAAAAAACGACATCTCCCCCAAAACGACCAAGAAATATACTTGCTAAAAAAAAGCCTTTGCACTTTTGGCTTAGTAGAAAACCAACTCTAAATTTTCACGACTTGATCCCGCGCCGACTTTTACCACACTCCTCCATTCTACGTCTGTAAAATTGTGAGCAACCGATCTACAGGAAGAAAAGAGCTTTGGACAGAGTCGCTGTAGATCGTTTGTTTTAACGCTGACTAAGCTAGTTTCTCTCGCTTGAGAAAAGAATGTCGTGGTAACCTGAGCGCGTTGTTTTTCAGAAGTTGGATTTGAATATGTTGCAACTATATTGCTAACAGAATTCGGTTAAAATCCAACTCGTCGGTTTTTGTTTACCGATTTTTTAATGGCAGATTGGATTCGTTTGAATTTTGGCTTATCGGAGAGATAAGCAGAATCCAATATGTAACACAACTACCAACATTACTTGCACTAGCCGAATAGTTTACGTTGTTATTTTGTCCCCTTGTCTTCCCTCTTGCTCCTATATGACAGTAACCATCCTCCTTAAAGCATTAACTAAATAAACTTTTCTTTTTTATATTTTACAGGGAGCCCTTTTTGAATCTCCTCATGCCGACGAGAATGATGTGCAAACAATTTCACATAAATGCGAAGTTCTTCCTTTAGAAGCATACACAAAAAAATTCGGTCCAGATTTAAAGCAATATGAAGGCATCTATGACAACAATGACACATACTATCTTGCCGGATACTATGATCCAACCGTTCAGACTTTAAAGTTGCAACCAGATATTCCTTCTATATCCGAGGATGGTTTGACTTAAACTGCAAACGGTTTAACAAAAATCCTTACTTATTCCAGATACGAAAACATGGTGGTGATCTTTATAATGTGTGATATAAAAAAAACAGATGTAAATAGAATCCAGTTAAGTTGTTTTTTCTTTCTTTAATTAACAAACGGAAGTGATTGTTGTTGACAATATATTAATCGAAATTTTTTTTTAGTTTTCCTGTACTTTATTTTGAATGTATTTAAGTTATTGCTACCTAATATATATACCTACATACATATTATTAATCTGCGCAGAGTCTTGCAATACTTGTCTTAAGAGCTACTGTAAATACCTCTCGAGAGCTATTACTGTAATATTCTTAAACTACTCGTACGATAGACATATATTTTATAGATTTTTAGAGAGCTGCAAATGGCGAGAAACGATGTTATACTGTCTCTCATGTACACAAGTAAATGTACAAAATAATTAACTTTTTTTCTTCAAACGCGGAACGTTAATTATGTTTGGTAATTTGAAACGCTTGAGATATTCAATTTTTTCAAGAATAAGCACTTTACGAAGATGAACTAATTTTGTGTTAATTGATATTTTGTGACAAACTCGTCCTGATAGCGTAATAACCGGGCAAAGAAGTTACGCAATACGTTTTACAAGAATACTACAGTAATATTATGTAGACGTTTATAATTTTATTATATTATATAAGAGAATATATTTTTTCACGAAAATCAAAAGTATTGACTTAAGATTTATTATATAAAAACTTACAGCAAAACAAACAATTTAATTAGATGTAAGTTTTCTTAGGAGAGTTCTTAAAAACATGTACATAAAATATTATATTACAAAAAATGTGAAGAATGATATTAGTGCAATTAAGGAAGGCAAATAAACTTGTGTTTTAATCAGAGCTTAAAAGCACTAATTATGATTTTTCAGCAAAATTTCTCTATTCCTTTCATTTACCACAATAATTTTCCTGTTTCTCCTACCAAACGAATTGTTTTTGTACTAAATTCCAAATTTTAATAAATATGAAACTATTTTTTTTAAGGATTCATCAAATGCCTGATTACTACAAATTATAAGAACACTATAAGAAACAGTCACTAAACAAAGGTAAGGTAACTTTAACTAAGCTGATCTTTTATCCGATTTCTCGAGAGATGAAAATCAATGTAATTAAACTTTTCATTAAAGAGCCTCGACAACTGATGCCAATGGCTCATTCATACCGTACTTCGTGCGATGATAAGGAATTTCGAAAAAGCTGTGTGTCCGCATAGAGCAATCCGGAACGGATTGTAATAAACCTCCTGGGTAGCGTCGTGCCTCAGCGCGCAACTGATCAGTTCTAAAGACCTTCACTCAAGTTGGGTTACCTTGGAGCAGCTTGTCAAAGCTTTAACTCCGGTGGTATTTCCTGGAAGCAGCCGATAGGCTTGAATTCCAATGGTATTGCCTAAGAGCATCCGAGCTATGAGCTATGGCGCAATCCTGTCCCCTTAGGATACCCAAGGGCAAACAGAAGCCTCCGTGGGGGAATGCATACCTAGGGACTCTTAGGAAGGAGTGCAGAAGGACCTTTAACCTGGCGAAAGCCAATAGGGACATGCACTCGTGGGACTGCTATAAAGATAGACTGAAAATCTATAAAAAGGAACTCAGGAAGGCTCAGAGGAAATCGTGGAGAATCGACTGCGATAAAATTACGGAAACCTCTGAGGCCTCCAGACTGAGAAAAATCCTAGCTACCAATCCAAGTATTCCTAGCTGATCTCACACTGAATTGGCTGATGGCATTATATAAGGGTTGCCTTCACTTGACCTACATCCCGGCACTGTGGAAACGAGTTAAGGTGGTGTTTATTCCCAAAGCGGGCAAAAGCTCGCATGCCACTCCGAAGGACTTTAGACCTATAAGTTCATTTACGCGGTAGTATCCCTCAGTATCTACTATCGGCGTCCCAGCATGCGTACTGTAAAGGGAAGTCTGCGGAGTCTGCTCTGCATTCTCTCGTGCGCACTATAGAAAATTCCCTTGATTGCAAGGAGATCACTCTAGTTTCCTTTATTGACATTGAGGGAGCTTTTAACAACGTCAGTTCGGGGGCAATCATGAATGAACTCGCTTCTCTGGGTGTGAATGCCAATCTTATGTCGCTGATCGGTCAGATGATTCATGGCAGGACTATCAGCTCAGGGCTGGGAGAGGCTCATGCTACCAGAACTGTGAGCGCGGGCACACCGCAAGGTGGGGTCCTATCTCCTCTTCTTTGGTATCTGGTGGTGAATAAACTGCTACTTATCCTGGAAGGGGAGGGCTGTGGAGTGTTTGCCTATGCGGACGACATCGCTATAGCTATCTCGGGCAAATTCCTGCCTGTTATAAGGGATCTTATGCAGAATGCCCTCACCAAGCTTACTCGGTGGGCGGTGGGGCGTGGGCTTTGCATTAATCCTAACAAGATCGAGGTGGTCATCTTTACTAGGAAATATAAAATTTCTCCCGTTGACCCTCTGTATCTGAATGGCACCCGCCTAGACTTTACCGAGGAAGCTAAATATTGGTATCATCCTGGATAGAAAGCTCAGCTGGAAGCCTAATATTCAGGAGATGGGCAAGAAAGCAACTATAGCTCTATACTCCTGTAAGAGGGCCATCGGTGGGAAATGAGGGTTTCAACCCAAGCTGACTCACTGGCTCTATGTTGCAGTCATTAGGCAAATCCTGTTGTGGCGTGATTGTCTGGTGGCCAGTACTGGACAAGGCCACTTACCTCAACGCTTTGAGGAAGGTGCAGAGATCGGCCTGCATCTGTATCACCGGAACGCTGCGGACCACTCCTACTGATGCTCTGGAGATACTTCTCCGCTTACTTCCATTAGATCTGATGGGTAAACAGATGGCGGGTAATGCTGCCGTTAGACTTACAGCCACATCTCAGTGGTCCAATCCTAGAGTTGGGCACTCCACAATTCTGGACTCCTTTTCGCTCCAAGTGGCACTTCTTGACTACACCACTCCTAGCTACTCCTTTGTCAAGCGTTTCTTATTGACCATTCCAACCAGGCTTGACTGGGATGGGGACACCAATCCCTGTAGGGGGCCTATTCAAATTTATACAGATGGCTGTAAGCTACAGGGTAGGGTGGGGGGTGGTGTTTTCTCAGAGGCACTGAATATTAGCTTATCCTTCCGTCTTCCAGACTACTGTAGTGTGTTTCAGGCGGAGGTCATGGCTATTCAGGAAGCTTTGAATTGGTTGAGGGGGAACTAAGCTCCAAAGGACATCTGCATCCTTACAGATAGAGCCAGGCTACTTTACTATCCCTTGATTCTGTCCTATCGGCATCTATTGCTGTTAATAGCTGTCGCTCACACTTAAATGAGCTGGCTGAACGGTATCCAATTCACCTGTGCTGGGTCCCGGGGCACAGGGATATTCCTTGCTTGCAAGACGTGGTACCACCCTGGAGATTCAACCGGAAAGGACTACTCTTGGTAGGACCCTGGCAACCTGTAAGATATTGCTTAGCACGAGGGCAATTAACTTAGCGAACCACAGATGGACAAACAAGCTGTATCTTAGGCGCTCCAAGTGTCTGCTTTCGAGGGGCAGATCTGACCTTAGAATAGCTACTGCCGGTGCCCTGCACTGGCACGCAGGCGAAAGTCCTTCTTGAGTAACTATTTCTTTAATGGTCTCTGCGATCTGGCGGCGATTGACGTTGCAGATCTTTGGCGTTTCATCGACAGCTCCGGATGGTTCCAATGAGGAGGTGGAGGGAATTCTTGGATTCCCGTGGCAACACAGGTCTAAGTGTGCCCTTTAAGGCAGCCACACGAACCTAACCTAACCTAAGAGCATCCGATATTCTTTAACTCCAATGGAGCAGCTAAATTAGCTTTTACTCCGAGATAACGGTCAAAAAGAGCAGAAGCAGGAAATCTTTAGTCCAAAGACTTGGTTACTGACTGACATTTTTATTGCATAATGCTAGGGTTTATATACAAATTGTGTTATGCTGAAATGCTTATTCTAGAGTGTGGACTTTGACCATGCTCATAATTGCAAAATATCTTCGTTCTTGTTTTGATCTTAATTATTGCTAAAGAAAGTATCGGAACAAATTGCAAGTAAGCAATTTGTTTTTGGATGGCTCAATTGCTTTAAGCGCCACGCGTTTGTTGACCGCCTAGTGCTGGTTCTTTAGCTGAGTCAGGCGCTTTGTTTACCTGTAGGTTGAAGAAAATCTATTTCCGCATTAAGTAACATTGTTTATTCTTGTTGTTTACACTCGATTTCAGTGCTGCTGACCGAAATTAACGTAGGTCAGGAAATTGTGCACAGCACTTTGAGTGAAGCGAGCTCATATTTACTTTTCAACGCAATTGGCATCTAAATTGCAATAAGTATATTACAGGATATATTCAGAGACCCTAGCAGCTCTGGAGAATTCCAGATGCCTGTTCGATCATCAAGATCAAGAGTATCCAATGAAAATAATTTGAGTATCCAAATAAGGAGGCAGAATATGAGGATTATTCCAGGGAAGGCACCTAAAGGCAAAATTCAAAACAACCAGGACTATCGTATATCAGAATAGACCTGACAAAAATACAATAGAAAAGATTTCATAAATAAGGATCATCAAACTCTTTTGACCATCGTTTAACAAAACCTAAGTTCGCATAAGCTTTCTTTACAAAAGAATCTATGTGGTCATCAAAGGAAAAGTGAGTGTCAGGTATGATTTCCAAATCCATGGTCTTGTCAAGTCTAGTTAATGAGCTACCATCAATAAGAAAGTTAAACTGCAGAAGAGTCCTTTTGCGTGAAAATTACATGTTGGTGCACTTGAGGATGTTCAGAAGGAGAAATAGAATACCATTTATGAAAGGCGTCTAAGTCAGAGTTTAAAAGTTAACGCTCATGTTCATTGGCAACAGTACGAAATTTTTTAGAATCATCAGCATAGCAAAGAATTCTGGAGTTATGAAGGATCTTCTATATATCATTGATGTAAATGATATAAAGCAACGGCCGAAGATGGTTACCCTGTGACACCCCCTGAGGTGTTAAGAATTTCATTTGAAGAACGCCCCACGAAGCAAAACACGCTGTGTATGACCGGACAGATACGAAAACACCCAGTTTTTTTTCTTTTATACGATGAGGCCAAAGCCTAGGTGCCAATCCTTTGATGCGTTAGCTTGGTTTTGGCTGGAAGGGAATTAGGATAAGGGAAGTGAGGAAACTTGAAAGTCTTGTTTTTGCATTGCTGCGAGTTAGACAATAGCCCAGAGACGGAGTGGATTATTTTAATTACTTAATAAAAGCTCACGGGGAAACCTGGTCTCGAACCCGGGACCCATGTCATGGTGGTCGTGCCGCTCAACGAATTGATCCAACTCAGTTTACAAAAATAGAAGGAAAACCCAGAACGTGTAACTTATGAATGAGAATTCTGTGATTGATTCTGTCGAAAGCTTTGGTTGGTTTGCAAGAGGGGGAAGATGTGTCTTCTTTGCACTGAGGCCTTTAGTGGCCCGTTGTACACCTCCTGCTCGACAGCGTACGCTGTTAGGTTCATTTTCCAAAGACCACCATTTGCTTGCTATCTTTAAATTGGTTTAGACGATTGACTACAGAAGAGTAGTAATTGTGTTTTTTCAATTTGCAGCAGCTTTGAAGTTTTTGTTTGTATTCAGATAAAATCTGTGTTTGACTTCCTTAAAAGAGACAAGCACGCGAATGAACGTTTCCTAATAGTACTGCATTGAAGTAAAGATGATATTGAATTTTTTTAAACTGCATTTTGAATTTCTTACCGGCAATTCCCATTTCAATCGGGACACATTTCAATTTTATTGGGGCAAATCTCAATTCTATCGGGACAAATCTCAATTCCATTCGGAAATTTCTAATGTTTTTCGGACATTTCGCAATTCAATTTAGTATATTCTCAACTTATTCTGAAAATGCTGTAATGTAAAAAATGAAGTATATAAAAGTACATAAAGTAAATACGTTTAAACACGGAAGTATATGTAAGTACACGTAAGTGCAAATAGTTACTTCCTTAAAATTATTCGAATTCATAAACGAGAGATCATATTCGGAGTTGAGATTATACCCGTCACATAAATCTGTGCTTATTCCAACTAAGCGAAGAAGAAGATAATTATTAGCATAGTGACAGTTCGCTTTGATGTGATTTTGTAAACGATTTTGTTAAAAGTTTTTAGAATGGTTGATATTAAAAAATATACCAATATTAACTTTTATGAATTAATAGATGTGAACAGTGATGCGACGGAAAATGAGGTAAGTGGCAAGCAAAATTATTAACACATTCAGCAAAAGCTTTTCCATACCTAACCGCATACAAAATTTTTGAATACTAAGTACCTAACAATTTATTAATAATACAAACGCTTTTGAGTACATTTCTAATGTTATATTATTTTAAAATACATTTCTAGTCTTCTATAACACTTTGTCTCTAATCCATACATTGCATTTATTTATTATAATTATTGGTAAACGCTTTTAAATATTTTCATTTGCTGACTGTTCACAGCTAAGGAATTGTTTAGTAAGTGTCTTTTAGGATTATCCTCACATCCTTTCGTCTGAATAGTCTTGGCAAGGCTATATGAATCATGCACGTTCCTATAACCGTTTTGCTATTGTGCTAAGGTATATTTTTACAAAGCAGTGTCTATTCGCAGGCGCTACCTTTTTATAATTAATCATATCATCTTAAAACGGTAGTGGGCTCTGTGTTTCATTTGTTTCTTAGTTTATTAAAGTTATTACTGTAAGTGTTTTTTAAACTTAAGAACCAGTAAATTTAATTTAAAACCATAAATGGTATCGTATTTTCACACCTACAGATACGTCGAGCATACCGTAAGAAAGCCCTAAGCTGCCATCCAGATAAGAATCCGGATAATCCAAAGGCAGCTGATTTGTTCCATCAATTATCAAAAGCTCTTGAAATTTTAACTGATTCATCGGCTCGAGCAGCATATGATAAAGTTCTCAACGCTAAAAAGCAAACAGAATTGAGAAATAAACAATTGGATAGCAAGCGACAAAAACTAAAAGCTGATTTAGAAAAGCGTGAACAAAGTTACACTGAAAGTCGCGCTTACAGCTACGGAAAAACAGATGAGGAAACTCTTAAGGAAGAAATAGAAAGATTAAGAAGTGAGGGTTGTAAGTTATTAGAGGAAGAACAGGAGCTTATGCGGCAACATTTAAGGGCAGAAAAACTCAAAAATGATGGTAAGTGGTTCTACTTGAGAGTATAATTAAAAATATTAAATATATTCAACTATTTCAGCATACGACTCATCTCAACATAGAATAAAAATTAAATGGAAAGCTGCTAAAAATGATTCAACCAATGGAGGCTACAGCGAAGAAGTGTTACAAACTTATCTTAGAAAATATGGAGATATTGTTGCTTTAGTTATGTCACCGAAAAAGTTCGGCAGTGCACTAGTCGAATTTAAAACAAAAGAAGCTGGAGAAATGGCAGTAGCATATGAAAAAGGTAAACTTACAAATCCTCTTACTTTGGAATGGGTTGGTGCTTCACCTTCGCAGAAAAATAATACTAAAAATTCAGCAACAATAACGGATTTGGATTATGAAAGTCTCGTTTTAAGACAAATGCGCCAAGCAGAAGAGCGCAAGCGACTGATAGAACAAATGATGAAGGAAGAGACGGAAAGTTAATTAAGTGTAAATTATTGTGAATAATAATGATTTGTTTATTTTAGTAATTATATATTCTAAGAAAAAAAAACAGAATAATTTATTTTATTTATAACTAAAATATCTGGTTGATAATAGGCCTGTTCCCGTATTTCTGAAACTGCAATTGGCTGCAGTTTTCTTATTTATGTGGTGGGGGTGAATTCACTTCAGTAAGTGAACGATTAGCTGCAATTTTCTGAAAAAGCAAAAGATTTGTTTTGAGTGACAGCTGAGAAAAAAATCATTTCCTATATGGGTCATTTTTTTACAAACCGGACAGAAACAAAAACTCTTATTTGCTAATAAGTAATATTATTTGATTAAAAAAATGAAAAAAATAGAATAATCATTAATATTGTAACGTAAATGGGGCTCTTCGGGCTCGACGGATTAATTATGACAATTATTTTCAATCACAAATGTTCACAATTTTATTCACTTCACTAAGTTTGTTAACAATTTCTCTTACACGTTTTCTTCACAATACAACGTTTCACTTTGCTTATTTAACACATCACTTCGCTGGTTAAAGTACAACTGACTCTTCGCAGTATCACATATAAACACTTCTCAGTCTAAATCACGACTAAAACTACCTAGGCTACTGCTCAGCCCTATTTATACTACTTAGCTTAATTCTAGAAAGTTCAGTCACTTAGTTCTAGATATTTCCGTTACACATTTTCACCTCATATATTCACCATTGGTTCGAGTCGTCCTTGACTTTCCCCGTTTGGCATTTCCTTTTCTTGATTTCTGGCCACCTGGGACATGCGCATTACACGGTTGACTATTTCCCTTTTCGTGGCCTACCTCGTGCATATTACAATATTACTGAGAAAAACGATATAGGGTAAGAGAATGAGGCGTGCGATCGTGCAATAGCTTGTATTAAGCTTAAATAAATAAACCCGCGCCGATACGACGTGCCGCGCTGGATAATTTAATTTATTTCTAAAAGTAAAAATAATTTCTCCATTAATTAAAAATACGTTTTTTATAGAAAATCGGACGTAGAATACGATGGTTATACTAAAAGCTTGCTACGAGGGTGGGGCAATGGCTAAAAATCGATTTTAACATTTTATTTGTTAATAATTTTTATTGACGATATTTTGTTTAGAAAATTCATTATTTTAGCTTTAAAATGGAAACGTTTTAAAATTCCTGAAATGTGGAATGTGTTTTGAGAAATAGAGTTACTATGAAGGTTTGGAAATCCAAGGCGTCGTATTACAACTCAATACTTGACATCAGGCTTCCCGCCAAACGGCTTTGCAATTATTTGACGAGTATTGGATTTGGTAAACGTAACAAATCCAACATTGATGAGGATCCTGATGCACTTAACGAAACATTTATAAATTTTAACACACTTCAATCTCTGCGGTGATCCTTGCGAATCCTTAACCGGCGGTAAATTTTCTTTTGTTAATGTTAATGAAGAACAGGTTCTCAGCGCTATTTTCTCCATCAAATCGAAAGCTGTTGGCCTTGACAATATCCACCA
This sequence comes from Leptarthrus brevirostris, assembly GCA_964036015.1. Taxonomy (NCBI): domain Eukaryota; kingdom Metazoa; phylum Arthropoda; class Insecta; order Diptera; family Asilidae; genus Leptarthrus; species Leptarthrus brevirostris. The sequence continues at coordinate 23,405,180 of OZ038371.1, forward strand.
AGATTTCGTTAAATATATCCTGCCCATCGTTTTACGTAATATTACAAATATTTTTAATACTATTATAAGAACTTCCGCCTTTCCTTCTAAGTTGAAATTGGCTACAGTTATTCCAGTTCTTGATACCTCTCGGTCTACCACACCTGAATACAGAGCGATATCCCTTCTACCATTTTTGTCAAAGGCCTTTGAGCGGATACTTTCCTTACAAATCAACGAACACCTAAAGGCTCGACCTTGCTTAAAATAACCGATGACATTCGCTGCAGTATTTCCTCGGAACTGATTACTGTCCTTGTATTGCTTGACTTCTCAAAAGCATTTGATAAAGTTGACCATTATTTCTTAATAGATAAACTTTGTGGTAGGTTCGGCTTTACCCGATGTGTTGGTAGGCTTATTTGGTCCTACTTAAGGGGGAGATCTCAATGTGTTGTGTGTGGCGATTCTGTGTCCGGGCTTCTTCCTGTTTCCAATGGCGTGCCGCAGGGGTCGATACTTGAACCTTTGCTTTTTGTGTGTTTCATTAATGATCTTCCTATGGTTGTTAAGAATTGTAAATATCATATTTATGCAGATGACGTTCAAATATACATATCCCGTCCGCTAGGGCTTATTGAAGACCTAGTAGATAGATTATGTGAGGACCTTACTGCAATATTAGGTTGGGCTGAGAGGAACAAACTCGTATTAAATGCTTCGAAATTTAATGCTATTGCTATTTACAAGTCGAACTTTGATAGTTCTTGCTTACCTCCCATAATTATTGATAATGTGGTCAAAGTTGTTAAAGATCTGGGAATTTTGATCAATAGTGAGTTATTTTGGAATAGTCACATTGACAGTCTTGTCGGAAAAATTTATGGAACCCTACACAAACTCTCTTTATCGGCTTATTTTATATCTCGCGAAACACGGCTATATCTTGTCAAGACACTTATTGCACCCATTCTAACTTATGGAAGTGAGATTTTTAGTAAGCCGGATTCCGTATCCTTTAGGAAGTTACCAGTTGCTCACAATTCCTCTGTACGATATATATTTGGACTTCGGAGATATGATCACATTTCATAGCATGCCACCTCCATTTTCGGTTGTTCTCTAGAGACTTATTTTCAATATCGCTCGCTATGTTTTTTAAATAATCTTCTTATTACCCGAGTTCCCGGTTATCTCAGTGAAAAAGTTGTTTCTCTGCGATCTTCCAGAAATCTTTCGATAATAACGACGAATTTTAATTGTACTACAACTGAGAGACAATTTTTTGTTCAGGCGACTAGAATGTGGAATGCGCTATCGCTAAATATTAAATGGTCATACAACAGCAGCAGGTTCAAACACATTTTGTTTTCTTATCTTTTAAATGAAGTTGAATAAATAGGTAAACTTTTTTTTTCATTTCACTGTATTCTACATCTTTCTTGGTTATTGAATTATTTTTTATCTTTGCTATTATATATTTTTTTTTACTTATTTTTATTTTTATACTAATGTTACTATTATTTGCCTCCACTTCGAAAAGATTTGTATCTTAATTGTGTAAGGTCTGAAATGTAATAAATGAAATAAAATAAATGAAAGTTTCTACCTTCAATAGAATCGGAGTTATGAATTTTTGAAAATAAGTCTTCAAACAAAAAATCACGAAATTCTCGAAATTTGGATCCGCTCTATTTTCAAAAAACAAAAAAATCCTCGAACACGTATCTCTTCTTTTTTGATATAAAACCCGTTAAAAAAATTTCAGCCAAATCAAAAATGTGTCGGTCAGAAAGGTGTTCGGTTTGTAAAAGGATGACCCATATATGGAAACTCAACTAGCACAGGTCTTTCTTATAGGCTACTTCACTTCCTTAATCCGACGCTTAACTTTTAGAATATAAAACTTTCTAAAAGTTGGATTCACAAATTTAAATTTCACTCAATTGACGTTTGGGCAATTGTCACTTTAACAGAAAGATGATTTAAGCATAATGCAGCTGGTCAAAGTTGCTGCAGGAGGGGAAGTTGCGACGTAGGCAAAATCTTCTTGGAGAAGTGAATACGGTAACACTTTTCTGCAGTATTCTGCAGTTACCTTCGAAGCGCTTATAATCTCTGCAGGTACGGGAACAGACCTAATGTTAGGCACACGTGATAAATATATCAAAAAATATTATAAATGCAAATTTTATTATTATCTTTCCGTATTTCAGCAACCAACAGAACCTACGAAGAAAGAACTAAACGGTAGGGCTATACCGTGTAAAAATACTGTACTTGAGCGAAGCATCTAGTTTGTGAGCGAAGTATGGGGGACGAAAGAGCGAGTTTAAGTTAATAAGAATAATATACTTGAATCGTCATTTTTAACCGACTTCCCAAAAACAAAGATGTTCTAAGTTCGACGTGTTTTTGTTTTTTTATGTCTGATCGGTCATAACTTCGTAACGCGTTGACGTAGAGTATGTTCACCGATTGGTACCATGTCAAAAAAAATTTTGGTCGGTTGTGGTGGGGGTGAAAACTAATTTTGTAACGCGTGGACCGATTTGGATGGTTCTTTTGCTGTTGTATGGAGTGTGATCCCCCATTGCTAAGAGGAGAATAATGTGGTCCTAAGGGAGGAGGGGCGGGGAGGAGTAGTCTAACTTCGTAGCGCGTGGACCGATTTCGATAATTCTTTTTCTGTTGGGTAGAGTATGTTATCTGATTGATACCACGAGAAAAAAAATGTTGGTGAGGTGGGGGTAGTAGTATTTAATCGTCCTTATTTGTGATCCCGTGAGCTGAAACATTCAGGTGGTTTTATATAGTATCTTCAATTGTGGTTGGAAAGTTGTTTTGTTTAATTTGGTTCAACTTTTTTTTTAAAACTATTTTGTTAATGTAAACAAGTGCCGGAAAAAATGGTCAAATCGATTTAAAGAATAATTTGTGAAATAATCTTAATGAACTCATCAAACACAGAAGTATTGAAAATAATTTCCCGTGCAAAATACAAGCAGTAAAGTATTTAACATTGTTCAAAATTGTCGAAATCGAGTCCATCGCCTAATGCCCGGAATATCTGTTTACAAGCAGTTTGCCTTTCTTATTCCTACAGATACTTGGTTGGTCATCTTTCACGTGTTATTTATTTTTGCTTTACTCATCATTTTTGTTAAATTATTTTGTTATTTCTGTTTCGTGATTTTTGTGAAAATTTTTATTAATTGGAAACTGGCTGATGTACCGTTGAAGGTTTTCCTAAGGATTACTGTTGTTGTTGATTGCCGCTTACCTGGGTCTCTTACCACAACAGCCTAAACAGCTAACATCTCCTTCACTTTTTCACCGCCTTGTGTTCCTGTTCTCAGGTAAACCCTTTTGGTATAAGCCTCTGCTGAGGCTATCGATGTTACACACTAATTTGGATCCTGTTCTTCCTATTGATGATATTGGGAGTAATTTGAAACTTCTTAGAAGGGATAGGGAATCGTCATCGGCTGCGAAGGCCAATTCGAATCTTATTCAAACAATCTCGATTGATGTGCAATTCCTGCGTCGTGATTCTGATTAGCCTGCGGTTTTAGATGTCGAAAGTGTGCCTCTCGATACGGAGCGGGCCGATGGAGGAGCTGATGTGACGACCATTTGTGGGTCGGGTCCTGATAGGGGCGCTGTGAACACTGCACAACCAATTGCTACGTCTCCCTCTCCCAATGTACCACCTTCGACGTAGTCATACTCTAGGCGAAGACGCAGGAGGGATCAGACTATGCTTGCGCTCCGGAGGACATATGCTCTCCTAATATATCGACTACCGCTCCCTCTCTTGCTGCCGCATCTTGAGCCCGCGTCCTGCTTCCAGTACCGCAATAACAATTCCAACTTCTTGCGATGTTGCTGACGCTGTATTACTATCTGACACGCCTGATTGCACCGTGGTCAACGACACGAGACCTGTGGCTTTGAGACCGGCCCAGCTTCCGCGTCAAATTTTCTTGTCACGAATGCTATCGCCCGTGAATTCATTCCAAGGATTCGCTTGAACGCAACTACAGACCATAATATATCATCAAAAAACGCATCAATGAGTTCTTCCTTTACTATGCCAACTGCCGGACTACGCTCTAAAACGACACGACTCTTCATTGGCTCGATGAATAATTGTTTCGACGTGGTCCACCTGACTGAGACTTGGCTTTGTGGAAGAATTGCAGACGCTGAGCTCTTTGGCTCTGAGTATTTGCTTTTCCCCGCGAGCACCACCTTTCCGGTCCTGATGCTACGGTAGGTGGTGGTGCTGTGCTGGTTCACCGTGACATTTCTTGCATGGTCTTTGATGTTGCGGGATCTGATCCCCTCGAATGCCTTTGTGTAGTTCTCATGCTCCCAAACAAAAACGTATACATTGCCACGGTCTATATTCCACCTGGATCGCCCTCTAATTGGTATGATTTGATGTCTACTTGTGTCGAAAGACTGGCTTATTTGCTGCTTGCGTCGGATGACCTTATGCTTCTTGGAGATTTTAATATGCCTTGGGTCGGTTGGGAGCGCTCATTGGACAAGGCTTGCCTACTACTATTTTTTCGTTGTTGGTCGTCAACTACAAATTGCTATATCATTGACTTTTATGGTTGGACAGATTAATTAAAACACATATTCTCAAACAACAATGTACGCAGTCTTTATTTGTTTCGCTGTACATCAATTCGTTGAAAATTATTGTTTGCACAACTTTCTCGTTTTACACTGTAACGTTTTAACGCTTCACAAGTTCAAAACGCAACTTATCTGTTTTTCTATTACAATTGACTTTTGGCAGATTAAACTAAGTACCCAGATTTTAATATCATTGCGTAGCCAATGTACGTTACATACTTATAAAAATATAACTGACCTGCCTTGCCTTCTTTATTCCCCATATTTATCATTTTACCTCTCGTCTATGTTAGATTATCAAGTGGCGGACTACTGACAAAAGTTAAATTTCAAAAATTACACAAAATTCTTCACATTTCGTGTTGACTTATTACCAGAAAATTTATTAAGGACCTTGTCTCGTGTGATGGGTAAACAAAATCAAAGTTTCTTTTTGATAAGTTGTTTCTATAACATCTCTAGATTTTGTGTGTAAAAGCATTTTTTGCAAAGTCGAGTTTGTAAAGTCGATTGCTATAGGTTTTAAAAAATATTAATGATGATGGTTGCTAAAATGTTGATATGTATGCAGTGTTGTTACGGGTCTAGAAATCCGAAATCCGATGTTAGACATTTTCTGACAAAAACATGGGATAACGGATATGCCCATAAAAAAGTTAAATGAAACTTTCCCGCAAATAGCCACTTCGTAAACAAATTACAGAGGAACTTGCATAATCCTCTTCCACGAAGTGGCTAACGGGTAAATTTTCATAAACAAAAAACGATAACGCGGCACCTGAACGAAATTAGTTCATTCCCAGGAAAAAGCGCCTCGTCAAAAGAACATGTGAGAAAAAGCTTTCCTCATATACATCAACTTAACTTGCTTCGTGCTTGGCGACTGAACGAGAGCCATGCGATCGGAAGAGAAGGCTCAAAGCTTTCACAGTAAGTTTAAATAGGTTTTTAGATAGAGTTCTCGAGAAACTAAAATAAACTCTGTACCTCATTGTGACGTTTTAGTAAAGAAACTCACACAAAACCGCGAGGATGGGCTCGCCTTGATGAAAGGAATACCAAGAGGGCACAGAGAGGTTTAAAGCGGATATCGCTGAATTTAAAGGACTCTCACGCTCGTTCCAGTTAATTAAGGAAAATAAATTTAGTGAAAATATTTGTGAAGAGGCTAGTTAGTGAAAGAAACCAGTGATCAGACCCAACCGACGAAGACCTCCTGTACGATTGACTGGAAGCATTCTTTACGGACACCAGCCAAGAGGAAGACGTTTACAGGCTGCTGTAAACAGACATAGCAATGGCTAACCGCAGAGAAATAACCGGCTTTCCTATAGATTTTGCCCAGCAGACTCCGGGGTGAAGCGTACCAGCTCTTCGCCTCAGACATTCTATCCACCTTCAAAGAAGTGGAGGAACGTCTAAACAGGGCATACTTACCTGGGGAAACGTATCAGGAGTTAGGGAACAAACTCATTACAACTACCCCTAGATACCCTAAATGCAGACATGAGCAGACCCAAACAATTGTTGGTCCTTTGTAAAGAAGCTGCCGACACCAAATACGGCAATGCAGCGTCAACAGTGAAGTCTTCGAAAAAAATGCGTTGAAAAGCGGAGTAAGTAACCTGTGTTTGTGTCAAGATACGACAGTGGATGACCTAATACAAATAGCGCTGGACATAAATTTCTATTACAGTTTTTGTAATTTTGAAATATGTAGTAAAAATTTTTATGGTTCGTCAAAAAATATTAGAAAAAAAAGCGAGAGAAAAAGAAATGTCACACGAGACAATCCCCTTCATTTAAAAAATTTAAATATTTAACCATTCCTCTTTCGAATTGTGATGTTGCTGATTAATTAAAATAAAGGTATGGCTGTGAAATTTTTATAAGTGAAAGTTATGCTTATTTCTCCAATTAAAATGACATAAATAACCGAAAAATCAAATAGCATACAATAAAATTTTGGAAAATAATAAATACAAAAAATAATTTTTAATTTTGTAGCCTTGGGCTCGCTGTACAATAACTTCCTATTGATTCCATAAAGCATTAGCTATTGCCTGTTTATAGTACTAATAAACTTAAAAACTTTCTATTTCTACTTACAATTAAATTAATTATTGGAAATTTTTATTTTCGTTACGTCTTCGACTAAATTAATTAAATCTGTTAATTTATCCACATCTGTGCGCTGGATATTAATTTTTTCGATTTCATTTAACCAGAATATTGTATCGACCTGTAATTGGAGGCGAATTTTATCGTCATCAGATAGAGTAGAACGGTCGGATGATGTAGACGTATTTGCCATCGATTTATCTCTCAAGTTTTTTAGTCTACGAAGTGATTCTTCGGTTTTCTGAACGGACGTAAGCACTCCTGTAACAGCTTGGTAATACCTAAAAGTAGATTGTTTTTTTATAGGTAAATTATGCTTATTTTAAACTATGCACCGTGCCCACGAATTGCTGTCGACAAGACAAATTATGAACAAATTCAAGTAAAACTATGTTATTACATGTATATGTAAAACTTATGAAAACAGTTCGTATATTTCACCATTAGCTTGGATTACCGTCTTTAGTCGCTTTGGGAATGCTTCACACGAGGCACAAATTAGTTCCTGCGGAATTTCGGTCCAACTTTAAATTTAATTTTTAAAATTGTACAAGCAAATATCCGCATATGTCAAAATCAAGAGGGTTGAGATCGGGTGACGATGATGGCCACTCTTCATTGCGTATGAAATTAAGCAAATTTTCTTTTAACTAGTCTTGAACACTTCGCGGCATGGGGCGGGGCTAAATCTTGTTGGAAACAGAAATAATCATCTCCAAATAGTTTGTTGGCTTTAGGGAGCAAATAATTTATTAAGATAGTAATAGTCCTTGTTTATTTTAACGCCCCTTATTCTATAAAAAGAATTGGTAGGTTCCCGGTTTTGAAATGGCACCCCAAACCAGATGAAGCGTTCTGATAGCGTTCAATTGCGATTTCGGTAACAGAAATGTCTGTCATTCAAACTAACGGCATGTGATTACTTTGAATATATTATGGTTGCTGTAGTACAAACAACTTTTCGTCTGAAAAAATTAGTTCGTTATGTACGTTGGATGGTTGGCTGGTTTAAGTGGTGAACGTTGCCATCACGGTAACACTCCAATTAGCACTATTATACCGCCATTTTGATGCCACAAGCCAATTGGAGGAATTTAAGAATTCTTTAATCTTTACCCTCGAGATTGCCTTCAGGTTTTCAAAGAAGTACTCCCCCATAGCCCTCTTTCTGACTCTGGTAAGAACCGGACATTTAGAGAGGTGAGTAATGGTTTTTTTTTCATTCAAGTCGTCACAACTGCGACTTTGTGTATTGTAAGGGTTGATTTTTGCGATAACAGCTCTCGCAGTGATTTTTGCGATAACAGCTCTCGGTCTGTTCTGGATGTCCTAGTTTTATTAGAACTTGGCCAGGTTGCCCTGAATATGCTACATGCTTTCAGGGCGCTCCATAGGGCATTTGTCAGCGAAGAGGAATACAGAAAGAGTACCCTCTTAAGGGAACCTAGTGGGATACGAATATCTTCAACACGTTGTAGAGCTGCGCCCTCTCTGGCAAGTTTGTCGGCCGTCTTATTCCCTGCAATGTTCCTATCATTCTCCATTCCCTTCTACCACGGCTCAATGTGCAGAGGCTTAAAACACCGAACATTTGCACCGCATGGCGCCAAAAAGCTGATACACTGCAATCGACCAAAAATGGAAAATTGCGAAATAGTTTTTTGTGAGCTGTGGTGGGACGATTAGAGAGCGAAGGACAACCATGGATCAGTGACACCACATGGGTCCAAACAAACATAAACATCTCAGAACGACATATCGATCTTTACAGAAAAGCGTCCACAGAAGACGCGCTAGCATAAAAGGTAGAAAAAGCGGTCTACTGCGGTGACAGTGGCGATCTATACAAGATTGCAAAAAACTTGCATGAAAGACTTACAAATGAACATTCTGTAAGAGATAATAATGAATCACTTCTTGTCACGGAGCAGCATCAACTACGCAGATGGAGAGAGTATTTTACTGAAGTCCTTTGAAGCGTTGAATACCTCTTCACACGAGCCCGAATCATCACATCATCAGAACTTCGACAAGATTGGAGTTGGCAGACGCAATTAAATCGATGGACCTCGGTAAGGCTCCAGGCATTGATGGAATACCAGTTTAGGTCTAATTGCTGCAGCTGATATTTTTCTCCATGTAATCCAGGAATGTTGGGAAACCGAGACCTGTCCCACTGAATGGAAAACAGGCGTAATTGTAAAGATTCCAAAAAAAGGGAATTGTAGCAATTAGCGCTGTAGCTGTCTCTTAACTGCAGTCTCCGAATTGATGGCACTTTAATGCGAATCAAGCAAACAATCGAGCGCACTCTAAATGATGAACAGGCAGGTTTTCGTGAGGATTTCTCCTGCAGCGATCACATCAACACCCTCAGAATTATCATCGAAAAATCCGCCGAATGGAGATCCCTTTTCCATCTAATGTTTGTTTGTCAATTTTGAGGCGTTTGACAGCGTTGATCGCTACTATATATGGGCAGCTTTACGTAAGAGAGGCAACCCAGAAAAAATTATCACCGTCATAAACAAGTCCCAATGTCGTGTCCTACACAAGGGAAAAATGTCGGGAGCCTGGAAAGGAGTGAGACAATGATGCATACTGTCACCCTTGCTTTTCCTGATCGTTATTAATGACGTGTATTGTGCAGCGCCCTAGACGACCACCCATCCCGAGTGATTAGATGGAAACTCTTTAACCACCTTACGCACCTGGACTATGCCGACGATTTATGTTTTCTATCCAACAAACAAAGTCAAAATGTCCGAAGCCCTGAGCAGAGAAGGTCGCAGAGCAAGAATTAAGATGATGTACAGGCTCGCATCAAGGCTCGTTTTTTTGTATACGATTTGGGACAATCCTTTGATGCGTTAGCATTGCTTTATTCGGAAGGGAATTAGGGTAAGGGAGTGAGGAAACTTGAATGTCTTGTTTTCGCTGCGAACTAGACAACAAGCCCAGAGACGGAGTGGATGTTTTAAATTCAATTTTTTTAAAATCCAGGGGGAGGCTTGATCTCGAACCCGGGACCCATGGCATGGTCGTCGTGCCGTCCACCAATTGATCCACCTCCGTCTCCAGTTGTATTTTATACTCTTGTTGAGATTTGGCGTAATAACAGCATTTCCAGACGCACAAAACTCCGGATTTTCGAGTCAAATTCTTCTGTTGTACGGCTGTACGGAGGTTATTATCACCGAAGACCTACACAGACTTACAGGCCAAGATGGGATACACACCGGTATTCGTAGTCGAAAGTGGCAATGGATAAGCCATACACTAAGAAAAGAGCCAAAAAACATCGCACAACAGACTCTAGATTGGAATCCGCACGGGACGGGAAGGAAGGTGCCGAATTGGACGACCACACAACACATGGAGGAGATCCGTAGAGGAGGAAGGCATCCAGATTATCAACAAATCGTGGCCAAAGTTGAAGGCATTGACGCAGAACTAGACCAGGCGGAGAGTCTGCGCAGTAGACGCGCCATGCCCCGCAAGGGAATAAAGCAATCGAAAAAATATATCTTCTTAATGTTTTCTTCCTTCCCAACGGTTCTTTTTCTGCCGGCAATTTTTTGTCTTTGGGTAGTATTGGTTGGTTGGTTGGTTTTCGAGAGGGGAAAGATGCATGTCTTCCTTGCACTGAGGCCTTAAGTGGCTCGTTGTACGCCCCCTGCTCGTCAGCGTACCTTAAAGTCCACTGTCGAGCCAACTTATCCCCATAACGAATTGGATAATTCGATTATACCCTGATTTCTTAACTTAAGTATGTTCCTAAGATTCTAGATCTTTTTTGCGTTAGGGCTGGGCATTGGCCGAGAACGTGTAATACGGTCTCTGATTTGCTTTCTGATTTCATGGATGGGTATGCTCAGGTTGAGCATTATTGGAGTGTCCTCATTTGCGCCCCACCGCGCCAGCTTATTTGCTTTTTCATTTCCTGAGATACCGCAGTACCCCGGCACGTATATTAGGGTGACATCGTTTTATCTCCCTAGTTCCGTGAGAGTCTGTTTACATCCCTATATCGATTTGGATTTAACCTCGGCGTTAGTTAACGATTTGATGGATGCCTGGCTATCCGTGCATATTGCGATCCTGGAGGATGTTATTCCTCCTTCTATTAGCTGTTTAGCTCCTATCTCTATCGCTGCGATTTCACATTGAAGAACCGAAGAGGAGTCGTTAACCCCTCCCCATAAATCCAGGTTTAGTTCCTCGCACGATATTCCAAGGCCACAGCCACGCTCGCATTTTGAGCCGTCTGTATAAATCGCTAAAGTGTTTTCTTGAATCACCCTATTGTTAATCTATTCACTTTTTGTCGGGAACTGAGTTTTGAAGATTGCCTCCAAATATGGATTACCCGTTTTGAAGTCCCAGCAATCTTCTTCCGCAAAGAATCTTTTGATCGTATTTCCATTACATACTTGGACGATCTTCTCATGTTGGGTTTGCACTCCCCTTACCTTCCACAGTTTATTCATTCGCAAACGTATAGCCGAGTTTAGTGCTACTTGTTTAACGTAGAATTCCAGTGGAGTTATATTTAGAATGACCTCTAAGGCCCTTGTCGGTGTTGACCTAGTAGCCCCTGTTATGCCTAAGCAGCACATACGCTGGGCCTGGTCCAAAATCTGCTGGTTTCTGCCCACCTCCATAGCTTTCCACCAGACTATCACTCCATGTGTTATCATGGGTCTGATTACACATGTGTATATCCATTTTATAATATAGGGTGATAGTCCCCTAACCTTACCTATAGCATTTCTATACGTCCAGAAAGCTCTTACCGCTTTGTTTTTTTTCTCGTGTAGGTGCCTTACCCAATTTAGTTTTCCGTCCGACAGCACACCCAGAAATTTTGCCTCCTTCTTTAAGGTTAATCTAGTGTTTCCGATGCACGGGGGAACTATCTTTCTTAATTTATGTCTTTTAGTGGTAGCATTAGTCTCCCTGAAACTTTTCACAACACGCTCCACTAATCTCTTGTTAACACCTGATCATTTTAAAAGGAGGAATATTTCACAATTTCTTTTACCACTTTGATGTAACTGCAAAATAAGCTCCCGATTAGCGTGCATGATGATATATCAAATAGTAACTATTAGAGATGAACTAAACATTTTACACTGGTACAAGGACGAGATCATAAATACTTTAAAAGAAAAATAAGAGAAAATTATACTACGAGGTTTTTTTTTGTTTCAATTTACGTTTTTCCGACAACAATTCGTGGACACCTTGTATACGGAAAACTTAATTAGACTTTATCTTAATTGAACGAGAAGTCTAGTAACAAATGTAAGTTTTTCGATAAAAATTGAGTAAATTGAGAACCTTCGTGTTGGCAACCTTACTCTCAAATATTTTTGAATACTATGCAAGCAATACGAACAGGTTTTGAAGAATCCCGAATTTGATAAATAAGCACAAATAAAAACTATGAGTAAACTTACTTTTTTGTTATACTGGAAAACGCTAGAAGAATTATTTGCTTAGCCTTTTCTTCACCAATTCTTTTACTGTAACTGTAGTAAAAATTAGTAATTGGTTCCACCATCTGTTCCATATAAGTGCAATGCTTATTCGGAATATCTCTATTAGTTTTTCTATACAGTCGTGGTATATCACTAACTTGACGAATACGCAACGAACTTTTGATAATTATCTCTTCCGATAACAGTTTCTCGATGGAATTTAATTGGTTAACAATTTGTTCCCTGGATTCATCTAAACATTTAACAAGAATGGAAGAATGTGAAGCCAACTCTTTTGGAAGTTTAGTTTGCACCATTTGAAGGATAGATGGTAGTTGCTCTTTAAGTTCAGAAGCATCACAATATAATGAAATCAGAATTGAAACTTTGTCCATTTCACTGCTATTCTTTTTTAAGTTTTCAAGAACTTCAGCTATCCATTGATTTACTCGAGCTATTATTTGTAAAGTAAGTTTCCAAAATCTTGGAAACAGTTTATCTATATACACGCCACTATTCCAACATTTTAATATACAGGTGTAAGCAGTCTTAATTGGACTTGTTGCACCTTTGCCTGATATATCTAATACCGATTGATTGCAAGCAATTTCTACAGAACCCGCGATTTCTTGAAATCTGATTTGAAAGTAGACAGGGAGATTCCAACGAGCTTGAAAACTTTTAAATTTCTCGTTGCTGTGGAATTCTGCTAATAATTTCGTATCACCGAATGAATTTTCAATTTTTGACAAAAATTCTTGTGTTGCTACATATTTTCTGAAGAAACTATCAGGATTTCCGGGAGCAAATATAGATGATAAATTAGTTTCCAATTTTTCTTCAACGTCTCTCCAAAAACTGTTTATCAGGAAATTAAAGCCTTTGAGTTTTTCGGAGTGAAGAGTTAGTAAAAGAAGCTCCTTCATGTGCAAAGGTATAAAATCCAGAACTTGGTTATAAATGTTTGCAAGACCTTGCGATGAACTTTGTAGTGATTTTTCCGTAATCAAATTTCTCATATACTTGTCTACAATTTCTATTCGAAATACGTCTTCAGCTACACTGCGCTCATCTAACGTGGCGTAAATTCTTAAACACCTCTCAAGGTCATCCTTGTTTTCCTTCAACGAATTTAGAAGATACGTTTTTAGTTTCAACAACAAATCTTTGTACAAGTCCTGAATATCATTCTTTTGCGCTATTTCGACATTATTGCAATTGAATCGCGAATTAAACTTAAGCTTTATAAATTCAACTGCAGCTCTTTCTAATAGTGTTGGGTCCAAGTCATCATTTAATGATGTCAGTAAGGTCTTGAGTTTCTGTACACTTTTATCGACCTTGATTAAGCATTTCAGGAACCTCTTGTACGTCCTCAGTAGTTTTTTCTCTTCTAAATATTTCTTAATCTCAATCAGATTACTATCTAAAATGAATTTAATATTTGAAATATCATCTCCAAGGCGTTGAAGTGTTCCGCGCATAGAACCGATATTTTCGTCAAGACCCACCAGATTTGCCGATAAGTTTACAAAATCCGCGTAGTCTGCATTGATCAATTCAATCATAGCAGACTGCAAAACTTCAAGATATACTCCGAGATCATTTCGCATATTCTCAAGAGACGCATCATTTCTGTGTTGATGAAGAAAGTTGTCCACGGAAAAATTTTCCTGAAATCAAGTTAAATTTTAGGCCAAATCAAAGTGAATTAATATACGACTGTACCTTCATAAATTCTTTTTTATCAAAACATAACTCAGAAATCCCGAAGGACGTGTTTAATCTATCGTTGTTTTGCGGCATTTCCAATTTGATTACTTTTTATTTATTAAAATATTTTGTTGCTACAAAAACTGACAGTTTAGTGAGAAATGTCATGTTTGCGATTTTTTTTCGAGTTGGTTAAAAAAGAAATATTGATTTGTTATTATTTAATTAACTGGAAAAATTCTATTTTACAATATTTAGTTATATATTAAATAAATTGACGTGAATTTAATTTCGAAAAAAATAAAGTAGGGAATATCCTGCTAAAGAAATATTTTCATGAGAGTGCTGTTCTATGTTTGATACAAAGAAGAAGACTATTTATTTTTGTTTGGATTGCCGCAGTTCGGTCTGTCTCGTTATCGCTGTTTCAATAACATTACTATTAATTTACTTCATATTTTAGATACTGATTATATCTATACATTGTTTAGTTTTAATATAAGTTTATCAAATTTGTGATCTATACCCGGAAATAAGGAAAAGGCTCACTTATCCGAGCTGAATTTCGTGCGTAAATCGGATTTTTGAACGACAAATCGACATTGACAATTCGCCGTTCGCGAACAATCAGCTTGGCAGCTCTTCGCAGAATTGTTTGTGGTCTCGATTTGTTATAGAGAAAACATTGGCGTAAATAGCGCATGTACATTATTAGCGATATTGTTTAAGAAAATAATAAGCTTGAAAAGAACAGACAAATAACATTTGCATTAATTCGGTAAAATAATTCACAAGCAAAGTTCTTTTGACTTCGCTAATTTAATTGGCTGCTTGTGATGTAAAGTAAAAATTTTTTCCGCAGTTTTTGAGTAATTAAATCTCAATAGGCAGCGTATATATTTTGATACGGGTATCGTCATGCATTCTAAAAGATATTATCCAAGAAAAACGAATTCTCAAACGCTTTTATCTGACCGACAATACTGGGATGTCGATAGAATTGTTTGTAATAGGCTCCAAAGTGCATCACAATATGTTGAAAGGATTGAGCTTGAAGCAGTTTTGGAAGGTCATAATGGATGCGTTAACTGTCTTGAATGGAGCGGCGATGGAAGGTTGATATATTTTTTATTTAAACCATACTATTATCTCAATCAATATAACACATGGATCAATAAGTCCCGAGACTAACAATGAAAACAACATTTTTTTTGCAAAATTTTTTTTTATTCATCAATATAATCACCTTTTAGGGTGATACAATCGTTCCAACGCTTTTCCAATTTTTCAATACCATGTTTATAAAAAAAATTATCATCGACTCGTTGCTGTTTTTGTTCCATCGAAAGCAATCGCGGCACCCACTTGGAAAAAACCTTTTTCATGAAGGATAGTAAATGCACTTCCATATGATATCTGTGTTATCTCAGCAATCTTACGGAGCTTCACTTTACGATCTTTCATTATAATTTTTGTCACTTCACTCACATTTTCCGGTGTAACGGCTTCCACAGGTCTACCCGAGCGTTCCGCGTCATTTGTGTCGGTACGACCACGTTTAAACTCGGCAAACCACCGACAAATCGTTGCTTTTGATGGACAAGAGTCCGGGTAACATTTTTCAATCCATTGTTTCGCTTGCACGGTGTTTTTACCCATTAAAAAACAATGTTTTATCAGAACACGAAACTCGGTTTTTTAAACAAACTACAAAACGACTTTACTCCAACCTCGATAACTCAGCTGTTTCTGGTCCGATCGACTTAAAATTTTGACACGTTTCAAGCAAAGGTTAGTACTCTAGAAAGACGTGGTTACTGGTTTACTACGAGCGTCATCTCTGGGTTAGTCTCGGGACTTATTGATCCATGTGTTATATGTTACCATATAAATAAGTAGAGCACTAAATGAAAGTCAAATATAAAGGCACACAGTAGCCTGTAGCGACAGTACTTACATATTAAGGTTAACAATCAGTAGTATATATTTTTTAAATTGCCAGCTGAATTTAACTTTATTCCTATTTATATTTTATACCTTTTAGAATTGGTGCACGATGAGAACAGCAGCAGGGTCGTTCCTTCTCTGCTTCATTTAAACTTCTTGTACCGGATGCTGTTTTCATTCGGTACTTTGCCACGACATCTAGTCATGTAACTCTATTGTCCGTGAATTCATTCCAAGGATTTGCTTGAACGCAACTACAGCCGATAATGTTTCATCAAAAAACGCACAAGTGAGTTCTCCCTTTACTATGCCAACGTAACCGTTCTGTGCTCTAAATTGAGTGTACTCTTCATTGGCTCGATGACCGCGACCGCCACCTTTCCGCTGCTACTACTCCGGTAGACGGTGGTGTTCTCTGCGCTGTCCACCGTGACATTATTTTAATGGTCGTTGATGTTGCGGGATCTGATCCCCCTCGAGTACCTTTGTGTGGCTTCAGGCTCCCACACAAAAACGTATACATTGCCACGGTCTATATTCCACCTGTATCGCCCTCTGATTGCTATGAGTTGATTTCTACTTTTGTCAAAGGGCTGGATGATATAAGCTTGGAGATTTCAATATGCCTTTGATCGGTTGGGAGCGCTCCTTGGGCAAGGACTGTCAACTACCATATTTTCGGCTGCTTCACAGTACATTACGGCTTTCAGAGATCATTGTCTCATCTGGTTTATTACAGGTCTGTGACGTGATGAAGGACTCAGGCAAGTTTCTGGATTTGGTATTATCATCTGACTGCTCGAGTACTGTCGTGAAGCGCTATCTATCTCCCTTGGTTCCTGAGTCCCGTCATCATCTGACACTGCATGCATTTTTTGTTTTGATCCTGTATTGACGGCATCTTCTGATTTAAGTTATTTTTGTTATAACTTTAGCAAGGCTGATTATTCTAAACTTAATAATTGACTTTTAGCCTGTGATTGGATGAATGTCTAAACGAGCGTGACTACGATAATGCTGTCAAATCATTTTACGATTCTCTTTCTGTTTGTATTGCTAATTGTGTTCCTGTTTCAAGGTCTCGTGGTTCGCGTACATATCAGCCTTGGCTCAATAGTTCCGTGAAGCACTTAAAGAATCTAAAGAGTTAAGTTTGGAAACGGTTTTGTTCCTCAAGGAGTGATGCTGACTACTTCTAAGCGTAATTGTGATGGCTACCCTTCTGTGTTGAGTTTTTTTGACGTCGAGAGTGACGATCCCCTGCGACTGTAACCTATTTGGCGAATTTTGTAGCACCGCATTTTTAACAACAGACTGTGATAATAGAGATAAGAATTTTACTCATATGACGAGGCTAGCGCCGACTATCCCTGAAACCAGGGGAGGATGCTGTTCTAAAGAATATTTCTGGTTTGGCTAATAGTTTCTCGTGTGGTCCTGATGGTATCACTGCTTGCTTTGCAAAAAAATGTCGCATGTCCCTAGTTTCTATACTTTCTCACTTATTTAACTTATTATATTGTTGTGGTGTTTTTCCGAAATCCTGGAAGTAATAAGGACATATCAAACTACCGCCCCATTGCCAATTTATGTTGGTTGTATTGGTAAAATTTTTGAAGCTCTGGTGTGCAATGTTCTTAACTTTCACTGCAAACCTTTTCTAGGTTCCGTTTAGCATGGTTGCATGAAAGGTAGACTTAGACTGGCTGACTGACTTAGACGCCTTTCTTAATTGGTGTTCTGCAAACTCCCTTTCTCTAAATATTAGCAAGTGCACTACTAGGACGGTGACTCTCTGAACAGACTTGACAAGACCAAAAATCACCACTATCGTAAATAGCTAACTGCTCTGGGATTAGTCAAACGATGGTCTACGTTCGTAAGACTTGTTTTGAAATATGCTAGTCCAGTGTGGTCTTCTTTTTATGCGACTCATATTAATCGCAATGAGGCTGTACAGCGTAGATTCGTAAGATTTACCTTTTGCGGTCTTCCTTGGATCGATCCTCTTCGGCTGCCTCCTTGCGCTGACCGATTAAAGCTTATTTCATTGGAGTCCCTTGAAAGTAGACGCGACAACTCCAGAATTGTTTTTGCGTTCGATTGCTTGCACGGTGCGGTTAATTGCCCCGAACTGCTTGGGGCTCTGTATTTATCGATTCTTACTCGCCCGTTGAGAAACCAATGCTTTCTGCATTTTCCCCATCACCGCACTAATTATGGCATGAATGAGCCTATTGCATCTATGTCTCGTCTCTTTAATAATCATTTTGAGTTCATTGATTTTCACTTGTCAAGACCTCAACTGAAGAATCAGCTTTGTTAGGGTTAACTTTTCTATTTCTTATGTAATTATATTGTCTATTTTGATGTAGTAGTCAGTATTTGATGAATCTTAATAAATAAGTAAGATAAATAAAAGATGTAGCCAAAGCTAGGGGATAATTCTATGATGTGTTAGCATATCAACGGCCGGAAGGGAATTAGAGTAAGGGGAATGAGGGAAATTGGATGTCGGAGTTTTTTTTAGGACTTGGCCAAAGCTTTGGGGATAACCCTTTGATCCATTAGCATGGCTTTGGTCGGAAGAGGGTAAGGGAAGTGAGGTAAATTTAATGTCTTGTTTTTGTATTACTGCGAGCTAGACATCAGCCAAGAGACGGAGTGGATTTCTGTATTCCATTTTTAAGAAACTGACGGGGAGACCGAATCTCGAACCCAGGGACCATGGCATACAATTAAAAGACAAGATCTGCAATTGCAAATTAAAGACATTTAAGCAGGCCGAAGCTTTTTTTTGGCAGCGGGGAAATGCATTTACGCACCTCCGGGCTCACCTGGCCAAAGACCAGTCCTACCGGCTAAAACCCCCCTCCCCCTCCAGGAGGACCACCACGAAACAGTCTGGGAGACATTACCTCGCGGTGGAGTCCTATAGAGCAGCCTCCTACGAGGCCCGCAAGTCAGCAGGACTCCCTAACAGGAGCCCCCGCTCTCTCGCCCCACAACAAGCTAGCAAGTGATCGCGCTAGGGAGTCCCGCTGTTGTCTCCCTCCTTTTGGCGAAGGACCCCCTCACAAAAGCGGCAATCCTTCGCCAGTGGTCCTCCCTCTGCAGCATGACCCCAACGATATTGTCCGGGGTCACACTGCCCGTTTCAACCTCCATTTCGGCCCTCTCCACTCTTAAACGGACACATTCAAAGAACGTGTGGAAAGCGGAGTCCGATGGAGAGGCCGAAGCTTAGTGATCGTGCTACTCATTCATTGATCCCCCTTCGTCCCCCTAATATAAATGTGTGTGACGCTTCTCAATGAAAAGAATTTTGAAACGAGGATACAGCAACAGCGCTGCTAGTCCAGTGGTTAGGGTGATGGAGTGTCGTGCGCGTAGTCCTCGATTTAAGACTTTATCTCGCCAGTTGCTAATTATTCTCCGAGTCCTACATAAATCTCCAATTAAATCAAGGAACCTTTTAAAAATTATGTTTTCTTAGTTTTGTAACTAATCTTTATCAGACTCTATAAAATAACATACTCAGTGAACTCAGGAGAAGTCATGCAGTCAGTTAGAATAAATTGTTAATATATAAAAGTAGCTGGTGACTGTAATATTAACTATAGCAAGAATGAATTGTATTCTAATACTCTTAAAGAAATCATTGCGCATAATGGTTATAAGCAAGTGATGAATGTTCCCAGCAGAAACAGCAGTAATTACATTTTCGATGTGGTAAGCACTCACTATAGCTATCAAGAACTACAATGTAGATGAAAACATTGATTATTTTTACCCTGAGTTGTCATAGGGTGAAAGCGATAATACCTATTTTCACTTACATCGTTATGAACGATTTCATCGAAGAGAAAAAGTACACGGAGTTCGAAAAAACGTTTGGTAAGAGACAAATAATAATTAATCTAAATTATTTGGTTTTGTTTTTTCATTAAATCAACAGAAAACAAAATTAAATACAAATTGCCAAAATTGGGTCTAAATGCGAATAATTTCACCAGAAGGCCAACTTCAGAAAGTCGTAGACAAAAAATGCGAGCTAATATAGCCAAAACCCGCGGGCTGAAATTTGTTGTTGCATAGTGTTATTGAAGGGTTTGATGCAAAAACCTCTCTATATGTTTTTGTCCCAAAATAAAAAGTCTATATAACAGCCGGCTGCTATGATTGGTTCAAAGTGACTGCCGATTTTGGCGGTTTCAGAGAGTTTAGACATCTGTCAATTATATTCAATTTATATCGCTTTAAGTTTCATACAAAAACCTTGTTTTTTACAATGTTAAAAATATCGAATTTTGTGTTTTTTGAATTTGAAGAAAAGTGCAGCTGAAGCCCATCGAATGCTTGTTGAAATTTATGGTGGCGCTGCTCCAACTGATAAATCATGTAGAAAATGGTTTCGTTGATTAATCATGATAAATCGTGCAGGGAATGGTTGCCACCGAGCTCAACATCAACACCAAAGCCGAACATACATGGTTCGAAGATCATGCACGGTATCGGGTGGAACCAAAAGGGTGTTGTTTACTGTAGTAACCTAAATACCTTGTAGTAACCTAAATACTTAAATCCATTAAGTGCACATAAATATCAATCTTGACCTACCACAAATTACACTTTGCAATTTGAGGTAAACGTAGATAAAGCCTGGCAGTAGAACTGAATCACGGCACTCAAGTCTTGTGTCGGAAGAATATAAACAAACAATGAAACAAAGCACTGACCGACGGGAAAGTGCATCGCGCGGCAAAAAGAAGCTCGCGAGCAATTAAAGAAAGTAAGTCACCTGGGTAGGAATTCTCACGAAATTTGTTGTTTCGGTGCCTTGTAATTACACAAAATTGTAAAAATGTGTAGAGCTTGAATTTAACAAATGTGTGTTCAATCGGTTGAAGGAAATGCAAACCGTTTTACAAAATTTTTACTCATGGCAGTCCAAACGCTATGAAGTGTCAAAATCACACGCCAGCTCCCAGCCAGGCGACTGAGTATTTAGATGCAAGCTCCGGGGAACGGCATGGGAGAATTACAGATCATGCGCACAAACTTGACATATTTATTCGTTGCTATGAAATATTTTTCTGTTGCCACAACATTTTTTGGGCATGCGCTTAATTTATTGAAACGGTTAGACAACCAAATTGTGTGAGAATCGCTACCCTGATACTTACAGGTGAATGCACTGGATCTGAGTATTTAGCAATAGTGATAACCGTAAGTAGTTTAAACTTAAGGTAGGAAGCACAAAATTTGTATAAATACAGTATGCTGGAAGAATAAATAAGATTAGTCGAAAATCAGTCTTTCATTATAGGAGCTCCTAGTCTAATCTCATATAGCTGCTCCTAGTCTAATCTCATAATTTGGAGTCAAAGCTAATTTAGCGGCTCCATTGGAGTTAAAGCCTATCGGCTGCTCCTAGGAAATACCACCGGAGTTAAAGCTAATTAAGCTGCTCCAAGGTAACCCTACTTGCGTGAAGAACAGTTGCACGCTGAGGCACAACTCTAACAAGGAGGGTTATCACATGGCGACCGTGACCGTTTCTTATCACATTACCATGAGCTGGTGAAATTTGGCGATTCCATCCGTATCAGTTGTAATTGATTCGTTTGAGCCATGCATTGCGAGAAAAACAACCGGAATACGAGCAAAGATATGATAAAGTTATTCTTCTTCTGGACAAGGCTCGGCCTCATGTCGCAAAGGTCATCAAAAAATATTTGGAAACGCTCAAATGGGATGTTTTACTATACCCGCCGTATTCTCCGGTCATTACTCCTTCTGATTACTCGTTTTTCCGAAGGATGCAGCACGATTT
The DNA here is from genome assembly GCA_964036015.1 of Leptarthrus brevirostris. Classification (NCBI taxonomy): domain Eukaryota; kingdom Metazoa; phylum Arthropoda; class Insecta; order Diptera; family Asilidae; genus Leptarthrus; species Leptarthrus brevirostris. Next base: position 23,426,909 of record OZ038371.1, read on the forward strand.
GGCAAGTCCCCGGTTCACTTCTTTCGCAGAAATCGAAAAATGGCTACAAACTTGGATCGCTTCAAAAGACGAGTCATTTTTGCAAGATGGAATTCGAAAATTGCTTGAGAGGTTAGAGAAAGTAGTAGCCTGTGATACTTTAATGATCTGTTCATTCATTTTGTTTTGAAAAAAAACGGGCCGAACTAATTTGTACTCCCAATATATATTATGTAGTAAAAATCAATTACCGATCGGTTCTTGACCCAAAAAAGTCGTGAGATAACTCCATTCGTAATATTGTTACGAATTATATGCCACGAAGCTGACCGATTTTTGCACGAAGCTCTTTATTTGTGATTTATATAATACCCTGTTGAATATCTTATACCTATTTATGTACATCGTACATGATTAGGCAATATGTAATAGGATATTCAAGTGACATGGCCTATTGGAAACTTTTAGTGTCATCCATATTTGGGTGGGGCAAAGAATTTACTTTTGTTTAAAAAATCGTAAAAATATTCTTCTGGTGGAGGGGATTAAAATGCGAAAGTTAACAGACGCTTTTTTGAGTAAATTGATGACAACCGAAGAACTGTCAAAAGTAAGTTTCATTGGTGCGAAGATTAGTGCGTTTACAAGAAATCGTAAAAATAAATAAAAATGGATAAAAATTTACTGAAAAGGTTAATAGTTCCCCGTGTTTATTTCAATTTTTATTTCTAAGCTGGAATTTTCCAAACATCAATCAACTGTGAGTTGTCAATCATAAAAGAAGGAGAAGAGATCTGCCAAAATTTTGTCAACACTCCTCAGCGTATGAAAATTTTGGGTAAAAGGGGAAATTACTCGGCTGTCAAATTTCTTCAAGTTCAAAAGTAAACAGACGCAGTGAGGACGAACATTTTTAGTTTTGTGTAAAAACTTTCGAGTAAACAGACAGACCTAATATGTACGTAAATAAGAGAATGGGACGGCTGTGATATACAGACGGACAGACCAAAACTACAATGGTACCTAGTTGCTACGGAACCCTTAAAAATACCTTAAATGTCATGTCATGTTAAATGTCAATTATAAAGAAAAAGTTTTTTTTTTAATTTTACTGTACTGTAAAGATAGGTTATTGGAACGAAATAATTTTTTATCTTTTTTTTATACGATGTGGCCAAATCCCAGAGGACAACCCTTTTATGCGTTAGCATGGTTTTGGCCGGAAGGGAAGTGAGGAAACTTGAAAGTCTTGTTTTGGCATTGCTGCAAGCTAGACAACAGCCTAGTGACGGAGTGGATTATTTTAATTTCTTAATAAAAGCTCACGGGGAGACCTAGTCTCGAACCCGGAACCCATGGCATGGTGTTCGTGCGGTTCAACGAATTGATCTAATTCCATCTCCGTGGACAACTTCTATAACTACAATTATTCCTCTAGTAATATTTAATTTTTTAGTAAAAGATATGAAATTATTTGTGAATTTATTTATTATATTATATATAATAACAACCAGTCTGTATATTTCGTTAAGTGCAATCTATCCAATATTAACGCTAATATAAATATTTTCTTTACTAATACTCAAGGAAATTATTGTCAATACAATTGTTTAAAGCTTTTTCTAATGTATAATTTTTAGTTAAAATTAATTTATTAGTCAAAATAAAAAATTCTTATGATTTCGTTGAAATATTTTAAGGTTATTGGCATCTGCTTCCGATGATTTTCATGTTATGTTATGGGATCCATTTCGAAAAAAGAGGATTTACAATTTAACCACTCCGCATACAGGAAACATGTTTACCGTAAAGGTATGTTCAAGTTTCAATAATGCTTTATTTCATTCTTTTAATTTTTGCATATTTCTTTCTTCTTTATATTAATTATTGAGTTAAAGAATGCTACAATATTTTACATGGGTAAATTTAATCATAAAGTCGTTGAAAGTGAATACGTAAAAACCATATTGGTTAAACTCATTGAATATTGAAGAAAATAAATAGTTCTAATCCTAACTATCTGTCAAACTAAACGGTTTACAATGAGCTTAATAAATATTATTAACCCAACAAAATTCCAAAGGCGATTAATTTGCTCAAAGCTAGCTGTGCCTGCGACCTCGGTCGCATTTAAATTCGCTACATTTACCTACTTATTTTTCATATCTATTACTCTATTCGATTTTTTTTCTTTCCTTTCTGTTTTTTTAAATTTACTTTTATTGTTTTATTTATCTTTTATTGTATACAGTTGATTTTTTTGTTAAAATGACTTTCAAATTCAAATTGTATGTTCGAGTCCACAACCGTCTCTTTTACATAGAATCACAAACAACAAAAGCAATACCTGTATATCGATGAAAAGATAACGACCATTGGTATATGACTTTGCAACAAATTTTGAATTAAAACAGGGGACTGTTCAAAAATCTTTAGGACTAGGTTCGATTGATTACAATATTGGAGCAACATTTTTTTGTAAAGAAACTACGAACGATCGAGTAACAGTTTGAATGTTTAGAAATCGTATTGTGAGTATATTTTGCTTACCATAGTGCATTTTGTTGTGCGTTATTTAAAGGCAGATGCGCACAGAAGAGGGACGTTCAAATTTTTAAAAATAAAATATTACCAAATGTAATAAAATTAATTTTCAAATAAATTTAAATTGCAAAATATGAAAAACAACAATTAAATAACATGTTAATTTATTAATATGTATACTATATAAAAATCCATCAAATGTTTCAACATAATTCACTAAAAAAGAAAAGAAATCCGAATTCTATTCATTGAGAAATATGCCTGCTAAACATTAAATTAACTTACAGGAATTGCGTAAACTTTTCTCTACCATTTAGTAACGTTACCATTTCGTCGGATAAATCCTGCATACGTCTAGGCATAGTGATTACTAGTTCTTCACACTTAGCTGGTCTTATGGAATCCCAGATGCTTTGTATTTATCCTACGAAGAACATCCATTGTGGCAGCGGGAGAAAACCTTTTCCCCATTTTGGAATGCTTCAGTTTTTTCGAATAACGCGTTTTTTTATAGGATTGCATGTTCAACTCAAAGCGTGTCTCATCGCTCCATACAACTGACCGCGACTGATAAGTGTCCAATTTTCGTGGTCTTTAGCAAAAGCGAGGCGTTTCTTTTTAACCGACTTCCCAAAAACAAAGAGGTTCTAAGTTCGACGCGTATTTTATTTTTTTTTATTTTTTAATTTTTTTTTATTTTTTATTTTTTTTTTTTTTATGTCTGACCGGGCATAACTTCGTAACGCGCCGACCGATTTTGATAATTTTTTTTTTGTTGGGTAGAGTATGTTCACCGATTGGTACCATGTCAAAAGAATTTTTGGTAGAGGGGTGGTGGGGGGTGGGGGTGAAACCTAACTTTGTAACGCGTGGTCCGATTTGGATGGTTCTTTTGTTGTTATACAGAGTATGATCCCCCATTGCTAATAGGAGAAAACAATTTGACCTAGGGTGGGGGGAGGGGGGAGGGATAGGCTAACTTTGTAACGCGTGGACCGATTTGGATAATTCTTTTTCTGTTGGGTAGAGTATGTTCCGTGGTTGATACCAGGAGAAAAAAAATTTGTAGGAATTGGGGTGGGGGATGGGGGTGGAACCTAACTTTGTAACGCGTTGTCCGATTTCGATGGTTCTTTTTCTGTTGCATAGAGTATGATCCCCGAATGCTAATAGGAGAATAATGTGGTCCTATGGTGAAAGGTGTGGGTGGGGGGGAGGGGTAGTCTAACTTCGTAACGCGTGGACCGATTTGGATAATTCTTTTTCTATTGGGTAGAATATGATGCTTGGTTGATACTACGAGAAAACAAATGTTGCTGGGGTGGGGGGGGGGGGGGTGGAACCTAACTTTGTAACACGTGGACCGATTTGGATGGTTCCTTTGCTGTTGTATAGAGTGTGATCACCCATTGCTAATAGAAGAATAATTTGGCCCATGGTAGGGGGTTGGGCGAGGGGAGGAGTAGTCTAACATCGTAACGCGTGGACCGATTTGGATATTTCTTTTTCTTTTGGGTAGAGTATGCTCCCTGGTTGATACCACGAGAAAAAAAATTGTTGGTGTGGTTGGGGTGGGAGAAGGGGGTTGGAACCTATCTTTGTAACGCGTGCACCGATTTGGATGGTTCCTTTGCTGTTGTATAGAGTGTGATCACCCATTGCTATTAGGAGAGTAATTTGGTCCTATGGTGGTGATGCGGGAGGGGGAGGGGTAGTAACTTGGTAATTTGTGGACCGATTTCGATGATTCCTTTTCTGTTCGGTAGAGTATGATCCTTGATTAATCCATGAGAAAAAAAGTTTAGTGGAATGGTGGTGGGGTAGGGGGTTATAACTAACTTTTAACTCGTGGACCGATTTGGATGGTTCTTTCTTCATTGTATAGAGTCGAAGACACTAAAAAGTGAAAAATAAAATAGTTTTTAAAAAAAAAGTTGAACCGACTTCACAAAAAGCGCTAAAAAGGATAAAATAATTTTTAATTTTATATCTATTACGACATTTTGAAGTCGGTGCAAATTAAACAAATAAAACAACTACACACCACAATTGAAAATAATACATAATACTAACTGAACGTTTATGTACGGGATCATAAGAAATGACGATTAAATATTTTTGTTGTAGTTGTTTGGTGTGTTTAATTTGCACCGACTTCAAAATGTCGTAATAGATATAAAATTAAAAATTATTTTATCCTTTTTAGCGCTTTTTGTGAAGTCGGTTCAACTTTTTTTTTAAAAACTATTTTATTTTGGATACTGGTCAAAAATGGTTTTTCCTTAGCCTTAAAAGTTACAGATTATTGCGGGATTCCATAACAGAATATCAGAAAATTTACCTTATAAGATTTATAACCCATTTCCCTCATCCTTCTCCTACAGGAAACACTTTTTCCTGTGCTCTCACACCATATTGTACAAATTCCAGACTGTTGCAACACGATTTTGTTTAATTGCTTTCCTTAAAATTCCACTCTCGCTTGAAGTAGTCAGTCTTGGTCGTCCTGGTATCGGTTTTTTCTCGATACATGCAGTTGTCTGGAATAAAATAATCATACCCTGCACTGTAGATCTTGAAAGTTTGAATTTTTTCGCAATTTCATAAAAAGATTTCTTATTTTTATAATCTTCAAATACTAACTTTCTCAGATGAGATAGGGTTCCGCGGGTTATTTTAACTCAAGAAGTTTCAACGAACTGCAGTCTAGCCAAAAAATAAACTCACAAATACAATTTCAGATTATTTGAATACAATTATTTCAGTTACTCGATTGTTTGTAGTTTTTTATAAAAACAATTTACTTCGAAATTATTATTTGTTCAGGGTAGACGAATCTTTTTGCGGTAAGTTTTATGATAGACGAAGATTTTTGCAGGTATATGCACATAAAACAAGTTGCATTTTTGAGAAGACCTTTAGTCGTATTTTCATTATGTAAGTTGTATTAGAAGTACTTACACTCTGAAATGTATTTGCCACAAATATTTCATTACAAATTTGCCAATATACTAAATTATTAGAAGAGTCACTTTTATTTTCCAACTAAAACTTTGGATAGACGAACCTTTTTGTGTTTGGGTAGTAGTTAAAAGGATTTTGTAAAATCTGATGTAGTTAGAAGTTACAGGGCATTGACTGGAACCGCGCGCCGTCTGGAAAACTGTTAGCTGAGGCGCTCGGGGGGCCTTTTTTCGCTACCTTAAATACCACCATACTTTCCAATGAATCCCTGTCGCATAGTTGAGCTTTTCTTAGCTATAGATGGTTCTGGTCAGTTTATCTACGGAAGGTAACAATACCAGACCAATAAACATTAAAAACGATTTTTTATAACTGTAACTGCTGTTTCGAGAAAAATGCATTTTTCTTGAAATAGAATTTTTCAGCGCGCAGGGAGCTCTACAGCTTCAACGGATGAACCGATTGACTTGCAATTTGTTATCGCGGCAATTTTTTTTCCGACTTAAACTTTTTTTCCGTCCAATTGAAGCTAAAAAAAACAGTGAAAATATGACGTCTTTTTTCAAACGGCCGCCATTTTAATATCCGGGGTTTCCAGAAAATTTAAAAACGATAAGCCCCCCCCCCCCAAATTCCATGTAGATTCATAATTTTTTACCCATTTTTGTTTCACATTAACTGACAAGGGGGTGCAAAGCCCCGCGCAGACCAACGCACGCGGGGCATGGCTTCAGTTTATAGGACCTACAGCCGCCACTTTGGATTTTTTTAATGAAAAATTTTTAAAATATTCTTTATTTATGGGGAAATAAATTATATTAACTGCCGTTTCAATAAATATTCATTATATAACCGAAAAAAATCTCAAAGTTGACGCATTTTTCATGCCTGCGAACGGCAACCTACCCTTAATATTATGTTTGTATGTTATCAAAAGAAATTATTCTTTTCCGTTTTCACGTACGAAATTTAAATTTAAGTTATTTTTATCCTAAAATTAAACATCTGTTGCTGAACTTGTCATTCTGGGAATGTGATACAATAGGGAACTCGGTTTTGGAAATTGCATGCGTCATCGATTTTACAATTAGTATAGTAATACCCATGTGAGTGTAATAAAAAATTCTGAATTTTAGACTTGCGGCCACATTTATAGAAATAGATCAGATTCGAACGAATCTACGTTGAACAGCCTCAATATGGATAAGTGGAGACCAGGTACATAAAAAAACAGTTCTGTGATGCATCGATTGCTGAATTTTTCGGACCATCTCTTCACTAAGCTTAGCGTAACATTGGCTTTGTTCATGACAGAATCGGTATTGCCAGCAAATGTAGAGTGAGAATTAAGGATAACACGTAAGTCTTTGGTTTTGTCAAGTCAAAGTCGATTATTAGAGCAGCATTTGTGGAAAGCGTCCACGTTAGAATTTAAACGAGCGAAATCGTCATAACCAAAGATAGTACGACATATTTTAGCGTCGTCAGCATAACAAAGAAGTTTCAAATTTGTCTAAACAGTATGTAAATCATTGATGTAAATAATAAAGAGCAGCATTTCCAAACGGCTCCCCTGAGGAACTCCAGATGACTTACATATTTCATCAGAAAAGGTGCCACAAAACACTTAACGGCAAGTGCGGTCAGTCAAATATTTATTTAGTTCAAGTCTACAGAAGAAGATTCTTACAGACTAAGCATATGTATTAACCCTAACTAAAGTGATTTCTATATTAAATCTTACTTTAATTATATTATCTGTATACAGTTTTCAAACAACATCAAAGTTTGCTTAAATTCATCTCTAGACATGGTAAAATCTGCATATTTGTTGAAGACGTTAAATATTCGTACACAGTTATTAACACATTCAGAAGACCATAGTTTGTTCTATCTGAGGAAGCTTAAAGCAAATTTCGTGACCTTAGATTTCTATTTGTGGCATATATGTTTAAGAGATTTAGAAGTTCTGGACAGCTGATAGTTGAGCACAATATGCATATCTTTAATGAACAAAGCACCTTGGACATTACGTCTGAAACTAAGTTGTAGTAGACCAAGAATCAAACGCCTTGATTCGTAAGTGGGCAAAAGAAAACAACTTTTTTTGCTACTATGCTATCTAATAACTTAGGGATGACATTCATTAGAGCAACACCTCTATAATTTTCTATTCTATGTCTTGCACCATTCTTATGAATTGGTTTAATAATTGTAGTTTTCCAGGAATCTAAAAATACACCTGAACGCAACCATAAATTGAATATGCTAGTTAAAGCTGGGATAGGAGGTTTCCGACAAGATTTTATCAGAACTGTAGAGATTAATTCTGAATCCTGATGATAGTTCGGTTCCAATTCTATAACTGCACATTCTACGTCATACTCATTTAGGTCCATAGTTCCCAAGTTAAGTGGAATAGAGTATACAGAATCAAAGAAATCAGCAAATAGGTTACATGTGTCTTGTTTATTATTTGATTTTCTACCATTAAATTCCATAACATTTGGAAAGTCAGAGGATTTCTTTTTACTTTTGACAAATGACCAGAAAGCCCGACTATCCTTCTTAATATTAGCTTCAGTAGACCAAAGGAACTGTTTTTATAAAAATCGATTTAAAAACGTAAACTCATTTCGTAATCTCCGAAATTTATCAAAAATTTCTACATTACCCGTAAATTTAAATTGTTTATGTGCTTTATTTTTAGCATTTTTCAAGCGTAAAATAGACTTGTTAACCCAATTGGGATGAGAACTACCATTTCTGCGTTTTAATGGAACGTATAATTTAATACCATTATGAATAATATCAGTAAATTTGCAATATGCCTCTTCTACAGAAATATTAGAAAACATATCAAGCCAGTTATAACTATCAAAATGGTCATTTAAATTAAAAGATTTTAAATTGTTACTTACTTCAAGAAAAATAAAGGGACATCCAAGAGAGTAAAACTTCTCAATAAGAATTCGATCAAAAGCTTTACTGAAATCAGTGAAAATATAGTCGACCTGCCGACCAAACTCGATAATAGGAATACAATAATTTGAGGATTCCGACATATAAGACACGGTAGATTTACTGTTTACGAAACCATGCTGAAAAGGACAAAGGAAACATTTACAATACAGATATAGAACATCACATACAAGCGCTTCAAATATCTTGGCAATGCAGCTAAAATTACGATGGGCCTGTAATTGGAGATTACGGGTTTATTACCTTTCTTATGTGGGCGTATAATCACGAAAATTTCCAGGGTTTAGAAAAATACCACATTTGATGAATAAATTAAATGAATACAGAGAGGTCGGTGAAAGTCACTAAAATCTTTAACACTAGTATCACAATTGTCTACTAGAAAAGAAGTCTTAAAAACGTAACCAAGAGCGTCAATTCAATTTACCATAGCTTTCAAAAGATGACAACATAGTGTAATTTTTGTTAAGATTCAACTGTTTGATGTTAAGTCTGTTTATGAATTGAACGTTATTTTAAACATCTCAGGAGGCACCATCTTGCAACCTAATGGCAAAGATTACTTACTACTAGATAACCGGCTCGCTAAAATACCCGGCTAGTCTTGAAAAAGTAACACTGGCACCACAGTAAAAAAAGTATAAAAAAAGTAATATACATGCAAATAAAGAGTACAGGCAATCATTTACTCCTGTCAAAATTATTGGAGAGAATCACTTATTCCTGTCAAAATTCTGTTCTCATCCGGAGAGAATCATATACTCCTGTCAAAAAAGTACCGCCAAATCTTGTCGAAGAGAAAAATGTACCAAAAAGTACGACCAATAAAAACAATTCATGTGAATCACATGACTGAGTTTGTTACTTATGTGCGTAAACTATCGATGCATTCTGATCTTTTAATGAGCGAAGTACATTTGATATTTGTAAATACATATACGTGTGATACGTGTCTCTTATCCAAAAACTCTCCCGGAAAACACATTTTTAATTCTGACTGCAGAGTTGCCCGATACGCCCATGTATAACTTGTCGGCATATGAGTTCTGTAAGGGTTACCGCTCCCCTGGCGCAACGGAATACTTATTTAACCCTTTGAAGCATACATTTTCTTTTAAATCTTTCGTTTTCTTAAAATTTGGGTTTTTTTCGCACGCTGAATTAAAATCTGATTCCAAATTTATGATTTTGACACTTGGCAGCTGTCAATTCGCTGTCAAATTGCCATCAAAATCCTCAAAAATCATATCGATGAAATCGCTGAAAAATTTTGAAATGTGCAAATTTCACGTAATTTTTTCCGCCATTTTTAATTTAGAATACTTGATATGCTCAGGTACCAAGAAAAGACAAGAAACCCGACCTAAATAAGTTAACTCTAATTTAAATGGCCAAAACATGAAGAAGTTGAGGTGAGATTGTGGGTTTTCATCATTCTTCAAAGCATTGGGGGACCCTTAAACTGAAATTTTAAGAAATTTTGTTTTTACATTTTTGATTTTTAGAATGTCTGGCACGTGTGGAACCGTCTTTTTATATATTAAGTTGTTATGAAACTACGGCGAGGAATATGCGATACTCCTAATGTAACTCGAAACTTTAAACGCGTTTTTTATCTGGACACCAAAAGATCTCGGAAATTAGTCAACTGATTCGCTCAATATTTTACTTTTTCGATTTAAGTACATTTTTTTGCGATTTTGTTCAAATGGTTGCCATTTTGTCAAATTTTCGAATTATTATCTTTGGCTACGCTACAATTTAGCTATACTTTTGTACTTTAAGAAAACGTTAACAAAATTTTTCCGTGATGTCCCACAACTTGGGAAAATTGGCGGCCACGCAGCAAAGTTTTTTCTGCACCTTGGTACGCACGAAGCTCGCACGATGCCACCATTCAATATTTTATTTTGAAAAAAATCGTAACAAACGTAGCTGTATAACATACAAAAAAATGTGCTTTCGCGCGACCTGAGACAAGTGAGATAACTGAAAATTCTCAGTTATCTCAGTTGAAATGTGTTTTCGCGAAACCGTCTCAGTTCATTATGAGCGACAAAAAAATTGCATATACATATTGAGCAACTGAGCAAGTGAGACTGGTTTTTCACGTCTCAGTTGTCTCAGTTGAAGAATATTAACTATGTAGTATAGGTGAATTTTTTTGAATAGTTTATATTTATTTATATTTTGGTAGCTGCTATTTGCGTCAACGGACGAAATAGTGTCCTTAACAAACAGAAAGCAATATTATTTTCTAAATTTCAAATTGGAAAAGTTCGTTACATTAACAGCTGTACAAATTGACTGAGATTACAGATTGAACTGAGATAACTGAGACGGTTGCTCAAAGTTTCGTCTCAGTTGACCAAACGTGTCGCACGAAAGCACCTAATATAAGTTAATATACGAATTGGTGTCTTTAACTTCAATCCTGCAATCTATATTTCTAAAAATCTAAGGGTATTCGAGGCAAAACAGTCTCTCTCTAGTTCCCTTAACCCATTGTAGATCATGCTGTGGGAGAAGAACTTCACTCTATTCGAGACAATGGTTTTTTATCGTAGTCTGTTGTCAGCAGAAAACAAGCATGGATAGCCGTCGTTGGGATTTTAACTTGTGACCTCCGGAGTGGTACTCTAATGACGACACACACTTTACATTCCACTTTATCTCGAAATTTTCCTGTTAAATAAGAAGCATATATAGCCCTGAAGCAGAATAGAATTTATTTACATTTTTTCAAGGAAAATCAATGCAAAACTTTGAAGCAACATCTACCACTTTTTGCACCTAAAATTATTTCCGATTTGTTGAATATAAAATTTTTCTAAAAATTTTCAGTTTTTACCCAAGAGCGGGAACTCATTGATTGCTACCGGCGCAGCGGATAAATGCATTTTTGTGTTTGATATAAATAGAAACAATGAACCCATCTGGAAATGTGATTGTCATTGGACGAGAGTGAAAAGACTTGCTACTGCGCCTGATTTGCCTTTTATATTTTGGTCTGCTGGTGAGGATGGTAATATCTTGTAAGTTAAGCTAGTTATATAGTAAAAATAAAATAAATTTCATTAAAATTTCTCCTAGGCAATTTGATATTCGAGAGCAACACATATGCAGGACTGAAAATCGGTTACTCTTTGTGAATTTAACAAATCATATAGGAATTCACGCGGAGGCAAAATGTGTCGCTGTAAATCCTAGACGGTATGTAACTGAAGTATTTTCAAAATTGTTGTTTTCTTTCTCTGTTATGCCGCCTAAGGTAAAGTAAGATAGGATCAGTGGCTTTACTAATTTTAAACGCGTTTCCGGGGATAGGATTTTATCCATTGCCGTTAATACAAACAAGGTAGCCCTCGAGCAATCCAATGGGTACAACTGAACATCGTTCGCTTATAAGAGAATGTTGACATCACGAGTGGTAGCGCACCCGTATCTATTTTAAACTCAACTTCTTGGTTATTTAATTTCAAAATTTTACGCCAGCCAACACCAGTTTTGCTATAAATGCTATCAATTACAAAAATTTCAAAATTATTTACATAAACATCATCATCGTCACTTTCATAATTAGCTACTTCATTTACACTTTTGATCTTAATTTCTGATTTCTGTTTGACCTGCCTAGATTTTAATTTGCAGACAATCGAAAAATGATTATTTCTACCACACGAATTACAAATTTTTCCAAATGCTCGACAACGATTAATATTATGGGAATATGAACAGTTTCTGCAATTTTTTATAATTTTCTGATTACGGGCTGGTGACTTTGAACTAGTTCTATTCTTTTTTTGTGACTTATCAGTTAACGAGCTATTTCTGCCTAACTTACCGCTAGATGCTCTGTGGATTTCATGAATGTTTTGGATACCTTGTAGTTCCTTTGCTTGCTTGTGTGTAGCTTCGGCAATACGACACAGCTCTACAGCTTTAGTTAGTGTGAGGTTTTCAACGCGGAGTAGCCTTTCCTGTATATCGGAGTTGTTGATATCAAGTACAATTCTGTCCCTGATCATTTGGTCCATTAACGGTTCAATATTATCGGTGAAGTCGCATTTCTTCGCCTGATTGCTGATATCCGTTAGGAATCTCTCGAACGGCTCACTAGATTCCTGCTTACTTGAATGAAATTTAAAACGTTCCTAGATGAGAAAATTTTTTGGTTGACAATATTTGTCAAAATGCTCTACCACTTTAGCATAACTAGATTTATCAGCTGCTGATTTTCAGGGACTCAAAAATTTCCATTGCTTTCTCCCCCATTAAGTTTTAATAGCATGGCAATCTTGACTTTGTCTTGAAGTTCTTCTCCTTTTGTTGTTGCGGTGACAAAGATTTCGAAGAACTTTTTAAATTTAGACCAATCATTACTTACATTTCCTTCAAAATTAAGTGGATCTTGCGCTCGAAATGTGAGTTTATCCATTATCCGAAATGTGAGTTTATCCATTATGTACACACACGTATTGTCAGGAATTGAGTTTATTCACCTCTGCTCATTAATTTAATTTATATTATTTCATTTATTTTAATTTCACGTTTCACTTTAGTTAATTCTTTGTTATTAAACTTTTCACGACTGCGCCATGTTATATTATTGGGTTTTAATGATTTTATCCTTCTAAGTGAAACACATGTTGCTGATACTTAAAATTTATTGACCTTCTACCTACAATGGTTCAGTACTGACTGTTCTTATCTAGTCAAACCTAAACTAACTGTCATAACTGACACTGTGATATATTTTAGTTTGTAATGAATACTGTGACACACTCTTATAACAGCAATCAAATGAGGTATCGACGGGTCTGTTCAATTAAAATAGGTAGAGTAGGCATTGATCACTTTGAAATGCAACCTGTTGAAAAAATTTAAAAATTCGTTTGCTGTTGCAACCGGCTTTTAGATATTAACAGTGAAGTCGCCAACCATCATGACAACGTCATTAGATATTCCCCCGTTCTCAAATTGAGTAGCACTTCCTGCAGAGTTTTTCCAACAATGTCCAAGTCTGTTCTAAGATCATTCAAATGACACAGAAGTTGTTTCTTAATTTTCAGTAAGCTTGACTACCTACCTGGCTTACTGTTTCCGTTGCTTTTACAATTGGGAAAAACAATTTTAGGGAGAACAAAAAAAAATTTCCATATCAGCAAAACGTCATCCTGTACATGTTGCGGTTGTGGATTTTACTTCTCTATGTTGTCCATGGTAGAAGGTGAAAATTTTGTTGCCATTGTAACTCAAGATTGTGTGTATACATCGGTAAAAGAACCGAAGGTACTATAGGTAAATTTGCCTAAGAAACATAAAATACACTTTATCCCCCCTCTCCCCTAATACAGCATATTCCATAATCTGCCCTCAATATAAAATAATTCAGGCTATAAAGTAGGAATCAGATGTAACTCCGTCAATTACTACACGAATTGAACGGTCTGACAAGAAACTCTCTATCCATTTAGCTAGGGTGCGGTACAGACCAACTTTTTGAAGTTTGGCTAAAAGGGCAGCATGCCAGACTCTATCAAAAGCCTTTGAAATATCAAGAGCGACGATTTCAGACTCACCAAAATTACGGAGACAATGATTCCCACGCTCCGTTAGAACCGTTAGTAAGTCTCCGGTTGAGCGGCCAGCGCAGAAACCGTACTGACAATCGTTGATAAGATGGTTATTTTCTAGATATTTCATCAACTGAGAGTTGATGAGTGATTCAAAAACTTTAGATATGATCGACGTTAGTGCAATTGGTCTGTAGTTAGAGGGGTCGCATGCCTCTCCTTCTTTAAGTATCGGCTGGACATGACCAAGTTTCCATGCACTTAGGAACACTCCTGTTGAATATGACGGGTGAAAAAGTTTGCGCAGAGGTTTAGCCAAAGCAGAGGCGCAGCATTTTCAAACTAGGGGCGAGAAACCATCAGGCCCAACCTCCAACATTAATCAATAAATCAATAATTCATTGCAGTCGACATTAGTTCCAATCCAATATAGCAAAAAATAGCAACAATTTGTTTGTTGGGTAATTCCGGGGGAGAGTGTGCGAATACTCGAGACTAATGATTTTAATTAGCTGATCAGTTTCTCTCTTTCTGATGCAAACGAAACCGTTTTTTTTAGTTTTTCAAATTCCACCAACCTTTTAATTACTATTACCAAAAAACGATTACCATAGCCCTTTTTCATTCTACGTTTTTGACATCCGTCTGCTTACATATCAATTAAAAAAAACATTTATATTATTTCCATTTTTTCCTTTACAGTACGGAATTAATTGCAGTTGCTGCAAACGATCCTTATGCGAGATTATATGATCGTCGTATGATGCGACTGGGGAAAGTGGAACACAAACTGGAAAGTATGCGAAAGCGAGGAAATGATGATCTTTCTAAGCAATGTGTGACTTATTTCTGTCCCGGAACTTACATCAAAAATGACTCCAAAAGCATTGGCCACGACAGCAAAGCAATCACATATTTAACTTTTAATTCGGACGGGAACGAACTTCTAGTTAATATGGGTGCCGAGCATATTTATTTGTTTGATATAGACAATGCCGAGGAACCAGTGGTAAAATTGCAGCCTTTTATGTAACTATTACATCTTGAGTTATTTATTTTGTTTCAGTTCCTAAATTTACCTGAATATCGACGAAATAGTGATGAAAGTATGTCAGAAGCTCCTAAAAGGAAACTACCTGAGCACGTAGAGTTGTATAAGAAGATGGTAGTGTAACATTGTAAATAATATTGTTAAGTATAAAAAATTATATTATTTCAGGGAAACGATTTTTTAGAAAATGAGAAATATTTAAGAGCTATAGATCAATATTCTGAAGCAATACAAATGGCTCCTGACTGTCCGATTTTGTATTTGAATAGAGCAACAGCGCTGATGCGTCGCCTCTGGTATGGGGACGTCTATGCAGCTTTGAGAGATTGTCACATCGCTCTTAAGTTAGATCCATCATATATAAAAGCTCAATTTAGATTAGCTAGGGCGCTACTTGACCTACAGAAAATAAAAGAAGCAGACGAATGCCTCAAAGAATTAGTTAATCGTTTTCCAAATTATGCAAACAATCATGGAGTTATGATGTTAAAAAAAGATATTGATATTACTGTAGAGGTAACTTGTATCTGATTTTTGTTTTTGGTCAGACAATTTTTAATATATCACCATTGTAGCAACGGAAAACAACACCGCCCGAGGCGTTTGCTATGGAATTGTCCGACATCGAGTTGGTAAGTAAAATGCTTGTTTTCTGCCAAATATTTTAATATTGCATTTCCAACAAGCCAAGTTCTTATTAATGCTCAAAATATGCCTTTTTATTTATTATAATGTAGTATTGGAGAGATAAAGCCAAAGATTACAAGGAAAGATTTATCGGGCATTGTAACACTACAACAGATATAAAAGAAGCAAATTTCTTTGGAAATGACGGAAGATATATAATAGCTGGGTATACGCTCTGAATTTGTTTCTTCTTGTACCGTAGCCTAAAGCTATATATTTTTTCTAGATCTGATGATGGAAACTTCTTTATTTGGGAACGTCCTACAAACAAAATTAAAACTATTTACAAAGGAGACATGGCGATAGTTAACTGTGTACAACCTCATCCAAGCATTTGCCTTTTGGCTACAAGTGGAATTGATCATGAAATTAAAATCTGGAGTCCTCTTGCGAATGTAAATTTTATATACTTTGAAAGTGTGTACAGTTTTTATATTCAAAATTTTATTTCAGGTCAGTGAAGACAAAAGTAATAAAGTTCAATACATTGACGGAACTGTCGACTCCAACCAACACAAGATGAGATCCGACCCTTTTGAACTGCACGGTCCTAGCACGTTTTGCCGAAGTAGCTAGTCAAACAGTTGCCCCGTGAATTGGAAGAATTGTTGGGTTTTCTTTTAAACTTTCCTAAATTATCTTATTAGAATAGACGAAATAAAAATTGTTTAAGACAAAACAACATTTGAAATATTTCATTCATCATAGGTTATAACGTTTTGGACCTACTCTTTCCAATGATACCGCTTTTATTCGATTTTGTTACAAAAATTTTGTTCACCGAAAGCACATGGCCTAT
Source organism: Leptarthrus brevirostris (assembly GCA_964036015.1). NCBI lineage: Eukaryota > Metazoa > Arthropoda > Insecta > Diptera > Asilidae > Leptarthrus > Leptarthrus brevirostris. Next base: position 23,443,491 of record OZ038371.1, read on the forward strand.
ATCTGAACAACAAAGACTTAACTACTCAACTGCATTACTTTTTGTAGTTAAGTCGTTTTTGCTCGAAGTTTTTCTCTGATTCGTTTTTGTCCGGAATCTCACGCGAATCGTTTTTGCGCGGAACATATTCTAAGCCGCAATGTCTCGGACCTTGTAGATAGGTACTTTTTACTTTCAGCCTGTCATATACAGGGTGTAACGTTTCTAGAGGTCAATACGAGTTTAAATGATAGCTCTCACCTAGGCAAACAGAAAATCGTATGGCACCGTTTAGGAGTTACAATGTGATTATTAAATTTGGGGGTACGTGAATCAGTATTGTTAATATATTTTCACTGTAGCAACCTAGCGACATGAAATTAATGGCAAATGGAAGGTAATAAATTCCCTTTCCACCAAGGTCAAACGAGGTTACCTACTTGCTTTCATTTTTGTGCTGTTTAAAAGTTAAATTGTTTAGTATTACATTTTCCTACTTTTGAGTTTCTGATTGATTTTTCTCGAAATTTTTTTAAATTAACCTACGCTCATTTTTAAATCTAGCAATCCCTATTCTATCCCCTTTCTAGCGAGGTACAAATTATTGTCCTGATACAACTGACTTAGAAAAAATTATGAAATAATTATTTTACATGATAATTAATAAAACTAAGAATGTATAAATCAACAATTTTCTTGATAACAATGACTTTTTGTGATATCATAACTAAAGTAACTTTAACTTAATACAGTGTAAACTCCATTTAACGCCACTCGATTTAACGACAAACCCCCTATTGAAATTACTTGACTCTGGTTGGTTTAAGCAATATACTCGACTTTCCATTCAACGAGAACTCTCAATAACGCCAGTCCATTAAGTACCGCTATATAGAATTTACACTGTACATGTTCGAAGTGTTCCCCGTCGTTTAGAATACAATAAAAGAGTCTTATTCTGATACCATTAGGCAAGTCTGTCGTGGACATCCTCTCGCGTATACGTATGGCAGCCTCTCCAATTCTAGTTACTAGCTCTGCTCGGTTATTTATAGGCCGCGAATACAAGTCCAGCGGAGAGAGATCTGGCGACCTGGCATTATATTTGTTATCTGGTGCTCCATCGTGTTGGTAGTAAGTACATCGACTGTCTAACATTTAGTGGGATCTCTTTCAGTTGTAATGTGTGCGCTTATGAGCAACGTGAAGTTGCAGCGGCATGTTCAAGTGGCACGCGCTAGATGGCAGCACGTCCTAGCTCGTCGGTATAGGGTGTGAGTCCTTGAACATCCAATCACACATTTCATCACAGAAATTCGCGTGCTTGTGGCGACAGAAGGTTGTGGAGTCCCTCTGTCAGGTCTGCCACAAAGGATAAAAAAAACTAGAGAAAACTGGTTAGAAAGGCGAGCAACAGGCTTGGCGACTCCTGTTACTCCCAGCCGCCTTGAACTATCTTGAAAACATAAACAAGAAAATGTATCCCCCTAATCGATAGTTCAGGTATCAACCCACTCCGTTTATACACCTGGCTAGGGTGTAGGCCCAACCTACAAAAGAAAGCTGAAATAAAATTAAGTCAAACTAAACATAACGATGGAGGGAGAAGAGGGTGAGGAAGACAAGAGTAGGGAGAAGCTTCATGGGTTGCCTGAAACTGAAACAGAATTTAACTCATATAATGATTTTCTAGGTATATTACAGAAAAGAATGAACAAATATAACCTTACAGAATCTAATTATTCATATGCTAGGTCAACAGTTCAGTCGACTTTATTCTAAAATACTCAGTTATCAAATTTAATAGCTAAATTACCTTAATATCGATAGTTCATTTGACTATCGATCGACAACTCCAAGCAAAATGTCAGAACTCACCTTCTGAAACTGAATAAAAGGAAATATCTAGTATAGATTAGGTCATTCGCTCTCCTCAACAAACAAACAAATCAAGGAAGCAAAAGGTGGTACAGGGTTAACCAAAAAGCTTTGTCCCGGTGTGGAGACTCGTTCTACGCTGTCGACCAAGTTCAACTAACAAAAGAGGACTAACGCTTCTTTAAAACAACACCACTCATTTATAATGGGAATGTTTTTACTGACTCATTGGACAAGGCCAACCTGTTTGCTGAAAATGTTGCTGCTAATTCATACTTACCACCTTCATCGCAGCCACTTCCATCTCCATCACAATGTACTAGTAGGCAAACGATGCTACACTTTCGCACTTGCGAAGATTTTAGAGTACTTTCAAAACTCGACGTGTCCAAAGCTACTGGGCCTGATTGTTTCTCGCCCCTTGTTTTAAAATGCTGCGCCTCTGCTTTGGCTAAACCTCTGCGCAAACTTTTTCACCTGTCATATTCAACAGGAATGTTTTTAAGTGTATGGAAACTTGCTCATGTCCAGCGGATACTTAAAAAAGGAGAGGCATGCGACCCCTCTAACTACAGACCAATTGCACTAACCTCGATCATATGTAAAGTTTTTGAATCACTCATCACCTCTCAGTTGTTGAAATATCTAGAAAACAACCATCTTATCAACGATTGCCAGTACGGTTTCCGCACTGGCCGCTCAACCGGAGACTTACTAACGACTCTAACGGAACGTTGGAATCATTGTCTTCATAATTTTGGTGAGTCCGAAATCGTCGCTCTTGATATTTCAAAGGCTTTTGATAGAGTCTGGCATGCTGCCCTTTTAGCCAAACTTCAAACATTTGGTATGCAAACTACCCGCGTTAAATGGATAGAGATTTTTTTGTCAGGCCGTTGAATTCGTGTAGTAATTGACGGAGTTACATCTGATTCGTACGAAATAAATGCCGGTGTACCTCAGGGTTCAGTTCTTTCACCAACCTTATTTCTTCTTTTTATTAATGATCTCTTATCCCTTACTCTCAATCCTATTCATAGTTTCGCCGACGACAGCACCCTTGATTTCGCGTACTCATTTGATTCTGTAATGAATTCACGTGGGAATGCTACAGAAGCCAATCGGGAACGCATGTTTAGATCATTAAACAACGATATTTCTATGGTCCTTGCTTGGGGCAGAGCAAATCGTGTAACGTTTAATGCATCCAAAACTCAATGCTGTTTAATGTCCCTTAAAAAACGCCCGGTTCACCCCCAACCCATTAAAGTCGACGGAGTGAATATACCCAATTCGCCCTCCCTAAATATCTTGGGTATCGAGATATCCAGCAATCTTAGCTGGACTGGTCATATATTTGCAATCGCTAAAAGTGCGATGAAATGTTTGGGTTTTCTACAGAGATGTAAGAAATATTTCACCCCACCTGACTTAGCGCTGATCTACAAGTCCCACATTAGGCCTAGACTTGAATATAATTCTCATATTTGGGCAGGGGCCGGACACACCGCACTGTCCGCGTTAGACAAAGTCCAGCGTAAGGCTATTAAACTTATTGGCGATCCCTCAATCTTTGAGGGCCTTGACTCTCTGGGGCATCGACGGAATGTCGGTTGTCTCTCACTCTTTTATCGTTATTTCAATGGCCTTTGTTCTAACGAAATTGCTTGCCTGATTCCTTGTAGACACATGGCAACGCGTGATACAAGATCTAGAAATCGCTCCCACCCCTACACTCTCCAGGTCAAATTTGGACGTACCGTAAAATTTCGGGAATCTTTTCTAAGCAGAGCAACACGAATGTGGAACAGTTTACCATCTTCTGTTTTTCCCTCGTCTTATCAGCCTGAAACTTTCAAATGGGGCGTACATCGACACCTCCTTCACCCAACCTCCTAACCCATTTCCCTCATCCTTAATTCCTTTCCTGCCGAAGCTGTGCTTTAGCATCATAGGGTATCCCCTTAGCTTTGGCAACATCATATATAAAAAAAACAAATTTATTATTGCCAGACACTTTCGTTGTTGATAACGCTGTGCCAGATATTATTTTGTAATTAAAAAATATTATTTTTAAAGAATTTTAGTATGGCTGAAATTTTAATATGATGTTAGTCAGCTATCAAAAGATGTAAAATTAATTCGGTTGTTTAATTAGGAGCCAGACCGTTTAAGGGAGGACCCCACTCTGAAGGTTTGAAAACATCTACTTTTTTTGCATAAATCTATTCCATATAGTGTCTAGAATAACCCTCTAAAAGAGTTTAGTGATATTCGAAGTCATTGCAAAGATACAAGAAGAATTGTGGGGCCGGCGGCGAAAGTTATCATAGAAAAAAAGCAGTACGAAAAACTTTAAAGGCGTTTTGCTCGACACCACATTTTTCAAACTGAGTTCCAGTTTTTCTCGGGAACCATTCAATGAAATCGATTCAATCTTTTTCGACAATATCTAAAAGGGGAAGGGGTGGTGAAGGGGAAGGGGAGTAAATATCTAGATGAAGGGAGGGTGGTAGGGAGTAGAGGGCAGTCAGATGACTTCATTATATTATATAAAAATCCCAACGACAGCAATTTAAATCTAACCCTAACGTTTCAGTTGTAACCAAAACCGAAAATTTTATATCTACGTGGTTTTTAACCGAAACCGAAAATTAAATTTTACGTTTCGGTAACCGATTTATAATTTCGGTTGTGGTCCCATTTCGACTCCCTGCTTGGCACTATTCAAAGTGCCTTTGTTTTTGGACATGTCTGACGCCTAAGGCTACCACCGCTTCAAATATTAATATTTTTATTCAAAGAAATTTTGTAATACAGTTGAAAATACATGCAATGATATAGCATAAAGCCACAAATGATTCCATCGTTTTTTAACCCTTAAAAATATTCGTGAAAATTCCTGTTTTTTAGAGCCACCAGGGTGGGGTC